>OY288242.1:37940381-38540381 GCA_958450325.1 Agrostemma githago
GGATTAGTTGGACTCTACTTGTTGGTGGGGACCCACGGCAAAACCCTTCCATCAATTTGGCGCCGTTGCCGGGGACCGTGCATGTTTAGACTTAGTTTGCTTATTAGCTTGACTTAGTTACCCTTCTTGTGTTTTTCTTCCATCCATTGTGCAAATTTTGTAGGCTTTTTCCTAGTTTCTTTAGCTTTCTTCTCTCTTTGTCTTGGGTTGTGTTCGTTTATTGTCTTTGCCTAGTGCCCATAAAGCACTAGGTGTTCTCACGTTTGTTCCAAGTGTGTAGTGCATGCCTAGGAGGAAAGACGACTTCTTTCTCTTCAATCCAGAGCCGGAGAGACTCTTTAGAGCCTTTCGCCAACGGACGATTGACCGGGTTAGAAATTCTCAACCGGGTACTAGCAATACCATTGAAGAACAAGCCCAAAGATCCGACTTTAACGAACAACCTCAAGGCAATATCGAAGGGACCTTCATCAATCCCTTTGGTACTTCTTCTAACCACTCTTCTCAACCTAGTTCTCCATCAACATCTCCATCAACACCATCTACACCATCATCTCCCTTACATCCAACAATGCCGAAGTTCTCATCTCATTCTACATTCACGGAGGATGTCTTGCCCGGGCCAAGCACTTTACCGGCCGCTTATGCCGGAAATTTTGTGGCAAAGACACAATTCATCCAACTTGTAGAAAGAAATCAATTTAGTGGTTTGCCCACCGAAGACCCGCATCAACACATGGAGACCTTCTCCAATTATTGTGACGCTATATCTCAACCCAGGGTTACTCAAGATCAAATTCGTTGGGTACTTTTCCCGCTCTCTCTCATTGGAAAAGCGAAGCAATGGATCAAGAGTTTCGATAGGGCAACCATGGGGATTGATACTTGGAAGAAACTTGCACTAGCATTCTACCAACAATTTTATCCAGCGGAGAAGACTAATCTATTGAGAGCTTCAATCACGAGGTTTGAACAACGTGACGAAGAAAGTCTTTACAAATCGTGGGAAAGGTTTAAGGCCTTGATCCGTTCTTGCCCCCATCATGGTTTATCACAATGGTTCCTTGTCCAACAATTTTGGAATGGGTTATATGAAGAGTCAAGGGCCATACTCAATATGGGGTCTAATGGAAGGTTTACCGAGGTCGATGACAATCAAACATGGGCAAGGATTGAAGAAATGGCGGTCCACAATTCCCAATATAGTAGGCCTAGGAAGGCGAATCAAGGGGGAAGGCACGAGATTGATGCCATCACACAACTTAGTGCCGATCTTGGAGCACAATTGAAGACCCATATGGATACCATTGATAAGAAGCTCCAAAGCCATTTTGATCAAGGTCAAAGCACAAGTTCTTCCCACCAACATTTAATTCATCAAGTTAATGCTATGGGAGTGGTTCCTCCTACTTCTTATTATGGGATATGTGAGATTTGCGGGATATTTGGGCATGAACCTCAACATTGTCGAGGTAGTATTGAGCAAGTGAACGTTTTTCAAGCATACAAGCAAGGTAATCCATATTTCCCCCACAAGCCTCAAAATGTGCCAAATCAACATATGTTCCAAGCTTCCCAACAACAAGCTCAACAACAATACCGTGTACCCTATGTTCCTCCTCCCTTAAGGGACAACAACCAAGGCTACCAAGGTTATCAAGGCAATCAAAGGCCTTTCAACAACTTCCAACAACATAACCGAGGTGCCTTCAACAACAATCAAGGGTTCCATCAAGGGAACTTCAATCATCAAGGTGGTTTCCAAGGAAACCAACACTCTCAAGGCCTAAATCAAGGCAATTCTCAAGGGTTCCAAGGGAACTTTCAACGACAACAAGGGTCCCAAAATACTCAACAAGAAAGAAAGCAAAGAAGCCGGTCTCCAATTCATGATTATGGCATCCCCCTAGCCATTACCAATACCCCACACAATCAACAATTTCCACCTAGTGATCCGGAGATGCAAAAGACAATCTTGGAGATACAAAGCCAATTGGAGATGCAAAAAGCTCAACATGAATTCTTTACTCACCTTCAAATGGAAAACAAGGCAAGAGATACGCATCTAAAAATGCTTGAAACCCAACTAGCTCAAGTAGCTTCGGGTAGTTCTTCAAGACAAAAGGGTCAATTACCTCCTCAAGGTGTACCGACGAAGTTTGAACATGTGAATGTCATCACCTTGAGGAGCGGTGCATCCTATGATTCTCCCTTGTATCCTAATGAGCATGAAGCAATGAAGGAAGTGCAATATCCATCTCAAGGCAATGAAAATTGGGGAAATCTTATAGAAGAGCAAGTCTTATGGGAGGTTGAAATACCTAATGAAGAATTGAAGACAAGCTTCCCTCACCCCAAAAAGAAGACAAAGGAAAGAAAAAAATGTCAATTAAAAAGTCCCAACCTATTGAGCAAGACAAGATACATATCAAGTTGCCTTTCCCATCAAGGCAAATGAAGACTAAGGTGGATGCTCAATTTGACAAGTTTGTGGATATAGTGAAGAAATTGGATGTGAGCATCCCTTTCACCGAGTTAATTACCCAAGTCCCGGCATATGGAAAATTCATGAGAGAAATCTTGGCTAGGAAGCGATCCTTTGACAAGGAAGAGACTATAGCGTTCACAAGAGAGGTGAGCGAGATCATTCAAGGCTCTACACTTCCTAAGTTGAAGGATCCGGGTAGTTTCTCAATCCCGTGCACCATAGGGAACTTGATGATCGAAAGGGCGTTATGTGATTTGGGGGCGAGTGTGAGCATTCTCCCTTATTCTATTTGTGTGCGACTTGGGATGAAAGAGCTCAAGTGTACCTCTATTACACTCCAAATGGCCGATCGTTCGCTTAACCGACCATTAGGGATGCTAGAGGATGTGCCACTAAGAATAGGGAAATTCTTCATTCCGATCGACTTCCTTGTACTTGATATGCCGGAGGATGCCATCACTCCCCTTATCCTAGGCCTCCCATTTCTACATACCGCCGGTGCAATGATTGATGTAAAGAATGGTAGGATCACCTTTGAGCTAGGCGACGAGAAGCTCGTGTTTGACCTCCAAGGCAACACCTCGCCTACAAATGAAGAATCGTGTAATATGATCCACGCCATGAAAGACATCGATCTAGGGGATGAGTCGGATGAAAGCTTGGAGGTTGACAACAATTTGGGTGAGCTTGATAATAATGCTATTGAGCTTGGGGTGAATGAATACCCTTGTTGTGTAAATGAGGACAAGTTGCAAGGAAAGAAGAAAGTTGAGCCTCCCTTGGGGCCACATGAAGATAGATGGACGTTTGGGTATATACCGAAGGATCGAAAGTACAAGTTCAAGCCGTTGAACTTAATAGATCGGGATGCCCCGAGAACGTCAAGACGAGGTTATGAAGACTCTTGGAGTGGAGGTTGGTATTCCACAAGCTTGATCGAAGATTTCTCGAGAGCCTTCGATTTGTTACTTCGTGCCCTTGAAGGCGATGGAGTTATTTATGATGTTGTTGAAAAAAATGAATGAAGAGCCCACCACCCTTGGTTTGACGGAGTTCCAAAAGAACCGTCTTATTGTATATATCTCTTTCTTATTCTTTTGTGTTTTGTGAAATTCTTGTAGTTTGGTTATTTGATGAGCGATGTAAGGGAGGGATTTTGATGATGTTCATCAAGTTTATTTGATAGGTTGCTTGTGAAGATGAAGTTTTGAGAGGAGTGGTTGTTGTTAGAGCTTGGTTCTTGAGCAAGGAAGTCGGGTTTTTGAGCTTTTGACAAGCTTTTGGGGACAGGATTCTAAATCCCGATGCATTAGTTGACTTGTGGGTGGAGTTTTTAAGAGGACTGAAGGGCTAGAAGAGTCATCCCGACCGGGATGATGTGTGCACGAAAGTTGGAGCTACTGCTTGTCCATCCCGATCGGGATCATGGTCATCCCGACTGGGAAGGAACCGTCTCGGCCGAGATGAGGTTGGTCACGACCGGGATGGTCCTCAGCAGCCTCCTTTGCCTTTGATACCTCATTTAAGCCCCGCCCAACCGTTTTACACCCCCTCCCAACCTCCCTCGATACCCTTGCCTCTATCGTCCCACTCTTGCACTCCATATATACACCCTTATCATCACTATACACCAAGTTCAACCTCAAATCCCACCCTCATCACACAATTGCAAGCCCAGAACTTCAACCGTGTGACTACATTGTGCATGAAGAGGAATATCGATGAGGAAGACAAGCATTGTGCCGTTATTGATCATTGAGACGATGGAGTTAGTGAGTTGCTAACCGTTTGGTAGGCGACTCTCCTTCTTTTCCGTCTTTTATTGTTAGTCTTTATTCGTTTGTTCCCCTTCCCTTTATGTATTTGGTGTCTTAGTGGCCCTCGAGGCCTTGGTTATTATTGCTCCTGATTCTCGATGACGTGACTACATCGAGAGTCATTTCAAAAATCCAAATTTACAAGTAATTTCACTTTTTCCTTATTTTATTTTCTTTTGGTAGGATTTAGTCGGATTTAGGCGGAATCCGGGCTAGGTGATTTGATTACACTTAGCCCTCCCCTCCCATTTCCTTTTATTTTGTTCTTTTTATTTCTTCCCCCATCCATATCTTTTCTTGTCTCAGCCCTTGGTGACTTGACTACACCCCGGCCGGACGTATTCTACCCTTTCTTCACTTTCATTTTTTTTTCTTTTTTTAGCTTTATTTTCCCTTTTTCTTTTCTTTTTAGTGTCTCCGCACACACTACAGATCGAGGATGAGGACATTGCTCAGTTTAAGTGTGGGGGAGCGATGTGATATCTTAGGCTAGTTTAGTTTTATTTTCGTAGTTTTTTTTCGAAAAAATCTTAAAAACCCCTAAAAATTTGAAAAATTTCATTAAAAAAAAACGATTTTCCTTTGTGTCTTTTCCTTTTGTGTCGTTGTGTCGTATTTTTGTTGTATTGTGTGTTTTGCCTCCCCATTTCCTTGTAGTTTCCTTGAACGCCGTGAGTTTCGAAAGGCTCAAGACATCCGGTAATACCCATTCAATTCTTTCCCCCTTTTCCCTTTTTTTGTGGAGTTTAGAGAAGATTTGTGATGGTGTGCTCGGGTGGAGCTTTGTGGATATTTGTGGTTGATTGGTTGCTTATTTGGATGTTTTGGGGTGGAGTTTGTTTTGTTTGTGTGTTTGTTTTCTTTTCTCTTATTTTATTTGGTTTTGTTGTGTTTGTTTCTTTTTCTTTCGTTTTTGTTGTGTCTTGGTTTTGTCTTGTGTAGTTTGTATCTAGTGTGTAAAAAGGTTTTCGAAAACCCGGTTTTGAGGCTAGTGTGCAAGTGTTTACTTTCCCTTCCTAGCAATATGAGTCGAGTTTTGGACTTTAGTCTAGTAGAATGACTTTAAATCAATGATTTCGTTGGTTTCTTACCTTGAGTCCACCTAGTCTACTAGGGATTTACTACGGAATTTGCATTTTGACCATTATGACCACCCACGGAGTGAAAAGGCCTTGGTTGCCGAGTCCCGTCCCTTAAGTGACCATGTTCGAAATTGTGTGATTAGTCCAAGTTTTCCACCTTTTTTATGGGGACTCTACTTGTTGGTGGGGACCCACGGCAAAACCCTTCCATCAGAAGTGCATAATAAAAGTACAAAATGTAAAGTTTTGTTTAGACGACAACCAAGTGACGGTTCGACTTCGAGGCGGATCCTCCTAACTTGTTCTGCGGTTAATTCGGTAGAGCTTCGCTACTACAGCTGATTTTGCGGTGAATTCGGCAGAGCTTCGCTACTACAGCTGATTCTGCGGTGAATCCGGTAGAGCTTCACTGCTATACTCGGGGTCGGCTAGTCGAGTGTAAGTGCTCCTCGGTTAGAGTGGGGTGCTCGAGATGAAGAGTAGCGTCGATTCGCTTATCGGAACAACGATCGAGTGGATCGTACTTAGTGTCGGAGTGCGACCTAAGTTAGATAAGAAGAGGGGGAGAGCGAATTGTGAGAGAAGTAGTTCACGAATTCATTGAGGTGTCGAATGAGCGAAATGAGGGGGGTATTTATAGTTGTTCACACAGTTCAAATTGACTACTCGAATGCTTGGTGTCCAGTGGCTCAGAAATTGGACGCCTGGTGTGAGGCACCTCTGTTCTCAAACGCTTGAGCTCACGCGATTAAATTTTTGAAGATCCAACTTCAAAACTTTCCAAAATGGAGAATATGTGTATCTTAGGCTTTCTTGGAGATTAAGGCATCCCTTTAACCCTAGCGCGTCGAGCGTTGGGTGGGCATCGGGCGCGTGTCTCAAGGTTTGCTTGGCTCCGGTTTGACTCGGGTTTGACTTTGCATATTTCAGGACCAATTTGAGGCCCCGGTGTCGGAATTGACTCTAATTAGTGTCGACGAGATCGTAATGACACGACTAAGGCTGCCTTGATGTCGAATTAATTTTTTCGAGTAATTATTTGATCCGTTCTATATAAAATCTATCTAAAACATCGTGATTTTGCGTCGCATTGCAGTCTGATCGTCATCGGGTGTTTGTTGGGCACCCCTCCAGCCACCAGGTCAGAATTTGGGTGTCTACAGAAGCCCCCACTTTGATTGAAGCTTGGACAAGGCGAAAGTCAAAGTATAGCCGCCCAGGTCAATCGAGGATTACGACCTGGTGGCTGTCCGATCGGGTCATTTTGAGTCCGTTGGACTACGTATTTTAGGCTCGTCAACCAAGGCTTAGAAATCACACCTGACATTCGTGCCTGCGGTTGCTTGTCGGAGCTCGGGTCCAGTTTTGCTAGCTTGTCTTGGGTTTGTTGTTTTAGTAATTTTTGTTTTTTGACACGGGCCTTTTGCTTAATTCTTTATTGGTGTCTTAGCTATGATTTAATATCCTTGGCGGATGGTTATGCTGATCTCGGGCTTGTTTTGTTTGTCTTCAGGTATTCCTCTGGGGGTGCGAATTGAGTGTTCAGGGATTCGTTTAAATTGATTTGAGTGCGGCGAAACTCATTTAAATTGATTTGAGTGCGAAGGGACTCATTTAAATTGATTTGAGTGCGACGGGACTCATTTAAATTGATTTGAGTGCGATGTGACTCATTTAAATTGACTTTGAGCGCTACATGGGGCTCATTTAAATTGATTTTGAGCGCTACAAGGGGCTCATTTAAATTGATTTTGAGCGCTACAAGGGGCTCATTTAAATTGATTTTGAGCGCTACAAGGGGCTCATTTAAAATTGAATTGAATTGAATTGAGTGCTACCAGGGACTCATTTAAAATTGAATTGAATTGAATTGAGTGCTACCTGAGACTCATTTAAAATTGAATTGAATTGAATTAAGCGCTACCAAGGGCTCATTTAAAATTGAATTGAATTGAATTGCCTTCAGAATGATTTGGGGTTCGTTAGGCTCACGAGTTTAAAAAATTGCGAATGCTTAATGATTCACTCGCGTTTGACTTGAACTTAAATTGCCTTCAGAATTCTTTGGGGTTCGTTAGGCTCACGGGTTTAAAATTTGCAAATGCTTAAGGATTCGTGTTTGAATTGGACTTGAATTTGAATTGCCTTCAGAATGCTTTGGGACTCGTTAGGCTCACGAGTTTAAAATGTTTTGAATGCTTCAGGATTCATTCGAGTTTGCTTCGGTCAGATTTGTTTTTTGAGTGCTTCAGGCTTCGCTCAAGTTTGCTTTGATCAGATTTGTTTTTTCGAGTGCTTTAGGATTCGCTTGAGTTTGCTTCGGTCAGATTTATTTTTCGAATGTTTCAGGATTTACTCGAATTTGAATTGGATTGAGTTATTTTGCTTGGGTTATCATGTGGTTTGGTATGAATGATTTTGTCAACTTAGAGATTGTCGTGTTCGTTTATTGCTAAGGGTCGATTTCGATTAGAGGAGGTTTTGAGGTTTGCGTTATCGGTTGGGGGTAGTAAACCGTCCCGTTCTTGCTTATTTTGTTTAGGATAGGAGGGTGCATCCTACAACTATCGGGTACCATGTCCCATTGGTTCTCGTTTTCGCTTTGGGATGAGTAGTTAGACGCGGGTCCTTGTGCGCCTTAATCTTCGGACGCCTAGCCCCCAGCAACCCAAAAGAGGGATGCTTGACATGGGGCGCCCTGGGTTTTGAGGATCGGGTTTGTTTTTTAATCAGCGAAGGAGGGGGAGGGGGGGGGGGGGGGGGGGGTTATTCGTCTTAGGAACTAGACGCGCGCCTTTCCCCGGCTCAATCTCGCCTTCTCGACTTATTCAACCGATTTCCGTCTCGATTTTTGCCATATACGATTAAGTCGACCTCGGGTAAGTGTTCCTTGCTCGTCTATTGTCGATTTGTGCTTAATTGGGTTGATTGTGGGTCGATTTTGCTTAAACCCTAGAAATCGATTTGGCGTTTTGATTTTGCTAGTTTTCGATGTTTACTCTTGGTCCCATTGTCAAATTAGGGTTGAATAGAGCTTGATAGGGTAGTTATTAGCTCGATAGGAAGTTTTGAGGAACTTTAATGGCTCCTAATGGGGGAAATTCGAAATATTAGGGCCTATGGATCATTTTCTCGGTTATTCCCGTACTTGCCCGTTGTAATTTTGCTCGACTAGTGTTTGTGACGTTATGGGTAACTTCCATGTCGACCTTTGTGAGTTAGAATGCACTCTTGGTCATTCCGTGAGGGTTTGTGTGTCTTACGATGGACCAAATGATACCGTAATGATGTCGGATTTTCCCGAAATCACCTTTATTGCGACCGGGGTCAAAAATGGGTGCTAATGGATTTTTCAGAATTTTGATACCTCTGTCCGAAATTTTGAGCTTATTTTGACCCGTTTGTGCTGCTTTGACTTGACCCGAGGTGTACTTTTATGTTTTTGCTTGGTTTTGCAGCTAGAGATGACACTGAGCGCCCCGAGGGAGTTCCTTTGACTAGTACTAGTGGTGAGGCCACGGGACGAGCTCGCTGACTCACCGAGGGGTTCGTAAGAGGCGACGAAGCGATCCTTCGCAGCGTCGTGAACCAGGGGCCATAAATGAGGACAACTTTGATAGGGTCACGAGGCGTAGACAGCCTGTGACGGTCGCTAGGGGGGCCCACGTCCCGGATCCCGCCAACGAGGGTGAGGAAGTTGGTTACGATAATCCCCCTTGGGCTCAGGATTGGGATGGTCATCAGTTATTATTTCGTCCCGACTTGCACATTTCTAGTCGTATCGTGAATGGCCTGGTGAGTACCTTGACTCGTGCTCATTAGTTTAGGTTCTAATTTTGGTTTGGTTTAGTTTGGTTTGTTTATGCTTGTATTATCTCGGTTTGTAGCCCCCGGGTTCGATGAGGACCTACTCGGGTTTTACGACGTGGTTGGAGATCTATTCTCAGAAGCTTAGCCCCGCGGTAAAGGAGAATATTGCGGAGACGACTTTAGGTCCCGTGGTCGGACACTGGGTCCAATTGGTAGGTTGCAAGACCAAGTGCAACCTTATGGTGATTAGAGCGATGATGGACCGCTTTCAGGACACTACCTCGACCTTTCATATGTCTTTTGGGGAGGTCAGGATGACTTTAGAGGATTTTGGGGTTATTACGGGTTTACGCTGGGGTCCGGAGATGATTAGGTGGGCTGTTGAGGGCCCTAGGCTAGATAGTGACGAGGTCCGAGGCTGGATCGAGGATTGTTTGGAGCGTGAGGCGTACAATACGTCTCATGCTCTTGTGAATTCGCACATTACCGACCACTTCAAGAGGGTGGTGGTATTAGAGGGTCGAGTACCCAACACATCGGTGCAGGATGTCCGTCTGTGGTTGTGGTACTTCCTAGAATCGACCCACTTTCTCGGATAAGGGCGAGAGGTTTAGTACTAGGATTTGCCTTTCCTAGCTGAGTTAGATCATCTGGGACGTTTTGATTGGGTGACCGCGACTTTCGCGGAGATGACCCGTTGTTTGCAAGTCATGGTGAGGCCGTTGAAGGTGGATTCTGGCTCGGTTTTACCTATCGTGGGTCTAGGACTTGTGCTGGAGGTGAGTTATTGTCTATGTATTCGGTTTTAGGATTTTGCTTTGTTTGGTTTGATTTTACTAATGATGTTTTTGGGTTTCGTAGGCTTGGATCTACTCCTACTTTCCTTGCCTGGCGCCCAAGACACTGCATGCTCGTCCGATTAGGTTACCAGCGGGGATTGCATGGAGGTTAGCTCAGGCCAAGAGCACGACGAGTCACTACTCGTCGGAGAGTGTGCTGGTGAACTAGCTGCGCTCCGGGGATGTAAGTTTCCTTCTTACGGTTTGCTTTACTTAGTAGCCCCCAAGATTAGGATTATTGAAATGTCAGTTCGTTTATGCAGTTTGTGGCCCGTCCTTGGGCCGGCTACGAGTGTATGCCCGAGTATGTGAGGGCAGAGTTGAGGCCAAGGAGCTACAGGAGGATGCTCCTTCCTGCGTTGTTTCGCTCGGTATGGTATCTGGGCGAGATGTTGGTGCGTCACTGCTTACATGACGAGTTCAGGGTGCCAGTTGATCCTCCCCAGACTATGTTTAGACCATCGACCGCCGCAGAGGTCCGCGAGGGTAGGGATGGAGAGGGAGGCGATGCACTACTGGTGCTTGGTATTTCCTATCTGTCTCACGTCTACTAGCGGCTAGCTTGCCATCGCCTCGTGGTGAGTACTAGGTTTTGAGTTTTATTATTTGTTTTGCTCGATGGTTTAGTATATGCCTGTATTTTGAATGGTTCGCTTTTCCTTCAGCTGGCCGATCCGGCTGATGCTGTTCAGCCCCCAGACTTACCCTTGACGTTGCTCAGGGTCGATGCGGCCGGGGTGGCCTTTGTCAAGCCTTTTCCCCCATGTTTTGCTGAGGAGATGGGGCTGGGATGGAGTGGCGTGACCGGGTATACCGGGTAACCTTCGGGATTTGCCTTAAACATGGTTCTCGAGGGCTAGGTTTTGTTTGACTAATTCGTTCGGCTTTGTCTTTCAGGTTTCGTCGATCTCCCATCAACGGTTTTGGCAGGCTGCCAACCGCTTCCGGGCCTATGCGTCGACCTCATCCCGTGATACTTCGGGACCTCGATCAGTGAGTATACGTTTTCTAGGGTTGGTTTTCTAGGTTGGTTGTGCTTTTTCCTAAAGTATAGGTATATTTGTAGGATACTCCGGAAATGATAAGGCAGCAAGGAACCCGGGTGACCGAGCTCGAGACGGAAGAGGCTAAGTTGTTGTCACTCTTGCAATCTTGGGATAATGAGATCGCCAAGCTTAAAGAGCAGCTGGCTCGGACTCAGGGCGAGACCTCGGCACAAGGTGAGGCCATGCTCGGGGCTGAGGTGGAGAGGGAAGTTGAGGTTGAGGCTGAGGGTCATGCTACGGGTGCTACCGAGGACGTTGGGGGGGGGGGGGTTCCCGAGACAGCTACCCTAGATATGCTGTTAGGTATGGATGACACCGAGTCTCCTCTCTTCGAGTTGGAGGATCTAGGTTTGCATGACGATATTGGTGAGTTTGTGATTGCTATAGGCGCAGCCTC
This sequence comes from Agrostemma githago, assembly GCA_958450325.1. Taxonomy (NCBI): domain Eukaryota; kingdom Viridiplantae; phylum Streptophyta; class Magnoliopsida; order Caryophyllales; family Caryophyllaceae; genus Agrostemma; species Agrostemma githago. Next base: position 37,951,861 of record OY288242.1, read on the forward strand.
TAGGGGTCCTCTCTAGTTTATGAACTCGGTTTATGTTTGGATTTGTATAATTTGTGTATTTTAGACATTTAGTATTTGGATTGATTTGTTAGTCTCGCATTTTGTTTTGCTTTTGAAATGTTGACTTAGATTGACAATTAATCACTTCAAGCTTGGTTTGTTTGCGATTTTGTCGTAGTTCAGGACGTTTTAGATGCGTTAGGATTACACGAGAATACGAAAATGACTTTCGGAATTTTTGAAATGCGTTAGTTTATCGGAATTTTTGAAATGCATGAGTTTGAGCCGGGAATTGGATCAAGTAGTACGTCGATTAAAATGTTTGACCCGAGACGTATAAAATGTGAGAAATGCTTTGTAGTTAGAGTGCTTCGACCGATTACGTGTAATTGTTTTGACATTCATGTTTAAAATGAGGCACTTTTAAAAAAAAAAGTAGACCACTTTTTTCATACTTTTGATGCTAGTGCCGTACTGGGCTACAGACGCAAATTGATGATGCCATTCAAGGCTACAACACGCCCAGGTGGGGGTAGCTTATCCCCCTAAAAAAAACGTCCAAGTCCGGTGGATCCGACGGGCGCCGTTCGTATGGCCTTGTTACTCTCGCGTGGGCATTTTGGCTTTTTGGAAAGGGGTTTAGCGACTTCAGGAGGTCGTTCCTGGTGTCCGGGGTTGTCAGGTGATAGCCGATGGGGTAAGTCATGGCTGACTTCGTGGAATTCGGATGCTTGGGAGGTTAGTGGCCCAGAGTTCGACGCCTGGGCCTGGGCGGCTTGAATTTGGGTCACTCGGGTTCGGGCGGCCCGGTCCTAGGGCGCCTGGGCTCAGGCGGCCCGATTCTTGATTATGAAAACTTTCCGTGATTTCCTAATCGTTGTGGGATTAGGCTATATATGCGGGTTATGGGTGCTCGTTTTAGACATACTTGATCACCCATAGTGTCTTTATAGCTTCTTTGTATTATTTTGGGTCAAGTCGAGTTTTGGAAGTGCCTTAACCGAGTGGATGGATCGTCTTAGGAAATGTGACCTCGAGGTTTGTCCAGGTGATGGTTTGTCTGTGGTTACCGCGCTAAGGCAGGTTAAAGTGCAAGATGACTTTTTGTTGGCATGCTCTCAGTTTTGGGGTGTTAAGAACCATGTTTTTGCTTTTCCCAGAGGCAAGGTTTGTCCCCTTCCCGAGGCGCTAGATGTTATCGGTGAGTGGTGTTCGGTTCGACCTTGTATACCCGTTGGAGATGATACCCTCGTGGAACGATTCCAGCATTTTTTGGATACTTCTTTGGAGGAGGCTGAGGCTTTCTTTGAGGTAGTTGGTGTTGACCTAAGGTTGCTTATTAGGACGTTCTCACAGACAGATTCTGACCCGATTGTGGGGTTCGATAAGTTAAGCACTGGAGTGGACAAGTCAACAAACTACGCACTTGGATTATTCAAATCTAAGTCACTGCAGATAGGCGTGTATTTGCTCGAGGATGTCCAGATTCATGCGACTACCCGATTCAACTTACACGTCCAAATACATGGGAATATGGAGCAAGTCAAACGTTAGGAAGACTGCGATGCTAAAGGATATGGAGGCGACTCGAGTTGACGTCACTAAGCACTCGACCAAAGACAGTGTTACCGATCCTAGTGCCGTCAGTTCATCTAAACAGGCCAAGACTAACAAGACCCGTATTGAAAATGTGAATGAGGAGGGAAAATGGGATTGGCTAGTCTCGCCTTTGGCTAAGATGGAGGTAGAAGCCTGTATTTGGAAGGTCTATGGTGAGAGACCAAAAGAGGTGCTTCCGAATGGCAAGGGGAAAGAGAAGTTGGACCGGTAGAGCCCAGCCTTTCAGTATTATGTTATATTAATTTATATTATGTGGCGTATTAGTACTAGTTTTTGTAGGGTTTGCTTGACACGTTGTCATTTCAGGGTAACCGGGTTTTGGATGCTCGATGTATAGGGCCTCGACAAAGGCTCGATTTAATTGTTTTTGCATTGATGAGAAGCACATTTTATTTATTTATTATTTTTTTTGTGGTGGCTCGCAACTCGATTCTTCATTTTGCCCGGAGCGCCCTTTCGGGTTTTCACTCCGACCTCGGCTCACCTTTTGTTTTCTTTTTTTTTTTGCTCTTTTTTTTGACGATTCGCAACTCGATTCTTCATTTTGCCTGGGGCGCCCTTTCGGGTTTTCACCTCGTCATTTTTTTTTCACGATGGCTCGCAACTCGTTTCTTCATTTTGTCAGGGGCGCCCTTTCGATTTTTCACCCCGTCCTTGGCTCGTCGTTTGTGCTTCGTCGTTGAAATCTCTCGTTAATCGGAATGTAGGGGGGTTCCGATTTGCATGTGAATCGAGTAATCGATTTTGTTATTTTTGCTGGTTGCACCCTTTGAGGGGTTGCCTACGTATCCATGTTTGGACGGAACCAAACCATGTTCGTAGTTCATAGATGTGTGTGATTTTGCTTTAGACTCGTTATGCTAGTTATCGATGCAAACTGTTTTAAGCGTTTTGCATGAGTTTTCACCCTGGTTAAAGAATTAAGGTGAAAGCGATCGGGTGTGACCCCTTGAAAGTGACAATTATCGAGATACCGCGTTTAGGTTAAGGCGACTTGCTATTATGGTTTTGGAATGTGGAGCTAGGTAGTGAGTGACTTTGATGAACCAAAATCTGGAGCTTGATTTTTGTGGAGTTAAGGCTTTTGGGTTACGGTTTCGTGATGTGGTAGGAAAGGGGAAGCTGAGTAAAAATGACTCATGCTTCAATAGGGCGGGATGTAAATTACGTGGGATCTGATTTCCATGTCTGACCTTAATGGTTGGGATTATCCTATTGAGCTTGAATCCTCAAAATTCTGGACTGTCTCCTAACAACTATGGGAAATGGGTTTGCCTTCCGTCTTTGATCACAAGCTAAAAGACTATCTAGATTTGTCATAAGATTCAGTAACGCTCGTTCTAATAAGGGATATTTATGTGGCTTTTTATACCAGACATGGATTTCATTATACCCAATTATTTTATTATGTTATAACCAGGGTTATTTTATAGTGTTTTTATAGTTATTTTATAGCACATATGTGATTATTGTGCTTCAAATTTTTTGTACTGTAACTAACACCCTCTTGGTTTTTGCCTTTCAGTGAAGTTTCTTTTGTTGGGTGCACCCTCAAAGATATGCAAGATGTTTCATCCCAATACAATAACACGAGTTATTCATTACAATAACTGAGTTTTTACATTGGACTAATAACAACGTAAAATCAGATAACATTATTTTAAAAACTGATTATTTGACTGTCAACTCAATATAATAACATATATATATATATATATATATATAGAGAGAGAGAGAGAGAGAGATACAACGTGAAAAACCTTACCACTGCCTAAAAGGACTATGTCCAGGGGACCGCCGCCCCCCTCCCCCCACAAGGAGAGAGAGAGAGGATCATATAAGTCCCATTTCTATATATAAGTCCATAAGTTTCATTTTCATCCTTTAGATCAAAATGAAATGGATGACTTAGATGTAATGATGTTTATTTATTTTTCAATTAGAAATTAATGAAATTCACGTATTCCCACCCTCAATATTCTCACCCTATTCAATTCAGTACACTTCCCACTCTCACTCTCTCACTCTTCATTACTCTCACATTTTCTATCACCATTCACAATCTTCATTCTCCATCCTTCATTCATTCACCATCTTTTTCCCTCCTCCATTGAAGAACAATAAAAAAAATCCAATTGCTCCAGAATTATCTCTTCATCATCATTCTCCAAAATCTCTTCGTCATTTATGCACATCAATGGTTGCTAATGAGGTTTGTTTACCTTTTTTTTATTGTTATTAATTAATTTATTCATAAAACTTCAATTGATTTATTTATGCTTAATATATATTTTTTCAATCCTTTTATTGATTTATTTGCATCTGAAGTTTAATTTATTCATAAAACTTTAATTTTTTGCATCTGAAGTTTCAATTAGGGTTTAGAGGGTTTATAAAATAGTTCATAAATTAATATCAACAGATTGTGATGGTAAAAATCGGATCTTTATGTCAAGAAAATGTAGTGATGAAATGGGTTTGTTATGTTTCACTTATATAGTTCAATTAATATAGTATATGTTTTTCAATTAATAATTGCAGATTTTTGATGAAGATGAAAAATTAAAAATGGAGATGAAGACGAAGAGGTAGAATTAAAAATGGAGATGGAGACCAGACGAGCTTTGTAAATGAGTTGCTTTTTATATATATATTTGTAACTTCAGTTCACATATTTTATAACTTCAGATCGTACTTTGTAACTTCAGTCCATATATTTGTAACTTCAGTTCACATATTTTGTAATTTCAGATCGTATATTTTAACTTCAATTCTAATCAGTTCATATATTTTTGTAATTTCACTTCACATATTTTGTAACTTCCGTTCATATGATTTGTAACTTCCGATCACATATTGTAACTCAAATCCATTTTTTGTAACTTCAATTCTAATCATTTCATATATTTTTATAACTTCAGTTTATATATCATGCAACTTCAGTTCATATATTTTGTAACTTCAGATCATATATTGTAACTCCAATCATGTTCGTATATCATTCACTTGAAATCACGCAAAAAAAACTCCTGCTACTCAACAAAATGGACGGTGATTAAGATAAAACAAAAACAAAACAAGAAGAGAGTAAATTAGAGTAATTATAGAAATCTGATTTTTTTAAAATTATGATTGTATGGAAGGAGAGAGAAGATGATTATTGGTAGAAGAGTTAATTAGTGTGTTGGAGTTATTTGTTATTGGTAGAGGATTAAATTAGGAATTAATTAGTGTGATGGAAGGAGAGGGAAAGGATTAGGGATAGTAGTAATTGCTACATAGGGAGTGTGAATTAGGGTGAAAATTTGTGTTTTAAGATCAAATCTCAACCATACATCATCTCTCATCCAGCCAACAATAGAACTTATGCACTTAAAGTTAGTCATGACCTTACTAGAACTCCAACTCTCTCTCTCTCTCTCTCCATATATATATATATTCATTACAATAACTTACTTTCTACATTAAAATCATCACGTATCTACATTGAAATAACCCGATAACATTATTCTCCGTAAACAATTGAGTTATCATATATTGCCAATCATGTTCGTATATCATTCACTTGAAATCACGCAAAAAAAATTCCTACTACTCAACAAAATGGACGGTGAGCTCCCTTGTAACTTTGGACTTTAATAACGTTTTGGGACGATATTCCGCTCCCTTGTGCCCATGTAAGCTCGGACATGCTCTCGGACAATGGAATCCTATCAAAATAATAGGAAAACTAAACAAAAACACGTAAAATGCACAAGAGAGGTCGCTAGACTGAGAAAGACTCAAAAAAGGTGATAATCGCACACAAATATCACAAAAGCGATAGGAAAACGAGCTTAGATGGGTGAATAAATGGTCCAAATTTGACACACATCAATTCCCCCATACTAAACCGTTGCTCGTCCTCGAGCAAAGACCCAAAAAGAAACTACCTAATACTACTGCTAAGCTAGACTACGCTAAGCCGACACGAGGTAATTAACGGGCCCGCTCCGTCCCTTCAACTCACATTGGAATACCTATGAGGTAAGGTACTTCAATGCAAGGCAAGTCGGGTCTTGCTCAAAATTTCGGATGCAACTAAAACACAAGAACATAAAACAAAAGAAACACACACACGAAGATAGTTGCATCCTAAGAAGAAAATAAATCGCCGAATCCCTCATTAAAACGGCGGGGAAAACACAGGTTCCAAGTTTGAGACAAGTGAGAACACCACAACGCTAGCTACTCAAGTTGACACGGACAAAATTCTAATAGGATGACAACCAAACAATGGAAACATTAAAAATTTACCAAGGTCCTTCTAGTCCACTAAAATGCTTACAACGAGACGATAAATGGAGTGGATTAGCACTACAACAAATTGACACTTGCGCCACGAATTATGCCACGAAAATTTGTTATTTGTGGCTAAATTTTACCTAGCCACGGGAAAAATTTGATTCACTACTTGGGAAATAAAATATGCCACGGGAACAATTTTTCCCGTGACAAAAATTCACTTGCGCCACGAATTTTATTAAAGTCGTGGCCAATAATCACTCTTGCCACGAAAGATGCCACACCTGTGGCAAATATTATTTAGGCACGACATAATTAACTTCCGTGGCAAAATTATTTTTTAGCCACAGATGTAATAAACGCATGTGGCTAATGGTTCTCCAAAGTTTAATCAAATTACTTTCAAGTTAAGCCGAGTGTCAATTATTGATCTTAAAAATTCATTAAAATTCAAAGCTAAAGATAATATGAAGAAAAAAAATATTAAATTTGAAAATATTTTATTAATAAAAAAAATTCGTATTATTTTATTTAGTTTTAAAAAAAAATTAGATTTTTTGTAAAATGAAATACAAGAAAACTTTGGTTGTCTAATTTGTTGATTTTTTTATCAATCATCATTTGTGAAGCAATTGATTTCTCTTAATTTGACAAGATGTTTTATTAAAATTTTATAATCTTAAGTATGACTTTTGAAAGACAACTAACATTTACATAGTGTAATATATGCTAGCTAAAATGCGGCGTACATAGCATATCAAGTAAAATTAGTATGTGATTGATCATCCATCATTAAGATATCTAATATTATTTAAGACTCTTTCATATTTACCGCTTAATTAATTAATTTTTTCACATGTAATACACTTCTTTTTAAGACAAAAAAACTTTAAAAAAAGTGACTGAGCATGATTCTTGTCAAAATGATTGATTTTCGTACAATATTTTCAGTGTGAAAAAAACCGCTTTATTAAACTTGTATTTAAGAATTCTAATCGGTCTATATTTTTTTATGGAATTAACTTTGACTGCGAAAACAATAATTATTTTTGTAATTAATTGTCTTTCAAGTTGTTTGGTTTGGAAGAAAGATTAACGTATTAGAACGTCGTGCCTAAGTTCAATAACAAGTTAAAATAATTTAAAAAAAAAAGAGAAGTATAAGTGACAAAATCAAATAATTAACAAATACAAGTAAGAAAATCCAATAATTAAGGACTAATAGTGTGAAAATCAAAAATTAATTTATCGTCAACTGTTTAATTCGGTAGCTGTTCTGTAATATTATTTGGAAGATATTTTAAAAAATGAATTTAAAATAAAATATACTTAATAAAAAAATAAAATTCGGGTAAAACTTGAAGTAGGCTAGAGGAAACTCAATGAGGATAAAAAAACTGATGATATAAAGTAACGACCGATAACGAAAAGAAAAAAACATATCGAAAGAACTAGCAATAAAAGAACGTGGAAAATAGAAACTAAAATAAAAATATCGATAAATTAATGGAATCATGAGTCCGAAAATCAACTTCGAATTTTTTTTTTCCGGAATAATAATTTTTTAATCATAATATGTAAATCATAAGGGAAAAAAAATTAATTACTCAAAAGAAAATGTAGTTTGAAAAAAACATCACTTTAAAAGAATTCAAACCAATGATTAGGTCAATAAAGTTCAATTTCATTTCTGGTAGCTGCCCATAAGAACTCCACAGTTAAGCGTGCTTGAGTGAGAGTAGTGTTAAGATGAGTGACCTCCTGGGAAGGCTCTTCGATGCGTATGATGAAATTAAATAATAGTGGAATGACTCAGCTTGACTTAGCTATAAAGCTAGTAATCGGTCTAGATGTGACTACTATAGGGGTAGAGATTTTTTACGGTTATTAATTTATTTAATTTATTATATATTTTGTCACCGGAATAAATATTTCGCCACAAAAATAATTAGCCACGGGATAATCCGTGGCAAAAAATTAATTCTTGCCACGGGAGACTCCGTGGCAATAAAATCAATACTTGCCACACTTTTTTTTTCCCGTGGCTATTTGTTTGCCACGGCCACTTGCGCCACGGATGGTTTTTCCGTGGCAAAGTACTTTAGCCACGAAAATTTAGCACTTTTGCCACGAATTCAGTCGTGGCCCAAGTGCTCATTTGTAGTAGTGTAGAGTGAACCATGGAGTTAGTAAGTACTAGAGGTAAGTGTTATCCCGTCTCCTAAGCTTAGCCTAGAGGGTCGTCCCAAACTCGAGAAAGCCAAATTGAGGTCTTTGCCCATATACTTGAGTAGCTTGCACTTCAATTGGCTCTTCAAAATAATTCTCTTCATTTGGAATACAAGAACTAGAGTCATGGCCATATTTGCCACAATGTTCACAAAGTATCTTAATCCAACAAGCATTTTTCTTTGATAGTGAAGGTCGTCTTGTTGACTTTGCTTGAACTTGGTAGACATTTTTGCGAAAGAGAGATTCAATTCTCTTAATTAATGCTCCTAACCTTGCTAAAAGATCCAGATTCACACTTCTCGAGGAATCTCCAACCTTTCCCTTTTTAGCATCCCTAGCATAATTCGAATAAGAATAACTCTTAGCCATTATCTTCAAGAGAGCTTTCGATTCATTGTCCCCAAGAGCGAGGAAATCTCCTCCCGCCGCCGCATTGATATTCTGTTTAATTCGAGTAGAAAGAGCATTGTGGAAAGTTTGGGTGGTAAGCCAACCGGGGGTACCGCGATGAGGACACTTCCGGAGAAAGTCCCAAAATCGATCACATGCTTCACTTAGACTTTCATGCTCATCTTGTTGGAAGGTTTAAATTTCTTTGCGGTATTGGATTGTTTTAGAGAGAGTGTAGTATTTTTCCAAGAATGTATTAGCAAGTTGGGCCCAAGATTGGAAAGTATTATCCGGATGGCTTTGTAGCCATCTCTTAGCTCCATCCCTCAACGTCTTAGGAAATAATAACCGATGAAGTTGACATGATGAAAGTCCGTTCAATCTTGCTCTGACTAATTTCTCTTTGAACAAAGCAATATGCTCTAGAACTTCTTGTGAATAGCCATGGTATGTGTCTAGTTGGACCATTTTAACAAAAGAAGCCTTAAGTTCGAAATGATTGGGGATGGTTCCATATGAAATAGGAGAAAGAATATCCTCATAAGTAATTTGAGAATGAGATCCAAGAGTGGGCATGTTTGCTTTTATAAGTATTTGTGAGAAAGAGGGTGGAGGGAGAATTTTTGGTTGTAAGGGTGGATGGTGAAGAAAGTGCATTTTAGATGTGGAGTTTATAGAAGATGGTGTGAGTAGTTGTGAAAGATTTGGGAAGATTGGATATATGTTGGGTGGTGTAAGGTATGGGTGTGGCATCACTTTCGTCGAGTTGTTGTTCCGGAATATCAATACTCGCCTTACTCTCACCGATTCGGGGTTTAACAATGTTGGAGACAAACTTTTCCTGAACATAACTCAAGTGGAAGGTGAGACTCCTAGCACCAAGTGGTACTAGGATAGAGAAAAATAAAATGAAAGCAAAAACCAAAGACAAACAAACTAAAACTCAATTACCTAGTTGCCATCCCCGGCAACGGCGCCATTTTGACGCGACCCTATTTAAGATCGGTCGTTAACAAAGGATATGGGGTCAAACAATATTTATATGACTAGAAAATAACACAAAAACAAATAAATGTAGTCGTGGTAAGTCGAGGTCGGTCCACATGGATGGCGGTGAGAAAATCGAGTAAGAGCGATGTGTTTGGGGTCTAATTGGGGGGTTATGAGTCGAGTCTAAACTAATAATGCGATAAGTAACAAAATATAATCAATAAGGAAAAGGTGTTAGGGGGAGTCGGGAATCGGAAATCGGGTTCTATGAGTCTCGGGATTATGGGTCGGTCACAAAGTCGACAGAGGGAAAGTGCCACCTTTTGATTTCTTCACCCAACTTATCTACATCCCGCTTTCGCGGCGAAAAAAGGGTAAGTCTCATGTCAAGGTAACCCCTACCGCGAGTTTCCCCATATTGATAGGAGTGAGTCAAGGTCGATCTAGCCGGCCGGACTAAGTCAACAAAGACACAAAAACCTCAAACATGATAAATCAACAAGCATGCAACCAAACCACAATTCCTTGATTCATATTACCCAAGATCTTCCTCCCTTAACCCCCTAACAAGTAAACTCCTCACAATTCATGAAGGAAACTATAAAAGCAATAATAACGGAGATCATAACAAAACCATGCATAAAGACAAAATCTAAAGGAAATAAAACTAGAACAACGGAAGAAATTACGATCAACAAAAGAAATTACAAAGCGATCTAAGAACAACGCAAGTAGAATCAATGAAAACGATACAATAATGAAAAAGCAATATAAAATCTAACCTAGAGATGAGGGAGAAGAAGAGAAATATACCAACAATGGAGGAAAATACAATAAAAAAGATGAAGATTGCATAAAAATAAAGAGAAGCCTTGATGAAGAGGACAATGGATTTATCACTAATCCCTTGATAATCTCCAAAAGAACTTCTTGAAATAAAATAAAATGTGGTGTTTGTGAAGACGTAAAGAACTTCTTGAGGTAAAATGTGGTGTTTGTGATGAGACGACCGAAAATGTAAGACCTCGAACGAAAGTGACCCTGGTAATTAACAAAGACAGTTAATCTTACGGTTGTACGATGTAAGGAATTGATCTCGATCCTGGCTGGGAATCAAAGAGTTTTGATGTTTTTGAAAACGGATGGATTTTGAAAGCAAACTTTTTCGATAGTGAGAGTTTTTGTAAAATCGGTATTACGACGATTTAGTGACATCGCTTGTGGTGTGTGGGAAGTGTTGCTATGTGAGCATCGAGGACTCGGCGATAACAAAAGTGTAAGTTGTGATTTTTGTAAAAGAAGCGCGGTTGTGAAAGAACCGGTTTTGAAAAAAATTATGACCTTGCATTTTTATCGAGACTACTATTAATTAGTAGTTCGAAGTTTGCGGTGTAAGAGGGTGTTCGTGGAAGAATGTGGTGTTTGTGACGGTGTTTTTCGAATGTGTGACTAAATCCTTATTACGGAATTTAGGTGGCGAAAGTGTTTAAAATGCGCTACCATACTTGTTGATTCCATTAATTGAAATTTCGATGGTAGCGACGGTACGCGTGGATGTTTTGTAACCGTTTTGGGTTCCTTGACTTCATTAATTGAAGTTTTGGTTGTGTCGACGGTATGTGCTAAAGATGTTTCGAAAAATAAAATGCAACCGTGTTACTTGCCTAGGTCCCGTTGGTCGGAAGTTTGGCGATAGTAATGGTGTTTATGTGCGTGAATGTTTTGAAAGCAAAATGTGACCGTGTAAAGCACCTCGATCCCATTAGTTGGGATTTTGGTAATAATAAAAATGACAAATTTTAATTTTGGCCGGAGTAACGGCGCTCAAAAGTGTTTTTTGAAAATGTGGAGTGTAAAATTGGCCACGGTGACGGCCTTAAAGTGTTCTTGAAAATAATTTTGATTTGGCCGGAGCATCGGCACTTAAAAGACGGTTTTCCAAAGAAGATGCCCCTTTTCGAAAACGGAATTGTGTGTGGTTGAATATGTTGTCGTGGTTGAATCCAGATTTTATTTTTTTGTTCCGGTTGTCAAACACGCTACACATAACTAGGAATGCGTACACTCATGCAGGACGAGACAGGGGTAGATTAGGGTAGGGTACCGCCCACGAACAGTCTTTGCTTAGGTGACGACAGGTCACCTGGGGAGGTGAGTGTCATACCGTATGCTTGGAACCACTCGTTTGGTGTATCCACGGAATGCGTGGCTACGTTGGACGGCCGAAGCGTCAACCGAGGGTCTCTCCATGTGTCTGAAAGGATCTTACCGCGAAGAGGTCGATTTGTCCTAATATCGGTTAGGGTGGGCTTTTTAGGGCCAAAATCTGTAGTGACCACAACAAGGAACTAGGAAATGAGCTTCACCAACCTCGTTCGAGTTACACCACCGCTAGAAACTTGTTTCCAAATCCCCAGCGGAGTCGCCAAACTGTGGACGCCAGTCCGCACCGCCCGGTGTCCCGCGCGGGACCTCCCGGTTTGTCGCGGCGGCCACCCGCGGCCCCCTTCCGTTCGGGGGCTGGTCCAATCTCGCGTTTCGGGCGAAGGTGTCGGACCTCGATTTGGATGACGATTCGGATAGTACTAGACGAATGCGAACACCCATGTTTCCGTTAGAATCGATCGAGCCGTGGTTGTAAGTGTTTAAAGGACGATATGTTTGGTAAGAAGACCTTTTTAGTGAACCGAATTTGTTGCCGATTTGTGGAGTCCCCATCGAGTCAATTATGGGGACTCGGAAACTGTTCAAGTCAACTTTGATCCTTAGTCGGCTCAAAGCTGAGTGGCACGGGACCTAAAGATAAAGACTTATACCCTTAAGCACTCCATGCCTGGAATGACTCTCATTGCCAATGGTTTCGGACATCCGAAAACCTTCGATTCTTAGTAAGGGGTGAGGGTACGTATTGGAAGCCAACGTCCGCGAGACGTCGACACCCAATCTCGCCCGCACATAGCGGCCTCTACTAATCAATCGGTGGGCTGATAACTTTGTTCTTTAATTGTGGCGGAAGTACGATAACATCCATTGTTTTAACCCTATGTCTTTGCCATGTCGGTTGTTTAAAGACAAGTAATTTTTTTGTTGTCAAAGTAGTTGTGTTTACATTCTTTGCATGCGATTTCACGTGACAAGCAGGCCATGAAAAGATGCACGTAGGAGAGTAGAGAGTACTAAATATTATGCGTATTAGCAAGTCAGATTTAACGTGATAATACGAATAATAGTCATTCTCGTGGTATGCCCTATCTGGTATTCTGCTTAAGATGCGTCGGCTCGATATTAATTGGGATGCATCGAACCACGTACGCTGAGCACTGGGATTAATAGAGAACCCGACCATCGCAATTATAAGGTCCTAAAAGCGGTAAATGCGAAATGTAAGTAAATCACGTAGTGAGGATTTGCACCCTCGGAGTGTACACTAAACGAGACACGATGCGTAGATGGTTGAGAATGGATCTCGGAACTACTCGGGTTTATTTAAGGTGTTTTAGTGCTTATGGTTGAAGTTGGGGATGTTACGTGTTTTAGGACGTGTCATGGGCCTAGTGTCCACGTTTGACATTATCGAAGTGCATAATAAAAGTACAAAATGTAAAGTTTTATTTAGACGACAACCTAGTGACGGTTCGACTTTGAGGCGGATCCTCCTAGCTTGTTCTGCGGTGAATTCGGCAGAGCTTCGCTACTACAGCTGATTCTGCGATAAAATTGGCAGAGCTTTGCTACTACAGCTGATTCTCTGGTGAATCCGGCAGAGCTTCCCTTCTACAGCTGATTCTGCGGTGAATCCAGTAGAGCTTTGCTGCTATACTCGGGGTTGGCTAGTCGAGCGCGGGTGCTCCTCAGTTCGAGTGGGGTGCTCGAGATGAGGAGTAGCATCGATTCGCTTATCGGAACAACAATCAAGTGGATCGTACTTAGTGTCGGAGTGCGACCTAAGTTAGAGAAGAAGAGGGGGAGAGCGAATTGTGAGAGAAGTAGTTCACGAATTCGTTGAGGTGTCGAATGAGCGAAATGAGGGGGGTGTTTATAGTTGTTCACGCAGCAAATCAACTACTCAGACGCTTGGTGTCCAGCGGCTCAGAACTCGAAAGCCTGGTGTGAGGTAGCTCAGTTCTCAGACGCTTAAGCTCACGCGATTGAATTTTTGAAGATCTGATTTCAAAACATTCCAAAACGGAGAATATGCGTATCTTAGGCTTTCTTGGAGATTATGGATTCCCTTTAACCCCAGCGCGTCAAGCGTTGGGTGGGCATCGGGCGCGTGTCTCGAGGTTTGCTCGGCCCGACGCGTTGACTCGAGTTTGACTTTGCATATTTCGTGACCGATTCGGGGCCCCGGTGTCGGAATTGACTCTAATTAGTGTCGACGTGACTGTAATGACACAACTATGGCTGTCTTGATGTCGAATTAATTTTTTCAAGTAATTATTTGATCCTTTCTATTGAAAATCTATCTAAAACATCATGATTTCGCGTCGCGTTGCAGTTCGATCGTCATCGGGTGTTTGGTTGGCACCCCTGCAGCCACCAGGTCAGAATTTGGGTGTCTACACAAGACTTCTTCTTATTTTATGCAATCTTCATCTTCCTTATTGGTATTTTTCCTCCATTGTTGATATATTCTCTTCCTCTTCCTCATTTCCAGATTAGATTTAATATTGCTCTTTCATTATTGTATCGTTTTCATTACTTGCGTTGTTTTTAGATCGCCTTATAGTTTCTTTTGTTGATCGTAATTTCCTTCATTGATTTAGTTTTAATTCATCTCGTTTTCATCATTATGCATGTTTTTGTTATTTACTCCATTATTATTGCTTTTGTAGTTTCATTCATGAATTGTGAGTAGTTTACTCGTTAGGGGGTTAAGGGAGGAAGATCTTGGGTGACATGAATAAAGGAATTGTGGTTTGGTTGCATGCATGTTGATTTATCTTGCTTGAGGTTTTTGTGTCATTGTTGACTTAGTCCGGCCAACTAGATCGACCTTGACTCATTTCTATAATTTGGAGAAACCTGGGGTAAGAGATCCCTCGATTTGAGACTTACCTTTCGTTGGGAAATCCGGGGTAGAAATTACCTTGACTTGAGACTTACCCTTTTTCACCGCGAAAGCGGGATCTAGATAAGTTGGGTGAAGAAATCGAAAGGTGGCATTCTCCCTTTATCGACTGTGTGACCGACCCATAATCCTGAGACTCACAAAACCCGATTTTCGATTCCCGATTCTTCGCATTTTAGTTTGGACTCGACTCAACCCCCCCCCCCCACCCCACATTAAAATCCTAAACGCATCGCTCTCACTTGATTTCCTCTCATCGCCTTCCCCGTGGATCGACCTCGACTGCCCATATTGTTTTTGTGTTAACGACCGAGCCTAGATATATAGGGGCGAGTCAAAATGGCGCCGTTGCCGGGGAACGACAGTTAGTTAATCGAGTTTTAGTTTATTGTGTTTGGTTAATTGCTTTTATTTTATTTTTCCCTCTTCCCTAGTACTGATAGGTGCTAGAAGACTTACCGTTTATTGAGTTTATGCCCAGGAATCCGTCATCGCCCTTGTGGTTCGATCCGGAGCCGAAGAGGACATTTATAGGTTTATGATTTTGGGGAAATAACTCACCTACTATCATTCCACATCTTTCATTATCACCACCAAATCAAAATCTCATCCTACCACATACATCTCTTACACCAAATAACCCTTCCACATCCTCTACTTCACAAAATTCACCACCAACCCCACCATCACCAAGAACTTCACAATAAAATCAAACCCCTCCAAATCTATCACCACCACCTCAACCAATGGCGACCTTATGATCCCATTCCCAACTTACACATGAAGAGACCCCTTCACCGGTCGACTTCGGGGAAATTATGAATTATGAATTAAAAGCTTCTTTAACCAATGCGGTCCAACAAGACACTTTTCATGGTTTTTCCCAGAAGACGCCCAAGAACATATTGCATCGTTTAAGGAGAAACTAGTCGGGGCCCGATTGAATGGGTTAACATCATGTCAACTTCATCGAATTTTATTCCCTAAGACCTTGCGAGATGGAGCTCAAAGATGGATCCTTGGCCATCCGGATAACACTTTTACATCATGGGCTCAACTTTCCAATGCCTTCTTGGAAAAATATTATCCACCGTCAAAGACTAACCAATACCGCATGGAGATACAAAATTTTAAGCAAGATGAATTTGAAAGCCTAAGCGAAGCTTGGGAGCGATTTAGAGATCTACTTCATAAATGCCCTTACCATGGAATACCCGATTGCTAACAACCCAAACTTTTTACAACACCCCGAGAACTAAAGAAAATTTCAACTCGGCCGCCGGAGGAGATTTCTCTTCCCTTGCCGATGAGGCATCTAAAAGTCTTATTGAAAAGATGGCAAGGAGTGATTCTAGAGTGGGTCAATCGAGGGATTCTAGGAAGAAGGTTGAAGTGAACTCTTCTAGAGTTCCAATGAATTGAAACTTGAAGCTAGAATTGAATAATTGACAATGAAAATGGATGTCATGAATTCTAAACCAACTCCTAGAGGCATGTACCAAATTCAAGGGAGTGCTCCAACAAGGCAACCATCTCCATCTAAACAAGAAATAACATGGGAGATTCAATGTGAACATTGTGACAATAATGGCCATGATTCTAGCTCTTGTATTCCAAATGAAGAGAGTTATTTTGAAGAACCTAATGAAGTGCAAGCTATTCAAGTATATGGGCAAAGACCTCAATTTGATCCCTATTCTAATACTTATAATGCTGGCACAAGGTTTCATCCCAACTTTTCTTATGGGAACCAAAATGTTCAAAACCCGATGCCACATGCCCAAGGGAATCAACCGAGGGCTTTCAATCAAAGTCAACAAATGCCCTTTAATCAAGGACCTCCAAAGATGCCCCCATATTTGCCTCCTCACCAAAGGAGTAACTTCAATCAACAAGGAGGTAATTTCCATGTTCCTAACAATTATCAAAATCAACAAGGGAACAACTTCAATCATGGATACAATTAAAGTTTCCAAGGTAATTCTAAAGGTAACCAAGGTTATAACCAACAATCTTACAATCAACCCTCTCAATCTTATGGTCAATCAAGTAATTTCCAATATGGTTAAGAGGGAGGTCCATGGGACAACACAAAGAGCCATTGGGCACCTATGGAGTGAGAACTTAGACACTAAGGCGAGGCTAAGGGTTTGGGAATCCCAAGAAGCATCAAAAGCCTTAGCCGCCCCAATTCATCCACCCCATGGTTTGCCCGGTCAACCAAAATATCTGAGAGAACCTCCACACCAAGAAAGTGCCGTGATGTTGAGAGGTGGCAAAGAACTCGAGGACGCATATAAGAACTTGAACATCAAAAGCACCACAACTAAGGTCAATCAACAAAGTTCACCGCAAGCCGCATCCCTCACTTCCCCCAAACAAAACCGAGGAATACAAGCAGAATTTGACATTCTTGATAACGCGGAGGTTGAACAAAGAGAATTAAGAGAACTTAAAAGAAAGAAAAAAGAGCAAATGGAAGTGGAAGAAGCAAAAAGAAAAGAGGCGGAGCGTTAAATCGAGGAAGAATAATAATTTAATGTTCCACTGCCTCTCGCGTTTGTGCCACCATTGTCTTTTCCCAAACGAGCTAAGCCACACAAGGAAAATGCTCAATTCAGCCGTTTTGTGGATATGTTGAAGAAAGTGGAGGTTGCTTTACCCTTCACCGAGGTAATTTCTCAATTGTCCCTTTATTCTAAGTTTTTGAAAGAAGTTTTGACTAGAAAGAGAACCATAGAAGATAAAGAATGTGTCCCTCTTACGGCACAATGTGGTGCCATTCTTATGAATCAAGTGCCAAAGAAACTAGATGACCCCAGTAGCTTCTCCATCCCTTGTCGGGTTGGAAATGTAGTTTTTAACCGAGCTTTATGTGACCTAGGGGCTAGTGTTAGCTTGTTACCCTATTCAATTGCCAAGAGCTTAGTATGGGAGAGATGAGACCCACAAGCATGTTGATTCAACTTGCGGATAGGTCCGTCAAGTACCCACTTTGGATACTTGAGGATGTACCCGTACAAGTTGGTAAGTTTTTCATTCCCTCCGATTTTTTCATTATGGACATGCCCGAGGACACTATTACCCCCATTATCTTAGGTCGACCATTCATGAATACCAATGGCACCATAGTTGATATTAAGAATGGAAAGTTATCTTTTAATATAGGGAACGAATCGGTAGAGTTTTCCCTTTCTCAAGCTCTTAAACAACCAATGATTGAACAAATGTATTCCATTGAAGTTATTGATAGTATGGTTGAGTATAGCTTGATAGATGATGATAATAAAGAAGAGGAATCACTTGATTCCCCACCTCTTGAAGAAGAAATCATTCATGAAGAAGAATTAGAACCACTACCGGTGGGTGAAAGTACGATACCTTCTACTCTTAATCTTAAACTTAAGCCACTCCCATCTTCCCTCAAATATGCCTTCTTTGAAGGAACTAGTTATCCCGTTATCGTCAATGCCACACTTGAAGGTCCTCAATTGGAAAAACTTTTGGTTGTTTTGAGGAAACACAAAAAGGCCATCGCGTATAGCATTGACGACCTCCAAGGCATAAGTCCAAACGCTTGCATGCATAGGATCATCCTTGACGATGACCACCGCCCTTCGGTTGAGGGTCAACGTCGTTTGAACCCCACCATGAAAGAGGTTGTCATGAAGTCCTCAAATTGTATGAGGCTAACATTATATACCATATAACCGAAAGTAAATGGGTTAGCCCCGTACAATTTGTGCTGAAAAAAGGAGGAATGACGGTTGTGAAAGGAGAGAAGGGTGAGTTAATTTCTACTAGGACTATTACCGGTTGGCGCATGTGTATAGACTTTCGAAAGTTGAACACGACCACTATAAAAGACCATTTCCCCCTTCCCTTTATTGATCAAATGCTTGAACGATTAGCGCATCATTCTTATTTTTGTTTCCACGATGGTCATTTGGGATTTCTTCAAATTCCCATTCACCCCGATGACCAAGATAAAACTACCTTCACATGTCCCTATGGCACCTATGCCTACCGAAGGATGCCATTCGGATTGTGTAATGCGCCGGGAACGTTTCAAAGATGCATTGTGACAATTTTCTCCGATTTTATTGAGAAGTCAATGGAAGTTTTTATGGATGCCTTTAGTGTCCATGGTACATCTTTTGATCCTTACCTTAGTCATCTTGATCAAGTATTAGCTCGTTGTGAAGTATAGACTTGTTTTAAATTGGGAGAAATGTCACTTTATGGTCGAACAAGGTGTAGTCCTTGGTCATATTGTTTCTAATAAAGGAGTCAAAGTAGATAAGGCTAAAGTCTCCGTGATTGAGAACTTGCCACCCCCAACTAATGTCAAAGGGGTGAGGAGTTTTCTAGGTCACGCCGGCTTTTATAGGCAATTCATAAGAAAAATATAAAATTGCCAAGCCTTTTAACTTCTTTAATTATGAAAGATGCACCTTTTGTATTTGATGACTTGTGTCTTGAGGCCTTTTGCAGGATAAAGACCGCTCTCACTACCGCCCAGATTATCAAAGCACCCGATTGGAATCCGTCCATTTGAGATCATGTGCGATGCTTCCGATTTTGCCGTTGGTGCCATTCTAGGCCAACGTGTTGACAAGAAGTTACATGTGATACATTATATAAGTAAAACCCTTGATGAAGCCCAATCGATATATACCACGACCGAAAAGGAAATGCTAGCCGTTGTCTATGCTATGGAAAAATTTCGAACATACGTTACCGGTTCCAAAGTCATTATTCATACTAATCATGCGGTAATTCGTTATATCATGTCCAAAAAGGAGACGAAATTCCGACTCTTTCGGTGGGTTCTCCTTCTTCAAGAATTCGACATCGAAATTAAAGATAAAGCCATATCGGAGAATTTGGTAGCGGACCATCATAGTAGATTAGCGGTTAGTGGAAGTAGTAATGAAGATGATGGTATACCCATTAATGAAGCTATGAGAGACGAGGCCTTGATGGCCATTGAAACTATTACACCTTGGTATGCAGATATCGTCAATTTCTTAGTGTCTCATTATATTCCGAACGATTATTCAAAGCAAGAGAGGAAGAAACTACGATATGAAGCCCGACGCTATTATTGGGATGAACCCTATTTGTTCCGCCGGTGCGTAGATGGCATTTATCGCCCATGTGTTACGGCCGATTAAGGATTTGATATTGTGAAGCACCTCCACTAGACCTCTTATGGTGGACACTTGGCCATCCAAAAGACAATTGCCAAAGTCCTCCAAAACGGGTTTTGGTGGCCTTCCATGTTTAAGGACATTCGAGCTTTCATTCTTACATGTGATGCTTGCCAAAGATGTGGCAATATAACGAGAAGGAATGAGATGCCCCTTCAACCCATCCTAGAGATTGAATTGTTCGACGTTTGGGGCATTGATTTTATGGGTCCGTTCACGTCTTCCTTCGGCAACAAATACATCCTAGTCGTGGTTGACTATGTCTCAAAATGGATCGAGGTCGTATCTTCCCCTACCAATGATTCCAATGTGGTAATAAAGCTTTTCAAGAATGTGATTTTCCCGAGATTCGGCATGCCTAGAGCCATAATTAGCGATGGAGGCTCTCATTTTAGGAAGGACATGTTTGAACACCTTCTTCGAAAATATGGTATCACTCACAAGATGTCCTTAGCCCATCACCCTCAATCAAATAGGCAAGCCGAGATTTCCAATCGACAAATCAAGGGAATTTTGGAAGAAGTCGTAAATACACATCAAAAGGATTGGTCATTGAATTTGAATGACGCCTTTTGGGCATTGAGAACGGTTTACAAAGCGGCAATCGTAACCACTCCTTGTCGACTTGTGTATGGCAAAGCTTGTCACTTGTCGGTGGAATTAGAACACAAAGCAAATTGGGTTATTAAAGAGCTAAACTTTGACGAGAATGTTGTCGGAGATAATCGCCTTCTCCAACTACAAGAATTGAAAGAGTTAAGACTTGAAGCTTACGAAAATTCAAAGATCTACAAGGAGCGAACACGCAAACGGCACAATTCTAGAATACTTCGTAAAGACTTCTCCGTTGGTGACAAGGTACTCCTCTGATACTCTCATTTTATGCTTTTCCCCGGTAAGTTGAAATCAAAATGGTCGGGTCCATATTGAAGTGACCAAGGTGCAACCATATGAATCAGTAGAGATTTCTAGCCCGGAAACCGGGAAATTTATGGTTAATGGGCAACGCTTGATGATTTATCATGCTGGTCACGTTCTTGAAACCTTCGCTACCATCAAAGTTGGTGAGCTCCCATTTGGGAGCGTTGTTTAACCCTCTCCTCAAAAGCGACGTAGGTTTGGTGGTATCTTCAACAACCACCTTGTAAATATGTACCATATTCTTTGTTTTATTAGTTCTATTAGCTTTTAGTGGATGGATGAACTTGGATTTCATCTTGGAGCATTTATTTGGATGATCATCAAGGTAAGATTTAGGAAGAAGTTATTGATGTGAGTTAGAATGAACTTTGAACAAGTGATTGATAGTAAATTGAAATGAACGAAACAAAGCAACGAAATCAGATGGAAATAGTTGCTGTAAAGTGATGATAGAACGTAACCAAGGATAGTGTGCTAAGTGAGATGGACCTATACCTCAACAAAGCGGGTGCTAATTCAAACACTCGATTGAAATAGCAAGTATAGAGCTTGTAA
Organism: Agrostemma githago; assembly: GCA_958450325.1. Classification (NCBI taxonomy): domain Eukaryota; kingdom Viridiplantae; phylum Streptophyta; class Magnoliopsida; order Caryophyllales; family Caryophyllaceae; genus Agrostemma; species Agrostemma githago. The sequence continues at coordinate 37,973,137 of OY288242.1, forward strand.
CGCGACTTACTCTAATACTTTGTCTTCTGAACTACAAAGGCGAAAAGGAAAGCAAAGCTTAACTTAAATTTTGTTTGATGAAGATTGAATGATTATATTCATCAAGTACTTGCCTAGAACTCCTTGTCGTAGGTGCAATAATTCAGCCTTTCTCCATTGAGTTTTCCTGAAAAATAGGCAATGGGGCGTCTATTTTGCACGAGGACATCACCAATTCCTACTCCACTAGGGTCACATGAAACCTCAAATGGTTGAGAGAAATCAGGAAGAGCTAAAATAGGAGTGGAACACAACTTTTCTTTGATGGCTTCAAAAGCATCTTGGGCAGCCTTGGACCAAACGAACGTACCCTTCTTCAAACACTCGGTGATAGGACTTGTGATGGTGCTAAAGTCCTTAATGAACCTCCTATAGAAAGAAGCTAGCCCAAGGAATGATCTTACTTCAGGTATGGTAGAAGGGATTGGCCAAGTGCGGATGGACTCTATTTTGGTTTGATCAACGGATACTCCATCTTTTGCCACCACATAGCCAAGAAACACCACGCTTTCTACAAAGAAAGCACACTTCTCCTTCTTGTTAAAGAGTTGCTGTTTGCGTAGTGTCTCAAATAGTAGCCTTAAGTAATCCATATGCTCCGTCCAAGACCTTCTATAAACAAGAATATCATCCAAATAAACCACAATGAATCGACCTAAGTAGGCCTTGAGTACTTAAATCATTAGCCTCATGAATGTGGTTGGAGCGTTGGTGAGACCAAATGGCATGACCGTTCATTCATAAAGCCCATGCTTAGTCTTGAATGTTGTCTTCCACTCATCCCCCTCTCTTATTATAATTTGATAATACCCACTTCTCAAATCGATTTTGGAGAAGACCACAGCCCCATAAAGCTCATCCAACATATCATCCAATCTTGGAATAGAAAATCTATATTTAATGGTAATGTTGTTAACTGCTCTACTATCCATACACATTCTCCAAGTTCCATCCTTTTAGGTACAAAAAGGACTAGAACAACGCAAGGACTAAGGCTTTCACGTACATACCCTCGACTCATTAATTCATCAATTTGTCTTTGCAATTCCTTAGTCTCCTCTGGATTACACCTATAGGCTGCCTTATTTGGTAAGGTCGTTCCTGGAACGAGGTCAATTTGGTGTTCTATGCCTCGAATAGGTGGTAAACCATAATTTCTTAGGTAAACGTCCTCAAACTCATGTAACAAATCCTCAAATGGGTTTCCCCCAAGCCCATTCTCAACTACTATTGGTTCCTCTCTAGCAACCATGACAAAGACACGTTCCCCCTCTTGTAACGCCTGCTCTACTTCACTTTCACTAGCAAATATGGCGAGGTTGGGTTTCTTAGTTTTCTTGGCTGCCATTGCACGAACAGCATGAGGTGTTATGAGTTTTAGCACAATTTTCTTTCCCTTATCCCTCAATTCGTATTCATTCTTCCTCCCATGGTGTACTAAATCCCTATCAAACTGCCAAGGACATCCGAAAAGTATATGACACGCATCCATAGGAATGACATCACATAAAACCTCGTCGACATAAGACCCCATGGTTAGACCCACTCTTACTTGCTTAGTAACCCTCACTTTGTTCCCATCGTCCAACTAATATAGTGCATAAGGTTTGGGTGACGAGTAGTGGTTAGGCCTAATTTGGTTACCATTTCAGTTGAGGCAACATTTGTGCAACTATCCCCATCAATTATCAAGCTACACCATTTGTTGTTAACTTGACATTTAGTATGAAAGAGTTGATCCCTTTGTTCAGTATTATGAGGGATGGGGTTGGTATGAAGTGTACGTAGCACCAAAACAGTATCATACGTTGGGGGTTCATAATCCTCTCTTTCTTCCTCATGTTCCTCTTCTTCCTCATTAAACACAGCCTTTATGCATTGCTCTTTTTCCCACATCTCATCTCTGAAAGGCATTATTTCACTCAAAGTCACGACTCTCTTATTAGGACAAGCATTTTTATAGTGACCGAAGCCTTGACACTTAAAGCAACGTACTTTCGACAAACTAGGTTCAGTTGGTGTCTTAGTTGTGGGTTGAGTTGGGTTACTCTTAATAGTAAGGGGTTGATTAGTGTTAACCGAGTTTGCTTTGTTACCCCCCTCACTACGTGACCGAGTATGATTCTTACTAGACTCACTCTCATGCTTGTTTTTCCCTTGTGCCTCGATTTTCAAACATAACCCACACAAAGTATAAAAATCAGAGTATGGACATAAATCAACTGTATTAGCAATACTACGATTTAACCCACGTAAAAACCTGGCCATTTTTATCACTTTGTTTTCTTCTACTTCCCCCATTAATACCAAGTTCTCAAACTCCTCATTGTGCTCGCTAACATTCATCCTTCCTTGTATGAGATTAGCAATTTTTTTGTATAAGGATAACTTGTGCGTAGTTGGAACGTACCTCTTGCGTAGCTTTCGTTTCAAGGATTCTCAAGAAGAAATTTTACCCTTTCCGTCCCTGGTGCGTTGTATTTTCAGCCCTTCATACCAAAGGAAAGCCCCTTTGTTTAGCTTCAGAATTGCATACTTGCACCTCTCCTCGTCCTCCAAGTCTTTGAAATCAAAGAGCTTCTCAATGCTCTTTTCCCATTCCAAGTAAACTTCAGGATCAGTACCTCCAATGAACTCCGGGATTTCGTTCACTTTGATTCTGTCCACCGGCTCTCTTCTTGCTTGGAAACGAGAATTCAAGGGATGGTAGTTCCCCAATGCTCTCTTTAGGTGTTCCATGAAGTTAGGGTCGTCAAAGTTCATTCCTGCCATGCTTTAGTTCTAGGAAGACCAAAGCTCTGATACCACTAATGATGTGAGTTAGAATGAACGTTGAACAAGTGATTGATAGTAAATTGAAATGAATGAAACAAAGCAACGAAATCAGATGGAAATAGTTGCTGTAAAGTGATGATAGAACGTAACCAAGGATAGTGTGCTAAGTGAGATAGACTTATATCTCAACAAAGCAGGTGCTAATTCAAACACTCGATTGAAATAGCGAGTATAGAGCTTGTAACGTGACTTCCTCTAATACTTTGTCTTCTGAACTACAAAGACGAAAAGGAAACCAAAGCTTAACTCAGATTTTGTTTGATGAAGATTGAATGATTATATTCATTAAGTATTTGGCTATAAACACGTCCCAAATAAGGCTCCAACCAGAAGTAGTCAAGCCTCATTGTGGGGTTACAAACTACTAAGTGACAATAACTCTAAGTACAAAGAATTAGGGAGTAAATATGATGTGAGTTAGAATGAACTTTGAACAAGTTATTTGGAGATTGATAGTAAATTGAAATAAACGAAACCAAGGAACGAAATCAGATTGAGATAGTTGCTGTAAAGGAATTATAGGATGTAACCAAGGATAGTGTGCTAAGTGAGATAGACCTATACCTCAACAAAGCGGGTGCTAATTCAAACACTCGATTGAAATAGCGAGTATAGAGCTTGTAACGCGACTAACTCTAATACTTTGTCTTGTGAACTACAAAGACGAAAAGGAAAGCAAAGCTTAACTCAGATTTTGTTTGATAAAAGTTGAATGTTTTATTCATCAAGTACTTGGCTATTTATACCCTACAAAACGACCCAAAGAGAGGCCAACCAGAATAGTCAAGCCTTTTAAAGTGGGTGATACAAACAAAGAAAGGGAAAAGAATTTAGACAACTAGATACAATGAACAAGTGTGAACACTAGCAGCCACTATTTTGCTCCATTTCAGATGCATGCTTCTTTGTTTGCTCGAGTAGTTTTGATTAAACGACCTTGAAAATAGCAGTTCTTCTCCTCGGGAATTTATTGAAAGCTTTAAAGAAAATCGAGGCAAAAGAAACAATTCCGTCAAAGAATTTAACAGCAGCGTTTTTCAATGCACAGCTGACTTGTTTGGGGAATAACTTCGTCAATACTTGTTCAATGAACCTTCACAAGCAGTCATTGGAAAGATAAGCTCGAAATCTATCTCCTCCATTTTGAATGACTACGAAATTCCAAGTATAACTCGAGATATGGACCGATCAAAACAACGCTGCAAAATAAACTCGCGTCATACTCTCCTTCTTTGAAAAAGAATTGTCCTCAATTCTTGTAACAAGTATCCCACCTGGATCAAATACAAAATTTGTTAGGATCAACGCATCCTCACTCCAAATAGACATAAGTGTGGGTAACGTTGGTATTATGGCTAGACCACAAGCTCGACTCCTTTTCAAATAGGTGCTGTTTTGAAGGCTTGTGAACTCTACTTTGCTTGTGAACAAGGATGGATCAAGTATCTTTTGTTGCTCCTCAAAGTATTCCACAAGCACAATCCCTTTACTCTTCATGTTTGTTTTGGCTAAGATCAGAATTTGTTTCTTCATGCGCAACCCATTTGGCTCACAATGATCTTCATATTCATCGAAAATAGGAGGTAATGACGGATTAAAAACCAAACTTTCCTCGCTTGTATTTTCCAACGAGAAAATTCCAGCCATCTTTTTTTCTTTTTTTAAATAGTATTACGTGAACAGTACTAATTCGTGAACAATTTTTTTTTTGAAAATAAATCGAACTTCAACAAGAACCACAAAACAATAAAAACCGATTAACCCTCGAACTACCCGCACGAGTTTAACCTTTGAATTCCAATCGCAATCATAAATTCAACTAATAACTTGGCTTCGACGCTTCTTGGATGACCCGATTGTGGAGCCCAAAAAATTAGTCAACGGTCCTGATAAAGCAATTGACTACGCATGTGAACCATCCTATCACAAGTCGTTATGGGTAGGCGTGTATTGGCCCAAACATGGCCAGATTCGTGCAACTAAACAAGGGATCTATCAAGAGAATATTTCTTATTCTAAAAGGATATGGAGGATCTCGTGAGATTGGCAAGATATCCACCATAATGGTAGGAGGATAAAAACAGATATGGCTAGTATCTTTTTTGATACACCAATTTCACATAAAAGGCAACAAGAGGATCTCCAAATATTTGGGATATCAAACTATCTTGAATATGTGGCAAGAAATAAACAAAATGATCTCTATCAAATAATTGGAGCTGTGGAAATCTCTCATATATGGCAAGGAATCAAGTTAGTGGATCTTCATCAAATAAGTGGGGATGTCGTGATCTCCCATGATACACACTATTTTTTATTTAAAGCAAGTAGAATAAAGATCACACCCATAGGTGGCATGTGATACTAGTAGTTATATTTCGTAGTATTTGTTTCTTTTTATATTAGCATTATTATATTCTAGAATATCACTCGGAATATAACGAGGATATTACGCATTGTAGGCTATATAAGCCAATGTCTTTCATCGAATAAAGCATCGAATATTTATGAATTTACAAACAACTTGTCAAACTCTGGATTAATTTGTTAATCTCGTGTTTAAACTTCGAGAAGGTGCTTCGAAGTGTTTATAGGGTTGGTGCTCCAAACTCTGAGCTATTAATTCCATGTTCAAGGTCGAACTACGGGTTAAATATCCTTTGGTTACTCACCGATTAACATCGGATCACAAAATACAAAAAAAACGAAGCGTCTGCTTCCCAAAAATAGCCGAGCCACAAAACTCAAAATCCCCACAGACCTTAACCACGAGCCAGGGTTCCATTAACCTTAGTTCAATTTCACTCCAAAATCCACGTCATTAACCAAGGTTACATTAACCTTCGACCCAATCGTCATTTCTTATTCTAAACCGCTTCTGCATTCGCATCATTTGGTATCAGAGCCGTGTTTAGCGACATGGGAGATAACGAAATCAACGACAACAATGTCAACAATGATGCAAGCAGCTTCAATACTGGAGGAGGTAGTGACGACAATCTCATCCAACAATTGCTCCGGGCCTTGCGCAATTTACCTGAGAACCGAGCAGGAGGAGTAGCTAGGAGATTCGTGGACGTGCCAAAGCCTCGAGATGAATTCAAAGTCACGGAATTTCCGGAGTTTGAAGGAGGAGTCGATCCAGAGGAATACTTGGATTGGGAACGCAAGATGGAAAGAATGTTCGATTTCAAGGACGTTCCTGACGAAAAGCGTTGTAAGTATGCTATACTTAGACTCACAAAAACAGCATCTTTATGGTTTGAGGGCATGAAATTGAGAAGGGCTAGAGAGGGAAATCCAAAGGTTAAAACTTGGGATGACCTTAAACGTAAGTTACGCAAGAGGTATGTGCCCAAGAGTTATAAAGTCGATTTGTATAGGAGAATTGCCGAACTAAGACAAGGGAGTCTAAATGTTAGTAGTTACATTTCAGAGTTTGAAAAAGCGTCTTTGATGTGTGAGTTAGACGAGTTAGAAGAACAAAAAATGGCTCGATTTTGTAGAGGTTTAAATCGTGGTATCGCGGATGTCGTTGACTTACATCCCTACGAGTCATTCGATACACTTTGTTCTTTGTGTCTTAAGGTCGAAACTCAACAAAAAAAGAAGTCTACCCCTAAGACGGATACTTGGAATAAATTCGAGGAAACTAAGTTTGAAGGGTCAAATTTGCATGTGACACCTAAGACTACCCCTATTTCCCAAATGACACCCAACACGCCCTATAAGGCCAAGGACATGTCCAAGGTCCGTTGTTTCAAGTGTCAAGGGTTCGGTCACTTTAAAACCGAGTGTCCCAATCAAAGAATCATCACCTTAAGGGAGGCGATTACGTATCGTGATGATTTGTGGGAACAAGAGGAAAGTGACGAGGAGGGAAAAGTTTATATGGCAAAGGGAGGAGAGGAAGAGGTGGAAGAAGTATTAGAGTTTGAGGCTCCTACACACGTTGAGTCACTAGTCTTGCGTCGTACACTACACACACTTGCTAAACCGTCTATAATGAAGCAAAGAGACCAAATCTTTCACACTAAATGTCAAGTGAACGATAAGTGGTGTAACGTGATTATTGATGGGGGGAGTTGCACTAATGTCGCATCGCAAGAAATGGTGGAAAAACTTTCTTTGACCACTACGCCCCACCCAAAACCCCACACACTACATTGGCTTGATGACGGAAAGAAGGTGAAGGTCACAAAGCAAGTGCGAGTTGGATTCACGATGGGTCCGTATAATGATGAAATCACGTGTGATGTGATTCCCATGGATGCGTGCCACATTCTTTTGGGCAGACCATGGCAATTCGATCGTGATGTACGTCACCAAGGGAGGACTAACGAGTATATTCTGATGGTGAATGATAAGAAAATCGTCCTAAGGCCAATGGCACCGAAGGATGTTCGTTCTATGCATTCTAACCGGACTACCAAGCCTAGTTTAGCTGTGTTTGCTAGTGAGCAGGTGTTAGCAAACAAAGATGAGAGGTACGCCTTTAAAGCGTCTAGCATGTCCGTAGTTTCAAGAGGGAATGACCTTGACCAAGGTTACATTAACCTTGACCAAGTTTACCCTAACCTTGACTCTAACGAACTTATGCAACCGCTAGTAGGTGGGTCTGAAGATGTACTTCCGAGTGACCTTGAGTCTAGCTTGTCTATAATTATTAGTCAAAGCAGAATTGAACCGGTGATTGGACGGGAAGGAGAAGGAAATACGCTTATTGCATCAAGGCACCATGTGCCTCAAGAAGACCAATCCGGGCCCATACAACCATCAATTCGAATGAGGGACAAGTACTATGGGATCCGTATTTTCGTGGAGGACTTGGCTCCAGATTTGAAATTTGACGGCCTTACGGAATTGAGGTCAATTCCTTTTGAAGAGGGAGGGGATGACCCGATTGTGGAGCCCAAAAAATTAGTCAACGGTCCTGATAAAGCAATTGACTATGCATGTGAACCATCCTATCACAAGTCGTTATGGGTAGGCGTGTATTGGCCCAAACATGGCCAGATTCGTGCAACTAAACAAGGGATCTATCAAGAAAATATTTCTTATTCTAAAAGGATATGGAGGATCTCGTGGGATTGGCAAGATATCCACCATAATGGTAGGAGGATAAAAAGAGATATGGCTAGTATCTTTTTTGATACACCAATTTCACATAAAAGGCAACAAGAGGATCTCCAAATATTTGGGATATCAAACTATCTTGAATATGTGGCAAGAAATAAACAAAAGGATCTCCATCAAATAATTGGAGCTGTGGAAATCTCTCATATATGGCAAGGAATCAAGTTAGTGGATCTTCATCAAATAAGTGGGGATGTCGTGATCTCCCATGATACACACTATTTTTTATTTAAAGCAAGTAGAATAAAGATCACACCCATAGGTGGCATGTGATACTAGTAGTTATATTTCGTAGTATTTGTTTCTTTTTATATTAGCATTATTATATTCTAGAATATCACTCGAAATATAACGAGGATATTACGCATTGTAGGCTATATAAGCCAATGTCTTTCATCGAATAAAGCATCGAATATTTATGAATTTACAAACAACTTGTCAAACTCTGGATTAATTTGTTAATCTCGTGTTTAAACTTCGAGAAGGTGCTTCGAAGTGTTTAGAGGGTTGGTGCTCCAAACTCTGAGCTATTAATTCCGGGTTCAAGGTCGAACTACGGGTTAAATATCCTTTGGTTACTCACCGATTAACATCGGATCACAAAATACAAAAAAAAATGAAGCGTCTGCTTCCCAAAAATAGCCAAGCCACAAAACTCAAAATCCCCACAGACCTTAACCACGAACCAGGGTTCCATTAACCTTAGTTCAATTTCACTCCAAAATCCACGTCATTAACCAAGGTTACATTAACCTTCGACCCAATCGTCATTTCTTATTCTAAACCGCTTCCGCATTCGCATCATTGGACCGTCTTGATTTTAAGAAAAATCAAGAGTTGTAGCTCTGATACCACTTATGATGTGATTTGGCATAGACCTTGATCTCGTATCACAAAGACACGAAACAAAGTTGCTGGTCACGACAAGAAACAAACAAAAATAGATAAAAGTAAAACAAAAGGGATAGTATGCTAAGTGAGATAGACCTATATCTCAACTAAGCGGATCGCTACTCAAACACTCGATTGAATAAGCGGGAATTAGAACTCGAAAACGCGTCGAACTCTATGACTCTTAATTGTAACTCGACAATTAAAATTAAACAAGCAAAAGCTTACAATTTTCTTTCTTTTCAATCTGCATGTTTACAAACAAACTAAAGGCTATAAATAGCCATTAAGCACGAGAAGGGAAAGGCAAATCAGCCACCCAAGTCAAACCTCCTTAAATGCTAGAACAAAGAACTAGGAAATCAAAATACAAAGAATTAGAAAAAGAAACTACAAAGAACTAGGATGACTAAAAATCAGTCAACTACCAAGGACCAACACGTCACATTCATTGTACATTTTGGGTACAATGCTCCATGTTTGCACGAGTAGTCTTGATTAAACGGACTTGAAAATAGCAGCTCTTCTCCTCGGGAATTTAATGAAAGCTTTAAAGAAAATCGAGGAAAAAGAAACAATTCCGTCAAAGAATTTAACAGCAGCGTTTTTCAATGCACAGCTGACTTGTTTGGGGAATAACTTCGTCAATACTTGTTCAATGAACCTTCACGAGCAGTCATTGGAAAGATAAGCTCGAAATCTATCTCCTCCATTTTGAATGACTACGAAATTCCAAGTATAACTCGAGATATGGACCGATCAAAACAACGCTGCAAAATGAACTCGCGTCATAGTAAATTGAGCTCTGATACCACTTATGATGTGAGTTAGAATGAACTTTGAACAAGTTATTTGGAGATTGATAGTAAATTGAAATAAACGAAACCAAGCAACGAAATCAGATTGAGATAGTTGCTGTAAAGGAATTATAGGATGTAACCAAGGATAGTGTGCTAAGTGAGATAGACCTATACCTCAACAAAGTGGGTGCTAATTCAAACACTCGATTGAAATAGCGAGTATAGAGCTTGTAACGCGACTAACTCTAATACTTTGTCTTGTGAACTACAAAGACGAAAAGGAAAGCAAAGCTTAACTCAGATTTTGTTTGATAAAAGTTGAATGTTTTATTCATCAAGTACTTGGCTATTTATACCCTACAAAACGACCCAAAGAGAGGCCAACCAGAATAGTCAAGCCTCTTAAAGTGGGTGATATAAACAAAGAAAGGGAAAAGAATTTAGACAACTAGATACAATGAACAAGTGTGAACACTAGCAGCCACTATTTTGCTCCATTTCAGATGCATGCTTCTTTGTTTGCTCGAGTAGTTTTGATTAAACGGCCTTGAAAATAGCAGTTCTTCTCCTCGGGAATTTATTGAAAGCTTTAAAGAAAATCGAGGCAAAAGAAACAATTTCGTCAAAGAATTTAACAGCAACGTTTTTCAATGCACAGCTGACTTGTTTGGGGAATAACTTCGTCAATACTTGTTCAATGAACCTTCACGAGCAGACATTGGAAAGATAAGCTCGAAATCTATCTCCTCCATTTTAAATGACTACGAAATTCCAAGTATAACTGGAGATATGGACCGATCAAAACAACACTGCAAAATGAACTCGCGTCAAAATACATTGAACCAAAAAGACTAAATTCATTCTCTAGTTATGCTCCAAATCTGATGCTTTCCCCTTGGTGTGCTCGGCTGGTTTGGAGGTGTGAATGAGCTTTATTAGTGTATGAAAGCAATAACTCCAATTTTTGTTATTTGAACTTGGAAATCTGAATAGAGCAATGTATGTTCTTGCTCTTTTATTCGGTCCAAGTCGGTGTTCACAAGAGCTAGTTTATCACTTGAAGAAGACACACTACTAGACCTGAAGGAGGGACTAAGAGGGTTGGACTTGGACCATTTGGAGCTAGCGCGAGTTCATTGAATTCTTGGTTTGTTGTTGCTTCTTCATTCAGATCAGTTATGGAGCTAAATCGAAGACCACAAGTATGTTTGTGGGAGAAATTGATTATGTAATGTGAGTCGTGTCTTTATTTGCAACTTTAGGTGATCATTGAAGTGCCTTAAATTGGCTAGGCGGAAAAATGAGTATACAAGACCGCCGGGCTAAACTTCACCCGGTGAGATATTTGAAGGTTTTCCGCCGGGTGAAATTTCACCCGATGGAATTTCGCCACGCCATGGGATTTGCTAAAGATTTACCGTCGAGTGAAATTTCACCTGATGAGAATTTGACCGAACGAAACTTCGCTCTACGAAAAAAATCCCAAAAATTGCCAAAACTGCCAGAATTGTCCAGAAACCGTCGGGCGAAACTTTGCACGATGAGAATTTTACCGGGTGAAACTTCACCCAGCGGTAAAAATTGCAGATTTGATTTCACAAGAAATCCGTCAGGTGAAACTTCACCCAATGGTGCACGACCGGGTGAAACTTCACCCGTCGACATTGGTCGAATCACCTTTACCCTTTACTCACTACAAATTCAATTCCCTCCTTCCCAAATATACCCAAATAACTTTCCTTTCAAACTTTTCAAAACACAAACACCAAATAATTCCAATCTACCTTTCAAACTTTCCTTTCTCTCCTCCAACATCTTTATATACACCACCTTCACCTCACTTTCCTTTTCACCTAGTCACTCCTCATATCATTAATACACCATCTTCCATACCCCCAACCACATTCATATCTCCATTCCATCTTGGTGTATATTTTTCGGGTTTTTGAAGAGGTGAAGCGAAGCTGTTTGGAACAATCTTGCAAATCTATCATTATGGAAACATGGTCAAGACGAGCCGCTCGTAAACAAGGTATGCCTTCAACTTCAACTTCTAAATCTTCTAAATCTACTAATTTACCTTGTCTTAACACATCGTTATCTCGGACCTTCTCTGAAAAGATCTTTCAAAGTACTAGATGGCCTTGTCCGCACACAATGACCAATTTGGGTATCGTTGACGATATTAAAGAGTTACCATCACGAACCGGAACTAGTTAACTCCTTAGCCTTGCGACCTTTACCTATGAAGATTTAACTTGTGAGTTCTTAGGAAGCTTTGGCCTTGACAACTTGACAACACCTAGAGTAATCAAAGTTAGATTATTCGGCAAACCTCATCGATTGACAATTCCTGAGTTCGGCCTCGCGCTAGGCTACCCTCCTCAGGTACTGGACTTAGTGAACCCTCGAGCAGCATCCAAGCTTGTGTGTCTAGGAGAGACTTTTAGAAGCGCATATCACGCTGTAAAGGGGGTTACTCTGCCAATTTATCATATGCCTCCGAGATTCGCAACCCCGCAATTCGCTACTTTTATGAAATTCTCTTTCATTGCTTGGTACCCTCGACCGATAACATTTATTCTCTTAATGTGTGTGTCTTGCAATTGATTTTAGACTCCTTAGTCGGTAACTCGAGTCCATTAGACCTACCCATTGTTGCGGCGTTACACTTCCAACGTATCATCGATACCCAACGCCCCTCCTTAGATTGTGGAGGTCTTGTGACGGTAATTGATAACAAGTTGGGATTATTCGACTGACCACCTCACCCCGCTAGACAACTCTATTTGGCTTGACGAGGCCTATTTCCCTACTTGGATTTTTCATGTAACCCATCATCACCTCGTCTATATAAGTCATGGACGTGCTTTGATCATCCCCAACACACACCGCACCACCATCCTCATTCACCACAATTGGGACCTACCTTTAGGACCCGGTGAATTTTGACTAACAAAGACTGAGTCGGGAGGAAGGGGAGTATCGGAGTACGTGCAGTATACATTGCCCGAAGGTCGTACGATCTACAACCTTTGTGAGATTGAGTCAGACTATGCCCTCTCGCTTAGTGACGGTCCGAAGGAGTTTTCTCCTGAGCCGTCTTCCGAGGGTATGTCGTACTACCCTGGGTCTCCCAATGCCTCGTATGCGTCTGACGATTATTCGTTCCAGACCCTGTGTCAGTAGGTGGTGGTGTGGGTGTGAGTGTGCAGGTGGGGTAGGTGAGTTTTCATGAGTCTATAATTACATGTCCTTGGGTTATGTCCGGTTCCTGTTTCCATTATCCCGTTGTCATTGTGTTGGTTCTCTAACAAAAATTTTGCAAGCTGTCCCACTAATTGTTGTGGCCGACGCGGCCTTGGTATTGCTCCCTGTCTTTAGGCGATCTGATTACGCCATTGACCAATTTGAAAATCCAAATTCTTTTCATTTTTCTCAATTTTTTCCTATTCATACTCAATCCGGGTTAGGTGACGTGATTACACCTACGCCCACATTTCACCCTTTCTTTTAATTTCTTTTCTTTTAATCCACTTTCATTTTCTTAGCCACTTGGCTAGGGTCTAGGTGACTTGATTACACCTAGGCCCGCCACCCTTTTATCTTTTCTTTTTCGTTTATTTTCTTTTCCCAAAATTTCGAAAAATCCCAAAAACATTTGAAAAATCATAAAATTCCAAAAAGATTTTTCTTATTTTTTCTTTTTCTGGCTTTTTTGATCTTCCCCTCCTTGTCCATTGAGAATAATGTACAGTTTTAGTGTGGGGGAGAGATCTACTATCTTTTGTTTCTCAAATTTTTTTCCAAAAACCATAAAAACATGAAAATTTCTAAAACCAAAAATATTTTCCTTTTCATTTTCTTTTCTTTTCTCGTTCTCGTCATGTTTTCGTGTCCTTTGTATAGTCTTGTTCTCCACTCTTAAAGGATAACCACCACCTCGATAGCACAAGTCGAGGAGATTATGGAAGCAACCCGCTAGGTAACTTCTTTCCTCCTCGTTTTTCCTTACTCCCGTATAGGAGTTGGGATGAGAATTTTGGGTGTTGTGGTTGATCGTATGCTTGAATGTCGATGGAGTATGGAGTGGATGACTTTACTTGTGTTTTCCTTTTACTTGCCTTTTCTTTTTCTAATGTTCTTTTTGCTTTTGTATAGTGTGTCTAGGATTAAAAGTTTTTGAAAACCGATTACGAACTTATTACAAGAGTTTATATTCTGTTGTAGATAACTCATTGTAGATTTTGGACCTTAATCTAGTAGAATAACTCTAAATCAATGAACATGCTGATCAATGAACATGAGTCCACCTTTTCTACTAAAGGTTAAATTCGGGATTTGCACTTGACCACCTTGATCACCCATGGAGGAGTTAGGCCTTGGTTTCCGCATCCTGTTCTCTAGGTGACCTTGCTCGAATGACCATTGCAACTTTAGTCCAAATTCTTCTCGCCTTTAGTCCAAAATCGTATCATCAAAGACAACTCCTTAAAAAAAAGCCCTTTGATTGACTTTTTGCCGTGAAGTGCCCACTAGAGGACCGAGTCCCGAGGAAGGAAGATAGTGCGATCCACCACAAAATTATAAACACTTCTCCACATTTTGTTTGGATTAATTTGGATAATTCGAGTTTGGAACGACCCTCTTGGCCTTAGTTGAAGAGAGCGAGACTGCACCTACCTATAGTGTCGAACGACTCCATGGTTCACTTATTTCACTCCGTTTAACACCCCGTCGTACCCCTTTAGAAGATTAGGAGGACCTAGCTAGTTTATCAACATCTTTATTGTTTTAATGTCAAACTATTAGACCTCGGTCCTTGTCTACGTGATGATTTATCTTGGAATGTTGATAATTGTTTTAGGTGATTAATCGGTGTCTTTCCCTGCCGTCTCGATGAGGAATTCGGTATTTTATTTTTGCTTTGGATGCGCCTATTCTTTCGTGTTAATTGTTTTTGTGTGTTTAGTCGCATCCACCATTTTGAGCAAGACCCAACTTGCCTTGCATTGAAGTATCTTACCTTATAGGTATTCCAATGTGAGTTTAAGGGACGGAGCGGGCCCGTTAATTGCCCAGTGTCGGCTTAGCATAGTCTAGCTAGTAGCATTAGTATGTAGTTTCTTTTTGGGACTTTGCTCGAGGATGAGCAACGGTTTAGTGTTGGGGATTTTGATGTGTGCTAAATTTAGCCCGCTTTTCCTCCCATTTAGACTTTTTTTTTCCTCCGTTTTGCAAGATTAGAGTGCGATTATCGCCTTATTCTTAGTCTTTCTCGCATTAGTGTCCCTCTTGTGCAATTCACGTGTTTTTGGTAGTTTTTCTATCTATTTTGATAGGATTCGCAACAGAGAGCATGTCCGAGCTTCCATGAGCACATGAGAGTGGAATACTGATGTGATTTGGAATGAACTTTGAACAAATGATTTGGAGATTGATAGTAAATTGAAATGAACGAAACAAAGCAACGAAATCAGTTTGAAGTAGTTGCTGTAAAGTGATGATAGAACGTAACCAAGGATAGTGTGCTAAGTGAGATAGACCTATACCTCAACAAAGCGGGTGTTAATTCAAACACTCGATTGAAATAGCGAGTATAGAGCTTGTAACGCGACTTACTCTAATACTTTGTCTTGTGAACTACAAAGACGAAAAGGAAAGCAAAGCTTAACTCAGATTTTGTTTGATGAAAGTTGAATGCTTTATTCATCAAATGGGTGGCTATTTATAGCCTACAAACATCCCCAAAGAGAGGCCAACCAGAATAGTCAAGCCTCTTAAAGAGGGTGATACAAACAAAGAAAGGGAAAAGAACTTAGACAACTAGATACAATGCATCAATGGGAACACATTCAGCCTACTAAATCAGATGCACAGCCCTTGTTTGCATGAGAGGTTTGATGAGTGTGAACCCAAGTTAATGTATCCATATGGTCTTGATTATTTGACTTGTAAATCAGATTAGAGCAATGTATGTTCTTGCTCTTTTATTCGGTCCAAGTAGGTGCTCGCACGAGCTAGTTCAGCACTTGAAAAAGGCACACTACTAGACTTGAAGGAGGGGTTAAGGGGGTTGGACTAGGACCATTTGGAGCTAGTGTGAGTTCAATGAACTCTTAGTTTGTTGTTGCTTCTTCATTCGGATCATCTCCTCCCCCTTGAAAAGGATTTGTCCTCAATTCTGAAATGCCATCATCATCAAGATAAGGAGAATGGTCTCCCACATTGAACGTGGCATGAACTCCATAATCATCCGGTAACTCCACCTTGTAGGCATTGTTGTTTACCCTTGATATGATCTTGTGTCTTCTGCTCGTGGCATCACCTTGTAGGCATTTTAAATTAGTCAAAATTTTCATAGCATAGGTTCGGGAAAATGGTAAACGGATAAATAGAGTCAGAGTCAATGACAAATCGAAAAAGAAATTTTCAAACCCGATAAAGAAGTCAAAGGGATTGGTCGAAGAAGAAGTAGCAGGATTTAAGAAAAGCTAAGGGGAGGAACGAAATTGAGAGTAAAACGGAGCTCTCAAGGAATTACGGAAGAAGTTAACCATCTCGAGATTCACGGTACAACTCTCACAACACCGGTTCCTAATTTCCATCAAATACGTCAAGTCCAATATTAGGCACTAGGTGGTATTGCTCAGTCACAATCTCCAAAAATGTCTCACATGACTATCCAATCGTTCAAATGACACGATACTAATCCACAATTGTTTTACAATCTAATCTCATCAATTAAAATTCCAACGATCATCAGCCAAACCCAAACTCGCAACTGTTAAGGCTCATACATTCAAAGTTCATAAGGTCTGAACTCGAGGTATACTCCAAATCCCTCGAGTAAGGAACACTAAACAAAATCCACCATTTAATAATGTTCGGGTACGAAATCCTCAAAAATGATCACCAGCATTTATAATGCCACAAGTATAGAAGTTGGCAAAGTACAACAAATCCTCAAACACGCTCAAACCTATAGGTAAAGGCGCAAACACTCACATTTTCAAACATGTCAATCGACTAAGGCTTCTGAGAATTCCACCAAGTTCATATCGTATCAGCGAAACCACCAAAATATTAACTCAACGAAGCCACAATCACGTTGGTCTAAGGGTTTGAACCATAAATCCATCAAGATGATTCGCATTAAGTATTCCTCAAAACAATGCGATAAATCTAACCTCTGATGGCAATATGTTTCTCCTTTTCAAGGTTAACAACAATTTATCCAATTTAGATCACTCAACTCCAAAGTTCATAGGTTACAACTTTAAACAACGATCAACGATTTAATCCTTAAGAAATATGGGTAATCTATGTCAACCAAAATTTCTAATGATATTAATCAAAACCTTCGATTGTACCACAACACTCAGGTTAACACTTTAAACAATACTCCATGATCCTAAACATTCCCGATGCATCCATCAAATAGCATTTAGGTAAGAATCCCAAAGTATTATTATCAGCTACACTTGGTTCGGTTCTAGGTTAGGTACTAGGTATACATCAAATATGATATACTCTTACTACCCAAAAGAGTATTCAACTTTAAGTACTCCAAATAATCAAAGTAACCTATAACCCAAGGTTCAGTGTCTAAAGTATCATCCTAATTCCATCAATCAACAAGTTGTCATTCAAATTAATTCTTAAGAATCTCTTACTTGCTTAGAAGACAGGGTAGGCCCACAATCCTCAAAACCAGGCAACAAAGGGTTTACTAAACCTCAGATACCTATATCCTTTCACGAGGTTCACAGAGACGAAAATCGCTCAAACCAAGAATATCAAGAGAAAGATGGTAGAATAGAAGAATAGAACAAGGATTCACTAAGCGAAGCAAGGTGAGAAAATAGAAAAGAAGAATTGGAAGAAGTAGAGGAAGAACGAAAATAATCAACGATTCTATGGTACTAAGATTTAAAACGAGAAGATAATCTTTGGACCTCCGGAGTTCACGAGGGAACAAAATGGATTACTTCACCTTCTTGTAGAGGAACGAGCACACAAGTCTTGGTTCCCTCCATCTGGATCTACTACAACATCATGGAACAGCAATCTACTCTTGATCATCTAACCTATAACTTGAGCAAACTAAATATGGGCTGAAAGGTCACCACTGTGTCTTCCTTGGAGCACAAAGTTGTCCACTCGAGTCAGCAGACGTTGAAAATTCTAAGCAGGTCTTGTCCCGATCTGGAGCAGCATCCTAACAACATCTTGTTCATTCATCTTCTTCCAGACAAAAGAAACAAATATTCAATGCTAGTCATTGAGTTACAAGAACATATAAACCTAACAGTCAAGTCCTTACTTTGTTTCTACCCATCTCTCACTAATATTTCTTTAATGTTCAAATCATTTACTGGTATTTTTCCTATAATCAGGTGTAAGCGTCGGGAGCAACAATGCTCTGATACCAACTGTAATCCCCTAGAAATTCTAACGCAATACAGTGGCGGAAACACTGTAGAGTTGGGATTAAAACACACTGACAAACTATATCGTATTAAAAGAAATGGTAAGTCAATACAAAGGCCTCTTTTTACAAAAGGGCTAAAAATAAATTCTCCAAACGGGTTTATACAATCCATAAATTACATGAATGAAGAAAGAGTAGGATCCACGCTACTCGCTAGCTCACACCCATAACCCAGCAGTAAATACCTGTCATGTTATAAACATAACAGCCACGTCAGTGGGGAGTAACTCAGACGTTCTCCCAGCCATATTATACCATATGGAAGAATAATAGTATTATTATAACAAAATACTTAAAATGGAAAACATTAAATGGTATAATAAAAATAAGCTTTCGGAGAAAACTTAGAATATTGAAACAATAAAATCAGAACGAGTTCTCAGAAGAAAACTTCAAATATTTGCCAACCTGCAAACCAAAATGTATCGATAATAGTAAAAATATTCAAAATGGCGTTATGGATAGGGTTAATGTAGAATCTAGACTTTCACTAGGATAATACTAGAAACTAGCTTTGAGAACTGTAGACTTAACTCATAACAGAATCCAGTCTCTAAATAGGCAACTCAACTATAACAGGATTGCGTGCAGCGAGGTCCTGGTTTAAGTAGTGCATACCCCTCCTAGACAACAAATATGTCTAGTTCAGCTGACGGCGACTAACACGATGCGGTATCTAGCTTATGGTCAAAACATACACTCTCCTGGGCGAAACTACGCCCAGTTCAACGACCAAATGCGCCCCAAATAGGCACACGGGCTTTATAGCTGATGGCAAAAACGTACATCCCAGACTATATATTACTCTAAACCCACACTTGTCCTATTCCATAACTCCAAAACAAGTCATTATCGATATAAAAAAGATATAATCATTATGAGAATAAAAGCAATCAACATTCTAGAAACTTACTAATTTTACTAATTTTCTATTAAAAAAAACTTACTAATTTTAGAAACTTACTTAAAATAGAGAGTCTTATAGAAAATACGTAAATTATTAAAATAAGTGAAATGTATAACATAGCATTTCCGACAAAATTAACATTTTATTATTATCGCCGTTATCGTAACTTTAATATATTTCTAAATTCGTTACTCAAAATATAAATAAAATATAATAAGTCAATATATAGTATTTTATAAATAATTAGGAAATCGAGTTAAAACTATAAATTTTAGAAAAGAGATATTTTAAGAAAAATGATATCAAAATTAATTGAGTCAACGAGTTTTATAAATGGAACGAGATTTTACAACGCTTTCAAATTAGTCTTTTTACCAAATAGATTTTATTAATAAATAATACGGATTTTACTAAAAAAAGTCAATCGGAAATAAATAAGAAATTACTAGTGAAAATAGTCTCGACTAAAAATATATTTAAAACCAGATCGACTATTTTCTCATTTGTTAGTATAAATCGTAAAACGAAAATTAATTTATTGCACAAGTATACAAATCTCGATTATAATATAAAAATACGATTTTTGAGTTAAAATTATAAATTAACGAAATAAGACGGAAATATAAAATCGACATTATTTAGTTGCTATTGTCACGATAACCAACAAAATATTATAAAGATCGTAAATAATTAAATTACTAACGATTTATAAAACGATGTCGAAAACTCGTAAAATATTAATAAGGTGCACAGTTTAAAATAATATCTTTAGCAAATAATAAATAGCTAAAATTAGAAAACCGAAACTAAAATATTTACTACATACTACTACTCAAACATACGATATAAAATCGAGTAACGTCCAAAAGTTACTTGAATTCGATAACTGAAACAATCACGTTCCAATCCTTGACGGTCACACCAAAATCCAGAAAATCGGAGAAGGACGGAGGATGAAGATTGAGGAGCGAAGGTCACAAACTCGAAAAGGATTGCATCGAGCATCAAGTGGCAGCAGCACAATCAGTCGACAGCAGCAGTTGCAACATACGTGATACGCCAAAAGCAATAGTAGCAACAAAACAAGTCAGCAACACGAAAACACGATAAAGAAAAGAAAGGGAGAAGAAGAAGAAGGAGAAAAAGGAGAAGGAAACGACAGCAGAAACACGACAGAGCAAACAGTCAAACAAGATGAAACAAAGCAAGGGAGCAGCAACCCAACGAGATCAGCAGTAGCATGACAAAATTTGCTGAAAGACGAAAATAGATGGAGACGAAAATAAAGACAACAAGGAAAGAAGAAAAGAAGGAGATCAGAAAGCATAAAAAAATGAAACGGACAGCAGCAGTACAACGCAAACCACAACGACGGTAACAACAACGA
Source organism: Agrostemma githago (assembly GCA_958450325.1). Lineage (NCBI taxonomy): Eukaryota > Viridiplantae > Streptophyta > Magnoliopsida > Caryophyllales > Caryophyllaceae > Agrostemma > Agrostemma githago. The sequence continues at coordinate 37,993,626 of OY288242.1, forward strand.
GAAGGAGCAGCAGACTGATATAGACCAAGCACATCAATGGCGCACAACACGACAGCGGCTAACAATAGATGAATAACCATCAAACGAGGAGGAAAAAGGCGAGACACAGAAGAAGAAGAAGAAGAAGAAGAAGAAGACAGACGAAAATCGACACAGAATGGCATAAAACAACAGCAGGTGATGACGACGAAACGACATGATACGAATCGTACAACAGCCACAAAATGAATAGGGAAAGGACAGAACGAAAAAGAAGAAGAATGAACGGAGGAAGTAGGGATTACCTAAGACAAAACAGGCGACAAAAATTGCAGCAACAGAGGCACAAAAAAACAACGGCAGCAGCGACACAAACAGAGCAGAACGCAGCAGCGGCAGAATCGGCAGAGGAAAACAGAGGAGGAAGACGAGAAAAGAAGAAGGGATAGAGGGCGAGCAACATAAAAACGCAGCAGCAGGCAGCAGCGAGCATGAAAATGCCAAGGGAGGAGACTATAAGGGAGAGAATGCTGAGAAGTAAATGAAGCGGTGGAAAAGAGGAATGGGAGTTGAACGTAAAGAAGTGGGAAAACAAGAGGATGGATTTTAATAAGTGAAGAGGTGGATAGGGAAAAGGATAAACAACATTAAACAAACGGGAAAACAAAACGTGGTCAGGGGAAAAGAATCGGCCAAAAAAAGTATGGATAATTAAATGAATCGGGTTAGAAATACGGATTAAACAAATTCCGTATCGATAAGTTGGCTGACCCATAAATTGAATTAAACGAATTAATAAAATTATTAAATAATCGGACCGTCAAATAAAAAGAGTAAATAAATTATTGGAGACGAAAATGAAGCTTAAAGCAATAAATAATTAGGCGGTGAAATAGTATTTCCCGAAAAATAAATCTTCGTTCAAGTGAATTAAGTTGATTTATCGAGGGAAGAAAATAAATGCTTTGACGAAACTTAATATAAATGAACTTCGAACCGAAAAAATAGAAATTTGAGCTTAAATTTAAATAAATAAAGGAATTTAGAATTTAAATCGTCAAAATAGATTTTTGATAAAAATTAAATAAATGTATAAAATGAATCGAAATAAATATAAAAATATGTTTTAAATATAAAAAGAGTTTTCGAGTCAAATAGAATTTTTGGAGTTTGAATCGATTAAACGATAAATTCGTTTTATAATAATTTTAAGAATTACGACTTAAATCGTAAAAATATAAATATGAACATAATTTTAATTTAATTTAATTTATAAAATCAGGGGTGTTACATGCATTACATTTTTATTCTAATCATTTTTAATTCGATTATTCTATTTTTTCGCTCGTTGTATTGTAAATTCCGAGTTGTATTCCGCCCGTGTAATTTGTAATTTATTTACGAGTTTTCTATCTTCGATGTTTGCCATTTATTGCCTTAAATGAACATCGCATGCTAAACAACTCCGACGATAATTTATATGCATTAAATGACGTAGTCAAACGCATAATTCACATGCTTAGTTAAAATGTCGCTTGCATAACATTTCATCGTCAAACTAACGCGCGTACACAAAAACGAACGATATCTAAGTAGAGGCCACTAAGAGCCGGCGGGGTTGGGTGTCCTATGTGGGCTTCCCAACACGTACCCTCACCCCTTGCTCAAAACCATGGTTTCCGGATGTCCAAAACCGTTGACACACGAGAGTCATTAGATGCACGATTTCCGATAACTCGGCGTCGGTATCGTAATGCAAAGGGACGAACTCATAAGCTCTAGCACTAAAAGCGGGCCGTGCTTTGTGCACGAAACGCCTAAATGTAGAGTGAGTTCGAACGGGTCCGAATTCCCATAAAATTCGGTGGCGACACCTAACTTCGATTTAAATTTCAACCCGAGATCAATCTTACCACGGGATTCATTCGCCTACCCAAATCCGCACGTGGCCGTGTCAGGGTGGACCTATGTCATGTCCACACACCCTTTTTTCTTTTCTTTTTCTTTTATCTTCTTTTTCCAAAAAAATTCAAGAAATCACAAAAACATTTGAAAAATCATAAAAATCCAAAAAAAAAAATTCTTATTTTTCTTTTTTCGTCTTTTTCGATCTTTCCCTACTTGTCCATTGAGGACAATGTACAGTTTTGTGTGGGGGAGTGATCTACTATCCTTTCCTTCCTTTCCTTTTCATTTTTCTTTTAAAAAACCGAAAAAGATTTTTTCTTTTCATTTTTCTTTTCATTTTAGTGTCCCTCGTATTGCTTTGCTCTCTCCTTTCTCACAGGTACGCCGCCAACCTAATAGCATATGGACGTAAGGTAGCAAAATTGAAGACAAATCGGTGATATCTTCTACCTTTGTTTTTTTCCCTTCTCTTATTTACATGGGATTATGGGCTAGTGTGCTATTTGGAGGTTCACTTGGTGAACATTTTGGAATTGGTGGGTGTGGTTGTGTTGACTATTGATGGAGAACGGAGTGCTTGGCTTCACTTGTTTGTTTGCTCTTTTGTGTCCTTTCTCATTTTTTATAGAATGTTTAGGTAAAGGTTTTCGAAAAACTGATTTTGAGTTAGTGTCGAGTGTTTACCACTTCCTCGTTAGGAACCCATTTTGATTTTTAAACATTGTTCTAGTAGAATGACTTTGAACCAGTGATTACATTGAATTTTTACCACGAGTTCGTCTTTTCTACTAGGAGTCTACATCGGGATTTTCCTTTGGCCATTTTGATCACCCATAGAGTGATAAGGCCTTGGTTACAGTTTCCCGTTCTCTTAGGTGACCTTACTTGAGAAGCCATCTTTTAGTCCAAATTTCCATCTTTTTGTGGGTTCGGAGGGGATGCATACCCGACTTGCCTATTTACCTACCATTCATACATTTCCACAAAATAAGTTTGCAAAAAAGCATTGCTTGGCCATGAATCTCAAATGCATCATTTAGCCAAATATGGGCTACCCAAAGCAAAAAGGGAGAAAAATGAAGAAGGGCATATATATATAAAAAGCCCTCAAATGAAATCAAAAAGGGAAGGGAAAGAAAAACCAAAAGAAAATCAAATCTCAAAAAAACATTCTCAAACTCAAATAAACCCTTGATCGACTTGTTGCCGTGAAGTGCCTACTAGAGGACCGAGCCCCGAGGAAGGAAGATAGCGGTGATTAGTCGATCCTTACCATTTTGCAAACACTTGTTCACTTTTTGTTTAGGCTAATTGGCTTTCTCGTGTTTGGGATGATCCTCTAGGCTAAGCTTAGGAGACGGGATAACACCTACCTCTAGTGCTTACTAACTCCATGGTTCACTCCACTCCATTTATCGTCCCGTTGTAGGCATTTTAGTGGAATATAAGGACCTTGGTGAATTTTCAATGTCTTCATTGTTTGGTTGTCATCCTATTAGAAATTTCTCCATGTCAACTTGAGTAGCTTGCTTGGTGGTGTTCTCACTTGTCTCAAACTTGGAACCGGTGCTTTCCCCGCCGTTTTGATGAGGGATTCGGCGATTTATTTTCTTTTTTGGATGCAACTATCTTCGTGTGTGTGTTTCTTTTGTTTTATATTGTGTTGTAGTTGCATCCGCAATTTTGAGCAAGATCCGACTTGCCTTGCATTGAAGTACCTTACCTCATAGGTATTCCAATGTAAGTGGAAGGGACGGAGCGGGCCCGTTAATTGCCTCGTGTTGGCTTAGCGTAGTCTAGCCTAGTAGTAGTATTAGTTAGTTTCTTTTTGGGTCTTTGCTCGAGGACGAGCAACGGTTTAGTGTGGGGGAATTGATGTGTGTCAAATTTGGACCATTTTTCCACCCATTTAAGCTCGTTTTCCTATCGCTTTTGTGATATTTGTGTGCGATTAACGCCCTTTTTTAGTCTTTCTCACTCTAGCGACCTCTCTTGTGCATTTTACGTGTTTTTGGGTAGTTTTCCTAATATTTTGATAGGAATTCATTGTCTGAGAGCATGTTCAAGATTACATGAGCACAAGGGAACAGAATACCGTCCTAAAGCATGATTAAAGTCCAAAGTCCAAACCCAAGAGGTGAAACCTTGAGCAAAAGTGCAAAACTATAGTCCATTGGGCATCTTCATCAGAGAGGTCGAACTTCAAATGGATATATCTAGAGTTCTATACCTCGGATCGAAGTTATTCCAATTGGAGGTAAAAGTTTATCTTCTTAACATTCCAACGACATATCACACGTCCCAATCGAATATCAAACGAGAGAGTTATGACCCTCTGAAGTCATAGGGTGAAGTTTCACCCGATGAGATCTAACTGGGCAAAACTTCACCCAACGGTGTTTCCTCCCCAGATAGCCATTTCGGACAAAAAGTTCATTGGGCGAAACTTCACCGGATGAGATTTTGACCGGGCGAAACTTCACCCGACGGTATTTCGGCCATATTGGAGAGAATCCGCAGAGCAAAAGTCTCACTCATTGGGCAAAGTTTCATTTCATGGGCAAAGATTAGAATTGGGTTTTGGTTTAGGGATCCATTAAGCAACTACTATATATTAGATAACCTAGTTAGATGCACAACAAACTATATTAGACTACAATAACCCTCCATTAGATTTTAGATCATTTTCCATTAGAGTAGATAGAAAGCCATTAGATAGAAGCTACATAGTTTTCATCAATCTTCATCCTTTTCATCTAGCTTTAGATTCAAGCTTTTGTAAAAGAATTCTAGTTTTATTTCAAGAAGTTCTTTGGAGATTATCAAAGGATTAGTGACAAATCCATTGTCCTCTTCATCAAGACTTCTCTTTATTTTTATGCAACCTTCATCTTCTTCATTGTTCTTTTCCTCCATTGTTGGTATATTTCTCTTCCTCTCTCTCATCTCTAGATTAGATTTACAATTGCTCTTTCACTATTGCATCGTTTTTATTGATTTTTTCTTGCATTTTTTTAGATCGCCTTGTAGTTTCTTTTGTTGATCGCAATTTCCTTCATTGTCTTAGTTTTATTTTCTCTTGTTTTCATCATTATGCATGTTTTTGTTATTTTATCTATTGTTATTGTTTTTGTAGTTTCCTTCATGATTAGTGAGTAGATTATTAGTTAGGGGATTAGGGGAGGAAGAATTTGGTGTCATGAATTATGGATTTTTGGTGATTGGTACACTTGGGTCGATTTGTCTTATTTGGAATTATTGTATTCGTGTCGACTTTACTTGATCAATATCGTTGACTCGTATTCACTCTTATCAATATGGGGAAACTCGGGTTTGGGTAATTCTGATTAGTGATCTAGCTACCGCGAAAGCGGGTTTTAGCGAGGTTGGGTTAGGAAATCCGGGTCACCCACGTGACAGGTGGGGACCGAAAAGGGTAACTCGCTCCTTATCGATTGTGTATTGTTTGCTTGATTATTTGTTTATGTATCCCATTTCTAATTCCCCGACTCCCCCTAACACATTTCCTTTACTTAATTTCTCTTTATTATTCTAGTTTCGTCATCATTAGTTTAGTTTGTGACCAATCAAAACCCCCCTTAGATCCCAATCAATAGACTAGACACCTACACTCGACTTCCCATGTGTTCCGTCCCTGTGGATCGATCCCGACTTGCCGCTATAACATAGTAGTCAGTTGGAGTTATAAATTTTGTTTGATCGTGTTAGATAGGCGATAATCTGACGCGCATCAATCATGCTTGAGGTTTTTGTGTCATTGTTGACTTAGTCCGGCCAACTAGATCGACCTTGACTCATTTCTATAATTTGGAGAAACCCGGGGGTAAGAGATCCCTCGATTTGAGACTTACCATTTGTCGGGAAATCCGAGGTAGAAATTACCTTAACTTGAGACTTACCCTTTTTCACCGCGAAAGCGGGATCTAGATAAGATGGGTGAAGAAATCGAAAGGTGGCATTCTCCCTTTATCGACTGTGTGACCGACCCATAATTCCAAGACTCATAGAACCCGATTTTCGATTCTTGACTCCCCCTAACACCTTTTCTCTATTGATTATCTCTTTGTTAATTCATCGCATTTTAGTTTAGACTCGACTCAACCCCCCCCCCCCCCCCAATTAAGATCCCAAACGCACCGCTCTCACTCGATTTCCTCGCATCGCCTTCCCTGTGGACCGACCTCGACTTACCACGACTGCCTTTAATTGTTTTTCTGTTATTTGCGAGTCATATAAATATTGTTTGATCCCTTGTCTATCGTTAACGACCTATCTAGATTTGGGGGCGATCAGTTATTACATATAGAGATCTCGCAAACTCGTAATTAATTGCGATAAACTGATTATAATATTATTGCAAATAATTGTCATTTTGGAAGAATTAGGGTTGGACGTTTGCACGTATTTTATACGAAAGATAGAAGACGCGGGTTATGATCTATGAATACATTTAGACCTGTCAAAATTCGACCCAACTCATAAACCCGACCTATTATTTTTAGGATTATGATCCCGTTTTTAAAAATTGATAACAAACGTATAATTGATCATAATCATATGCGTGACGCGTATTTGACCCGACCCGGTCGATAGGTCTGGTGCCTACATTAGTTACCTGGATGAAACAAATAATGTTCGTCAAAATACAAGGTCTTGTTTTTGTGAACAATATTAATATGTCCGTGACAACTTATTTGTGAACATTGAGTTTATCTATGTCTTTTTTACTCAGTAACAATTTGACTTTCCGCATCGAATTAATTTGTATGTATGCAACCATATTGCTCTAAATTCGACCTAACCCACAAACTCACCCCCTAAGGCTGGCAATCCGGGTCGGGCCAGGCCGAGGCAAAAACCGTGCTTGGAGTCGGGCCCCGGCTTTGATTTTTCGTTGAGGGCGTGCGTGGCACGGGCCCAACACGGGCACGGGTAGCCCGACCCGCTGTCAGGCACGGTTCCGGCCCGACCAGGGATACGCCTGAAGCCCGGCACGATGGGCCACGCACGGCCGGCCTGGCCCGAGGCACGGAAAAAAGATCACTGGGGGGATTAATTTTGGGCACGGCCCGAGGCACGTATTAGTTACCGTTGGAAAACAGGGCAAGTTGGTAAGTTGGTTGGGGGAATATTGGGTGACCGTTGGGGGCGGGGGGGAAGGAGTAACGGTAGTATTAGTTTTTTTTTTTTTTCTAATTTTCTAAATCTATAAATACCCAATTCATTCAATCCAATCTTCACACAAATCATTCCAATCTACTTTTAATCTTCTATTCTTTCTAATCTTCTAATAATATTATCAATATATACTAATTATCAATTATTCCACACTAATATACAATACTTTTTTTTGTGAAATTTGAAATTATATTCAAAAATAAAACATCGTCCAAAAATTGTAGGAGGACTGCTTCGGGACACCTAGCAAACAGGCGTACCATCAACAGAAAAGACTAACAATACAGCATCATAACTAATCATATCAAACTGATCACGAAAGGAAACCTTGGCTGCTTGGTCTTTTGTAGCTCTCTCTTTCAGCTATGCTTCCATTTGTATTGCCACTTTTTCTGATCTTAATAAAATAGCATTCATTCTCGCCTTGTTCCTTTGTATCCAGGTATGGTAATAGTAGGTAGCTAGCACCATTACATCCAACTTCCATTTAGCCACATGTGGATTCTGTGATACCAGGGTCGACATATCTGGCAGCTTTTCATACCAGGCTTCCACATTCTCAATGAGTCTCTTGTTGTATCCACATTCGAAGAACAGATGAGCAATTGTTTCAGGTTGGACTCCATATAGACATCACTCTTCATCATTACTACAACCAATCCTGTACAGTTTGTCCTTGACATTCATGTCATTCATTTGAGCAAGCCAAACAATGACAGCGTGCTTTGGGACATTCCAACTATTCCAGGCAACTTTAGTCTATTCAAGAGGAGGTTTACTAGTTCTAAGCCATTCATAGCCCTCTTTGACCGAATAATTAGAGAAGCCTAGCCAACTGTTGTTGTGAAATCCCTCTTTCACTAACTCTTTAACCTTATAAAATTGTCTCCAAGACCAGTTATCACCTTTTTTGGGGACATAAATGTCCCAATCATGACCCTTAAGGTAGACCTGATTTATCTATCTCAACCAAAGCTTGTCTGGTTGAGTATAGACCCAGTTCACCAATTTAGCTACAGCAGCATAGTTCCACAGCTTAACATTCTTTATGCCTAAACCACCTTCATTTTTAGGATCCATGACTTTATCCCATTGTAGACACCCAGATTTGGACCTGTAGGCAGCAGAAGTGCCCAACAAACACCTGATGACGATAGGACTTCAACGCGACACGGGTTCGCGATGTTATAGGTAGTTTTCCTATGGAACGGATCAAATAATTACTCAGAAAAATTAAAAACTAACATGATGGCAGCCTTAGTCGTGTCGTTACCGTCGCATAGACACTAATTAGAGTTAATTTCGACAGCGGGACCCCGAGTCGGCCCCAAAACTCAAACCGAGTCAGCACCGTGTCAAGCGAGCCTCGGGCTGAACACCCGAGGTCCACTAAATCCACGGCGCTAGGTCAAGCCGTGGGAAGCCTTAACACCCAAGAAACATATCACACACCCGTCTCACGGTTTTGGAAAGTATCAAAACCGTATCCTCAAAATCTCAACCGCCCCACCAACGCGCCTGGGTTTCACCACGCCTTAGCCCAGGCGCCTGAGTTTTGGTGCGCCCCAGCTCACGCGTCCATATGGGCGACGAGGGCCGAAAACACCTATAAATACCCCCTCCGCCTCATTCATTCGACACACAATTCACTCTTCTCTTCCCCCTCTAAACTCTCGCTAAGGGCTCGCACTCCGACACCCGAGGCAAACGATCCACTCGATCGTAGTTCCGATAAAAAAGCGACATCGATGCTACTCCTCACCTTCGAGTACTCCACTCGATACCGAGGTGCCTGTGATCGACTAGCTCAAAACTAGTAACGAAGTTCTGGCGGACTAGCCACAGAACTAGTCTTTAGCAAACGAAGCTCTGCCGGAGTAGCCGCGGGAAGGTCAAACAGTAACGGGGTTCTGCCGGAGTCACTGGTCAAGCTAGGAGGATCCGCCTGTTGATCGAGTCGTCACTAGGTTGCCATCTAAACAAAACTTTCCATATTTGTACTTTCTATTATTATGCACTACGACAACACTAGATGTGGGCGCTAGGCCCACAAGCATCTACTAAAATATGTAACGTCCCAACTTCAACCACAAATACTACAACACACTAAAATAGACCCGAGTAATTCCGAGATCCGTTCTCAAAACTATCTATGCATCGAGTCCCGTTTAGTGTATACTCCGAGGGTGCAACTCCTCACAATGTGATTTACTTACATTCGCATTTACAGTTTTTCGTATGAGTTATTGCTTTTATGACCTTATAATTGATAGTAAATTGAAATGAACGAAACAAAGCAACGAAATCAGGTTGAAATAGTTGCTGTAAGTGATGATAGAACGTAACCAAGGATAGCGTGCTAAGTGAGATAGACCTATACCTCAACAAAGCGGGTGCTAATTCAAACATTCGATTGAAATAGCGAGTATAGAGCTTGTAACGCGACTTACTCTAATACTTTGTCTTGTGAACTACAAAGACGAAAAGGAAAGCAAAGCTTAACTCAGATTTTGTTTGATGAAAGTTGAATGCTTTATTCATCAAATGGGTGGCTATTTATAGCCTACAAACGTCCCCAAAGAGAGGTCAACCAGAATAGTCAAGCCTCTTAAAGAGGGTGATACAAACAAAGAAAGGGAAAAGAACTTAGACAACTAGATACAATGCATCAATGGGAACACATTCAGCCTACTAAATCAGATGCACAGCCCTTGTTTGCATGAGAGGTTTGATGAGTGTGAACCAAAGTTAATGTATCCATATGGTCTTGATTATTTGACTTGTAAATCAGATTAGAGCAATGTATGTTCTTGCTCTTTTATTCGGTCCAAGTAGGTGCTTGCACGAGCTAGTTCAGCACTTGAAGAAGGCACACTACTAGACTTGAAGGAGGGGCTAAGGGGGTTGGACTAGGACCATTTGGAGCTAGTGTGAGTTCATTGAACTCTTGGTTTGTTGTTGCTTCTTCATTCGGATCATCTCCTCCCCCTTGAAAAGGAATTGTCCTCAATTCTGAAATGCCGTCATCATCAAGATAAGGAGAAAGGTCTCCCACATTGAACGTGGCATGAACTCCATAATCATCCGGTAACTCCACCTTGTAGGCATTGTCGTTTACCCTTGATATGATCTTGTATGGACCTTCTGCTCGTGGCATCAACTTGTTCTTTCTCTTGCTTGGAAACCTCTCCTTTCTTAAGTGAACCCAAACTAAGTCACCCTCTTGGAATAGTCTTGGTTTCCTGTTTTTGTTGGATCTTCTTTTGTAGGCTTCATTTACCTCCTTGATCCTTTCTTGAATTTGCTCGTGGAGTTTTATCGTGGATTTAAGCTTTGACTTTGCGTCTTTGTGGACTAACTCATCCTTAGGTAGAGGAATCAGGTCCAAAGGCATATAAGGATTGATTCCATATACGGCCTCAAAAGGAGAATGAGAGGTAGCATAAGTAGGAGAACGATTGTAAGCAAACTCAGCGTGGGCAAGCTTGACATCCCAATCCTTTTGAGTCTTGCTCACAAGGCCCCTTAGCAACGTGCCTAAGGTGCGATTGGTAACTCGGTTTGTCCATCTGTTTGTGGGTGATGAGAAGTGCTAAATAAGAGCTTGGTCCCTACCTTCCTCCATAATGTGTTCCAAAAATAGCTAAGGAACTTTGAATCACGATCCGAAACAATGGATTTAGGTACTCCATTGAGGCGCACCACTTCTTTGAAGTACAAATCGGCTACATTGCTAGCATCATCGGTTTTGTGACAAGCAATGAAGTGAGCCATTTTTGAGAACCGGTCTACCACCACCATGATAGCATCTTTCCCCCTAGCTGTTCTTGGCAAGGCCATGATGAAGTCCATGGACACATCTTCCCATGGTCTTTTAGGAGTGGGTAAGGGCATATAGGCTCCTAGCTTGAAAGAACTCTTAGCAAATTGGCAAGTCACACACTTGCTCACTACATGTTGAACGCTCCCTTGCATTTTTTTGCCAAAAGAAGTGCTCTTTTAAGACTTCCAATGTTCTTGTGATGCCAAAATGAGCCGCTAATCCTCCCCCATGAGCTTCCCTAACCAGCAACTCTCTGATGGGATGTTTGGGAACACAAAGTCGATTTCCCTTGAAAAGAAATCCTTCCTGCAAAACAAACTCGTCAAAGGCTCCCTCCTTGCATTTGGTGAAAGCTTCACCAAAATCAGCATCATTTTTGTAGTAATCCTTTAGAGTTTCAAATCCAAGCAATCTAACATCCAAAGTAGACAATAGAGTGTAGCGGCGGGATAATGCATCAGTCACCACGTTACTCTTACCGTCCTTGTATTTTGAAGAGAAATGAAAGGATTGTAAGAATTCTACCCACTTGGCATGCCTTGGACTTAGTTTTTGTTGGCCATTGATGTACTTTAGGGACTCATGATCTGAATGGAGAATAAAGTGGTTAGTACGAAGATAATGACTCCAATGATCAAGAGCTCTTACTATGGCATAGAATTCTTTGTCGTAGGTGCAATAATTCAGCCTTGCTCCATTGAGTTTTTCTGAAAAATAGGCAATGGGGCGCCTATTTTGCACGAGGACAGCACCAATTCCTACTCCACTAGCGTCACATTCAACCTCAAATGGTTGAGAGAAATCAGGAAGAGCTAGAATAGGAGCGGAACACAACTTCTCCTTGATGGCTTCAAAAGCATCTTGGGCAGCCTTGGACCAAACGAACGTACCCTTCGTCAAACACTCAGTGATAGGACTTGTGATGGTACTAAAGTCCTTAATGAACCTCCTGTAGAAAGAAGCCAACCAATGGAATGATCTTACTTCAGTTATGGTAGAAGGGATTGGCCAAGTACGGATGGACTCCATCTTGGTTTGATCAACGGATACTCCATCTTTGGACACCACATAGCCAAGGAACACCACGCTTTCTACAAAGAAAGCACACTTCTCCTTCTTGCCAAAGAGTTGCTGTTTGTGTAGTGTCGTAAATAGTAGCCTTAAGTGCTCCATATGCTCCGCCAAAGACCTGCTATAAACAAGAATATCATCCAAATAAACCACAATGAATCTACCTAAATAGGCCTTGAGTACTTCATTCATTAGCCTCATGAATGTGCTTGGAGCGTTGGTGAGACCAAATGGCATGACCGTCCATTCATAAAGCCCATGCTTAGTATTGAATGCTGTCTTCCACTCATGCCCCTCTCTCATTCTAATTTGATGATACCCACTTCTCAAATCGATTTTGGAGAAGATCACAACCCCATGAAGCTCATCCAACATATCATCCAATCTTGGAATAGGAAATCTATATTTGATGGTAATGTTGTTAACTGCCCTACTATCCACACACATTCTCCAAGTTCCATCTTTCTTAGGTACTAAAAGGACTGGAACATCGCAAGGACTAAGGCTTTCACGTACATACCCTCGACTCATTAATTCATCAATTTGTCTTTGCAATTCCTTAGTCTCCTCTGGATTACACCTATAGGCTGCCTTATTTGGCAAGGCCGCTCCTGGAACGAGGTCAATTTGGTGTTCTATGCCTCGAATAGGTGGTAAACCAGCTGGTAATTCCTTAGGGAAAACGTCCTCAAACTCATGTAACAATTCCTCAAATGGTTTTCCCCCAAGCCCATTCTTAACTACTAAGGGTTCCTCTCTAGCAACCATGACAAAGATATGTTCCCCCCTTGTAAGGCTTGTTCTACTTCACTCTCACTAGCAAATATGGTGAGGTTAGGTTTCTTAGTTTTGTTGGCTGCCATTGCACGAACAGCTTGAGGTGTCATGGGTTTTAGCACGATTTTCTTTCCCTTATCCCTCAATTCGTATTCATTCTTCCTCCCATGGTGTACTACATCCCAATAAAACTGCCAAGGACGTCCCAAAAGTATATGACACGCATCCATAGGAATGACATCACATAAAACCTCATCGACATAAGACCCCATGGTTAAACCCACTCTTACTTGCTTAGTAACCCTCACTTTGTTCCCATCGTCCAACCAATGTAGTGCATAAGGTTTAGGGTGACTAGTGGTGGTTAGGCCTAATTTGGTTACCATTTCAGTTGAGGCAACATTTGTGCAACTACCCCCATCAATTATCAAGCTACAACATTTGTTGTTAACTTGACATTTAGTGTGGAAGAGTTGATCCCTTTGTTCAGTGTTGTGCGGGATGGGGTTGGCATGAAGTGTACGTAGTACCAAAACAGTATCATACGTTGGGGGTTCATAATCCTCTCTTTCTTCATCCCCTTCTTCTTCTTCCTCATTAAACACAGCCCCAATGCGTTGCTCCTCCTCCCACATCTCATCTCTCAAAGCCATTATTTCTCTCAAGGTCACGACTCTCTTATTAGGACAAGCATTTTTATAGTGACCAAAGCCTTGACACTTGAAGCAACGTACTTTGGACAAACTAGTTTCAGTGGGTGTCTTAATTGTGGGTTGAGTCGGGTTACTCTTAATGGTAAGGGGTTGATTAGTGTTAACCGAATTTGCTTTGTTACTTCCCTCACTTCGTGACCAAGTATGATTCTTACTAGACTCACTCTCATACTTAGTTTTCCCTTGTGCCTCAATTTTCAAACATAACCCACACAAAGTATCAAAATCAGAGTATGGACATAAATCAACTGTATTAGCAATACTACGATTTAACCCACGTAAAAACCTAGCCATTTTTATCTCTTCGTTTTCTTCTACTTCCCCCATTAATACCAAGTTCTCAAACTCCTCAATGTACTCGCTAACACTCATCCTTCCTTGTATGAGATTAGCAATTTTTTTGTATAAGGATAACTTATGCGTAGTTGGAACATACCTCTTGCGTAGCTTTCGTTTCAAGGATTCCCAAGAAAAAATCTTACCCTTTCCATCCCTGGTGCGTTGTATTTTCAGCCCTTCATACCAAAGAGAAGCCCCTTTGCTTAGCTTCAGAATTGCGTACTTGCACCTCTCCTCGTCCTCCAAGTCTTTGAAATCAAAAAGCTTCTCAATGTTTCTTTCCCATTCCAAATAAACTTCAGGATCAGTACCTCCAATGAACTCAGGGAGTTCGTTCACTTTGATTCTGTCCACCAGCTCTCTTCTTGCTTGGAAACGAGAATTCATGGGCTGGTAGTTCTCCAATGCTTTCTTTAGGTGCTCCAAGAAGTTAGGATCGTCAAAGTTCACTCCTCCTGCCATGCCTTACGTCTTAGGAAGACCAAAGCTCTGATACCACTAATGATGTGAGTTAGAATGAACTTTGAACAAGTGATTTGGAGATTGATAGTAAATTGAAATGAACGAAACAAAGCAACGAAATCAGGTTGAAATAGTTGCTGTAAGTGATGATAGAACGTAACCAAGGATAGTGTGCTAAGTGAGATAGACATATACCTCAACAAAGCGGGTGCTAATTCAAACACTCGATTGAAATAGCGAGTATAGAGCTTGTAACGCGACTTACTCTAATACTTTGTCTTGTGAACTACAAAGACGAAAAGGAAAGCAAAGCTTAACTCAGATTTTGTTTGATGAAAGTTGAATGCTTTATTCATCAAATGGGTGGCTATTTATAGCCTACTAACGTCCCCAAAGATAGGCCAACCAGAATAGTCAAGCCTCTTAAAGAGGGTGATACAAACAAAGAAAGGGAAAAGAACTTAGACAACTAGATACAATGCATCAATGGGAACACATTCAGCCTACTAAATCAGATGCACAGCCCTTGTTTGCATGAGAGGTTTGATGAGTGTGAACCCAAGTTAATGTATCCATATGGTCTTGATTATTTGACTTGTAAATCAGATTAGAGCAATGTATGTTCTTGATCTTTTATTCGGTCCAAGTAGGTGCTTGCACGAGCTAGTTCAGCACTTGAAGAAGGCACACTACTAGACTTGAAGGAGGGGCTAAGGGGGTTGGACTAGGACCATTTGGAGCTAGTGTGAGTTCATTGAACTCTTGGTTTGTTGTTGCTTCTTCATTCGGATCACATGCTAAATCACCTAACACGGAATTCAAAACGTAAAATAACTTAAAACTGAACAAAGTGATGGTCGGGTTCCGTATTAGTCCAGGTGCTCACCGTATTAGGTTCGACGCATCTCTATTAATGCCGAACCGACGCATCTTAAGCAGAATACCAGGTAAGGTATACCACAAGAGCAACTAATATCCGTATTATCGCGTTAAAACTGATTTGCTAATTCGTATAATACATAGTACCTACTCTCCAACATGCATCTTTTCATGTCCTGCTTGTCACGTGAAATCGCATGCAAAGAATGTAAACACCGATACTTCGACGATAAAACTTATCTGTCCTTAAAACAACCGACATAGTAAAAGACATAGGGTTAAAACAACGGATGTTACAGTACTTCCACCACAACAAAAGAACTAGGATATCAGCCCACCGATTGATTAGTAGAGGCCGCTATAGTGCGGGCGGGATTGGGTGTTAACATCTATCGGATGTTGGCTTCCCAATACGTACCCTCACCCCTTACTCAGAATCGACGGTTTCCGGATGTCCAAAACCATTGGCAATGAGAGTCATTCCAGGCATGGAGTGCTTAAGGGTACAAGTCTTTATCTTTAGGTCCCGTGCCACTCAACTTTGAGCCGGTAAGGGATCAAAGTTGACTTGAACGGTTTCCGAGTCCCCATAATTGACTCGGTGGCGACTCCACGAATCGGCAACGAATTCATTTCACTAAAAAGGTCGCCTTACCAAATGAATCGGCCTTTAAACATTTACAACCACGTCTCGATCGATTCCCAAACGGAAACACGGGTGCCCCCACCTGTCTAATACAAGTCCGGATCGTCATCCAAATCGAGGTCCGACACTTCGCCCCGTATGCGAGATCGGACCGGCCCCCGGTAGGGAGGGGGCCGCGTGGGTGGCCGCCGCCACACGTTGAAAACCGGGTCGGTCCCGCGCGGGGCACCGGGCGGTGCGGACGGACCTCCACAGTTTGGCGACTCCGCTGGGGACTTAGAAACAAGTTTCCAGCGGTGGTGTAACTTGAACGAGGTCGGTGAAGCTCATTTCTTAGTTCCTAGTTGTGGTCACTACAGGTTTTGGCCCTAAAAAGCCCACCCTAACCGATATCAGGACCAATCGACCTCTTCGCGGTAAGATCTCAATGGACACACGGAGAGATCCTCGATTGATGCTCCGGCCGCCTAACGCGTAACCCGCGGGATTAATAAGCGGATAGTCCAAACGGACGATACGACACTCATCTCCCCAGATCATTGTCAATACCTAAGTAAAGACTATTCGTGGGCGGTAGCCTACCCTAACCTACCCGTGTCTGCATCCTGAATGTGTGTATACATTCCTAGTTATGTGTAGCGTGTTTGAACAATACAACCGAAATAAAACACTAAAAATCTGGATTCAACCACGCCAACATATGCAACCGCATCCAATTCCGTTTTTCGAAAATACCTCATCTTTTCAAAACGACCATTTAAACATCAATACTCTGCTCAAATCGTGACTTCTAAAGAAGGAAAACATTTTTAGATGTCGTTATCATGGCAAAATTTACACTCACTCATTTAAAAAAAAAGGGTCTTTAATGCCATCACCTTGGCCAAATTAAAACCTATTAACAACAATGATTACCGTTAATGCAATCGAAATTCCCAATTAATGGGGTTAAGGCCACCACGTGGTCACATTTTATTTCAAAAAAAAACTTTTTACACATGCCGTTAGCACAACCAAAGCTTCAATTAATGAAGTCAAGGAACTCAAAAAGCGATTACACTTTCAAAACACTTTTTACAATGCACACCCCACCGTCTAATGTTAGTTAGTACAACCGACGAACGTGGGTCACTAATTTTAAAAGCTTTTTTCAAAAAGCGGAAGTTTATAAGAAACGCTATTCACCACCTAAATCCTTCACCAAGGATCTATTCACACCTTTAAGGAGGCTGTCATCAGACTTCACGCTCCACCATGAGCATCACGCACCCCGCGAATATCAAACTAGCTAATTAATAGCAGTTTCGATAGAAGCATCAAGTAATTATTTTCAAAAAAACCGGTTCCCCTAAAAAGAACCACGTTCCTTTCAAAAAAAACATATTTACGTTTCGATGCACACACATAGCAACGTACCTACACGCTGCAGACGATATCGTCACGCCATCACTATTTTCACAAACTGTCCTTTTCAAATTTTGCAAAACTGGTCGTTTTCGAAAGAAACATACATCCAAATTTCTTGATCCTGAGCCGGGATCCTGATCAAACTTCTTACGTCGTACAACCGTGTGATTAACTGTCTGTGTTAGTGACTAGGATCGCCTCTACTCGAGTTCTTGCTTTTCGGGTCGTCTCATTTTGAGAAATCCTCTTTAAACCTCACCACCGAGGTTTGTGTCAAAACGTCTCATCGCAGAGACAGAAAAGTCCATAGGCGTTTCGCCGAATACACCAAGAGTCTAAAGCACCCGAGCCCCTAACCCAGTGACCGCGCACACACGCAAGTCAAGGGTCTCATTTCCGCGTCGCTCGGCCACGATCATTCCTCGAGTCCCTAAGTCATCCAGTGGATCTAATCTGACCTTTTAATCCTTTCTCACTAGAATCACTCCCCGACATGTCGGTAGAGTCAAGCGCCATCAAAAGCATCCGCAACGATGTCAGTGCCCTAGCCAATTTGGTTCGCAACATCCATACTTCAGTAACCCGTTTGACTTTATCCGTCCGTTACATCGACAGCCGCCTCAATTTCCTTGAGAGTAGAGACACCGAAAGCGATACAAACGCTAACTTGAGTGATCACCATGCCCAAAAGCCTACCCAGGATAGATTATCCCAATGTTCCGCTCGATCAAAGCTTCCTAAAATCGATGCGGAAGGAACACCAAGACCTTACGAGACCACATCCAACAAAATAGGAAGGTCGCCGAGAAAATTTACCCCAATCAAACCATCTTACGCCGAAGCCCTTAGGTGCCTAGTCGATCAAGGGTTACTCTCACCTTTGGGTCCCACTCCGGACCCACCAGTCGGCAGACGAAACAAAAGTTGGACCCCTAATGCTTATTGCCTATATCACCAAGGTAACGGGCATGATACCGAATCTTGCTTTCGGCTTAAACATGCCATACAAGATATGATAAAAAACAGGACCATTAATCTCCCTCCTCCCGAAAAACCTAGCAATACCACAAACCCTTTTAGCGTTCACACTATCCTTGACGACACCTTCGGTTATTCCCACCGCGACCCTATAAAGGAGAATGTCCGGAACATCGAGGAAAATCCTGACAACCCACAGGCATCCACTGAGACGAATAAATCTGTGTCCGAGTCAAAATCTAGTTCGTCTTAGGGCCTAGACCTAATAGTATAAAAAAATGTCTTTTATTTTTTACATCGAGTCAGGAGGTGCGAGGGGATCTGTCATCCACCTCCCCAAAAACAATATCACGGGCACATAACCCGCTTATTACTATCAATAAAAAGAAATAAACTTTTCTTCCTTTATGATACGCCTCGACAATCGCTTGATTTAATAATGTACTTTCTTGCTTACAACTCGGTACTATGCCATTTATCGATAATAATAAAACATACCTGAAAACAACAAGAACCGAGATCCCGTGTTCTCTTTTTACCTATTCCATGCCTGGTGTAGAAAGCCACATAGATATCCCTTAGAACAAGCATTACCGAATCCTATGACAAATCTAGATAATCTCTTAGCTTGCAATCAAAGACGGAAGGCAAACTCATTTCCCACAATATATATCCCTCAAATAAAGACCAACCATTTCCTACCATAGGTGCTAGTCTGACAAAAAGAAAAGAAGTCTGAGACAGCCAAAAGGAGCCAAAGGAAAAAATGAAACCAAGGCCAAACTAAACCGGCCCAATTCAATAATCAAGACCAAACTCAACGGTCAAAATGAAACCCCCAATCATTCAACTCGATCTCAAGCAAAGTCCGAATGAAAAGCAAAAAAAGAGAGAGAAAAAGAAAAATGAACAGACCGGTCAACTAGCACCCAAGCACTAGCCTCCCTACATTACGACCCTTAAGACCTTCCCGAGACACTTGTTAGGAGACAGTCCGGAATTTTGAGGATTCAAGCTCAATAGGATAATCTCAACCGTTAGGGCCAGACATGGAAATCAGATCCCACGTAATTGACAGCCCACCCGATTGAAGTCTGAGTCATTTTTACTCAGCTTCCCCTTTCGTACCACATTACGAAACCGCAACCCCATAGCCTTAACTCCACAAAAATCAAGCTCCGGATCTTAATTCATCAGAGCCACCCACTACCTAGCTCCACATTCCGAAATCGTCCAAGCCAGTTGCCCTGACCCAAACGCGGTATCTCGGTAATCGTCACTTTCAAGGGGTCACACCCGACAATTTCACATTAATTTTAGCTAGGGTGAAAACCCATGTGAATACACTCTAAACATCTTACGCCGATGATTGGCATAACGAGTCTAAAGCAAAATCACTCACATCTAGAAAGAACTATGAACACGGTTTGGTTCCGCCTAAAAAAACGGATACGTGGGTAACCCCTTTCCGGTACAACCAAAATAAACAAAACAAACAAACAAAAGTCGGTTAATCGATTCATGTACAAACCAGGACTCTCCCCACGATCCGGTCAATGAGTGATTTTAATATGACGAAGCACAAACGACGGCCGAGGACGGGGTGAAAACCCGGAAGGGCACCCCGGGCAAAATGAAGAAACGAGTTGCGAGCCGTCGTTAAAAAAAAACAAAAAAAAGCAAAAAAAAAGGGAAAAAAGACAAAACAAAGGTGAGCCGAGGACGGAGTGAAAACCCGAAAGGGCACTCCGGGCAATATGAAGAATCGAGTTGCGAGCCATCACGAAAAAATAAAATAAATAATTAAATAAGTGTGCTTCTCATTAATGCAAAATCAATTAAATCAAGCCTTTGTCGAGGCCCTTTACACCAAACACCCAAAATCCGGCTACCCCAAGAAACGACAACGCGTCAAGTAAAACCCCACAAAAACTAGTACTATTACGCCACATGTTATCAACTAGTAGCACATAATATAAACGGTTGGGCTCTGCAGGTCCATCTTTTCCTTTCCCCTGCCATTTGGGTATGCTTGCTCGGGTCTTTCACCATCGACCCCTCCGAACACAAGTTCCACCGCCCTAGCCAAAAGCGAGCCCAACCAATCCCACTCCCCCTTCTTACTCACATTTTCAATATGAGTCTTGTCGGTCTTAGCCCGTTTAGATGAACTGACAAATACTAGGATCGGTAACGCTGTCTTTGGTCGGGCACTTAGCAACATTAGCCCACATAGCTTCCTTATTCTGTAGCACAATCATCTCCGCAATCTTTAAACTTTCTCTCACATCCGGCAACCCCGAATGTCGGGAACGACCTCCCGAAGTCGCGAAACCCCTTTCCAAAAGCGAAAATGCCCGCGCGAGAGTAAAAGGTCCGCACGGATATCACATTTCACCCGTCAGACGCACCGGACTTAGATGCCTTTTCATTTTTTTAGGGGGGTAAGCTACCCCACCTAGGCGTGTTGTAGCCTTTTAACGGTTATCGTCAGGTCGCGTTTGTAGCCTAACAAGGCAATATTAAGAGTATGCAAAAAGTGGTCTAAATTTTTCAAAAATTGCCTGGATTTAAATTCCGACTTCGCACTAAACTCGTTATACTCGGTCAAAACACACCAATGTTTATGCTAGCATTTTTCATCTCGTCTGTCTCGAGTCAAAACATTTTAATCGACGTACTATCTGATCCAATTCCCGGCTTAACTAATGCATTTCAAAAAAATCCGAAAAAGCATTTTCGTACTCTCATGCAATATCAACGCATTCTAAAACGTCCTGAACTATAACGAAGTCGCAAGCAAACCAAACTTGAAGTGATTACTTGCCAATCTAGGTAAACAATTCGCCAAACAAAAACACAAGGCTAATCCAGCTAATTCAAGTACTAAAATGTTAAAAACAAATATACAACATATACAAATCCACATGCAAATCTAGACTAGAATGGGTCCCTAGAAGCCGCACCAACTGCTAACACAACCTCGCAAAGGTTGTCATCTAAACCTAGATTCTCCAAGTCTATAAGAGGAGACTCACTACAGTCCATCCCCTATAACATGTCTAGAATAGATGTCTCGGACATCCCTCCAACCTCCTCCGTAGCACCCGTAGCCTCAGCCTCAGCCTCAGCCTCCCTTTCAATCCGATGCCTAGCCTCCCCCTGTGCTGAGGTCTCGCCCCGAGACCGAGCCAGCTGCTCCTTTAGGAAGGAGATCTCGTCAGCCCGAGATTGCAGGAGCCGTTGTGCCTCAACCTCTTTCGCCTCGAGCTCGGTCACCCGAGTCTCTAGCTGCCCCACCATATCCGGGACATCCTGCAAATACACTTAAGCATTAGGAGTACACCAACAGCCTAGAAAGCAACCTTAGTCACGTAAACTCACCGATCGAGGCCCCGAAGTGTCACGGAGAAGCCTCGAGGCATAGGCCCGGAAGCGGTTGGTAGCCTGCCACAACCGCTGATGGCAAGCCGAGGAAACCTAAAAGTGCAACCATAGAAGTTAGGCAAACCGACCCTAATTCTTAGAACCCAAGCGAAGAACGAAAACCAAAACACACCTGGTACACCCGATCGCGCCACTCTATCCCGACATCCATCTCCTCAGCAGGACACGGGGGGGGGGGGGGGGGGGGAGTTCAGTAAAGGGTATCCCAGCCGCATCCACTCTAAGCAACGTCAGGGGAAAATCTGGGGGCTGAATTTCATCAGCCGGGTCGGCCAACTGAGAAGACAATAGACTGGCCGGTCAGAGGGCAAAGAAACAACAAACCGCAAAGCAAACCTTAGAACCGAGAATTAGGACATTACCACAAGGCAATACCAAGCTAACCGCCGGGTGACGTGAGATTGATAGGAGGCACCAGGCACCAAGAGTGTATCGCCTCCCTCTCCGTCCCTATCCTCGAGGACCTCTGCGGCGGTCGGTGGTCTGAACGTGGTCCGGGGAGGATTAATCGGTACCCTGAAATCGTCATACAGACACTGACGCACCAGCCGCTCGCCCAGATACCAAACCGGGCGAAACAATGCAAGAAGAAGCATCCTCCTGTAACTTCTAGGCCGCAGCTCCGTAGCCACATACTCCGGCACGCCCCTCATAATCAGCCCAATGGCGGGCCACAAACTACACAAATAGAACCAACATCCTTGTAAATCTCGAACCTTGGGGGCTATTGAGCAAAATAAGCCATAAAAAGAAAAGAAGGAAACTTACATCTTCAACGCGTAGCTTGTTAACTAACGCATTCTCCGACGGGTAATGGCTGAATGTGCTCTTAGGCTGAGCAAGCCCCCACTCGATCCCTGCCGGAAATCTCTCTGGGTGCACCCGCACCGTCTTAGTTGCCAAACGCGAGAAGTAGGAGTAGATCCAAGCCTGAAAAAATCCCAAAATAACCTTAGCAAAACCAAGCCGAAACTAAGTAGAACTTCAAATACAAGAGTGAGAACAATAACTAACCTCTAGTATAAGGCCCGGACCCACAATTGGCACAGCCGAGGCCGACTCTATCACCAGCGGCCTCACCATGACTTGCAGGCAGCGAGTCATCTCCGCAAAAGCCGCGGTCACCCAGTCGTAGCGCCCTAGCTGAGTCAGCTCAGCCAGGAAGGGCAAAATCCTAGTGTTGAACCTCTCGCCCTTGTCCGAGAAGTGGGTCGAGCCTAGGAAGTACCACAACCACAACCGGGCATCCTGCTCCGGCGTGTTGGGTTCCCGACTCTCCAACACCGCCACTCGCTCAAAGTGGTCGGTGATATGAGAACTCACTATAGCATGAGGCGCACTATATGCCTCACGCGGTAGACAATCCCCGATGAGGCCCCGCACTTCATAGCTATCTAGACTAGGGCCTTTGGCAGCCCACCTAATCCTATCTGGACTCCAGGGCAGACCGCTAATCATACCAAAATCCTCTAGGGTCATCCCGACCTCCCCAAAAGCCATGTGGAAGGTCGAAGTAGTATCGTGGAAGCGATCTATCATCGCTCTAATCACCATAAGGTTCCACTTAGTCTTGCAGCCTACCAATCTAACCCATTGCCCAACCACAGGACCTAGAGCGGTCCTCTCGATAATCCACTTTACCGTAGGGGTCAACTTCTGAAAATAGATATCAAGACACGCAGTAAAACCCGAGATAGTCCTCATCGGACCTGAGGGCTGCAAGCCAAAACAATGCAAGGATAAACATAACAAACCTAACCTAACCCGAGCCAAAAAATAAAACTTGAGACATAACTAATAAGCACGAATAGGACACTCACCAGACCCCGCACGACGCAGTGAGAAATGTGACGGTCAAGGCGAAACATCAGCTGATGACCGTCCCAATCCTGAGCCCACTCAGGATCCTCGTAGACAACCTCCTCATCCTCCGGTACAGGAACCGGAACGTGAGCCCTCCTAGCCACCGTCTTCGGAAGCTTACGCTTCTTCACTCTATCGAATTCAGCCTCATTAATAGTCTCGGGATCGCGACGCTGAGACGAAGTACTCCTATGTCTCCTGCGAATCTGATGGTAGGATTTTGTCGTGGATCCCACCGATCAAATAAATAACCAACTAGCACCTAACGGTAGTTAGGGTAAGTCGGGTCGTGTCCACGGAGACGGTATTGCAAGGTTTAGACTAAATCGGCCTAAAACGAGACTAGGTCACGCAAACAAACACAAAGAAACAAGAAATGGAAAACTATGATGGAGGAGAGGTATGGACTAGACTAATGGTGAACTAGGCTAAAACAATGCTAAACAATGCTAATAATCAAACTAACTAGCAAACTAAAGGAAATGATGACTAACTAATAAGATGAATCAAATATGAAAAGAAAGTGGGTTAGGTCGGGTTCATAAGAATAGTAGGGTGATCGGGTTGGTCATGGGTATGGGTGTCTCCTAGTGCTAGAGTCGGTCCGGGCTCTCGCAACTTAGACCGATGTCAAGGTGAGTCCGGGCTCTCGCAACTTAGACTCTAATCGAGGTATGTCCGGGCTCTCGCAACTTAGACTATCCTCAACACTATCCTCAACATGACCACAAACAAGACAAACAATGAGTAGAGGAAAACTAGCATGAGAAGCATGGCCACTACAACTCAAACAAGCATTTCAACAAACACATGGTGTGCCAAGTATGTGACTAACAACAAAGATTCACCCTTTACCCCCAATCAAGCCCTAATCACCCTTATTCTACCCTTAATCCCCCTACTAACCCACAAGTAATCTACTCGATCACTCATATTCAAACTAACTACAACAATGAAAAGATAAAACAACTTCACAATCCAAACATCCATTATCAAGAACAATAACAAGAACACTAAGTAAAGATTTAAACTTGAGTAAATAACAATAAACAAGAGAAAGGAAAGTTATACCAACAAGAGGATGATGAAAAAGATTCAAACTTGCATTAATAGGAAACCCAAATAATCTCCAAGGTTGTCAATCTTGGATGAGTCTTCAAGCAACTTCTTAATACAAGAACTAACTATAACTATAACTAGATTAAACTAAGATTAACTATGGATTAAATAAAGATTAAGAGAGATTAATTAGGGTTTACAAATCTTGAGAGAGGCCTAAGAGAGTCTAGGGTAAGGTAAGATGTCTAAACAATACAAGAGGGAAGTATTTATAGGGTTACAAATGGAAGGAAGAAGAAAGAAACAAAGCGCGGCTGCCACTGGGACTTTCCCGATCGGGAAGGGAAATCCCGATCGGGAAACTTCAACTTTCCCGATCGGGAATATGCCAACCCGATCGGGAATGCTCCACAGTGGCGTCCCTAATCGTGCACTTCATCCCGATCGGGTTTGAAGCCTTCCCGATCGGGATGGGTCTTGTAGGCCTCCAATATGAACTTTTTGGTCTCTCCTTGCTTCTCATGGGCTTCCCATCGATTCTCGGGACTCGGGATCGGGTCTCGGAGGCTCGAGATTGGGTCCCAAGGTCTCGGGGTCGATTCCAAGGCATCGAATCATCGTTCCTTTACTCCGTTGGCTCCAAAATGTGTATGTATAGAGTCGGAATCGCTCCAACTCTTCCAAATCGGTCTCGGGAACCTGAAACGAACTAAAGGAAGCATAAGAAGCTCCTAAACCGCTCCCAAGGAGCGATTCTACAAGGAAAATGGGACCAAAACACTACAAAATAGGCACTACAAACCACACTTATCAGAATCCCTCGGGGAGTCTATGAACTAGCCCCGGCAACCTCCACACTAGCACTAGCACCAGCACCAACTGAGGAAGTTTCCTCTGGACGCTCGGTACCATCTCTGGCTGTAAACAAAACCAAAAAGACAGAAAAACATAACCCTAGTCAAATTAAATCAGCTTAAACAGGTCAAAATAGGGTCAAAATTTCGGATGAAGATATCAAAATTCCGCAAAAGCCGTTAGCACCCATTTTCAATCCCGATCACGATGGAAGTGGTTTCGTGAAAATCCGGCATCATTATGGCACCTTTTGGTCCGTCTTAAGACACACAAAACCCCACGGATGGTCCTAAAGATCGTTCTAGCCCATAAGAATTAACAAGAGAGCTACTCACATCCTCATAAACACTATTTGAACAAAATTATGCAAAATAAATACGGGAATAATCGAGAAACGATCCTTAAACCCTACCTTTCCAAACACATTCCCGTAAAAGGCCATTGTCGCACCTCGAGCATCCTTATCAAGATTATAACTAACCTAACAAGCTCTAATCGACCCTAATTCAACAATGGAACCAAGCACAAGCATCGAAACTTAGTAAATAAAAAACGCCCAAATCAATTTTCTAGAGTTTTCAACAAGACCAACTCATAATCAATCAAATCAAGCAAAACCAACTTTAAACAAGTAAAGAACACTAACTCGGAGTCGACATCGTCGAAATAGCGGAAGTCGAAACTAAATTTGGCGGAAAAAGTCGGGAAGTCGATGTTTGGGGCGAAGAATGTGACGCGTTCAAGTTTTGTGGTTGAATGAACGAGCGCCCCAATTTTCGCATTACTTAAGCAGACCCGGATCACAAAAATCCGACCGCCCCGAGTGACGTGCCCGAGTCCTGGCTCGCTGGGGGCTAAGCGACCGAAGACTGAGCCGCAGACAGACGCGCGCCTAAATAGTCCGGCCCAGATTAAAATAAAGCGAAGCAAACGAACTCAAAGTCGATACATATAAAACATGCACCTACTAAGACAAGCAAAATAACAATAATGGGACAACTACTAATCAACATCGATAATACACCCTCGACAATAAAACGAGCATAAGAAACGCACTTAACCTAAACGCTTCACCCGGATGCGTAACAAAGCAAATCTAAACCAAACTAATCTAAGTAAACTTTAAACAAATCTCAAATGCGTAAACAAACCAAAACAAAAGCAATAACAAACCTAAAACGAGATTAACTAAGACAAACTCACAAAGCAAGTATTTAACTAAAACGAATAAACAAACAACATTTTTGCCAGAGGGTCAGAGTTATCCCGGAGGCACAGCAATTTTGCCCGAGGGGTCTTAGTTATCCCGGAGGCACATCAATTTTTGTCCTAGGGGTCATAGGCATCCCGAAAGACAGCTACTCGAGTGGAGACTAACGCCCTCGAGTAGTTTATCTCATTTCTTTTTGTCGTAGGGGTCAGAAGCATCCCGAAAGACGGCTATTCGAGTGGAGACCAACGCCCTCGGATGGTTTTATATCCCTTTTTCTTTGTCCTAGGGGTCATAAGCATCCCGAAAGACAGCTATTCGAGTGGAGACTAACGCCCTCGAATGGTTTTATATCATCTTGCTTTGTGCTAGGGGTCACTGGCATCCCGAAAGACAGCTACTCGAGTGGAGACTAACGCCCTCGAGTAGTTTATCTCATTTCGTTTTGTCCTAGGGGTCAGAAGCATTCCGAAAGACAACTATTCGAGTGGAGACTAACGCCCTCGAACGGTTTTATATCCCTTTGTTTTAGTCCTAGTGGTCAAAAGCATCCTGAAAGACGGCTATTCGAGTGGAGACTAACGCCCTCGAATGGTTTTATATCCCTTTGTTTTTGTCCTAGGGGTCAGAAGCATCCCGAAAGACAGCTATTCGAGTGGAGACCAACGCCCTCGAATGGTTTTATATCACTTTATTTTGGTCCTAGGGGTCAAAAGCATCCCGAAAGACAGCTATTCGAGTAGAGACCGACGCCCTCAAATGGTTTTATATCATTTTGTTCTGTCCTAGGGGTCATAAGCATCCCGAGGACGACCGCTCGAGTGGAGACTAACGCCCTCGAACGTTTTGTTTCATCAAGGGTTCACAAGCAGCCCAAAATACATTTGCGTAAATAAAAGCCAACACAAAATGAGCATCCTTTGCGCTCACACTTAATGCATTGCTAGCGCGCAGAAACACTTAAAAATTAAACAAAATCTCTAAATAAACCGAAGAAGACAAAGCGCGCGCGCACAAAGAATCAGAACAAGATGTCAAGCAACGGCCCGGGCCCAAGCAAGCAACCGCAAGCGAAGACGTCAGGTATGATTTCTAATTTATGGCCGGCGAGCCTCAACACGACAACACTTAGTCCACTGGACTTAAACCGACCCGACCGGACAGCCACCAGGTCGTAATCTTCGATTGACTTGGGCGGCTATACTTTGACTTTTGCCTTATCCAAGCCTCAGTCAAAGTGGGGGCTTCTGTAGACACCCAGATTTGGACCTGGTGGCTGCAGAAGTGCCCAACAAACACCCGATGACGATAGGACTGCAACGCGACACGGGTTCGCGATGTTATAGGTAGTTTTCCTATAGAACGGATCAAATAATTACTCGGAAAAATTAAAAACAAACATGATGGTAGCCCTAGTCGTGTCGTTACGGTCGCATAGACACTAATTAGAGTTAATTCCGACACCAGGACCCCGAGTCGGCCCTGAAACTCGAACCGAGACAGCACCGTGTCAAGCGAGCCTCGGGATGAACACCCGAGACCCACTAAACCCACGGCGCTAGATCAAGCCGTGGGAAGCCTTAACACCCAAGAAACATATCACACACCCGTCTCACGGTTTTGGAAAGTATCAAAATCCCAACCGCCCCACCCAACGCTTCTGGGTTTCACCACGCCTTAGCCCAGGCACCTGAGTTTTGGTGCGCCCCAGCTCACGCGTCCATATGGGCGACGAGGGCCGAAAACACCTATAAATACCCCCCTCCGCCTCATTCATTCGACACACAATTCACTCTTCTCTTCCCCTTCTAAACTCTCGCTAAGGGCTCGCACTCCGACACCCGAGGCAAACGATCCACTCGATCGTAGTTCCGAAAAGCGACATCGACGCTACTCCTCACCTTCGAGCACTCCATTCGATACCGAGGTGCCTGTGGCCGACTAGCTCAAAACTAGTAAAAAAGTTCTGCCGGACCAGCCGCAGAACTAGTCTTTAGCAAACGAAGCTCTGCCAGAGTAGCCGCGGGAAGGTCAAACGGTAACGGGATTCTGCCGAAGTCACTGGTCAAGCTAGGAGGATCTGCCTGTTGATCGAGTCGTCACTAGGTTGCCATCTTGATCACCTCCCAATCGGATCGGTCGTTAACGAAGGACGGGGGATCAAACGATATTTTTGGACTCGGAATAACACAAAAACTACTAGAGTAATCGTGGTAAGTTGAGGTCGGTCCACAGGGAGAGGGGTTAAGCCGTATTGGTCAAGCCTAGAGCTTTAGTCGTGATTGGGGGATTGAGATGGGGGATTTGGGATGAGAGTAGTCGAACTAAGGCTAGCGAACTACACTACTAAGGCTAGGAACAATAACTACGGAAAGGTGTTTGGGAGAGTGGGGATTCGGAAGTGGGGTCTTTAAAGTCTCGGGATCGAGTTTTAGTTACAATGTCGAAAAGGGAGAGTGCCACCTTTCGGTTTCTTCACCCAACCTATCTAAACCCACTTTCACGACGAAAGGGTAAGTCTCAAATTAAGGTAATTTCTACCCCGAGTTTCCCCATATTGGTAGAAGCGAGTCAAGGTCAATCTAGCCGCGGTTCTAGGTCAACAAAGACACAAAAACCTTAAAATTGATGATCATCAAGTAAACAACCCACCAACATCCGTTGAATCAAATAATCAAAATCCTCCTCCCTAATTCCCCAACAAGGAATCTACTCACTAATAATGATTAATAACAATAAAACACTAATAAGAGAGAAATTGTCTAGAACATGCATAAAAACTACACTAACAAATTATACTAAGAGAGAATAAACTAACACATAAACTAAAGAGGAATAAACTATCTAATAGAGTAAAGGGAGAGGAGAGAATTTTACCAACTATGGAAGATGAAGATTAATAATAAAGATTGAATCTTGGGAGAAATATACAAGAATTTGTCACTAATACATGCATAAATCTTCAATATAAGCAATATAAATCTTCAAGAAATAATACAAGGGTTTTGTCACATAAACCCTTGCAAAAGCCTTGAATCTTCAATAATCTTCAACAAAGATGGAAACTTGCCTACTAATTATAGAGTAATTACACTAATATTAAGTAGATCTACTCATTGTTTTGAGAGATTTTCTAGGAAACTTACTACAAACTACTACTACTACTAGAGAGTTCTCTACACTACTCCTACTCCTAAGGGCTAATCCCAAGGCTCACTCAAGGCACAAGGAGGCACAAAACCTTAGGTTAAGTATTTATAGAATTCTTAATGGGTCACACAAGTTTAAAGCCCATAATTTATCCTTCTTCATTAAGCCTAGACTCTTTGCATCTTCATGGGGCAAAACTTCACCCTGCGGTTGACGACATACGCACCACCGGGTGAAATTTGAGACTTCACACAAGATTTTCTTCTCGAATCGTCATTTTTGGCGTCTTTCTCCATCGGGCAAAATTTCACCCGGTGGGCGAAATTTCGCCCGGTCGTTTCGCCCGGTGGTAGCTGCCCACGAAAATCTTTGGGAGTGGAAAATGTCGTCGGGCGAAACTTCGCCCGGTGATGACTCACCGGGTGAAGTTTCACCCGTTGGTATTTCTCCTCTCTTCCGGTCTCTTTCTTCGTCGATCAATGGGATTACTTGAACTTTTGGTTGTGTGCTTTGCTCTTGGACCGTATCTCTCTCATGCTCGTGGAAGCTCAAACACGTTTTCGGTCGAAAATCCTATCAAAAGAGACAGAAAACTACCAAAAACATGTAAAATGCAAAAGAGAGACACTAATGCAAGAATTACGCAAAATACGGCGATTATCGCACTCTATTCTCGCAAAACGGAGGAAAAACGGGTCTAAATGGGAGGAAAAATGGTCCAAATTTGGCACACAACAATTCCCCCACACTAAACCGTTGATCGTCCTCGACCAAAGACCCAAAAAGGAAATAGCTACGACAAACTAAGCTAGACTATGCTAAGCCGATACGGGGCAATTAACGGGCCCGCTCCGTCCTCTTCAACTCACATCGAGATACCCATGAGGTAGAGTACCTCCATGCAAGGCAAGTCGGGGCATGCTCAAAATTGGGGTTGCGACTAACACACACACAAACACACAAAAACAAAGAAGACACACGAAAAGATAGTCACAAACAAAGAAGACACACCGAATCCCTCATCGAAACGGCGGAGAAAGCACCGATTTGAGCTTAAGACAAGCGAGAACACTACCAAATTAGTAACACAAGATGACATGGACAAGATCCTAATAGGATGACAATCAATCAATAAAAACATTAAAAATTTACCAAGGTCCGTCTAATTCCACTTGGTCCTCTAGTAGGCATTTCACGGCAATAAGTCAACCAAGGGATTATTTGGATTTGGGAACGATTTTCTTTTTTGAGATTTTGATTTTATTTTCGGTTTTCTTTCTTTCCCCATTATTTCGATCAAGGGCTTTTTTTTTCACGCTCTTCTTCTTCATTTTTCCCTTTTTCTTTTTGAATAGCTCATTTTTGACTATATAATTCATTTGAGATCAAGGTAAAGCATATTCTTGTAAACTTATTTGTGGAAATGGGTGAATGGTAGAAAATAGGCTAGTCAGGTCTGCAGCCCCTCCGAACCAACAAAAGAATGGAAATTTGGACTAAAGAAATGGCTTCTCAAGTAAGGTCACCTAAGAGAACGGGGAACGGTATCCAAGGCCTTATCACTCCATGGGTGGTCAAGGTGGTCAAATGCAAATCCCGGTGTAGACTCTTAGTAGAAAAGATGGACTTATGGTAAAAATCAAATGCAAAAATTGGTTCAAGGTCATTCTACTAGAAACATGTCCAAAAATCAAAACGGGTTACTATCAAGGGAGCAATAAACACTCGGCCTAAACACAAAATCGGGTTTTCGAAAACTTTACCTAGACAAACTATACACACAATGAAAAAGAACACACAAAACGACAAAAACACAAGAAAACAAAACAAAATCACAAATATAGCCAAACACTCCGAACTCCATCAAGTCAACACAATCCACAACCACCAATTCCAAAATGTTCACCAAGTGAACCTCCAAATAGCCATTTCTTTAGAAAATGTATTTTTAGATGGTAACTTGTTACATGTTCGATGTGCTTGTCATGTTTTAAACTTATGTGTTCAAGACGGTCTTGTGGGTCTAAAAGAATACCACGCTAAATTTAAAGAATCGTTATGCACTTGAACAGTTGTCACTGGAGGCGTCAAAACTGGCGTAACTATTGTAGAGAAAATGGTATGAAATATAGAAAACTCCCCTTGGAAAATAACACGAGGTGGAATTCGATGTATACAATGTTGAGTGCTTGTTTAGCATATAAAGATCATCTGACTATTTGGTGGAACCGCAGTTGTCCCAACGACCCAATTTTGGATGATGATTGGGAAAAAATTGAAATGTATATTGACCTCTTGTGCACCTTTAGCCAGACGACAAACACCTTCTCCCGTGTATATAAACCTATTGTCCCTTATTTCCTTTGTAACATTATTAGTATTGCCAATATTTTCAGAAAATATCAAGGCAAGGATATTTACGACACGTTTTTACCCGCCATAGAGGAGAAATGGCTAAAATATTGGGCCGGAATTCCTATGGCCTATGTGCTTACTGAACCGAGTGTGAAATGAGTGAGACTAGAATCTCGTCCAGGTGCGTGCGAGTATGTAGCTACACTAGCAAGATTACGTTCTATCTTGAGAAGATGTGAAGAATCTTACAATCTTCACAAAGGTAGTAAGCAAATAAAAGAATCCCCAAGATATGGCCCATATATTATGGGATCTCGTCCAAATCGCAATAAAATCAATGGGGATGTCGTGATCTCCATAAAGAATAAGATAAAGTGGATTGTTGCCTAATCAAGAGTGTCATGATTTCAAGAACATATCAAGGGAATCAAGCATCTCGCATATTTGGCAACAATATACTAGAGTAGTATTATTAGTTAATTTTGTAGTATTTGTTTCCCTTTTAGCATAGTATTATTTAGGAAATAATATCACTCGAGATATCGAGTTAATCTTCACATGTAGGCTATTTATATGCCACACGACAATAATGTAAGAGCAGAATATGAATAATGAAATGAAGAAAAAACCGGTTGCATTTTGATCTTTTGATCATGGTGTTTACTAAATTCGAGAAGGTACTTCGAATTGGCGATAAAAGATTGGGCTCCAATCTCTTTCGTGATTAGTTCCGGGTTCAAGGTCAAACTACGGACTAAATATCCCTTTATATCCATCAATAAACTTCAAGGTTACATTAACCTTTGTCCAAAAAAATACAAAAAAAAGTTTTCATTGGGGCTTCTGCATTTTTATTTCGCATTAGAATGGTATCAGAGCCGTGTTTAGCGACATGGGAGATAACAAAATCAACGACAACAATGTCAATAATGACGCAAGCAGCATCAATACTGGAAGGAGTAATGACGACAATCTCATCCAACAATTACTTCGTGCCTTGCGCAATTTGCCCGAGAACAGACCTGGGGGAGGTGCCAGGACATTCGTGGATGTGCCCAAACCCCATGACGAATTCAAAGTCACAGAGTTGCCTGAATTCGGGGGAGGGATAGATCCGGAAGAGTACTTGGACTGGGAGCGACAAATCGAGAGGATGTTCGAATTCAAGGATGTCCCCGATGAGAAGCGTTGCAAGTATGCTATCTTGAGACTAACAAAAAGTGCGTCTCTATGGTTTGAAAGTTTGAAGACTAGGCGAGCACGGGAGGAAAAGCCTAAGATCCGGTCGTGGGAGGAACTCAAAAATAAGTTACGCAAGAGGTATTGATGAACTCATTTCGTATATATATATAACCCCAACTTTTCCTTTATTTTGGTTCGTTTTATGTGTCCTAGGAGTCATTTTTCTAGCTTTTTATTCTTCTTTGTTATGTTGGGTATTTTGTTTACATTTTGTAGGAAACGAAACAAATAAAGGCGATTGAGCTATATTTGGGCAATGACGAGAGTCGAGCCATGAAATCTACAAGAAAGAAGTGATAAAAGAGGATACTAAGTGAATACTTGAGGAAGGACGTGAAGTGAAGAAACAATAAGAAACGACAAAGAAATAAGTTGGAAAGCTCAAACAAATGCAAATCGAGAAGAAAGAACGATCGCTAAAACAAGGGTCAACTTAAAACGTGAATATCTTGAGTTCTAAAACTCCGATTGTGCTGATTTTTGTGGCTTTGGAAAGCTCTTTCTCTTAGCTTTCCAACGGTATATTATACGTCCAAATCTGATAAGTAACAAAGAAACAGCAAGCATTTCAAATTCGTCGCGCAGTGCAGGAAAACCGAACCGGTCGGTTTGATGTTGAACCGATCGGTTCTTTTGTGAACCGGTCGGTTCGTTTTTGTACCGAGCGGTTTGTTTATGTACCGAGCGGTTCACGACGCGTCAGAGTGACTTTTTGATGCGAAATAAAAATGCGGAAGCTCCAATACAAACTTGTTTTTGTATTTTTTTTTTACCAAGGTTAATGTAACCTTGAAGTTTATTGACGAACGAAAATAAACGATAATATAAAGGGATATTTAGCCCGTAGTTCGACCTTGAACCCGGAACTAATCACGAAAGAGATTGGAGCTCAATCTTTTATCGCCAATTCGAAGTACCTTCTCGAATTTAGTAAACACCATGATCAAAAGATCAAAATGCAACAAGTTTTTTTTAATTCATCATTCATATTCTTTTTGAATAAGAAATATTCTCTTGATAGATCCCTTGTTTAGTTGCACGAATCTGGCCATGTTTGGGCCAATACACGCCTATCCATAACGACTTGTGATAGGATGGTCCACATGCGTAGTCAATTGCTTTATCAGGACCGTTGACTAATTTTTTGGGCTCCACAATCGGGTCATCCCCTCCCTCTTCAAAAGGAATTGACCTCAATTCCGTAAGGCCGTCAAATTTCAAATCTGGAGCCAAGTCCTCCACGAAAATACGGATCCCATAGTACTTGTTCCTCATTCGAATTGATGGTTGTATGGGCCCGGATTGGTCTTCTTGAGGCACAGGGTGCCTTGACGCAATAAGCGTATTGCCTTCTTCTTCCCGGTCAATCACCGGTTCAATTCTGCTTTGACTAATAACTGTAGACAAGCTAGACTCAAGGTCACTCGGAAGTACATCTTCAGACCCACCTACTAGCGGTTGCATAAGTTCGTTAGAGTCAAGGTTAGGGTAAACTTGGTCAAGGTTAATGTAACCTTGGTCAAGGTCGTTCCCTCTTGAAACTACGGACATGCTGGACGCTTTAAGGGCGTACCTCTCTTCTTTGTTTGCTAACACCTGCTCACTAGCAAACACAGATAAACTAGGCTTGGTAGTCCGGTTAGAATGCATAGAACGAACATCCTTCGGTGCCATTGGCCTTAGGACGATTTTCTTTTCATTCACCATCAGAATATACTCGTTAGTCCTCCCTTGGTGATGTGCGTCACGATCGAATTGCCAGGGTCTGCCCAAAAGAATGTGGCATGCATCCATGGGAATCACGTCACATGTGACTTCATCATTATACGGACCCATCGTGAATCCAACTCGCACTTGCTTTGTGACCTTCACCTTCTTTCCGTCATCAAGCCAATGTAGTGTGTGGGGTTTTGGGTGGGGCGTAGTGGTCAAGGCAAGTTTGTCCACCATTTCTTGGGATGCGACATTAGTGCAACTCCCCCCATCAATAATCACATTACACCACTTACCTTTCACTTGACATTTAGTATGAAAGATTTGGTCTCTTTGCTTCATTATAGACGATTTAGCAAGTGTGTGTAGTGTACGACGCAAAACTAGTGACTCAACGTGTGTAGGAGCCTCAAACTCTAATACTTCTTCCACCTCTTCCTCTCCTCCCTTTGCCATATAAACTTTTCCCTCCCCGTCACTTTCCTCTTGTTCCCACAAATCATCACGATACGTAATCGCCTCCCTTAAGGTGATGATTCTTTGATTGGGACACTCGGTTTTAAAGTGACCGAACCCTTGACACTTGAAACAACGAACCTTAGACATGTCCTTGGCCTTATAGGGCGTGTTGGGTGTCATTTGGAAAATAGGAGTAGTCTTAGGTGTCACATGCAAATTTGACCCTTCAAACTTAGTTTCCTCGGATTTATTCCAAGTATCCGTCTTAGGGGTAGACTTCTTTTTTTGTTGAGTTTCGACCTTAAGACACAAAGAACAAAGTGTATCAAATGACTCGTAGGGATGTAAGTCAACGACATCCGCGATACCACGATTTAAACCTCTACAAAATCGAGCCATTTTTTGTTCTTCTAACTCGTCTAACTCACACATCAAAGACGCTTTTTCAAACTCTGAAATGTAACTACTGACATTTAGACTCCCTTCTCTTAGTTCGGCAATTCTCCTATACAAATCGACTTTATAACTCTTGGGCACATACCTCTTGCGTAACTTACGTTTAAGGTCATCCCAAGTTTTAACCTTTGGCTTTCCCTCTCTAGCCCTTCTCAATTTCATGCCCTCAAACCATAAAGATGCTGTTTTTGTGAGTCTAAGTATAGCATACTTACAACGCTTTTCGTCAGGAACGTCCTTGAAATCGAACATTCTTTCCATCTTGCGTTCCCAATCCAAGTATTCCTCTGGATCGACTCCTCCTTCAAACTCCGGAAATTCCGTGACTTTGAATTCATCTCGAGGCTTTGGCACGTCCACGAATCTCCTAGCTCCTCCTCCTGCTCGGTTCTCGGGTAAATTACGCAAGGCCCGGAGCAATTGTTGGATGAGATTGTCGTCATTACCCCCTCCAGTATTGAAGCTGCTTGCGTCATTGTTGACGTTGTTGTCGTTGATTTCGTTATCTCCCATGTCGCTAAACACGGCTCTGATACCATTCTGATGCGAAATAAAAATGCGGAAGCTCCAATACAAACTTGTTTTTGTATTTTTTTTTTACCAAGGGTAATGTAACCTTGAAGTTTATTGACGAACGGAAATAAACGATAATATAAAGGGATATTTAGCCCGTAGTTCGACCTTGAACCCGGAACTAATCACGAAAGAGATTGGAGCTCAATCTTTTATCGCCAATTCGAAGTACCTTCTCGAATTTAGTAAACACCATGATCAAAAGATCAAAATGCAACAAGTTTTTTTTTAATTCATCATTCATATTCTTTTAGAATAAGAAATATTCTCTTGATAGATCCCTTGTTTAGTTGCACGAATCTGGCCATGTTTGGGCCAATACACGCCTATCCATAACGACTTGCGATAGGATGGTCCACATGCGTAGTCAATTGCTTTATCAGGACCGTTGACTAATTTTTTGGGCTCCACAATCGGGTCACTTTTCTAATCTTCTGAACAATCCGTATTCTGCCTTAATTAAAATCCTACGGGATTATTTTATTAAATTATGTATAATAAGTATAAATACCCTTCTTAGGGTTAGGTTTAAGGAGACCTTTCACTTTTACACTTTCATATTCATTAGTTTAGTTTAGACTTTTTATTAGCATTAGAATTCTTCAAGTTTGTACTCATACTTTTAGACCGTTAATCTTTCAGTTCTACTTAATTGGTACCTTTTCTTATTCTCTTATTTTCATATTGTTCTTTATTATGCTTAATTTCTTTATTGCTTTATCGTTTATTATGAGTGGCTAATTTATTTATCTAGGGTTGAAGGGGATCTATGTTAATTGAATTGGGGATGTTAGTTTAATTACTTATTTGATTGATCATTCATATATTATTGCCTTACTACTTGTCTTGTATTATCGTTTGATTAGTTTGAGACGTTGAACTAGTTGAATGTTTAGGAACCCGAACCTAAGATCGAAAGCCTGGTAAGGGTAGACTTACAAGTAAGTGGGTAGGATAATCTGGTAAGTTGCGAGAGCCCGTCAGAATCTATCCTAAGGTTGACATAAGATCCGAGAGGCCGTGTCTTTGCCCTAAATAACTTTGATTGATTGATTGAATGATTAATTAACTTTACCCAATTTAATTGCATAGTGAACCGGAAAATCCTAGATCCTTTTAATATTGTTAGAACCTCTTAGTTTATATTATTGCATTAGTTTAGATAACAATTCAATAAACCAAAATTTAAATAGTTTAGAATCAATCATTAGATAATTAGCGATTTTCATCCGTCTCTCTGTGGATTCGACCCTTACTTACTGCTAGCTACCTGTTAGTTGTTTGTTAGGATTATTTTGATTAAGGTGATACGACTTTAGCCTTGTCAGGTATGTTCCTAAAAGTTACAAAATCGACTTATATCGTAAGGTAGCCGAGTTGAAACAAGGGACCATGTCAATTAGTGCGTACATTGAGGGGTTTGAAAAGGCATCTTTGATGTGTGATTTGGAAGAACAAAAGATGGCTAGGTTTTGTAGGGGGTTAAATCGTAACATAGCTGATGTAGTAGATTTACATACTTATGCTTCGTTTGATTTGTTATGCTCTTTGTGTTTAAAAGTAGAGGGCCAACAAAAACGACGAACTACTTCGACCACTAAAACAAACACTTGGACAAAATCCGAAACACCTAATAAATTCGGAGGGTCTAGTTCAATCCAAACCCCAAAATCCGTAGTTGCCACCCAAACAACACCTAAAACAGACACCAAATCCAAAGACATGTCTAAGGTTCGTTGTTTCAAGTGTCAAGGATTCGGTCACTTTCAAAGCGATTGTCCTAATAAAAGAGTCATCACACTAAGAGAGGCAATTAGTTATCGCGATGAATTGATGGAGGGTTTTAGCGACGAGGATGAACCACCATATGTCACGAATGGGGAGGAGTTAGAGGGGACGACGTGCTCGAGTTTGTAGCACCAAGTCATGTTGAGTCCTTGGTCTTACGTCGTACTTTGCACATCGTTGTTGAACCGGTTGTGGCCGAACAACGTGACCAAATCTTCCACACTAAATGCTTGGTCAAAGACAAATGGTGTAACGTGATTATTGATGGGGGGAGTTGTACCAACGTCGCCTCACAAGACATGGTTAAGAAATTAACCCTAACCACCACACCACACCCAAAACCCTATACCTTACATTGGCTCGATGATGGGAACCAGGTCAAGGTAACTAAACAAGTCCGTGTTGGTTTTACGATGGGTCCTTACAAGGACGAGGTGGTTTGCGACGTTATTCCCATGGATGCTTGTCACATGTTATTAGGCAGGCTATGGCAATTTGATCGCAATGTCCTTCATAAAGGACGAAGCAACGAACATGAACTCATGGTCGATGGTAAGAAGGTCATCCTAAGGCCTATGGCGCCGAAGGAGATTCGTTCGATTCATTCTAATCGTACTAACAAGCCGAGTTTATCAATGTTTGCTAGTGAAAGAGACGTGGAGCAGGTTTTGGCTAGAGGAGAGCAAGTGTACGCGCTTTTGTCGTCTAACCTGTCCACAGTTTCAAGAGGGAATAACCTTGACCAAGGTTACATTAACCTTGACCAAGTTTACCTTAACCTTGACTTTGTTGAACGCGTTAAACCACTATTGCGTGAGTTTGACGATGTTTTTCCAGATGATCTACCAGCGGGTTTACCTCCATTGCGTGGAATTGAGCATCAAATTGATCTCGTACCCGGCGCACCCTTACCAAACAAGGCGGCCTATAGGAATAACCCCGAAGAAACCAAAGAACTCCAACGACAAATTGAGGAGTTAATGGAACGAGGGTACGTAAAGGAAACCATGAGTCCGTGCGCGGTTCCAGCTTTACTCGTCCTTAAGAAAGATGGCACATGGAGAATGTGCATCGATAGTCGAGCAGTGAATAACATCACCATAACATATCGAATCCCGATTCTGAGACTCGATGATATGCTTGATGAACTTCATGGCTCAACCATCTTCTCCAAAATCGATCTTCGAAGTGGTTATCACCAAATTCGAATGAGAGAAGGAGATGAATGGAAGACCGCATTCAAAACCAAACATGGTTTATATGAATGGTTGGTCAAGCCTTTCGGCCTTACTTATGCACCAAGCACTTTCATGAGGCTTATGAACGAGGTTCTAAAGTCCTTCATTGGAAAGTTCGTGGTCGTGTACTTGGACGATATCCTAGTATACAGCAAGGGCATTGAAGAGCACCTACGACACTTAAGACAAGTGTTCAAAACGCTAAGAGTGCAAAAACTATACGGCAAAGCCGAGAAGTGCTCATTCTTGGTCGACATAGTTATATTCCTTGGATACGTTGTATCTCGGGATGGAGTTGCCGTGGATCAAGAAAAGGTGGAGGCTATTCGTTTTTGGCCTATCCCTAGTACAGTGACTGAAGTACGATCATTCCATGGATTGGCTTCATTCTACCGACGATTTTGTTCTGATTTCAGCACGGTTATGAGCCCATTCATGGGTTGTTTGAAAAAGGGAGCATTTGATTGGAACGAACAAGCTCAAAAGGCGTTCGAGAAGATCAAGGAGTTGCTATGCAATGCACCTATACTCACTCAACCTGACTTCTCTCAACCGTTTGAAGTTGAGTGTGACACAAGTGGCGTGGGAATTGGGGTGTCTTAATCCAAGCTCAACGACCCATTGCTTACTTTTCAGAGAAATTGGGGGGCGCTCGTTGTAATTACTCTACATACGACAAAGAGTTCTACGCGATCGTTCGAGCACTTGACCATTGGAGTCACTATCTTCGCCCTAGTCATTTTGTACTTCACTCGGATCACGAGTCTCTCAAGTACATACATGGGCAACAAAAGCTCAACTCGAGACATGCAAAGTGGGTTGAATTCCTTCAATCATTCCATTTTTCATCAAAATACAAGGAAGGCAAGAGTAATGTAGTAGCTGACACTTTATCACGAAGATATGCGCCACTTACCACGCTCGAAGTGAAGTTACTAGGGTTCGAGTTAATCAAAGAATCCTATGTGCTTGATGATGAACTAAGGGAGATATTCGAGGAATTTCAAAAAGGTGGATACAAGGAATACACGATACAAGAGGGTTTTCTATTTAAGGGAAATCGACTTTGTGCTCCGAAACACCCAATTCGTGAATTATTAATTCGCGAAGCACATGGTGATGGTTTAGCCGGACATGTCGGGGTCCAAAAGACGCTCGACATATTACACGAGCACTTTCATTGGCCGAAAATGATTGGTGATGTCCAAAACATCATAGGCAAGTGTGTTACTTGTCACATTGCGAAAAACTCTTTTAAAGCAGGAGCCTAATCCCATTGCCAGTTTCGGAGCGACCACGGGAAGATGTGTCAATGGACTTCATCGTGGCCTTACCTTGTACCCATAGAGGAAAGGATGCGATTATGGTAGTCGTGGACAGATTTTCGAAGATGGCCCATTTCGTGGCTTGCCATAAGACGGATGATGCTAGTAACGTCGCGGATCTCTATTATCGCGAGATAGTCCGTTTACATGGACTCCCGAAGACTATTGTGTCCGATCGTGATTCAAAATTCTTGAGTTACTTTTGGAACACGCTTTGGAGAAAGGTCGGTACTAAGCTACTGTTTAGCACTTCGCATCACCCTCAAACTGATGGGCAAACGGAAGTGACAAACCGTATCTTAGGAACTATTCTCCGTGGTTTGGTGAGTAAAACTCAAAAAGATTGGGACCTTAAGCTTGCACATGCCGAGTTCGCTTATAATTGATCTCCCACCTATGCAACTAAGCACTCTCCCTTCGATGTAGTTTATGGGGTTAACCCGTATTTACCTATCGAGTTACTCCCTATCTCTAAAGGGGAATTTGTTCACAAGGACGCGGAGGACAAGGTCAAGGCTATGACAAAGCTACATGATCAAGTCCGAGCTAGAATTGAGGTGGTAAATGAAACCTACAAAAGGCGAGCTAACAAAAACCGACCGACTAAAGTATTCCAACCCGGAGACTTGGTATGGTTACATTTACGCAAAGAAAGGTTTCTGGGAAAACGAAAGAACAAGCTCATGCCGCGAGCCGAGGGTCCGTATAAGGTCGTTGACAAGGTAAACGACAATGCGTACAAGATCGAGCTTCCAGGAGACTATGGAGTCCACGCTACATTCAATGTAGGGGACTTAAGTCCGTACTTAAGCAATGATGGCCTTGCGGAATTGAGGTCAATTCCTTTCGAAGAAGGAGGGGATGATGCGAATAAGCTCGAGCCCGACCCAATTGTGCTAGGACCGAATAAAGCCCACAACGAGACCATGCACTCACTATGGTTATTCGAACCAAGCCCAGTAAAGCTAGGCGTGTGCATGCTTACCCACGTCCCAAATATGGTCTAGGTGCGCTAAAGAAAATAAAGATATTGTGTGCGATATGGAAGATATGCGGGTGATATCAAGCGTGATCCTTACTCCAAATAATCAAGAACAATCTTCTAATATTTGGCAACAAAATGAAAGAGTATCAAGGTTGATTTGATATTTATTTCATGGGGGATATGCGTGAGATCTACCACCCAAATAAAGAGGCAATCTTTTTTTAATTAGAAAATAAGAATAATAATGATCTCTTCAAGATCATTTCAAGATATACCTAGGATAAGATATTATATTATCTAGATTAGTTACTAGTTTTAAATTGATTAGTATCTCGTAATATATTCGAGATTATATTCATGTAAGGCTATAAAAGCCACGTCCCATGCTAGCATTTGGCATTGAACGATTAAGTAATAACATTTCAGCAACGTTTTGATTTTAAATCAACTCTTGTGTTTTATATTTCGAGAAAGTACTTCGAAATCGCGTTGAGGAATTGGTGCGCCAATCTCTACGTTATTAGTTTCGGATTCAAGGTCGAATTCGGGCTAAATATCTTTGGTTACGTTGTCTTTATTTCATCACAAAATTCTTACGTAATTCAAAGTATTTTCTTTCCTAAAATAGGCGTGCCACAAACGACCTTAACCACAAACCAGGGTTACATTAACCTTAGTTCAATTTCACTCCAAAATCCACGTCATCACCCAAGGTTACATTAATCTTCGACCCAACTTTCATTTCTTATTCTAAATCGCTTCCGCATGCGCATCATTTTGGTATCCGAGTTACAACTCTTGATTTTTCTCAAAATCAAGACGATCATAAAGGTTTGTCGGAGCCAAATTTTTGGTTGATTTTCCGGTTGCGATTGGAATTCAAAGGTTAAACTTGAGCGAGGTAGTTCAAGGGTTAATCGGTTTTGACTAACTTTTTTGTTCGTTGTTGAATTTGTGATTTCTTAATTGTGTAGTTTTTATACCCAAAAAAAAGGAAAAAAAAATCGAAAAGAAAAAAAATGGGACATCAAAACTACAATCTTGATTTTTCTTGAAATCGAGACGGTCCTAAAGGTATGTTGAAGCCAAGCTTTTAGTTGATTTTTCGGTTGCGGT
This sequence comes from Agrostemma githago, assembly GCA_958450325.1. NCBI lineage: Eukaryota > Viridiplantae > Streptophyta > Magnoliopsida > Caryophyllales > Caryophyllaceae > Agrostemma > Agrostemma githago. Next base: position 38,036,641 of record OY288242.1, read on the forward strand.
TGGAGATCAAGGGTTAAACTTGAGCGAGGTAGTTCAAGGGTTAATCGGTTTTAACTAGCTTTTGGTTCGGTGTTGAATTTTCGATTGCGGTTATAGTTCAAAAGTTAAACTCGAGCGAGGTAGTTCGAGGGTTAAACAGTTTTTGATAACAAAAAAAAGTGTAGTGTTCACGTGGTACTATTCACGCGGTACTGTTCACAGAAAAAAAAAAAAAAAAAAAAAAAAAAAAAAGGATAACTTGATTCCGGCCATATTGTTATGCCTCGACTACCTTTTGGAATTAAGGACAATTCTTTTTGAAGAAAGAGGGATGAACCGAGTGCGAAATGAGTGTGACTAGAATCTCGTCCAGGTGCGTGCGAGTATGTAGCTACACTAGCAAGATTACGTTCTATCTTGAGAAGATGTGAAGAATCTTACAATCTTCACAAAAGTAGTAAGCAAATAAGAGAATCCCCAAGATATGGCCCATATATTATGGGATCTCGTCCAAATCGCAATAAAATCATTGGTGATGTCGTGATCTCCATAAAGAATAAGATAAAGTGGATTGTTGCCTAATCAAGAGTGTCATGATTTCAAGAAGATATCAAGGGAATCAAGCATCTCGCATATTTGGCAACAATATACTAGAGTAGAATTATTAGTTTATTTTGTAGTATTTGTTTCCCTTTTACCATAGTATTATTTAAGAAATAATATCACTCGAGATATCGAGTTAATCTTCACATGTAGGCTATTTATATGCCACACGACAATAATGTAAGAGCATAATATAAATAATGAAATGAAGAAAAAACTGGTTGCATTTTGATCTTTTGATCATGGTGTTTACTAAATTCGAGAAGGTATTTCGAATTGGCGATAAAAGATTGAGCTCCAATCTCTTTCGTGATTAGTTCCGGGTTCAAGGTCGAACTACGGGCTAAATATCCCTTTATATTTATCGTTTATTTCCATCCATCAATAAACTTCAAGGTTACATTAACCTTTGTCCAAAAAATTACAAAAACAAGTTTTCATTGGAGCTTCTGCATTTTTAATTCGCATCACTTACAACCATTTTAGACCCTAGATGGAAATTTTAGGGTGCGATAGACTTTGTTCACACTTACAAACAATTAATGAACATAGATTTTGACTTAGAAGAATATAAAAACAGACACATATTTAACGTTTACGAGTCTATTTACGGTAACAACAATCAATCAGGTGTAGGTACTAGTAGCAGCAGTAAGGATGCAGGCTTCGGTGACATCCTCAACATAATGTCGGGATTAGTTCTGAGTAGAGGAGTTTCAAGGACGGCTGATCTGGTCGAGTATCATATGTACGACACATATCAATATTTCGGCACTAACGAACCTACCTCAGTAGTCGACCTAGACCTTACGGTTTGGTGGAAACAACACACTAAACTTCTGCTGGTGATGTCCGCTATGGAGAAGGACTTTCTCGTCATTCAAGTTTCATATGTTGCATCCGAACGCTACTTCAGTGCTGGTAAGAGGTATGTTAGATGATATACGTACATCTTTGGGTTCTGAAACCCTCCGAATGTACGTATGCTTTAAAGATTGGATAGATGCACGAGACAGAAAACAAGGCGAGGAGTTAAAAGATAGTGACAACGACTCTGACGAAACTACCACTGAATCCGTCAACGCTTAGTCAATTTGTATATTTTAGTTTCTATTTGTACATTCTAGTTGTAACTTGTACGTAATTTTTTATTTAGAAATTCTATTTATAAATTTTAGTTACTTCTTCAATTATACATTGATTATTCCAGTATGACAGTATGTACTCGCAACCGATCTATATTGATTATTTAATAAATATAAAATTTCTTTTCTCTTTTTCATATTTCTAATTTATTTGCTTATTTTTGTAATAAATAACTAATAGCGTTTTGTACAAATCTGGACGAAAAATCGCAATCGTATTTCATCGCAAAGACGCAAACGGGGATTAAAAAAAGGAAAATCGAAATAGGCACAAAACCCGGCCCGAGCATGGCACGACCGGGCCCGAGCCTCGGGCCATGCCTCAGCGAGGTCGGGCATGATTGGGTCGGGCGTGGCACGACACGGCTAGCCAGCCAGGTACGGTCCGACATGATTTTTTTGGGCACGAAGCACGATCGGGCTGGCACGAAGCACGGCCCAGCACGTCCGAACTGTCAGCTTTACCACCCTCCGACCTGTTGTTTTTAGGGTCATGAACACGATTTTTTACCCAGATCCCAAATGGCCCGTTAATTTAGAATCGTGACCTGTCCCAACCTGGTTAACCTGTTGGAAAGAAGAGACTACAAAGCATTAGTCTAACAACTCAATTCCAGCCAATCTATTCCTAAATTCTCATGCCTAGATTTGGCTAAAACTCTAATTTTAGTATATTAGTTATTCGATATAATTAATTTTTATGTATTATAATTTTATTTGAATATAATTGTGTGTCTAATCTTAACTTTAATTATCTAGCATTTTTATTACATTACTTTCTTGTATAGTTGTACAAAGAAAGACTAAAGTTGTGTTCTCGTGTTAAATTGTAACGTTATTATAGACCTCACAGAACTTAACCCGACCCGCCCAATCCTTTTTTTCATAGGTCAAGAGTTAAGACCTCCAAATCCTGATCCATGACTCAATATTTTAACTTACGAATATAAACTAATATTCAATTTAATACTTCCTCTGTCTTTTTACGTTTTACCGATTTGATTAAAATATATCACCTAAATGAATATATAATGGGTAGATCATTAATAGACGGAGAAAGTACAACTTCTTTTATCTTTTAATAATAACAAAATTGATAAAAATAATTTTAAAAATTCATTGAAATATCAACATTATTACTCTGTATATAATTAAAGAGTTTAAAAATAATATGATGATTGTTGATTTTGATGATTGACTGATTGATTGATTCAATGTAGTTAAATTTTACTTCGTATATATTAATCATTTTATTTGAATATTATTTTGTGTCTAATTTTAACTTAAAATTGTCAAGATATAAATCTTGCTTCTATATCGAGAGACTAAAGTCGTGCTCTCGAGTTGAATATTTGACTTGACTTGACTCATAAACCCGACACGTCCAACCCGTTTTTTGTAGGTCGACACCTATAAGATCCGCGACTCAACTTTCATGAACCCGGTAATGTAGGGTCGTGACCTGACCTGACCTGTCTGTATAAAAATATTTATATAATTGCAATATCAATAGTTATATATGAAATCCCTTATATTATAAAGCAGCAGCAAATGCTCTTCCCATATTGCGCCACATCATCATCTTACGTCAACATCCTACATGGATCTGATCTGTCATACACATGGTGCCTACATGGCATCTAATTTCTACATTAATTCATCAGTTTATCCTATAACTGCCATGACCATAACTCCCTTCCTCATCCTCACCCAAACCGTCCCCCCCCCCCCCCCCTAACTCCCCACTCTTTAATAACCTCTCCCCTAACTGTTCACTCTTCCATACCAAAAATTCATTCCACATCAAACCTCACATTAATTCACTTCATCTTCTCTGTAAGGGCACAAAAAAAAATATAACTTCCTCTTCTCCATCAAATCGTTTATATTAGCATCAAAAATTAATCAAATCCTGTTTGTATGTATCAATCTTCTCCTTTTTATTAGTTCTGATTGACTTTTGTTCTTCATCAATATAAAAAATTTGCTCAAAATTTCATTTTTTTGAGAAGGGGAAGAAGAAAAAGGTAACAACACCCGCAGGTCCGCAGGAGCAGCTTTTCTATAACAGAAGATGAACCAAAATCAGACCAGTTAGATCTGAAAACTGAACTGGTAAATCAATTTTTCATCTTTTTTTCGGTAAACCCAGTTGATTTTGGGGAGGTTAACAGAGATCATAATTCTGAACTAATAATCATTCTGACAAGAAGCCGATGGCTGATGATTAACAAGGGTGAGACATATTTGACATACTGATGGTTAACAGAGATCATCAGTTTTTTTTTTTTAAAGCTGAGATCATCAGTTTATGGCATACTAATAAGTTTGATATATTTGGCTTGATAGAAACTAGGGTGGGACACAATAAATTTGTACATTATAATGGTTGGATCTCAGTCTTCTATAATTTGGGCAATGTTATAGTTCTAAGTATGGTCAAAATACAGTCAATTAATCCATTGCGACATCATTCGATCATGATTCAAAGAAATCGTTTCGTATCACATTGGTGTATGTGCATAATGAGGAAATCAAGACTTTTTTCCTTTCTTCCTATTCTAGGATGTGAATTTGCGATCAAGAGTCTTGGGGTGGATGAATGTTAAGAATGAATGTTGTATTTGAGGTCTAAAGTGGAATGACTATCTAGCACAAGTCATTAGAAACATTGGAAAAAAAAGTGGGTTTACTTATTGTTGTGAAGCAACTGCTGTCTACTTAATTTGGCAAGGAAAAAGTAATAGTTTTTCATTGGCATGAAACAAAAGGAGAATAGTTGTTGTAGCAAGTTTAGAAGATTGTTAGCCTTGGAATTTAGGAACAAATTCCATGTAATTAAGGAGATTTTAGAAGTTATATTGGATATATTAAGTTGGTTTTTACTTTTGTAAGATGCTATTTCTTTACTGTATTGAATAAAATTGTACAGTAACTTTCTTACAAAAATAAAAACAAAAACAAAGTACACCAATAAATGAGTTATGAAGTATGTTTTCTTAAAAAAAGAGTTATTGTTATTTATTTTTAATAGATTAAAATTGATAAACGACATTTTAGTGATTATTTTACCCATATCTATTTACTTATTCGGGTTGATTTTACGAGCTTAAGTGTTATTATTGCTCACTATATTAGTTAACTAGTGTATTGGCCCATGAAAATTCACGGGTTGTTACGGTTTTTTGTGTTTGTGTAATTCTCTCTACGGTATTTGAAAATTTTATTTCACTTTTATTCCGTGCTGTTGTTTTCATTTTCACGATGAGTACAAAGTTACTATCGTCCTAATTCATTGATCGGCTATATGTGATATCAATCAATTTTTAAATATTATTACCCGACTATTAACTTAAAAAAGCTTACCGTGTGTGATGTTGCGCTTTTTTTGTTTAGTGGACGACATTTTAACGGATGTTGATGTGAGATTGTATTAGCTTAAACTTTTAGAGATAACTTTATATTGGAGTTGGTATAATAAAACATTCTTACTTCGTAAATCTAACACATTACGTGAGATATATTGAATATATTAGTGAGACACTACATATTTATATTAAGACTAACAATTACTAATTTCTTTCAATAAACCCAAAATTAGTACTCATATATATATATATATATATATATATTGATATTCAATCTTTTATAACATAATCGAGTTTATATTGTTAAATAATAACCCGTAACGACAACAAACGTTTAAATCGAGTTTATATCATTAAATAAACCGTAACAACCAAAATTTATAAAGATAATAACTTGAATGGTTGTATGACATAATGACACAGGACAAACATCTTTTTAGACTACACGGCAGTGGATTTCATTTGAAGTATAAAGGTCATATTAAATTGACAGGTATTCTCATGAATTCTAATTTTCTGTGCAGATAGTTATTCAATTTTGTTAAAAGCATTCATTATCTTGATTAATTTGATTATAAGTTGACAGTTCTCAGTCTTGTATATTACCTGGAATATCAATACACAGATGAGTGATTACTGTGATTTTGAGTATAGATCAGTGACTAATTTGATTATAAGTTGACTGTGATTTTGATTACAGTTCTCAGCCTTTAATATTGAGTATAGACCAGTGATATTTTTAATTAACAATAAGAATTTAATACTATGAATGATGATTTTTTTAATTAATTCTCCCCTACATAATTTTTCATAAATTTTATTAATCACAAACAATCACAATATTACTACTTTTTTATACTATTGTTTGGATATAAATAATATACTAATAATAGAAACATGCTTTGATATTGTATTACGGTTTTTTAATAGTTTAGGTTATTGTATTAGATTAGGATTATAAGATTGTATTAAGTTTTTAGGTGATTGATTTGGTGATATGTGTATTAGGGTCAAATATATTGTTGCCGAAATTAATTGATTTGTTATTTGCTAATTATGTGCAGGATTGTGCGTAGATTGATTGAGACCCGTATTTGTAAAGGCCCTTTTTTTTATTCAAATGAATGAGTTGCCAAAATAAGCCTGAACTCACCACATGTGAGTATTTCAGAATGGTGAATTCTTAGCTGTGCCACGTCATTGGCAGCGGTGTCTGTTTTAATATATAAAGGATTAGTAATTAGTTATTTTTTTACCATACTTATTTGTTAATAATGTCATATTTTGAGAAATCGGTACTGCTTTTTGTTAATTTGATTTTGTAGGATTTGGAGTGGAAATTAACGAGAAGAAACGGGTCAAAAATCAAGCCAAAGAAAAAGAATGAACAATCGAGTCAACCCGAGCCAAAGTCGAGTTTGACTTGACGGAGCCTCCCTCCTACAATCCTAATATCTTATCCTTCTCACTTTCTAATCAAACTCAAATACCAGTCATCATTCTACAGCATCATCCACCACCATTATCATTACACCTCCTCTCATCAACCTAATCATCATTTACACCAACATCCACCATTTTCAATGAAATCAAGCTCCATTGCCTGACCCCGCTATTCAACCACCAGCACCGCAGTTCCGACCACCGTGCGCCATCCACGGCTGCCCAGAGCCAGGCACATCTCTTCTCCGGTGAGGCTTCACCTGCGTCACCCACCTCCAGCTGCTGCCCACCTTTCTCGCGCATCCTCGCCATCACTGCTCCGAAACTCCGACGATGCCACCGGAGCTCGCCCAGCACCACTGCCCTCAGGCGCGCCACACGCACTGGTCAGACCACCACCTGTGCATTGACATTTCAGGGTGAAAAAAGGACATTAAAACTTGAAATACATATCTACTTTTTTGAAGAGCACATAAGCATGTTGCCATTGATGAATTAGAGAGGTGGAGGAGTTCTCCTTCAAGACGAAATCACGAGCGTTGCTAATAGGAGAAGAAAAATATAATGGTTTAATAGCTCTTTAAAAACAAGACCTATCACTTGAATTGGATCAAGAATAAGTCGGATTTTACATGTCACGGGTAGTGTGGGGTCAAAATATAAATAAAAAATAATCTTTAATGTCTTACTAAGTACTCCGTACTTTTTATTTACTATCATACAGTCGTATTTACACGTAAATCAATAGACAGTTACGTGGTTATATTATTTAAGCATCACTTTTTTGTTATTTCTGTAGTTTAGAACATTAAAATTAATAATCTTTTAAATTATTATTTCAGATATGGAGTATAATATATTAATTAATGATTAGTAATATATCTTTGACTAAACGTATTGACATGATCGTCTCATTTCAAACTTAAATTATCAGGTCAGTTTGGTTTATATCAAATGGCTCGCGGATCAAAATTATGGGGTTTGACCCTAGAAAAAAAATGTGTCGATCAGAGTATGTTGAAGATTGATAAGTCTAACAGATGAAAAATGTGTTGATTTTTTCAAGTGGACAATAGACCAAAGACCAACTAATTAGGAGTTGTTTGAGATGTATTTTGACTTAGATGGTTAGGTTTTGTAGGTTCTTATATGGATTTCGTCAGATTTGCCGATTTTATTTTCTTATATGGATGAATAAAGATTGGGTATTCTTTGTTGCAAAAACAAATAAATAAAGAGCATTGGTTGAATTTTGGCATTTTGAGTTTACAAAACGCTCATCTATAATTATGTATGAGACAAGTCTAATGTCAGGCTAAGAAAAAATATGTCCACTAATGTTGGGCTAATACGAGTATCTAAGTTTAGTTGCGTAAAATATCGCAATGTCGTGAAAAAAAAAGGAATCAAAAATCAAACTTTTATCTACCAGAAGTCAAATATCAAGTCTTAGAAATACAACACAAAGATTGTACACTATAATTTGATTATTATTATTATTATTATTATTATTATTATTATTATTATTATTATTATTATTATTATTATTATTATTATTATTATTATTATTATTATTAATTACTAGTCTTATTTTTAAAGCCTGTAATGTCAAATAGCTACTAATATGTCAGTGGCTCTGTTCGTTTAGGTAGCACTGACATGGACATGGATACGGAGACGTATCCAGCATGTGATACGACCCTCTAAATTTTTAGGACACAGATAAATCAATATACATATTGAAATAAAGAAAATTTAAAAAACTTTATAACTAATACGAGTATCTAAGTTTGGTTACGTAAAATATCGCAATGTCGTAAAAAAAAAGGAATCAAAGTTTTATCTACCAGAAGTCAAATATTGAAGTCTTACAAATACAACACTAAGGTTGTACACTATAATTTGATTACTATTAATTATTATTTTTAAAGCCTGTATTGTCAAATAGCTACTAATATAAAAACAATATAATTAGTAAACTTTTTTTTTTGCCAACAAAGAAAAAACATTGAATTACATGTTGTTTGGGCTCTCGAAATCCATATTACATCTTTATTGAACTTAAAACCGACATCACAAATAAAACCGATATCATCCACACATATGAATCGTAAAGTGACAAGGCTAAGACGTACTTACGCACTTCCGAAAAAGGCGTAGAAAGAAACGGGTGAGAGCAAAACAACGAGGCCTACCTCTAATGGAGAAGAATGAATTTTAAGTGCAAATAATTTTTTCCCATTCTACATTCCTCAAAAATTCATGAAAAATATAATACTTTGTAGATGTTTTTTATAGCACAATTTTTAGAGAAGGTCTCATGTGAGACAACCTCAAATTAATTCATTTTTTAAAGAACAACCGCGCATATTGCGCGGGGTTAAAACTAGTGTGAAATAAAATCTGCACATAGTATTAATTTTAGTACTTTAAACGATGAATATGGTTAAAAAAATTAATGTAATATCTTTTAAAAAAATTATTATTTATAATAATTTCTGTCTAGCTATGATAAATAATAAATATAAATAAAATACTCCAATATTAAATAAAATAAACTCTTAGTATGTTTTATCGAGTATTTATTTTGTTTTTTTTGCAAGAAAAGTTATCTTTTTATTAATATAAAAAGGAGGGGATCTAAAACAATTTTTTATTTTATCCAATACTCTGTACTAAAACTCATAGAAATGATAATTTTTTGTTAAACAAAATGTAATGTTTTTACATAAAATTTTAATTTCTCACAATTTATTTATCAAAAATGTATATCTAATTTTGTTAGGATGATAATTTTATTTTCTTAAAAATTATTTAAAAAATTAAAAATTTTAGTTTTATATGTCTAGAGTTTGTAATATTTTTTAGAGAGTGAATAATAACAAATAATTATTAATATTAAAAAGTTATCAAATCGAACTAAATATGCGTTCCACATGGTGTCTATTCAATTTTTATTGGCTTCTAGGGTGATGCATCACGGTTTATATAATGGTAATGCGTTAAGTCTTATAGGTGGGTTATGATTGTTTTTTCTAATACTAAAATTCATAGGAGTTATTTATTATCTAATTCTAAAACAAATGAAAGTATTATTTATCATATCGGCTTTTAATATTGATAATCTTTAAACTTTTGGTGTTTTAAAAAAGTTGAATTCTCTCACGTCACTCGAAAAAAATCTCTTTTAATTATATATATTGATTTATTGATTGATTATTCTTTAAAAAAAAAGAAAAAGTTGTGAAACACTCCTTTAAATAAATGTTGTTTGGCAACTACTTTCTCCGATTGCCCATTTTCTTCCCTCTTTTCTTTTTGGGCTGAGTTTGATTTTCTTTCCTCTTTCCATTTAAGGAAAATTTTTCCCCCTAACGTTACCATCCTACCCTTACTATTTTTCACTTATTACCCCAAAAACTCATAATTAACCCTTTCTATTTAGACTCATTTACTCTAATTAGTTCTACCTAATCTAACCCAACCTAACTAATTAATCCCCACTCAAATTAACCAAACCCCTAAATACATCCAACCCATCAGCAAAACTCCATCACCCGACTCTTTTGTTTCACCCTACATTAACAACCCAAACCCTAAGTCCCAATCCACCAACCCAGATTGAAGATCTTCATCCCTCTCATCTAAACCCTAACCCTAAATTGAGTCTCTCTCTTCGTCATTCTTCGATCTTCATCTCCTTCTCACCATGAATCCACACGTTTCTTTTGAGACTCCTTTCTCATACCCTAAATCCGATTTATATCCCTTCAATTTGGTCCCTTTGTCATCATTAGTAGATCGCGATCCGGGTTCTTTCGTCTTTTAGCAAGATCGGCCATGTTTGTTCAACATGGATAGTGTTGTTCCTCTGGAATACCCTGAAAGCTCTGATCCCATTGAAGAATTTGATGATTCAGAGTTCTTGGGTGACGATTCTAGGGAGGAGTCGATGATGGAGGATTCTTTTGTTCCTGATTCTGTCTTACCTGATGGAGAGGGGAAGACGACGAAGGTTGAGGATGAGGGTCTTTGTCCAACATGCAAAGGGCGTCCATATAACATGCATGTGTCAGTGGGAGAACCTTTGTTACCCGTGTTGTTTCATGTTCTTGCGTAGTGTCTTAATCTACCTAAGCTTCCTTAGGTTGTAAAATCTTAAATCCCATCATTTGATGGGTCTACAACCTGAGGTTCTTCTGTTAATTCTGATGCTTGTCTCATTTGTGTTATGTGTCTCATTTGGGCATGTTGTACACAATCCTCAAGTAGGTTCATGTCTACACTTAAGTAGTCGGGGAGTAAACCCTCAAATGTTAATCTTGACTTGTGCATATGAGGCACCTTGTAGTTTTTGCCACCACGTTTTTGCATTATCACTCCCATTTGTTTTGTCACCCTCCTCTGAGTTGTCCTATCCTTCAACATGATCGTCTTGAACTTGCCCTCATCAAATGGGACTACTTGACGACCGACTTTTTGAACTGAATGTGACTAGAACCTCATCTAGGTGCATTCAGATATCTTGATGAGATGTGGAGAATCTTAATATTCACAAATGTAGTAGAGAATATAAGGGAGATGCGGCTGATATATTTAAGAGATTATGAATCTCGAATAAATGGCAAAGATGAACCAAAATGATTGTTTGCCAAAGTAGTGGAAATGTCGATATCTTCCCTAATACATGAAGAATAAAATCAAGTGGACATTGCCTTAATCATGAAGATGTCGTGATCTCAAGAAAGGGAAGGAAATCAAGCATCTCACAATTTTGGCAAGGATTTACTTAGTTGATATGGTAGATTATTTTCTAGTATTTGTTTCCCTTTTAGCATAGTATTATTTAGAAATAATATCACTCGAGATATCGAGTTGATCTTCACATGTAGGCTATTTATATGTCACACGAATAATGTATTAGACAAAATTTGAATTATGAATTGACAAAAAAACACGGTTGCATTTTGATTTTTTGATCATGGTGTTTACTAAATTCGAGAAGGTACTTCGAATTGGCGATAAAATATTGGGCTCCAATCTCTTTCGTGATTAGTTCCGGGTTCAAGGTCGAACTACGGGGTAAATATCCCTTTATATTTATCGTTTATTTTTGTTCGTCAATAAACTTCAAGGTTACATTAACCTTTGTCCCCAAAAAAATACAAAAACAAGTTTGCATTGGAGCTTCCGCATTTTTTTTTCGCATCACTTTTCCTTTAAGTTTGTTGTGTATGTTGATCGTAACACCCTCTTACAACTGTTTTTTTGCTTTGTTCCACAAATCTGTTACCGTCTTCCGGCACACTTTGAAGTCGGCAGCAATTTCTTTCATTACTTCCCTTCTTGGCTTGTCTTTGTCACATAATTGAAGGAGAAGTTGTATTATCCTAGTTCTGTCGTCATCTCCGAGGTTTCTCGTCTTCATTGTGGTCGATATTTAATGTGTTTTCTGCATTTAATTTTTGTTTGTGTTTTTCTGGGATGCATTAATTGTGAATGTGACTCATTTATTATGAGTATAAGTAGGTTTATTTGGCTCTATAATGTACCCCAAATATTTTGAATTTGAAGAGGATTTAGGCTGTTTCACAGCCTGTTTTGAGACTGAAAAATTAAATCTGGCGCCAATTATACTTTTGGCACCAAATTTGTAAATGATCTCAACTTTATGATTTATATAGGCATTGCGATTTTGTGTATCTTTGGCAGGGTCAACTAGGATCGTATGAGGAAAATTGGCACTATTTTGAAAGGTCTCGTAAAAAGTCTGAAGTGCTCAACCGTCTTCCCATCCTCTCGAAAAATTATTTTGGTGGTCTCAAGAGCATATCGTCTATGTAAATTATTTCCCGTCCAAAAATATTGTAACCCGGAAATGTAATTTGGTGGTAAGACTTAATTTTCCAGATTTTATAATTAACATCTTAATAAATGGTGATTGGAATGTTTAATCAAAAAGTACCTTTTCTTAATTATCTTTCTCTCTCTTACTTTTTTATTCCACCTTTCATATTCTACTACTCCCTCCGTCCCAATGAATTGTTTGCCTATTTCATATTGGGACGTCTCAATGAATTGTTTGTCTTTCTATTTTAGGAATGCTTTTTATATGTAATTTGACCAATCTCATGAGTTTTGCTCCACATGGCACTCCCTCATTGGTGTCAAAATTAAAGGCAAACAATTCATTGGAACGGAGGGAGTAATATAATACCCCCTTCTTATTTTCCATCCCAAAAAGAAAGGGGAAGAAAATAGGCAATCGGAGGGAGTATTTCCTTTTAAAATTTATTTTGTCTAACACTTCCTTATTGTGGACATGACATAGGTCCACCCCGACACGACCACGCGCGGGTTTGGGGAGGCGAATGAATCTCCATATGAGATGGTCAAATTGAAATTTAAATCGAAGTTGGAGTCGCCACCGAATTTTATGGTTATTCGGAACCGTTCGAGCCCACTCTATGTCGTAGTGGGCCGTATACAAAATACGGCCCATTTCCGATGTCAGAGTTTATTGGGCTCGTCCCTTTGCAGTTCGATACCGATGCCGACTTGATCGGTTTATCGTATATTGAATGACTCTCGTTGCCAATGGTTTCGGACATCCGGAAACCACGGTTCTGAGTAAGGGGTGAGGGTACGTGTTGGGAAGTTCACTAAGAACACCCAACCCCGCCCGCACATTAGCGGCCTCTACTAGGATATCGAATGATTTTTTAATACGCGCGTTAGTAATACGATGAATGATATGCAAACATTGTCTTCCTAAGCATGTGAGGAATTGAATGGGTTGCTAAGTCGGTTTAATGCATGAAAAATTAACGTCAAAGTTGAATTTAGCATGTGAGATTCGTTTTAATATGATAAAACAAACGATGAAAAAGAGTGAATTTGCTACAAGATGAACAAACGAGTTAGTATCGATTTGTGAAGAAATAATATAGCAAATATGTTGAATGTGCAAGGTTGAGAAAAAATATTAATCGAAATCTGAAAAATATTGGTAAAAAGACGCTGTTTTGTATAAAAAACGATGTTCGAAAAATAATAAAAAAGAAAAAAAACGGGTCGCGTTTCCAACGTTGCCCGCGACTCGCGCCCCGGCCTGTTTCGAGGTCGATTTTTGAAAGTTCGATGTTTTTATTAAACCGCGTACGAATATTGTATAATTCGTGCTCGACTTAATATTTTCGATATTCGTTAGATACGATATTCGATTAGAGAATCGATATTGTATTTTAAGAACGTTATAAAAAAATTAGTTTTTGTAGTATCGATTATTAGAAAAACGACGAAGGACCCTTAAAAAAACCGACGAAGACACGACACAAAAGGAAGAAGAAAACGAGAGAGAGGAAGGAAGAAAAGAGAGAAATCGGGTTTGATTTTACACCCTCAACCTACATGCTTTGCTTACTCGGATCGGGGCTCGTCGGAATGTGGCTAAGGCACGGGAGCGCCGAGGTAACGTAGGTGAGTTGATGGTGGTATGGGACGTGTAAAAGGGTATCGGGTTTAAGGGCCGGTTCCTTCGGGTCTCGGATGTACTATCGATTTCTCGATGCTAAGTGTAAGAATCTCGCGGTGTTATGAATAAGAAAGTTGATGTGGAGTTATTGTATGATCTATGACTGATGTTCGTGTGTCAAAGTTGTTTTGTGTTGTGTGCAAAGGGTCCTATTTATAGGGGTTGAGGTAGCCTTGCTTGCATGACAAGAAATACCAACCGGGATAGGAAATGTAAGATTTTGTGAGGGACGAGAATTCCGTTACTTGGCAAAGAAGAAAGGGAATCCCGTTTTGGGAAGGGAATCTCGGCCGAAATCAGGCCACTCGGCCGAGTATCCTACATTCGGTTGAATACTCGATTCGGTTTTCGGATTGGATTCCTACTTGAGATCGAATTCTACCTTAAACGGAATTGTTTAATATTTGTGTAGCTGATTTTTTTGTAGAGTTTGAGTTCGAACCAACCGTGTGAGGTGTCATGGTTGACTCACGAGTCTCGGAAAATATCTTTGACCGGGTTTTGACTCGGTCGCTAAAAGACGGTTTTACCCCTGGTGTCGGATTCGACCCAAATTAGTGTTATTTGACTCGAAACGACCCACTGGGCCTGAATTTGAGGTTGGTTTTGTGAGATTTGTACTCCTTAAAAAGCCCAAGCTAAATATCCATGATTTCGAGCCCATTTCCGAGTACGTTAAAGCACGTTTGCGTCCGATCATCATCGGGTGTTTGTCGAAAACTACTATAGACACCTGGCAGCAAAATGTGGGTGTCTATAGAGCCCCCACTCTGACTGAGGCTTGGACAGGGCGAAAGTCAGAGTAGCTACCAGGCCAATCAAAGATTAAGACCTGACAGACTTCCGATCGGGTCGTTTAAAGTCCATTAGACCTACGTAAAGGGCCCGCCGGCCACAGACTAGAAATGTACCTGAGCTGATGATAACTCCTTGGGGGATCGAACTCGTCGTATAAGACTTAAAATGGGTCTATATATATGGGCTCATCTTGCTAAATACCGCTGGGGAGTTATGTGAATTGCACGGTCCTGCTTGAGTCGTCCTGTACATATTTATGCAAAGTTGCAAAGTTTTGCATGTAACATTTGTAGGAAAAATGGTGCCTACAAAAGATCAATATAAGAATATAAGAAAATAAGAATAATAATGATCTCTTCAAGATCATTTCAAGATATACCTAGGATAAGATATTATATTATCTAGATTAGTTACTAGTTTTAAATTGATTAGTATCTCGTAATATATTCGAGATTATATTCATGTAAGGCTATAAAAGCCACGTCCCATGCTAGCATTTGGCATTGAACGATTAAGTAATAACATTTCATCAACGTTTTGATTTTAAATCATCTCCTGTGTTTTATATTTCGAGAAAGTACTTCGAAATCGCGTTGAGGAATTGGTGCGCCAATCTCTACGTTATTAGTTTCGGATTCAAGGTCGAATTCGGGCTAAATATCTTTGGTTACGTTGTCTTTATTTCATCACAAAATTCTTACGTAATTCAAAGTATTTTCTTTCCTAAAATAGGCGTGCCACAAACGACCTTAACCACGAACCAGGGTTACATTAACCTTAGTTCAATTTCACTCCAAAATCCACGTCATCACCCAAGGTTACATTAATCTTCGACCCAACTTTCATTTCTTATTCTAAATCGCTTCCGCATGCGCATCATTTTGGTATCAGAGTTACAACTCTTGATTTTTCTCAAAATCAAGACGATCATAAAGGTTTGTCGGAGCCAAATTTTTGGTTGATTTTCCGGTTGCGATTGTAATTCAAAGGTTAAACTTGAGCGAGGTAGTTCAAGGGTTAATCGGTTTTGACTAACTTTTTTGTTCGTTGTTGAATTTGTGATTTCTTAATTGTGTAGTTTTTATACCCAAAAAAAAGGAAAAAAAATCGAAAAGAAAAAAAATGGGACATCAAAACTACAATCTTGATTTTTCTTGAAATCGAGACGGTCCTAAAGGTATGTTGAAGCCAAGCTTTTAGTTGATTTTTCGGTTGCGGTTGGAGATCAAGGGTTAAACTTGAGCGAGGTAGTTCAAGGGTTAATCGGTTTTAACTAGCTTTTGGTTCGGTGTTGAATTTCCGATTGCGGTTGGGGTTCAAAAGTTAAACTCGAGCGAGGTAGTTTGAGGGTTAAACAGTTTTTGATAACAAAAAAAAGTGTAGTGTTCACGTGGTACTAAATTCGAGAAGGTATTTCGAATTGGCGATAAAAGATTGAGCTCCAATCTCTTTCGTGATTAGTTCCGTGTTCAAGGTCGAACTACGGGCTAAATATCCCTTTATATTTATCGTTTATTTCCATCCATCAATAAACTTCAAGGTTACATTAACCTTTGTCCAAAAAATTACAAAAACAAGTTTTCATTGGAGCTTCTGCATTTTTAATTCGCATTACTTACAACCATTTTAGACCCTAGATGGAAATTTTAGGGTGCGATAGACTTTGTTCACACTTACAAACAATTAATGAACATAGATTTTGACTTAGAAGAATATAAAAACAGACACATATTTAACGTTTACGAGTCTATTTACGGTAACAACAATCAATCAGGTGTAGGTACTAGTAGCAGCAGTAAGGATGCAGGCTTCGGTGACATCCTCAACATAATGTCGGGATTAGTTCTGAGTAGAGGAGTTTCAAGGACGGCTGATCTGGTCGAGTATCATATGTACGACACATATCAATATTTCGGCACTAACGAACCTACCTCAGTAGTCGACCTAGACCTTGCGGTTTGGTGGAAACAACACACTAAACTTCTGCCGGTGATGTCCGCTATGGAGAAGGACTTTCTCGTCATTCAAGTTTCATATGTTGCATCCGAACGCTACTTCAGTGCTGGTAAGAGGTATGTTAGATGATATACGTACATCTTTGGGTTCTGAAACCCTCCGAATGTATGTATGCTTTAAAGATTGGATAGATGCACGAGATAGAAAACAAGGCGAGGAGTTAAAAGATAGTGACAACGACTCTGACGAAACTACCACTGAATCCGTCAACGCTTAGTCAATTTGTATATTTTAGTTTCTATTTGTACATTCTAGTTGTAACTTGTACGTAATTTTTTATTTAGAAATTCTATTTATAAATTTTAGTTACTTCTTCAATTATACATTGATTATTCCAGTATGACAGTATGTACTCGCAACCGATCTATATTGATTATTTAATAAATATAAACTTTCTTTTCTCTTTTAAATATTTCTAATTTATTTGCTTATTTTTGTAATAAATAACTAATAGCGTTTTGTACAAATCTGGACGAAAAATCGCAATCGTATTTCATCGCAAAGACGCAAATGGGGATTAAAAAAAGGAAAATCGAAATAGGCACAAAACCCGGCCCGAGCATGGCACGACCGGGCCCGAGCCTCGGGCCATGCCTCAGCGAGATCAGGCATGATTGGGTCGGGCGTGGCATGACACGGCTAGCCAGCCAGGTACGGTCCGACATAATTTTTTTGGGCACGAAGCACGATCGGGCTGGCACGAAGCGCGGCCCAGCACGTCCGAACTGTCAGCTTTACCACCCTCCGACCTGTTGTTTTTAGGGTCATGAACACGATTTTTTACCCAGATCCCAAATGACCCGTTAATTTAGAATCGTGACTTGTCCCAACCTGGTTAACCTGTTGGAAAGAAGAGACTACAAAGCATTAGTCTAACAACTCAATTCCAGCCAATCTATTCCTAAATTCTCATGCCTAGATTTGGCTAAAACTCTAATTTTAGTATATTAGTTATTCGATATAATTAAGTTTTATGTATTATAATTTTATTTGAATATAATTGTGTGTCTAATCCTAACTTTAATTATCTAGCATTTTTATTACATTACTTTCTTGTATATTTGTACGACGAAAGACTAAAGTTGTGTTCTCGTGTTAAATTGTAACGTTATTATAGACCTCACAGAACTTAACCCGGCCCGCCCAATCCTTTTTTTCATAGGTCAAGAGTTAAGACCTCCAAATCCTGATCCATGACTCAATATTTTAACTTACGAATATAAACTAATATTCAATTTAATACTTCCTCTGTCTTTTTACGTTTTACCGATTTGATTAAAATATATCACCTAAATGAATATATAATGGGTAGATCATTAATAGACGGAGAAAGTACAACTTCTTTTATCTTTTAATAATAACAAAATTGATAAAAATAAATTTAAAAATTCATTGAAATATCAACATTATTACTCTGTATATAATTAAAGAGTTTAAAAATAATATGATGATTGTTGATTTTGATGATTGACTGATTGATTGATTCAATGTAGTTAATTTTTACTTCGTATATATTAATCATTTTATTTGAATATTATTTTGTGTCTAATTTTAACCTAAAATTATCAAGATATAAATCTTGCTTTTATATCGAGAGACTAAAGTTGTGCTCTCGAGTTGAATATTTGACTTGACTTGACTCATAAACCCGACACGTCCAACCCGTTTTTTGTAGGTCGACACCTATAAGATCCGCGACTCAACTTTCATGAATCCGGTAATGTAGGGTCGTGACCTGACCTGACCTGTCTGTATAAAAATATCACTTATATTATAAAGCAGCAGCAAATGCTCTTCCTATATTGCGCCACGTCATCATCTTACGTCAACATCCTACATGGATCTGATCTGTCATACACATGGTGCCTACATGGCATCTAATTTCTACATTAATTCATCAGTTTTTCATATAACTGCCATGACCATAACTCCCTTCCTCATCCTCACCCAAACCGTCCCCCCCCCCCCCCTTAACTCCCCACTCTTTAATAACCTCTCCCCTAACTGCTCACTCTTCCATACCAAAAATTCATTCCACATCAAACCTCACATTAATTCACTTTATCTTCTCTGTAAAGGCACAAAAAAAAATATAACTTCCTCTTCTCCATCAAATCGTTAATATTAACATAAAAAATTAATCAAATTCTGTTTGTATGTATCAATCTTCTCCTTTTTTTTAGTTCTGATTGATTTTTGTTCTTCATCAATATAAAAAATTTTCTCAAAATTTCATTTTTTTGAGAAGGGGAAGAAGAAAAAGGTAACAACAACCGCAGGTCCGCAGGAGCAGCTTTTCTATAACAGAAGATGAACCAAAATCAGACCAGTTAGATCTGAAAACTGAACTGGTAAATCAATTTTTCATCTTTTTTTCGGTAAACCCAGTTGATTTTGGGGAGGTTAACAGAGATCATAATTCTGAACTAATAATCATTCTGACAAGAAGCCAAGGATGATGATTAACAAGGGTGAGACATATTTGACATACTGATGGTTAACAGAGATCATCAGTTTTTTTTTTTAAAAGCTGAGATCATCAGTTTATGGCATACTAATAAGTTTGATATATTTGGCTTGATAAAAACTAGGGTGAGACACAATAAATTTGTACATTATAATGGTTGGATCTCAGTCTTCTATAATTTGGGCAATGTTATAGTTCTAAGTATGGTCAAAATACAGTCAATTAATCCATTGCGACATCATTCGATCATGATTCAAAGAAATCGTTTCGTATCACATTGGTGTATGTGCATAATGAGGAAATCAAGACTTTTTTCCTTTCTTCCTATTCTAGGATGTGAATTTGCGATCAAGAGTCTTGGGGTGGATGAATGTTAAGAATGAATGTTGTATTTGAGGTCTAAAGTGGAATGACTATCTAGCACAAGTCATTAGAAACATTGGAAAAAAAGTGGGTTTACTTATTGTTGTGAAGCAACTGCTGTCTACTTAATTTGGCAAGGAAAAAGTAATAGTTTTTCTTTGGCATGAAACAAAAGGAGAATAGTTGTTGTAGCAAGTTTAGAAGATTGTTAGCCTTGGAATTTAGGAACAAATTCCATGTAATTAAGGAGATTTTAGAAGTTATATTGGATATATTAAGTTGGTTTTTACTTTTGTAAGATGCTATTTCTTTACTGTATTGAATAAAATTGTACAGTAACTTTCTTACAAAAAAAAACAAAAACAAAGTACACCAATAAATGAGTTATGAAGTATGTTTTCTTAAAAAAAGAGTTACTGTTATTTATTTTTAATAGATTAAAATTGATAAACGACATTTTAGTGATTATTTTACCCATATCTATTTACTTATTCGGGTTGATTTTACGTGCTTAAGTGTTATTATAGCTTACTATATTAGTTAAGTAGTGTATTGGCCCGTGAAAATTCACGGGATGTTACGGTTTTTTGTGTTTGTGTAATTCTCTCTACGGTATTTGAAAATTTTATTTCACTTTTATTCCGTGCTGTTGTTTTCATTTTCTCGACGAGTACAAAGTTACTATCGTCCTAATTCATTGATCGGCTATATGTGATATCAATCAATTTTTAAATATTATTACCCGACTATTAACTTAAAAAAGCTTACCGTGTGTGATGTTGCGCTTTTTTTGTTTAGTGGACGACATTTTAACGGATGTTGATGTGAGATTGTATTAGCTTAAACTTTTAGAGATAACTTTAAATTGGAGTTGGTATAATAAAACATTCTTACTTCGTAAATCTAACACATTACGTGAGATATATTGAATATATTAGTGAGACACTACATATTTATATTAAGACTAACAATTACTAATTTCTTTCAATAAACCCAAAATTAGTACTCATATATATATTGATATTCAATCTTTTATAACATTATCGAGTTTATATTGTTAAATAATAACCCGTAACGTCAACAAACGTTTAAATCGAGTTTATATCGTTAAATAAACCGTAACAACCAAAATTTATAAAGATAATAACTTGAATGGTTGTATGACATAATGACACAGGACAAACATCTTTTTAGACTACACGGCAGTGGATTTCATTTGAAGTATAAAGGTCATATTAAATTGACAGGTATTCTCATGAATTCTAATTTTCTGTGCAGATAGTTATTCAATTTTGTTAAAAGCATTCATTATCTTGATTAATTTGATTATAAGTTGACAGTTCTCAGTCTTGTATATTACCTGGAATATCAATACACAGATGAGTGATTACTGTGATTTTGAGTATAGATCAGTGACTAATTTGATTATAAGTTGACTGTGATTTTGATTACAGTTCTCAACCTTTAATATTGAGTATAGACCAGTGATATTTTTAATTAACAATAAGAATTTAATACTATGAATGATGATTTTTTTATTAATTCTTCCCTACATAATTTTTCATAAATTTTATTAATCACAAACAATCACAATATTACTACTTTTTTATACTATTGTTTGGATATAAATAATATAATAATAATAGAAACTTGCTTTGATATTGTATTACGGTTTTTTAATAGTTTAGGTTATTGTATTAGATTAGGATTATAAGATTGTATTAGGTTTTTAGATGATTGATTTGGTGATATGTGTATTAGGGTAAAATATATTGTTGCCGAAATTAATTGATTTGTTATTTGCTAATTATGTGCAGGATTGTGCGTAGATTGATTGAGACCCGTATTTGTATAGGCCCGTTTTTTTATTCAAATGAATGAGTTGCCAAAATAAGCCTGAACTCACCACATGTGAGTATTTCAGAATGATGAATTCTTAGCTGTGCCACGTCATTGGCAGCGGTGTCTGTTTTAATATACAAAGGATTAGTAATTAGTTATTTTTTTACCATACTTATTTGTTAATAATGTCATATTTTGAGAAATCGGTACTGCTTTTTGTTAATTTGATTTTGTAGGATTTGGAGTGGAAATTAACGAGAAGAAACGGGTCAAAAATCAAGCCAAAGAAAAAGAGTGAACAATTGAGTCAACCCGAGCCAAAGTCGAGTTAGACTTGACGGAGCCTGTCACCCATCCTAAGATTGCTCCCAGTCAAGCACGCTTAACTGCGGAGTTCTTATCATGGGCAAACCAGAAAAGAAAGTGCACTTTGTTGATATGAGTAGTACTTTCAATCCCTTTAAACAAAGCTCATAAATAAGACATCTTTAATCAATGTGGGATGTTTCAGAGCCTCCCTCCTACAATCCTAATATCTTATCCTTCTCACTTTCTAATCAAACTCAAATACCAGTCATCATTCTACAGCATCATCCACCACCATTATCATTACACCTCCTCTCATCAACCTAATCATCATTTACACCAACATCCACCATTTTCAATGAAATCAAGCTCCATTGCCTGACCCCGCTATTCAACCACCAGCACCGCAGTTCCGACCACCGTGCGCCATCCACGGCTGCTCAGAGCCAAGCACATCTCTTCTCCGGTGAGGCTCCACCTGCGTCACCCACCTCCAGCTGCTGCCCACCTTTCTCGCGCATCCTCGCCATCACTGCTCCGAAACTCCGACGATGCCACCGGAGCTCGCCCAGCACCACTGCCCTCAGGCGCGCCACACGCACTGGTCAGACCACCACCTGTGCATTGACATTTCAGGGTGAAAAAAGGACATTAAAACTTGAAATACATATCTACTTTTTTGAAGAGCACATAAGCATGTTGCCATTGATGAATTAGAGAGGCGGAGGAGTTCTCCTTCAAGACGAAATCACGAGCGTTGCTAATAGGAGAAGAAAAATATAATGGTTTAATAGCTCTTTAAAAACTAGACCTATCACTTGAATTGGATCAAGAATAAGTCGGATTTTACATGTCACGGGTAGTGTGGGGTCAAAATATAAATAAAAAATAATCTTTAATGTCTTACTAAGTACTCCGTACTTTTTATTTACTATCATACAGTCGTATTTACACGTAAATCAATAGACAGTTACGTGGTTATATTATTTAAGCATCACTTTTTTGTTATTTCTGTAGTTTAGAACATTAAAATTAATAATCTTTTAAATTATTATTTCAGATATGGAGTATAATATATTAATTAATGATTAGTAATATATCTTTGACTAAACGTATTGACATGATCGTCTCATTTCAAACTTAAATTATCAGGTCAGTTTGGTTTATATCAAATGGCTCGCGGATCAAAATTATGGGGTTTGACCCTAGAAAAAAAAATGTGTCGATCAGAGTATGTTGAAGATTGACAGGTCTAACGGATGAAAAATGTGTTGATTTTTTCAAGTGGACAATAGACCAAAGACCAACTAATTAGGAGTTGTTTGAGATTTATTTTGACTTAGATGGTTAGGTTTTGTAGGTTCTTATATGGATTTCGTCAGATTTGCCGATTTGATTTTCTTATATGGATGAATAAAGATTGGGTATTCTTTGTTGCAAAAACAAATAAATAAAGAACATTGGTTAAATTTTGGCATTTTGAGTTTACAAAACGCTCATCTATAATTATGTATGAGACAAGTCTAATGTCGGGCTAAGAAAAAATATGTCCACTAATGTTGGGCTAATACGAGTATCTAAGTTTAGTTGCGTAAAATATCGCAATGTCGTGAAAAAAAAAAGGAATCAAAAATCAAACTTTTATCTACCAGAAGTCAAATATAAAGTCTTAGAAATACAACACAAAGGTTGTACACTATAATTTGATTATTATTATTATTATTATTAATTACTAGTCTTATTTTAAAAGCCTGTAATGTCAAATAGCTACTAATATGTCAGTGGCTCTGTTCGTTTAGGTAGCACTGACATGGACATGGATACGGAGACGTATCCAGCATGTGATACGACCCTCTAAATTTTTAGGACACAGATAAATCAATATACATATTGAAATAAAGAAAATTTAAAAAACTTTATAACTAATACGAGTATCTAAGTTTGGTTACGTAAAATATCGCAATGTCGTAAAAAAAAAAGGAATCAAAGTTTTATCTACCAGAAGTCAAATATTGAAGTCTTACAAATACAACACTAAGGTTGTACACTATAATTTGATTACTATTAATTATTATTTTTAAAGCCTGTATTGTCAAATAGCTACTAATATAAAAACAATATAATTAGTAAACTTTTTTTTTGCCAACAAAGAAAAAACATTGAATTACATGTTGTTTGGGCTCTCGAAATCCATATTACATCTTTATTGAACTTAAAACCGACATCACAAATAAAACCGATATCATCCACACATATGAATCGTAAAGTGACAAGGCTAAGACGTACTTACGCACTTCCGAAAAAGGCGTAGAAAGAAACGGGTGAGAGCAAAACAACGAGGCCTACCTCTAATGGAGAAAAATGAATTTTAAGTGCAAATAATTTTTTCCCATTCTACATTCCTCAAAAATTCATGAAAAAGATAATACTTTGTAGATGTTTTTTATAGCACAATTTTTAGAGAATGTCTCATATGAGACAACCTCAAATTAATTCATTTTTTAAAGAACAACCGCGCAATTTGCGCGGGGTTAAAACTAGTGTGAAATAATATCTGCACATAGTATTAATTTTAGTACTTTAAACGATGAATATGATTAAAAAAAATTAATGTAATATCTTTTTAAAAAATTATTATTTATAATAATTTCTGTCTAGCTATGATAAATAATAAATATAAATAAAATACTCCAATATTAAATAAAATAAACTCTTAGTATGTTTTATCGAGTATTTATTTTGTTTTTTTTTGCAAGAAAAGTTATCTTTTTATTAATATAAAAAGGGGGGGATCTAAAACAATTTTTTATTTTATCCAATACTCTGTACTAAAACTCATAGAAATGATAATTTTTTGTTAAACAAAATGTAATGTTTTTACATAAAGTTTTAATTTCTCACAATTTATTTATCAAAAATGTATATCTAATTTTGTTAGGATGATAATTTTATTTTCTTAAAAATTTTAGTTTTATATGTCTAGAGTTTGTAATATTTTTTAGAGAGTGAATAATAATAAATAATTATTAATATTAAAAAGTTATCAAATCGAACTAAATATGCGTTCCACATGGTGTCTATTCAATTTTTATTGGCTTCTAGGGTGATGCATCACGGTTTATATAATGATAATGCGTTAAGTCTTATAGGTGGGTTATGATTGTTTTTTCTAATACTAAAATTCATAGGAGTTATTTATTATCTAATTCTAAAACAAATGAAAGTATTATTTATCATATCGGCTTTTAATATTGATAATCTTTAAACTTTTGGTGTTTTAAAAAAGTTGAATTCTCTCACGTCACTCGAAAAAAAATCTCTTTTAATTATATATATTGATTTATTGATTGATTATTCTTTAAAAAAAAGAAAAAGTTGTGAAACACTCCTTTAAATAAATGTTGTTTGGCAACTACTTCCTCCGATTGCCTATTTTCTTCCTTCTTTTCTTTTTGGACTGAGTTTGATTTTCTTTCCTCTTTCCATTTAAGGAAAGTTTTTTCCCCTAACGTTACCATCCTACCCTTACTATTTTTCACTTATTACCCCAAAAACTCATAATTAACCCTTTCTATTTAGACTCATTTACTCTAATTAGTTCTACCTAATCTAACCCAACCCAACTAATTAATCCCCACTCAAATTAACCAAACCCCTAAATACATCCAACCCATCAGCAAAACTCCATCACCCGACTCTTTTGTTTCACCCTACATTACCAACCCAAACCCTAAGTCCCAATCCACCAACCCAGATTGAAGATCTTCATCCCTCTCATCTAAACCCTAACCCTAAATTGAGTCTCTCTCTTCGTCATTCTTCGATCTTCATCTCCTTCTCACCATGAATCCACACGTTTCTTTTGAGACTCCTTTCTCATACCCTAAATCCGATTTATATCCCTTCAATTTGGTCCCTTTGTCATCATTAGTAGATCGCGATTCGGGTTCTTTCGTCTTTTAGCAAGATCGACCATGTTTGTTCAACATGGATAGTGTTGTTCCTCTCGAATACCCTGAAAGCTCTAATCCCATTGAAGAATTTGATGATTCAGAGTTCTTGGGTGACGATTCTAGGGAGGAGTCGATGATGGAGGATTCTTTTGTTCCTGATTCTGTCTTACCTGATGGAGAGGGGAAGACGACGAAGGTTGAAGATGATGAGGATGAGGGTCTTTGTCCAACATGCAAAGGGCATCCATATAACATGCATGTGTCAGTGGGAGAACCTTTGTTACCCGTGTTGAGGCATAGAAAAATAACGTCATTTATGGAGACTGAGGAAGGGAGGCGTTGGTGTATAGAGGAATTATGTCATTACTGGTCTTCGTTCAAGTATGCTCTCTGATGCAGTTTAGGGAAGGTTTACCCTCTAATTTGAACCCCTAATTTGTCTAATATTTCAGTTTTATATTCTATTTTGTTCTGAATTATGGGTCAATGATTTTGTTGTGTTGCTTACTGTCACTCTATGCATCTATCATGTTATTTTGGATGTCCCTTTTACCTCTGTTGATTGGGGTTTCGATTGGGTTGAGTTTGGGTTCGAGCACTAATGATGAACTTGATAAAATTACGAGGACCGACATTATTGGATTCATTACATGCCGCCAGACATTGGGTTTTTGTGTCCGATGTTTATGATGAGGAATGAAATAAATTCAATACCCAGTGAAGTGAAAATTGAGGGTATACGCTTGTCAATTGCTCTACATTCTATAGATTTTGCCATGGTTACACAAATTGTATGACCCATTTTCATTGCTAAGAGTCGTTTACAAAATATAACAGCCGACGAAAATGTGAAATACAAAGAGCTAAGTCGACCTACTAATATAACAAAAGAACACTAATGCAAGTTTTATATTTTTTTTCTGTTGTTTCTGCTGCACATTGTTGTAGATAATTGATGAAGAATGCATTGAGTCTTTGTTTCTGTAGATAATTACTGATGTTTGGCTTCTTCCTGTAAAAAAATGTGTTTGTTGTTGCTCTCTTGTTGTTGTTGTGGTCCATTATGTAATTTCTGCCATAAGTTCCTACAAAATATTGGACAAATATTTGTCTCTTGTGCCTGTCAAAAGGTTGTTTCATGTTCTTGCGTAGTGTCTTAATCTACCTAAGCTTCCTTAGGTTGTAAAATCTTAAATCCCATCATTTGATGGGTCTAAAACCTGAGGTTCTTCTGTTAATTCTGATGCTTGTCTCATTTGTGTTATGTGTCTCATTTGGGCATGTTGTACACAATCCTCAAGTAGGTTCATGTCTACACTTAAGTAGTCGGGGAGTAAACCCTCAAATGTTAATCTTGACTTGTGCATATGAGGCACCTTGTAGTTTTTGCCACCACGTTTTTACATTATCACTCCCATTTGTTTTGCCACCCTCCTCTGAGTTGTCCTATCCTTCAACATGATCGTCTTGAACTTGCCCTCATCAAATGGGACTACTTGACGACCGACTTTTTGAACTGAATGTGACTAGAACCTCATCTAGGTACATTTAGATATCTTGATGAGATGTGGAGAATCTTAATATTCACAAATGTAGTAGAGAATATAAGGGAGATGCGGCTGATATATTTAAGAGATTATGAATCTCGAATAAATGGCAAAGATGAACCAAAATGATTGTTTGCCAAAGTAGTGGAAATGTCGATATCTTCCCTAATACATGAAGAATAAAATCAAGTGGACATTGCCTTAATCATGAAGATGTCGTGATCTCAAGAAAGGGAAGGAAATCAAGCATCTCACAATTTTGGCAAGGATTTACTTAGTTGATATGGTAGATTATTTTCTAGTATTTGTTTCCCTTTTAGCATAGTATTATTTAGAAATAATATCACTCGAGATATCGAGTTGATCTTCACATGTAGGTTATTTATATGTCACACGAATAATGTATTAGACAAAATTTGAATTATGAATTGACAAAAAAACACGGTTGCATTTTGATTTTTTGATCATGGTGTTTACTAAATTCGAGAAGGTACTTCGAATTGGCGATAAAAGATTGGGCTCCAATCTCTTTCGTGATTAGTTCCGGGTTCAAGGTCGAACTACGGGGTAAATATCCCTTTATATTTATCGTTTATTTTCGTTTGTCAATAAACTTCAAGGTTACATAAACCTTTGTCCCCAAAAAAATACAAAAACAAGTTTGCATTGGAGCTTCCGCATTTTTATTTCGCATCACTTTTCCTTTAAGTTTGTTGTGTATGTTGATCGTAACACCCTCTTACAACTGTTTTTTTGCTTTGTTCCACAAATCTGTTACCATCTTCCGGCACACTTTGAAGTCGGCAGCAATTTCTTTCATTACTTCCCTTCTTGGCTTGTCTTTGTCACATAATTGAAGGAGAAGTTGTATTATCCTAGTTCTGTCGTCATCTCCGAGGTTTCTCGTCTTCATTGTGGTCGATATTTAATGTGTTTTCTGCATTTAATTTTTGTTTGTGTTTTTCTGGGATGCATTAATTGTGAATGTGACTCATTTATTATGAGTATAAGTAGGTTTATTTGGCTCTATAATGTAATTTTGAATTTGAAGAGGATTTAGGCTGTTTCACAGCCTGTTTTGAGACTGAAAAATTAAATCTGGCGCCAATTTTACTTTTGGCACCAAATTTGTAAATGATCTCAACTTTATGATTTATATGGGCATTGCGATTTTGTGTATCTTTGGCAGAGTCAACTAGGATCGTATGAGGAAAATTGGCACCGTTTTGAAAGGTCTCGTAAAAAGTCTGAAGTGCTCAACCGTCTTCCCATCCTCTCGAAAAATTATTTTGGTGGTCTCAAGAGCATATCGTCTATGTAAATTATTTCCCGTCCAAAAATATTGTAACCCGGAAATGTAATTTGGTGGTCAGACTTAATTTTCCAGATTTTATAATTAACATCTTAATAAATGGTGATTGGAATGTTTAATCAAAAAGTACCTTTTCTTAATTATCTTTCTCTCTCTTACTTTTTTATTCCACCTTTCATATTCTACTACTCCCTCCGTCCCAATGAATTGTTTGCCTATTTCATATTGGGACGTCTCAATGAATTGTTTGTCTTTCTATTTTAGGAATGCTTTTTATATGTAACTAGTTTTCATGCCCGTGAAATTCACGGGGCTTGCAATGGTATGTTTGTGCGATGTCCCTTTAGTGCAGTACCTTCTTTGTGTGCGTTTGTTGGCAGCGTAGTGACCAATTGGTGAAAGAGTGGAATTTTTTAGTGTTTCATTTGGTTGCTCGAAGTTGCGTAAATCCGAACGATAAGCGTAATGTAGATAGCAAACAACGCCAGTAAATAAGGAATAGGGGAATCTGAGTGAGTTACACCCCCAAATCTTGGTAAACATATTAGAATGTAGTTCGTGGTAGGTGAAAGTCAAAATAAAATTTAATTGCATGACACAATTAACTAACAATAATGCGTAAGTTTTTTTCGACCAATGCTTGTAGGTTTCTTTATTGTGCTCCGCTTAAGTGTGGTGTGATGTTGTTGGCCTCAATCGCTTCCCGGCCTTGATAATCCCCCCTTCATGTTTGTGTCTTTCGCGTTAGGGTCATCCCTGCAGCACATTGTAGACAGATTATGCTCAATTAGCATAAGGAAGCAAATGTACTAATTATTTGTGAATGTAAGTTTTTTTGTCATTACTGTTTCGGACGCTTTGAAGTTTCTGTTTTATGTGGAGTGTTGAGGAGCAGTTCGTCTTCTGGCGAGTCTACGGCCGCACTTGTTTCCTCATTTCTTTCTACGGACTGCAGGTTATTTTTGTTTCCGTTGTGAACATCATTGATATTGTTAGCAGTTGTTGTGGAACCAATAAAGTAATCGTATATACCTTGTCTAGGGATTTGTTGACTGTCGATTCATGTATCGCAGGCAGAAATGTCTTCTGCACCTTTAATTCCCTTTGATTCCCAAATTTATTTACCCCTATCTTAACCTTGAAAGTACATGTCTTCCCAACACATTGCTGTAGAATGTCAAATACTTTTCCTTTTCCGTCATCCTACAATACCATTCCGAAACAGGTGGTTAGTGCATTCTGATCTCTCGTAATATCATATTAAATTGAATATTAGTAATAGTATTTGTGAAGTCATTACCTTCTCATACAAGTTCAACAGCTGAGATATTGGCTTCCCAATGACCTTCTCTGCTTCCTTGTGGAAAATAACCAACGGGGCGGATGTGTCTCCGTCTGCTATCGTGGTCATTAGTCTATACCTGCAAGTAGAAAGTTGGGAAACGTTCTTGTTTCAAGGGAGCCTTAATTTAATTGTTACTTACCTTTGGGTCGGGTAGGAAATCAGTTGGGCACAGTTACCGCACGTTCTATCTTCACGAATGCCTGTCTTGCATGTCGGGCATGATTGGTATTTCCAATCGACGTCCGTGTGGACTTCCACTAACGTGCCTTCGCATATAAATGCTTCTTTCTCGTCTGTTATTCCCATCTCTAGTAGTTCCCGGATGGTTTTTTTGTTCTTCAGCAACTCCTCAAACGTCTCTTCTGGGGTGGCTGATAACGTCACATGAATAGTTGGAGGGTCCCTATAGATATATATGTAACGTGTAAAAAATTTTGGCGAGGAGTTGACAAAGTACTGTAAAGTAAATGGTTCATAGCTATCGGGGAAGAACCTTTGTTGCAGAGTTAGTGTCTCTGCAATGGCCAGATTTACATATATTTTTGTGGCATATGTGGATTGTAGTTGGTAAGTCCCTGCGAACATGTTATGTAGTTTTTCGGAATTAGATGGGTGCGTACGTAGTGTATGTAATGTTGTTCTTCACAGCTGTTGGTTTTTTGGTTCTTAGTTCTTACCGTCGTACTGCGTTACTCTGGTAGACGTTATTACAACGACCTTCGCATCGATGTCGTGCGCCATCTCCTCGTCCACGAGTGTGGCCGCATCTCCCCATAAAGTGGCACGTACCTTTTCGTCCCTGAGCGTTGTAAAAATAGAGAATATACACTTCATGTCGGCAACAACTGGTTAATATGTGTTAAGGTAAAATTTTGTAATGGCTTGCCTTTCGTTTATGATCTCTATATGTCTTAGTCGTGTGAAGCCGTTCTCAGTCCGCACTTCTTTTATTGTCTCTATTGTTGTCAATAATCCCACAACATCTGCTCCATGAATAAAATATGTTAGGTTTATGCGAGAAAGTCGTAAATTAGGTGAATATTTAGGACAAATATGATGACTATGTACATATTTTAATGGGTTGTTCTACCTATTAAATAATCGTTCTTGTTGTTACGCTCGTGGAGACTCTCTATTGGGAAGAACTCAAACTTGTGTAATGGAATAGCCTGGCTTGGAGTTTCATCTTCGACATTTGATGTAAAAGGGGTGAACCTGATGATATTGTCATTAGTTTTGACAGGCCTGTATGAGCGGGTGTTTTTTATAACGTCGAAGTGCTGCAATGTGTATACTCTGCCTTCCTTCAATTCCTCTCTGTAAGAGCTAACAAATTTTTTTGGTATTGTTGTGTGGATGTGGTGTCCCTGTTAAACATTTTGTTAGAATGTCGTAGATTATGTGTCAAGGAAGCAGTATTCTCTCAGTTACCTCTTTATCTAAGAAAATCAGGTCCATTGATAGTGGGTGGGCTGTCTTGTTTGGATTCACCTCCCATATTCTTGTTGCACTTGCAGTGATTTTGTACTTTGATTTTGAGGGGAGTAAGTTGGCTATGGTTGTCAAAATTGGTGCCATTTCTGTTTGTGTTCTTCTCTGCCTTTTGATCTGCACTTGTGAAAATAAGAATGGGTATTAGTTAAGACGGTGAGCAGAAGGTAGGAGGCATGAATGCATATGTCACAAATAATATGGACTGAGGCTTAAATGAGCTAAGCAATTGGCGGTGACATTTAGTGTCGTACGATGCTTACCATTACTTATAGTAAATAGTAAAAAATGTCTAATATCTAACAATGCTTATAGTAAATTAATATCCAACCAAAAAAGTTGGGAGCAAAGTAGGAAATAAGAGCCACAAAATGTTAGGGAATGTGGAAATAAAGAAATATTATGGTTCGGCAGTAGCAGGACAATGACGGCAATCTAAACATCAAAATTGATAAGTGCTGTGTCTACTCATCATTATCATCACCTTTTGATGGGTATTTTGTAGTCTTTCTTGGGTTTAATTTTCTGCAGTCAATCTTATTGAAATGCTTTCCGGTTTGTGATTTCTATTTACCTATCTACCTATTTATATGATAGGATGTGTATGAAGGTAATTAATTTGTGCACATTTAGTGCCATTATAATTGTGTTTACTGTTGGTCTTAAAGTTTTATGTTTGAGATGATTTTGTTTAAAAAAGTGGATCATAATTCATGATTCATAGCATGGATTGAGGGATAGAGGATAGGATGTGTATGAAGGTAATTAATTTGTGCACATTTAGTGCCATTATAATTGTGTTTACTGCTGGTCTTAAAGTTTTATGTTTGAGATGATTTTGTTTAAAAAAGTGGATCATAATTCATGATTCATAGCATGGATTGAGGGATAGAGGCCGAATAACGTCTAAATTCATTGTGAGAAGAGAGATGTAAATTCACATCTAATATAACGATACAAATCAGAGTCTTAATTACAAATGAGAGTGTATTTTGAAATCAGGCTCTTGATGAATTAGTATTATTATGTAATAAATATAAATAAATAAATATACAGTGTCTTCCACAGGCTTGCAAATTGATGAAAGGATGAAGGTGAAGCACTCTATAATGACGCAAAATATGCGAAGCTCTTTTAGACTGTTAATGAATTATTCAATTTGAATTGAATTGATGATTTGATCTG
Source organism: Agrostemma githago (assembly GCA_958450325.1). Classification (NCBI taxonomy): domain Eukaryota; kingdom Viridiplantae; phylum Streptophyta; class Magnoliopsida; order Caryophyllales; family Caryophyllaceae; genus Agrostemma; species Agrostemma githago. Next base: position 38,069,338 of record OY288242.1, read on the forward strand.
ACTGATATGTATTTGCTTTGAACTGAAATTTGAAATGAGAGTATATTTTTTGAAATAAAACTCTTAGTGAATTATACAAATTAAATTGAATTGATTTGTATTTGCAATGATTAATTCTTAAATTAATTACGAATTTTTGAACGATAAGTATTTGCTTTGAATTGAAATTTGAAATTTGAAATGAGAGTATATTTTTTAAAATAAAACTGTTAGTGAATTATACAAATTGAATTGAATTGAATTGATGATCTGATTTGCTGATTGATCTCAGGACCGTGGCTGCAGTGCTTGGATATAAAATTTGAATTATACAAATTGAATTAAATACGAATTTATGAATGAAATTAATTGCTATTTGTATTCAATTGGATATAGCAGTATATATTCGATTGTTTATGTTCCGACATGTGTAAATTCCTATTTTTCTTACATATAAGGTGATATTTGTAAAAATGGCTCACAACTATCTGAATGGGGACATAGTGGAGGTCATGTATCCTTACGCGGGTTTCTGGGGTGGTTACTATAGTGGCTGTGTCGTGTGCTGTGGTGGTAGCAGATGTTTGTATGTGCAGTTTCACAATTTGACCGACTCGAGTGGGGTAAGCCCTTTAAGCGATGTTGTTGTCGTGGACTTGGTTCGTCCTTTTCCGCCGTTTATTAACAGCTCCGGGTTTTTTGTAGATGATCTAGTGGAGCTTTATGTGTTCCATGGGTGGTATGTCGGAAGAATCGTGCATGTGTATAGTCATCCTGGTTACTATGGTGTCCACCTCGAGATGAATGATCAAGTCTTAATAGGGGAGATGTCTCTAATGCGTCTCTGTCAAGTTTGGGAGAATGGTAGATGGGTTATCTTGATTGATTAGTCTAGCCTAAGTTTCAGTTTGTACTGTATTACATTTGAACTACATGTTGATTGGTCGTGGTAGGTTGGTTTTTCCTTGTCGAATAAAAGCATCATCATGTTTACTTTGAAGCTGTCAGTTTTAAACTATTTATAGTTATTGACATTATAATTACTACTCAAATGTAATTCTAGTAACCAGAATAAGGTAAGTAAGCACTGAAGCGGAGAGTTTACCTGTGTCATTTTGATTCTTCTCATTCCCAATCCTTTTTTCTATAAAATCATCCAGCATCACGCCTTTTCCTGTCACCCATTATTCCGCTCCTATCATCATCAATCAGTCAATTACTATTACTATATCAATATACTAAGATAAGATTAAGATGATGGGTGATGACTATGAGTTTGTCATTGTTTGTCACATTCCATTACGATTATTATTTCATTACATTGCTAAATTACTTCAGTCAATCATGATGTACATCATACATTTGATTTCTGTGATCTGGGTTTTTGCGGATTATAGTTGGAATTTGTTAATCTGAATTTGATGATTGGTTGAAGGGCACTGGAGGCAGCGGTTGATCCTTACTGATTGATCGATAAACCTCTACAGGCAGCGCTCAACTCATCTAATATGTGCATCGTCGAGCGTAGTTGGTCATTACTTTCAAAGGCTATGCATAAAATGTGTGTTTACGGCGCAGTAAGACAAAGGCGAGACGGGAATGCGATGTAATTGAAACCACAATTCAATTGGAATATCAATATAGATAGCATAAATATAAAACATGGGGTACTTTAAGATAACCTTCTATCTATCTATCTGCGAAATCTATGAGAGTGTGATGGCGAAGAACGGTATCTTTAAGTGATCGAAGCTTAAATTCAAAAGAAATCGATACCAAAACGCAAGGAAATGAAGAAAAAAGAGTGGGTCAAAGAGAACGGACGCCACACCAGCCACCACATGAGCCCTAAACAATTAAATCTAAATAATTAATTAAATTGTAATAATACAATAAATTAAATAATTAAGTAAATAAGTAGAGTAACTGATATTACATCATCAATAAATAATTGAATGTAAACCGAATTTTGGGTAAAAGGCCAAGAGTTTATAAGGTTAGGATAGAAATTTTAAAAAAAAATCATCACGATTGAGTAAATCTTCGTTAAAAAAAAGTAATTCGACAAAAAAATACAGCTATAAAACCATCTAAAATAAAAATCGAGTGATTAGCCTATACCCTATACTGTATGTGACGTATAAAGAAGGCTTCAAATTTAGCTGTTACAAATCCGCGAAAATTTCTCTGTAGACGACATTTTTAGTCATCCTCGCGCATCCGTCTTTATCACTCTCACTTGGTATGTAAATTCGTAAGCCTTTACGCGACGTGACTCTTGAAACAGCAACATATAACTGGCCGTGGCTAAAAACAGGCTGGGGTGAGTATATGCCTACCTTAGCAAATGTCTGGCCTTGGCTCTTGTTTATTGTCATTGAGAAACATACTTTGACAGGGAATTGTCGTCTCTTCAGCATGAAAGGCCATTTTGTCTCTGTTGGTGTCATCTCAATTCTTGGTATTGACACAATCGTACCGATGTTGGTGCTGGTGATGACTTCTGCCTCAATAATACGTGACCGTATTTTGGTAACTATGAGTCTTGTCCCGTTGCACATTCCTGAAGCTTGATTAATATTTCGTAGCAATATAATCGGGCAACCTTCCTTAAGACGTATTTCATGATTGGGCAATCCCTGGAACTTGAGGGAGTTAAGGAACTCAGTTGGATATAGGCTGTCCATATTACTTGCATGCCGCGTCAATGGACAAATCCTATCAACGCTTTTTGATATATGTTCTTCTCCCGGTATGAGGCTTAACATGTAATTGTTGACCTCTTCAGATGTGTCATTCTTTTGTGTTAATATAGCCCGATCTTGTAAATACGCACGGTTGGTGAAATTATCCAAAAGTTGAGGGTAAACTTCTTGAACAATTGAAGCAATCGGGTCTCCACCCGGATGAACTAAAAGGTCCTCCGGTATATTTATCCACGAACTTTCATCCTCATCTTCCTTGGATGTTGCAGGTATCTTCCCATCTCCCATGTCAAGTACCCATTTGCTGAACTCAGATAGTTCTGCGGCTTCTTCTTCACTTTTTCCTTGCATTATGCGCATGTTTTTCTGAAGTTTCATGACTGTGCAATGTGGCCAGAATTGGCTTGATCTACTAATAGAAGCGTCAACTATATCTGCTCTCCCCTTCTTAGGAACTACGAGTAAAATTTGTCTAAAGTCCCCACCTAGCACGACAGTTTTTCCGCCAAATACTTTATGCATCGCCATGCCATCATCAAGCTGCATAATGTCTCTAAACGCTCTGTCAACAGCCTCGAAGGCGTGTCTATGGACCATCGGTGCTTCGTCCCATATGATTAGACTTGCTTTCCTGATTAAATGTGCCAAGTCCGACCCCTGTTCAATCTTGCAGCTTGTGTTGTCACTCAGAAGCAATGGTATAGCGAACCATGAATGGGCAGTTCTGCCTGAAATCAACAACAAAGCGGCTATGCCAGAGGATGCCACAGCGAGGACTATATGGCCATCAGATCTAAGCCTGGAAATCAGTGTTTTCCAAAGATAGGTTTTACCTGTTCCGCCACTGCCGTAGACAAAGAAAACACCGCCCTTTTTGAGATGCACTGCTTTCAGTACTGAGTCGTACACATGCCTCTGGTCAATGTTCAGACCCGATTGTAGCAGGTTGGCTTGTTCACGCAGTGTTTCTTCGTCGTAATCTTGTTCTTCAAGTATTAGGCGGTTAGATGAGTCTCGCATTAGGGCATCATCAGGTAAAGGGAAGTCGTCGTATTGTCTAAGGCTTCGGCCACTACGGTTTAGGATCAGCTCTATCTCATAAAGCGCGTAGTTTTTGACTTGGTCAATAGTTAAACTTAAATTTCCGATGCCGAACCTTCTGCGTTGGCGATGCAGTATGTCGTCAGATAAGTCTTGCGAATGTGCATCCCACAGGGCTTTTGGGTCTGTCACTTCACAAAATAGCAACATGGTCACAAAGAGTTCTCGAAGTTGTCGAGGTGTTGACCAAGTTGCAGCTTCGTTCAACGCCACGTGCCATTCATCATCTCCATCAAGTAAACCTCTAGCTTTGCAAGCATCTTTGAACGTCGGATATATGACATCGTCCACTGTTCTAATGTCCGCATAACATGTAGCTCCCTCAACTATATTCAACAACAACCTCAAATAATATGATTCTCCTGCTGTGGGTGGGGCGAAGTATATTCTACCGAGCTTCAGTCTTTTTTTCCTTTTTGTCCACTTCTTAAATCCGGCATTCCATACCCATTTTAGTGGGAAATCAGCATACGTTAACTCATGCGCCTCTTCGTGCTGTTTATTTGTCTCCATCCACTCTGTGAAGGTTGTTTTTGCTTCACCGACCCTTTCAAGTACCTCTTCCGGTTCCTGTTCGTTTTCAAAAATGATTTGTTGTTCATCTTCCAAGTGAAAACATAGTCTCCGGACTAGCGGTTGCTTAAACTGAATCTCGAATGCGAACATACGCCAGAAAGCATCAGAGGCAGATATGTACCTACAACGAAGATACATCTCAATCTCGTCAACTGGTTTGTTTGACGTCTCTCCAGTATCCTGGTCTCCTCTTATCTCTTCTAATTTTGCCAATGCCATGTCAGGTCCCTTGGACATATATTTGAAAAGGTACTTGATTGACCTATGTTTATTACACCATTCTACATTTATGTGGGCCTGGTATTTGACCAATAGATCTATGTTATGAGGCACAATAAATCTATTGTCGATGGTGTGGCCGCTCTTTTCCAATGTTTTACCATCATTCCGCCGTCGATACTCTGGGTACCCATCTTCACTAACTGATGTCTGGCTGCAGAACTTTCTTGGATAATATTTAGAGCAGTTCCCATCAATCATACATGGCGATTGAGAGTTCATTTCACCACAGGGACCGTGGACCATGAATTGCATAACGGTGGCATACCCAAGCGGATCTTCTTTTTCATCAGGAATCTCAGCACTGATAATGTTGTCAATATCAGCAGGCTCGGTGGGCTTATCATCTGGATGTAGGAAGAGGCAAATATGTGCATGTGGTAATCCTCTTTTCTGAAACTCGATAGTGTATACAACTGCAAGAAAATGCATCGATTAATATTTACACTCTTGTGAGATTAAAGTAATCTTGGAAACTCAGTGGACGGTGGCGCAAACAATTCTGGGAAAGTCTAATATAAAGAGGAAGGGGTCGAAGAAGTTCCTGCGATTAACCTATACTACATAGGTGCTGCTATATAAAACTGTAAGAAAATGCATCGATTAATAATTAGACTCTTGTGAGACTAATGTAATCATGGGAACTCACTGGAAGGCGGCATAAACAACCCAGGACAAATCAAATATAACCAATATTGTGGGCGTAAATCGTTGGCTTACCTGCAAGTGTTTTGCCGAAGAAGTTGTGCTTGGTAATGTCCTCAATTAGTTGATCAAGTTTGATTCTAAAAGCTCTTGCAACTATATCGGGGCGATCCTCGAGACGTTGGCCTGGAACGGCTTGTAGAAATTCTTTGATCTCTCGCCATTGTGGGTTACAGGTGAAAGTAATGAACAGATCAGGTGGGCCGGCCCAACGACATATAGCGAGCGCATCCTGGTAGTTCTGAAACCCAAATCTGAAACAGTTAGGGAATGATGGGGGTAGGATGATTCGATGACCAATAGATGCTCCCAGTGTTTCTCCAGCTGTCACTGCATCAGTAAGTCCACGAAGGGAGTATTTGCGTATATCTTTTTGGTTGTTGCGAACATAGTCCAGCCGCTGTTGTTCGACGGACGTGAATGAATCAACAATAAATTGTTGTCTCAGTTTCCCACAAAGAATGCTCCAGCCGTCTATGATTCTCCCTTCTTTTCGCCTTTCCTGGAAACGGTAAGCGTAATACTCTCTCATCGTCACAAAAGTTCTTTTCTTTCGTGTCGTTGTCTCAGCGTCATTGTGCTTAATGTTAGGTCTGTACCCATCTTCACCGTAGGGGAACATTATTGGATATTGCATTGCCATGAAGCTGGGGTGAAGTGCGGAAATTTTTTTCAACCCCTTAGCGCGGTCGTGGATGATAACATCCCTTGGATGTGTATCAATCTCTCCGTCTCCTACAATAAGAGCTGCAACCTTGTCCACGGTCGGCAAATTAAATTGTCTCCCGTCTTTTTTGCGGCCTCCGTGGAGGCGGATGCGAACTGGTTGGAGGCTTTCCTCATCAATACTTTTCCTTGCCATTTTGCACATCTTTGCCAGCACATTATGTTCATATAGCATGTCTGAAAGTCCTTGGACAATTTCGGAGTCCAGGCTGGTACTGGCGCCATGTGCCAGAGAATTCATTCTCTGTGTGACCTCATGTTCAGTTTCGAAGAAATATAGTTGCATGAATTTGGGTTGTTTCCCCTCTGGTGGCAGGAAGGAGCCGATGTTATGGTGATTTTGGCCGCCAAGTCTAAAGCAGTATGGGCCGGAACCTTTGTTGATGGCGTTGTCCACTTTGCCTGCCAACGATGTTAATGCGTAGCCAGAGTTGTAGGTTCTTATCTGCTTGCGAAACTTCTTTGACCGGGGACCGCCATTCGGGTTTAGCAACCCCTGCAGGTATTCAGGTGGGTCTTGTAGCAAAGGGAGCTTCACTTTCCCCTTTTGGCAGCAAATGCTAAACTTAGGTCGGTTTTTTTGGTACGTTTGCCCACAGACTCCTCGATCCACACGACCGCACCGCAGTACTCACATGTCTCAGTAGGGGCGCCGAAGAACCAAGGTTCAAAAAATATTCCTGCGAAAAAGGCATGGTAATAAGGTGTATGCAAAGGGCAAGGTATGCTAGAGCTTTTACTACATCGGAGCTTACTTCCACGTTTGCTGGTGGAGGTCGGCGTGTGTATTTCTTGCGATTCAGTTGGAGATTGGGCTGCTGCGTGGTCAGTAACGACGGGGAGGTTAGCTGGTACATGATATTTCTAAATAGCCTTGTTTAAGCAAAGCAGAAGGGAAGTGGGATGTACCAGTAGCTTCTGTGGGCTGTTGGTTGCTACGATTGGTTCTCGAAGACGACGGGGGACTACTGGACGGGCCATCAGCAGGTGCGGGCATGTTTTTTGCAGCAGCTTGGCGAGTCTTTGGGGCCTTGGTGGCGATTGATTTTGTTGTGTTCTTCCGACCTGCTTTTCTTGTGGGTTTCCCGACCTGAACAGCAGCTCCGACCTGTGGCTCGTTTGAACAGTGGGCTGCTGTGCATATATACATATCTATATGGGAAAATGAATGTGATCTATATGAAATTATGGAAAAATATAAGCAATATTGATGTGTGAAAGCAGAGCACGAAGTCCACAAATCTGCTTTGGCGGAAATCTAGTACGGTACATGTTTTCGGGGAGCTGATAGTCGTCCAAGTAGTTTCTACAAAGGCGTTACGAATAATGTAGGGTGACACCAAATTCAGACTTATATCTTACCTAATTCTTAGGTTTACGGCCTTGAGTGATTGTCTATGTAAATCGGTTCTGGTGATGGGTCTACATGTGTATATATAGGCAGAGGGGAATGTGAATTAAGTAGGGGAGTGGAGTTGGTATTTGTTTCTACTTAAGAGTAGCAGGTATATGGTGCAGTGGAGCGTACCAATAGGGCCAAGTTCGAGTGTCTGTGAGCAGCTTGGTGGGCTACTCGGTTCTTCGACTTCGGACTTGCTCTCTCCCTTTTTAGCACAGGGCGTGGTCGTGGGTTCAGAAGTCGCAGTTGCTGCCTCTTTCTCTCCCCGGCTCAGTTCCCCAGAGGGTCCACCCGGGGAGCTAATTATTTTCCTCTTCCGACCCCTTCCTGATCGGCTTGGAGGCGGTGGGGCCCGGGTTTTCCTCGCTTCGGCCAAAATATTTCTTCTGGACTCCCTATTTCTCTTTGTTAGATGAGCGTACAAGCGACGAATGTGAGGATTCAACCCCAACTGTGGTTGTGGCTGCATTGGAGGCGTTGCCTGGTAGTGGCTGTGTAAATAGTAGGTAAGAACATCACTTTTAATTAATATGAAAGGTTACACATCACTTCGGGTTGATTACACATTCGTGGTCACTAATTTCTGCATTTCGTGAATTTTTTTCGTAACATGCTAAGCATAGAAAGAGACCATAGTAAGAGACGGTGGGTAAAGAATGGGGAGGATAAATGAATCAGTGTAACTGCCAATGGTAAATTAAATTACCTTGGCTAGTATGATGGCAGTCGGGACAGCGGGTAAGCAGTTTCTTCAGCTGTTTTTTTAGGGAGGCGATGTTCCGAGTATGCTGAGCCGCACAGCTGATGTTATGCCAAAACCCTTGTTTTCGATTCGAAAGTGGAGGTGCAAGTGGTACCGCTGTTCACAGAAGTAAGAGAGCAACATTCTATTATTTTTATTATTATTATTATTATTATTATTATTATTATTATTATTATTATTATTATTATTATTATTATCATCTTGTATGAGGTGGTCGTGTGAAGATATTTTATAGCGTACGAATCAGAATAGTTTTCGACCCATTTCTTTTCTGTTTCATTCTTGCCTAATTTTTATTTGTATTCAGTTCTACTAATTTCTAATTGATTGAAAGATTAATCCAAGTAGAGCGAGCACGAAACTCAACAAAACCCAGACTAAAAACCTAATTCCCAAATTAATTGCAAACAATCGCATTCATTTCCCAGTTCCCTCAACCTCAACCTCTGCTCTCAACAATCGCATTCATCACCCTCTCCTCCGCCACTCACTATTCGCTTCCGGTTCGACCCATTTCCTTTCTGTTTCATTCTTATCTATTTTTTGATTTTATTCAGTTCTACTAATTTCTGATTGATTAAAAGGTTAATCACAATTATTATAATTTCTTATTTCTATCGTAGAGATGAACTTAGGACTTCAGCTCGATTTATCGTAGAATTTTGGTAAAAAAATTAATTTTTTAGGGTGTTCAGCTGTCATCCGATGTTAAAGAGCTGGGATTTTGCCTTAGAAGTTAGAACCTTAGAGGTTTTTGATTAATAGGCCCGTAAATTGTAAGGAATTCTGTTCATTTTTGGGTTTTGTTAGATCTCTGTTGTCTGACCCATTAACCAGAAAGGGAGATCTAATCTTTGATCAAGTTTCAATCTTTACTTAGATGTATACAAAGAAGACCACCGCCTTGTTTTATATAGAGTTGTTCCATTTACATTCTGAGTCTAGTCTACACCATGATATTTATGTTGATGTTCATAGAGCGGAATTGTATTGCTCAGTGGGTTGTGATCAGGTGTATGACCCCGAACCCGGTTTTCGCATTCAAAATTACAGAGTTTAGCAGATGAAGGAGCAAATATCAAAATGAGAGTAGAATGAAATGTAGGTTACAGAAAGGAAAATCACTGAAATTGAATAAAAATTAATGATACGGAATTACGAATCGGAGCTTACGTACTTGAGAGTGGTGGGGAAGTGTATCTGGAACCCTGCAAAACATAACCAAACGATAGGATAATTATGTAGAAGAAATGTATGCCAATTAATGGCGTTGGAGGGGAGTGAAATGGGTAAGAGGAGGAAAGGGAAGGGATTGATGGAAACAGAAGTGTTACAGTTACACCAGTGCCAAGGCATGTCACAACTATTGCTAACCAAAAATGTAAAGGGGGCAATGAATAGGGACGTACACCAATAAATTACAATAGGAACAAATCCTCATTGAATATCATACCATCTATATATGAATATCATGTGGTGTTTGTTAATGTGGTGCTTGCTAAATGAAGTCGGGTTCCAACCTACTTCACTATTAATCCTCATATATGAACATCATGTGGTGTTTCTTCACACAAGAGAGGGGCAAAATTAACAAAACACAATTAAAATAAAAATCGTATCATTTCTCCATTTCTTGTCCCATGAACATGAATTTATTGGTAAGCACAAATTACACCATCATCATCTAATTTCTTACTCCAATTTTGCTTCTTTTTAACAATTTAAACTGATTTTATTTCGTGAGGTTTCAGGAAAAAATCGTCACATTGCAGAGAAAAGAACCAGATAAGAGTAAAACCAAGGTTGAAGATGAATTGCAAGAACCCATTTGTTCCTGGAGGTTATAACATTGAGATTACAGACAGTGGGACGGGGAATTACTGCATTATCCGTTTACAGTACGCACTGAAATAATTAGGGGTTGGAAAGTACAGAGTTATGGTAAATGAAATAACCTTGGGTCATATGATGACAGTCGCAGGGCAGCAGCTACGAAGTTTCTTCAGCTACTTTTTGAGGGTGGCGATGTTCCGAGTACATTGACGGATAATTTAGTCGAGTACGTTGACGGATAATTTAGTCTAGCGCTTCAACTGAAGATGTAGCAACTGCTTCAATCTCATACAGGGGAAGACTCATACCATTGTATGTCATATGTATGAACCTATGAAGCATAAATAGTCTCAAATAATGTGAGTTCATTGGATACCATTGTAACCGCAAGGGAATTAATGGAGAAGAAGTTTAATGGAGGAGTAAATGTGGTTTAATGGAGGTAGCTTCCTTTTCGAGGTGAAGAGGGGAGTAGGAACAGAGGCTTCTTGGTTTAATAGGCAAAATGGGTTAGGGGTAGATTAGTTAGGGAATGGATTAGGGGAGGTGGGTTAGGGGTAGGTTAGTTAGGGAAAGGGTTAGAGGACGTGGCATTTGAGATGCCACATGTCAAACTCTTGAAGGTTGTTAGGCTAGTTAACTTTGAAGGAATGACTTTTTATTGTTTTATATAGATTTGACCAATCTCATGAGGTTTGCTCCACATGGCACTCCCTCATTGGTTCCCTTACCCTTGGTGTCAAAATTAAAGGCAAACAATTCATTGGAATGGAGGGAGTAATATAATACCCCCTTCTTATTTTCCATCCCAAAAAGAAAGGGGAAGAAAATAGGCAATCGGAGGGAGTATTTCCTTTTAAAATTTATTTTGTCTAACACTTCCTTATTGTGGACATGACATAGGTCCACCCCGACGCGGCCACACGCGGGTTTGGGGAGGCGAATGAATCTCCATATGAGTTGGTCAAATTGAAATTTAAATCGAAGTTGGAGTCGCCACCGAATTTTATGGTTATTCGGAACCGTTCGAGCCCACTCTATGTTGTAGTGGGCCGTATACAAAATACGGCCCATTTCCGATGTCAGAGTTTATTGGGTTCGTCCCTTTGCAGTTCGATACCGATGCCGACTTGATCGGTTTATCGTATATTGAATGACTCTCGTTGCCAATGGTTTCGGACATCCGGAAACCACGGTTCTGAGTAAGGGGTGAGGGTACGTGTTGGGAAGTTCACTAAGAACACCCAACTCCGCCCGCACATTAGCGGCCTCTACTAGGATATCGAATGATTTTTTAATACGCGCATTAGTAATACGATGAATGATATGCAAACATTGTCTTCCTAAGCATGTGAGGAATTGAATGGGTTGCTAAGTCGGTTTAATGCATGAAAAATTAACGTCAAAGTTGAATTTAGCATGTGAGATTCGTTTTAGTATAATAAAACAAACGATGAAAAAGAATGAATTTGCTACAAGATGAACAAACGAGTTAGTATCGATTTGTGAAGAAATAATATAGCAAATATGATGAATGTGCAAGGTTGAGAAAAAATATTAATCGAAATCTGAAAAATATTGGTAAAATGACGCTGTTTTGTATAAAAAATGATGTTCGAAAAATAATAAAAAAGAAAAAAACGGATCGCGTTTCCAACGTTGCCCGCGACTCGCCCGGGGTGCGCGCGACTCGCGCCCCGGCCTGTTTCGAGGTCGATTTTTGAAAGTTCGATGTTTTTATTAAACCGCGTACGAATATTGCATAATTCGTGCTCGACTTAATATTTTCGATATTCTTTATATTCGATAGTCGATTATGAAATCGATACCAAATACTCGGAATAGTTTTAGAAAAGATGCAAATTTTGAGAAATCGTTTTGTAGAATAAATAAAAAAACGAACGAAAAGCTAAAAAAAGGACTCGGGTTTCAGGCCCGTGCGCGAGTCGCCTGGGATGGGCGCGACTCGCGTGCGGGTCTGTCCCGGTCGCGTTTTTGTTCGAAAATTGCTAATTTAATAAATCGCGTACAAATACGAACTAACTTATACTCGATTTATGTTTTCGATATTCGTCATACCCAATATTCGATTATGAAATCGATATCGAATATTCGGAATGAATTTAGAAAAGGTTTTGAAAAAAGTTTGTTTTGAACGAAAAGTAAAAAAAGAATTTTGAACGAAAAAGATGTTAATTCTCTCCGCGTATAAAATCGTCAAATTTTGTTTAAAAAGATGTGACGATTTTATTAGCATCAACGAGAATTAATTAATTTTGTTCTTGTTAGATACGATATTCGATTAGAGAATCGATATTGTATTTTAAGAACGTTATAAAACAAATTAGTTTTTGTAGTATCGATTATTAGAAAAACGACGAAGGACCCGTAAAAAAAACCGACGAAGACACGACACAAAAGGAAGAAGAAAACGAGAGAGAGGAAGGAAGAAAAGAGAGAAATCGGGTTTGATTTTACACCCTCAACCTACATGCTTTGCTTACCGGATCGGGGCTCGTCGGAATGTGGCTAAGGCACGGGAGCGTTGAGGTAACGTAGGTGAGTTGATGGTGGTATGGAACGTGTAAAAGGGTATCGGGTTTAAGGGCCGGTTCCTTCGAGTCTCGGATGTACTATCGATTTCTCGATGCTAAGTGTATGAATCTCGAGGTGTTATGAATAAGAAAGTTGATGTGGAGTTATTGTATGATCTATGACTGATGTTCGTGTGTCAAAGTTGTTTTGTGTTGTGTGCAAAGGGTCCTATTTATAGGGGTTGAGGTAGCCTTGCTTGCATGACAAGAAATACCAACCGGGATAGGAAATGTAAGATTTTGTGAGGGACGAGAATTCCGTTACTTGGCAAAGAAGAAAGGGAATCCCGGTTTGGGAAGGGAAGCTCGGCCGAAATCAGGCCACTCGGCCGAGTATCCTACGTTCGGTTGAATACTCGATTCGGTTTTCGGATAGGATTCCTACTTGAGATCGAATTCTACCTTAAACGGAATTGTTTAATATTTGTGTAGCTGATTTTTTTGTAGAGTTTGAGTTCAAACCAACCGTGTGAGGTGTCACGGTTGAATCACGAGTCTCGGAAAATATCTTTGACCGGGTTTTGACTCGGTCGCTAAAAGACGGTTTTACCCCTGGTGTCAGATTCGACCCTAATTAGTGTTATTTGACTCGAAACGGCCCACTGGGCCTGAATTTGAGGTTGGTTTTGTGAGATTTGTACTCCTTAAAAAGCCCAAGCTAAATATCCATGATTTCGAGCCCATTTCCGAGTACGTTAAAGCACGTTTGCGTCCGATCATCATCGGGTGTTTGTCGGAAACTACTATAGACACCTGGCAGCAAAATGTGGGTGTCTACAGAGCCCCCACTCTGACTGAGGCTTGGGCAGGGCGAAAGTCAGAGTAGCTACCAAGCCAATCAAAGATTAAGACCTGGCAGACTTCCGATCGGGTCGTTTAAAGTCCATTAGACCTGCGTAAAGGGCCCGCCGGCCACAGACTAGAAATGTACCTGAGCTGATGATAACTCCGTGGGGGATCGAACTCGTCGTATAAGACTTAAAATGGGCCTATATATATGGGCTCATCTTGCTAAATGCCGCTGGGGAGTTATGTGAATTGCACGGTCCTGCTTGAGTCGTCCTGTACATATTTATGCAAAGTTGCAAAGTTTGTAACATTTGTAGGAAAAATGACTCGCGCTGGGAAATAAAAATTTTGAGAAAAGGTTTGAATCTTTGAGTTTGTAGGAGTCTTTGAAAATTAGAGAATTTTTGACTCTGAAAAGGAATAGGAATGCTCGAGATGACTTAGCTAAATCTCAGGATAAGGATTGTATGTTAAATACTCTAGGATTGGGAATCCTAAGGTGAGGAGGAGAATTTGGTTTTATGCTATAAATACCCCCTCCTTGCTTCATAAATTCTCATAATTCCCACAATTCCCTCTCTTCCTTAAAGAAAAAACAAGCCCTGAGAAATTTATTCTTTCTTTTAGAAATCCAATTATGGGAATCGACCGATTAGTTGGAATGCTGCATGAATGGTCCAAATATTTCAGAGATGGCGATAGGGCCATCCTAAATCAGAATGGCGTTACCCAATTGTTCGTGATCCGTCAGATGCAAGTAGATCGTCACTTCTTAGATGCTTGCCTGTCCTACTGGGACGATACTTATCATGTATTTGGTTTTCCTCGAGGAGAAATCTGCCCTATCCCTGAGGAAATTGCTGCTGCAGGAGGATGGAATCCCATACTTCGCCCTGCTATCCCTTTTTCGATTTCTGACCCAAGGAGGAAGTTACGGGAATTTTTAGGGCTTTCTCATATGGAGGTATCCCGTATGCTAGAAGGAGATACCGTTTCCTTGATTGATCTAGCTGAAAAAATTTATGAACCCAGATGATGTCCGGGTCAGGCCGGTCCACAGCCGTAGGGCCTTTACCTTTTGTATGCTCCATGTCCACGCCTTCGAAGGCCATATGGATTTATTATCTTGCATGGGCCATGTTAGACTTTTCACCGTGGCTGATTTAATGGAAACGGAGCACAGCCCGGCTTGGTTGATTACAGGAGAGATTATCCAGGGTTTGGATAATCGTAAAAGGGATCCGTCAGTCCGGCTGACTGGGATTACCCGTCTTTTACAGGTATACCGGTTTTTTGACTTTTTTCCGGTTTTTTCTGATTTTTCGGTTTTTCCAATTTTCCGGTTCTGCGGTTTTTTCGGTTTTCACGTTTTTTTTTTTGACGTGATTTTGACGATTTTTCGCGTTTTCGATTTTTTGCGGGTTTTTCAGCTGTGGCTGTTTGAGAGGCTATCGATCTTGGATCCTCCCCTAGACGTGCGCCGGTATCAACCCAGGCAAGTAATGATGAGGAGACGAACTATTGCCTTTTCTCGCTTCAACACCCAAAAATACCGGGATGAGGTGCTATCCTTCCATGGAGGCCTACTGATCCGCTGGACCGTCCCATGGTGGCCGATTTATGTTTGGACCGGTTTGGAGTCTCGAGATAGGGCTAGATATCAGGTAATCCTATCTTTTAGACAGACAATTCACCTCTTTCCCGATCGCATACTTAGGCAATATGGTCGGGTGCAAAGAATCCTAGAGATCGAGGCAGTCGTGAGTGAATTTACTCAGTTGACGGACATAATGTGTGACACCTGGATGCAAAGGTGGTATACACGAGCTACTTGGCCCGTTCCTAGAAATCCTCATTCGATCTGGGTAACTGACTCTTATGTAAGATGGACACGAGCTGATTCAGCTAAAACCCGAGCTGCCTTGAAAACTGACGAGGCCTTTGACTTGTTACGCCGGGAACATGCTAAAGATAATAGAAGCCTCTTTGGTGAAGATACTACTCCGGCAGGTCAGAAAGGGAGATCTAGGACTCAGACTGAAGGGTCCAGTACTAAGGGTGCACGGGGGAAAGTGAGCCCCCAGACGGAATTAAAAAGGAGACTAGGGCCAAAGCTGGCGGTCAAGGACCGACTTGGTCCTCGAGACAGGCTTCCCGAGCCCGTCAGGGCTCGGCTTGGACCGGTGCACGCGGTGGAAGACCCAAAATCGAAGAAATGGGTTCGAGCAAAAGAAGTTCCCCTTGTGATTAGGGAACGTTCGCCCCCGCCCCGTCGGCCTTGGGCTCCACGTGACCCGAAAGATAAGGGGAAAGAAAAAATGTATGAGTAGTCTCCTAAATTTATTATTTAAGTATTACTACTATTTTTGTGGTGTGATTTTGTTTTTTCTTTTTTTCTTTTGTGATGTATTTTTGAAATTCCCGAGTTTATCGGTTTTTCTTAAATAATAAAAAGACATATTAGTGAATACCGTTCCCGTCTTTTCGTTATTGCAGCGGTTGTACCCTTTTGAGGGGTTGCCTACGTATCCAAAATTAATGGAATCAAACCTTCCGTAGTTCAGAAGTATTTTTGCAATTTTTCGAAATACATCAAGATTATTAATTCGAGATGTGCAACGGTAGGATAAATAATCCTAACTTATTGACTTGCTTAAAATTTTTGAAAATTCATAAAAAGAAAATTTTATAAATTTTGCAAATGACATTGAGATAGGGTTCATGGGTAGTAACGCTTCAGTTGGTCCAAGTTTGTTGGGTTGACGAACTCGTTTCCGTCCAAGTCCGTTAGCATTACTGCTCCTCCCGAAAGAATTTTCTTCACTAAATATGGCCCAGCCCAATTGGGTTTGAATTTTCCCCTTGGGTCAACTGGTAGTAAAGCTCGAACAGATTTTAGGATTAGATCGCCCTCTTTGATATTCCTGGGCCTAACCCTTTTGTTAAAAGCCCGTTGGATCCTTTTCTGATATATCTGAATATTATTCAGAGCCCGGGATCGCCGTTCGTCTAAGAGGACTAGTGAGTCATATCGGGCTTGGACCCAATCTGCTTCAGGTACCTGGCTCTCGAGCAGAATCCTAAGGGATGGTACTTCTAGCTCGACTGGCTGGACTGCTTCCATTCCATATGTCAGATAGTATGGAGTTGCTCCGGTTGCAGTTCGAATTGATGTCCGATATCCCCATAAGGCAAAGGGTATCTTGTCGGGCCAGTCCCGGTAATTCTCAGCCATCTTTTTAAGTATGGTGACAATTGTTTTATTGGCTGCCTCCACCGCTCCATTTGTTTGGGGACGGTAAGGCGACGATGTATGCCTTTGGATCTTGTACTTTTCCAGCAAAGTGGCAGTTTCAGCTTGGAAATGGGTCCCGTGATCGCTGATGAACTCGTGCGGAATCCCGTATCGACATATAATTTTATTTTGGATGAATTTAGCCACATGTTTGGCATTCAAGATCCGGTATGACTCGGCTTTGACCCATTTAGTGAAATAGTCAATAGCCACTAGGATGAAGCAGTGACCTCCCGTCCCGGAAGGGTTCAATTTCCTAATTATATCAATTCCCCATGTTGAGAATGGCCATGGTGACGTCATTGTATATAATAGGGATGAAGGCATATGCTGAACATTGGCGAAAATCTTACAGTTATGACAGTGTTTGACATACAACTGACAGTCAGTTTCCATGCTATTCCAGTAATAACCGAGTCTTGCGATTTTCCGGGCCAACATATGGGCGTTCATATGCGGACCGTTTTCACCATCATGTACCTCGGCCATGACTCTTTCGGCTCGAGTTTTGTCAATGCATAGGAGTAAAGCCCCATGTGTTGTCTTCTTATATAACTGTCCATCGTCTGTGCGGATGAACTAAGTTGCCCATCTTCGTAGAGCTTTCTTGGCCCGGTTTTCAGCCCCCGGAGGATATTCCCCTGATGTTAAGTAGGTTAGAATAGCCTGATACCAAGGTTTTGGATCAGTTATCTCAATATCTTGGATAGCGTGGATGTATGCCGGCTCGGATCGTCTTTCGACGCAAATGGGCATGCTGGTTAGATGTGCTGGGATATTCAGTAAAGATGCTAATTTTGAGAGAGCATCTGCAAACTGGTTTTCTTCCCGAGGCAGATAAATGTACTCTACTTTTTGGAATTGTTTTTCGAGAACCCTTACTCGTGCTTGGTAAGCCACGAGATTTGCGTTCCGAGTCTTCCATTTTTGTAGGGCTTGATTTATGACTAAAGATGAGTCACCGTGGACCCGAAGGTTTGTTACTCCTAAATCAGCGGTGGCTTGCAGTCCGTGAATGCACGCTTCGTACTCGGCTGCGTTGTTAGTCACTTCAAAATCTAGCTTGATAGATAGCGGGGTGTGTTCCCCTTGTGGTGAGATTAGCAAGATCCCGACACCAAATCCTCGGAAGTTGGACGCTCCGTCAAAATACAGATCCCATGTGTCGGTGTCGGTATGGAATATGTCTTCATCTGGGAAGGCCCAAGTATCGGTGTGTTCTTCCTCGGATACCAGACTATCGGCGAGGAATTCCGCTACTACCCGGCCTTTGATGGCTTTTAAAGGTGCGAACTTGAGGTCGAACTCAGCTAGCATTAAAGTCCATCTGGATATACGGCCGTTGAGGATGGGCTTCTCGAATAGATACTTGATTGGATCCATTTTGGATAGCACATGTACCTCGTGACTAAGCATATAGTGTCGGAGCTTTTTAGTGGCCCATACTAAAGCTAGACACGTCTTCTCGAGCATTGTGTACTTGCATTCGTATTCCAAGAACTTTTTACTGATGTAGTAAATAGCCCGCTCTTCGGAATCGACCGTCTGGGCTAGCATAGCGCCCATGGCCGTCTCGGTCGTTGTTAGGTATAGCGACAGAGGCAAACCATGCTGGGGTGGCATTAACAGCGGTGGAGAGGATAGAATCTCCTTGATCTTATCGAAAGCCGTTTGACATCTGTCATCCCATAGTGTCCGTTCTCCTATCTTCAGTTTCTTGAAAATGGGTTCACATACCATGGTTAGCTTTGAAATAAACCGGCTGATTTATTGGACTTTCCCGAGAAACCCCCTTATCTCCTTTTCGGTTTTAGGCGGTTGCATCTCGGTAATGGCCTTGATCTTTGCTGAGTCAACTTCGATGTCACGCTGGCTGACAATGTGGCCCAGTAGCTTGCCCGATGTTGCCCCGAAACTGCATTTTTGAGGGTTTAACCTCATGTTGTACTTGCGTAGTCGGGTGAAGAACTTTCTTAGGGCTGCAGTGTGCCCGTTTCGGTCCTTGGATTTGACAATCATGTCGTCAACGTAGACCTCCACATCTTTATGCATCATGTCATGCAATAAAGTGGTGGCGGTCCGTTGATAAGTGGCACCAGCGTTAATAAGCCCAAATGGCATCACGGTATAGCAGTAAGTCCCCCAAGGTGTGATGAAGGTGGTCTTACTCATGTCTTCTTCCGCCATTTTGATCTGATTATATCCGGCATACCCGTCCATGAATGATAGAAGGGCATGGTCGGCCGTGTTATCCACCAGTATGTCGATGTGTGGCAACGAAAAATCGTCTTTTGGGCTGGCCTTATTAAGGTCCCGAAAATCTACACATACTCGGACTTTGCCATCCTTTTTGGGTACTGGTACTATGTTTGCAACCCAGTCTGGATATTCAGACACTTGGATAAAGCCCGCTTTGAATTGTTTATCAACTTCTTCCTTGACTTTGAGAGACCATTCGGGCCTCATTCTTCGGTGTTTCTGTTTTACCGGCTTGTACCCGTCTTTGATGGGTATTCGGTGTTCAGCTATCTCCCGGTCTATTCCCGGCATGTCCTTGTAGGACCATGCAAAGACGTCTTTGAATTCCTGGAGGAGATCCATGAATTGTTGTTTCTCCTCGGGATCTAAAGATAGGCCCAAATTAAGCATCTGAGGTTCTAAAGGGGTTCCTACGTTGATGGAATCGGTTTCTTCGATTACCAGATCTCGGGACTCCCTTTGTTCGAGTTGCTCGATTAGATGCGGAGGCAATGGCACCTGTTCTTCGGGTTTCTCAATGTCATTGCAATTAAGATTTTTGAAAATATTTTGAAAATAAGCCAAGTCGTAAGCAGAACGGTTATCGTTATTATTGATAGTGAATTTTGAAAATAGCTCGAAGAGAGCTGCCATCTGATCGTTGGTCAGAGGCGGGATAGGGAGAGCCCTCGGGACAGACTCCGGGGCTACCGATGGTGTGACTAAAGAAGGGAGAGGGGTTACAGACTCGATCCTAGTACTGGACCCTCTAGACTTCGACCCAGACTCCGACTCTGACTCTGACTCGGACTCGGACTCTGACTCGGATTCGACAGCATGCATATCTCCTTCACCAGTAGTTAGCTTGTAGACTCGACCCTGACTGTCGGTCAACTTAGTTGTCTTCCTCCAAGCTCTCTTCCCGGTGTTGGCACCAACTTCAGAGATCAGCTTAGTTGGATCGAACCTGCTGCTGCGGAGAATCAAGCTGACTAATTCCTGTTTAGGGGTCGGGACGACCTTGTCTTTCCCGAATAGTAGTCCTAGAATGGGCTCAGTATTGCTTGTGCCCTCCTTTGATTTGGCCTGGATAAGGGCAAAGATATCATCTGGGATGAAATTGCATTCCCGAGCCAGTTTGGTCCTGGGATATGAGATGGTAGGCTGATAGAGGCCCATTTGAACAGCTCCGAATACTGGAGTGACGAACGTGACCGCCTTGGTTTGGTCCGTGCATTGGCGCCATAGTGTAACCTAGACCGAGGTAAGATTGCCCGTTGTTCAGGGCTTCGATAATCTTCCCAGATGGAAGATAGGGCCTTGATGTGACTCCTGGTAGGCAACCCAGATTCTGTAGCATCGTATCCATGCTAGTAGTAAAGTATGGCCGGAAAAGGTATTCTTCCTCGATCATTCCCACAAAGTTGAAACCTCGTGGGTCAGCTGAACCTGCCGTGTTGCAGCTTGACGCGGTTATGGGAGTAGCTTCAAGAGTGACGATCCCATCTTGTAAAGGTAGCTTGACCTTCCTGTGAAGAGTGGAAGACACAGCTTTGACCGCGTGAATCCACGGTCTCCCGAGTAGCAGATTGAAAGATGAAGTGACATCGATCACCTGAAATTCTAACTCCTTCTCGATCGGGCCCATTATGATTGTTAGTTTAACGGCCCCAGCAACCGATTTTGGGCTCCCATCAAAAACTTGAATAGTTTGTGCAGTCGGAAGATAATCAGCCTCGGTAATGCCGAGGGCCTTGGCTGTCCTTAAAGGAAGGACGTTTACTGCGGACCCGTCATCAATCAGGGTCATCGGGAGATACTTGTTGCGGCAGATCACCGTGATGTAGAGGGCCAAGTTATGGGTGGTCCCGAATGGTGGAAGGTCGGACTCGGAGAAAGTGATAAGTGGGCCTTCTCCTTTAGACTTGTCCTTGAGGTGTGGCAAGATCGTGGCTACCATCTCGGTGGGGGTAACCGATGAGTCGACCTTGATTTCATCAAGGGCCCTAGTAAGTGCTGCCCGATGCTCCTGAGAACTAACCAAAAGCTGCCATATAGTAATATCAGTTCGGACCCTCTTTAGTTGTCTGACTAGGGCCGTGTCAGCGTTTGGCTCTTCGGGAGTGAGTTCCGTCCTGGAAGGTTCAGTGACAGTTTCCGGAGTGGCGAGACCGGCCGTGATGGTGTGTGTGCCGGCCAGAGCTCTGGCTTTAGCTTTCCGGATTTCTTCGATGGTGACGGGGACAGCTTCCCCCTTGGCCAAATAAACATCATCTTCATCGTCGTTCCATATCCCGTTGATTTGGGAAATGAAAGGGGAAATGAGATGAGAGCAGTCGACTACCTCTCCAGTAAAGATGGCATGAGTAGCAAGAGGATTATTTTTGTTACTTGGCTTATCACTGGGTAGTGGTATCTTCCCACTTTCGATCAGATCTTGAATAAGATGCTTCAACTTCCAGCATTTCTCCGTGTCGTGCCCATTGCCTTGGTGATAGTGGCAATAGGCCTGAATGTTGTAGCTCTTGGATCGCTTTTCCACGGGAACTTCTGGGATTGGGCCTATCGGTTTGATTAGGCCTTTCGAAGACAGCCTTTGTAAGGCATTAGCATAGGTTGTCCCTATGTCGGTGAATACCCGATTTGGAGTATTCTTTTTGGTCGAGGTGTCTAATGAGTTAACCTCGTCGAAGATGCTTCGGGCCGCCGTTGTGGTTGCGGGCTTGCTGGAGGATGAACTAGCTCCTTGATACCCCTTGGTAGAGGCCTTAGTAAGGTTCTCTAGCCTTAGATCGTCTTCGATTCTAGTACCCATTTCGGTCAAAGTGGCGAAGTCGGGTATGATGGCGTATCGGAGATGAACTCGGTAAGCTGGGAGGAGGTTTTTGAAAAAGGCCTCCACTAGTACTTTTTCGCCGGGCTTATCCACCAGCTTGACACTTTCGGTCCTCCACCTTTGAAGGTATTTAGTGAAACCTTCCTTAGGCTCTTGGGCCATAACTTCCAGAGTACGCATGGTAGTCTGGATTTCAGCATTATCCGCGTAGTTTCGCGCGAATTCCATTGCAACATCGTCCCAAGTTTTGTATTTCTTGGGGTCAAGCCTGTAGTACCAGGCTTTCGGGTGCTTTTCCAGAGAGGAAGCAAAGAGATGCTTGAACATGGTCGATTTGACCCTCTTAACAGCCATAAAATCCTTGAAAGCCCGAATGTGGAGTACCGGGTCTTCAGTTTCGTCAAACATTGGCAAGCCCATTAAGTTGAGGTTAGCGGGCAGTTCATCAGTTAAGGGTGAATAAATGCGAGCATTTTCCGTGAGAATAGTGTTTCTGGTGGTCGAGTGGACCTGTTCTTGCAGCTTTTGGACCGCGCCGGCCAATGCGGCCAAGGGTCCGTCATCTTCGATCGAAGCATTGGGGGTTCCTTGTTCCACGGCACTAACCCGAGTGACGATGGCAATTTGGTCCTCCCTCATTTGTCGCAATTGATCTTGGATTTTGGCCAATGAAGCCGTCAACTCATCGATGGATTCTTTCGTCATGGTTCGAGTGAAGGGTGGCCTGTCTGTAAGAACACCGCGTAATCAGCAACTTAACCCGAATCCTAAGAAAAGTACATCCCGATCAAGGAAAAAGGAAGAAGACTAAAACGGTAATGACTCGGAAAAGACACCTAGATGGGTGACTTGTGAAAAGGTGGGCCTTCCTCAGGATCCAACTATGTGGGTTGGGCCCTGTTCGAAGGAAGGTCCACGTGAGACATTCCCAGACTTTAGACTCGATTGTGTTAATGGGTCAACCTTTGTAGGAGTATGTCCTACGTAGGTGGGCCTTGCCTTACTAAAATAAGGCGGACTAGGATAGGGGGGAAATCCGTGATGTAAGATCGACGGAGTTTCGACGCTAGAGACTTCAACGACTTATGACACGACCCGACACTGCTAAATACGGGAAGTCCTAAGAAGAGGAAGTTTTGAAATATGATATTTTTTGAAAAGGCCCAAAAAAATCGGGGAGAACCGGCCCTTTTTCGAGGAAAACGGAAAAGGTGGGCCGGGTGATGGTTTGAAAATTTCGAAAATAATTTCGAGTTTTGAATTGGGCATAATACCGGCTAGAAAAAGGCTATTTTGAGTAAAATCATAAGTCCTAAATTCGGTATATGTCCGGGGTTTTGAAATTGGATATTTTGAAAAGGATGCAAATTTTGAAAATGACGGTTTTTGAAAAAGATGTGGATCAAGTAGCACGTAGTCATGGAAACAGTATAATGACGCCATATATGCTCTTAAGCTAAGTCTCGGTCAGTCTATAAGGGTCTATACCAGTGTACATAGCCTATTCGAGAATCGGGGCGGACTTCCTAAGTCGAGTTGAGCTTAGAACATGCCGTAAAACCCATACGAATCTGCTATGCACATCTTTTGACATATCCAATTTGGACTACATCAATGGTATAGTGGGACGTCGGTCACCAGTACCGGCCCGGGAAAAAATAGGGTTATGCATGAACTGTAAAACTAAAACGCGTATTGTACTAGTCAAACGATTTCTATTCGAGTCTCACCCTGAGGATGCCGAAGGTTAGTAACGCATCAGTTAATCCCCAGCGGAGTCGCCAAATTGTGGACATGACATAGGTCCACCCCGACGCGGCCACGCGCGGGTTTGGGGAGGCGAATGAATCTCCATATGAGATGGTCAATTTGAAATTTAAATCGAAGTTGAAGTCGCCACCGAATTTTATGGTTATTCGGAACCGTTCGAGCCCACTCTATGTCGTAGTGGGCCGTATACAAAATACGGCCCATTTCCGATGTCAGAGTTTATTGGGCTCGTCCCTTTGCAGTTCGATACCGATGCCGACTTGCTCGTCCCGTGTTGGGAAGTTCACTAAGAACACCCAACCCCGCCCGCACATTAGCGGCCTCTACTAGGATATCGAATGATTTTTTAATACGCGCGTTAGTAATACGATGAATGGTATGCAAACATTGTCTTCCTAAGCATGTGAGGAATTGAATGGGTTGCTAAGTCGGTTTAATGCATGAAAAATTAACGTCAAAGTTGAATTTAGCATGTGAGATTCGTTTTAGTATAATAAAACAAACGATGAAAAAGAATGAATTTGCTCCAAGATGAACAAACGAGTTAGTATCGATTTGTGAAGAAATAATATAGCAAATATGATGAATGTGCAAGGTTGAGAAAAAATATTAATCGAAATCTGAAAAATATTGTTAAAAAGACGCTGTTTTGTATAAAAAGACACTGTTTTGTATAAAAAACGATGTTCGAAAAATAATAAAAAAGAAAAAAACGGGTCGCGTTTCCAACGTTGCCCGCGACTCGCCCGGGGTGCGCGCGACTCGCGCCCCGGCCTGTTTCGAGGTCGATTTTTGAAAGTTCGATGTTTTTATTAAACCGCGTACGAATATTGCATAATTCGTGCTCGACTTAATATTTTTGATATTCGTTATATTCGATAGTCGATTATGAAATCGATACCAAATACTCGGAATAGTTTTAGAAAAGATGCAAATTTTGAGAAATCGTTTTGTAGAATAAATAAAAAAACGAACGAAAAGCTAAAAAAAGGACTCGGGTTTCAGGCTCGTGCGCGAGTCGCCTGGGATGGGCGCGACTCGCGTGCGGGTCTGTCCCGGTCGCGTTTTTGTTCGAAAATTGCTAATTTAATAAATCGTGTACAAGTACGAACTAACTTATACTCGATTTATGTTTTCGATATTCGTCATACCCAATATTCGATTATGAAATCGATATCGAATATTCGGAATGAATTTAGAAAAGGTTTTGAAAAAAGTTTGTTTGAACGAAAAGTAAAAAAAGAATTTTGAACGAAAAAGATGTTAATTCTCTCCGCGTATAAAATCGTCAAATTTTGTTTAAAAAGATGTGACGATTTTATTAGCATCAACGAGAATTAACTAATTCTGTTCTTGTTAGATACGATATTCGATTATAGAATCGATATTGTATTTTAAGAACGTTATAAAAAAAATTAGTTTTTGTAGTGTCGATTATTAGAAAAACGACGAAGGACCCGTAAAAAAAAACCAACGAAGACACGACACAAAAGGAAGAAGAAAACGAGAGAGAGGAAGGAAGAAAAGAGAGAAATCGGGTTTGATTTTACACCCTCAACCTACATGCTTTGCTTACTCGGATCGGGGCTCGTCGGAATGTGGCTAAGGCACGGGAGCATCGAGGTAACGTAGGTGAGTTGATGGTGGTATGGGACGTGTAAAAGGGTATCGGGTTTAAGGGCCGGTTCCTTCAGGTCTCGGATGTACTATCGATTTCTCGATGCTAAGTGTAAGAATCTTGAGGTGTTATGAATAAGAAAGTTGATGTGGAGTTATTGTATGATCTATGACTGATGTTCGTGTGTCAAAGTTGTTTTGTGTTGTGTGCAAAGGGTCCTATTTATAGGGGTTGAGGTAGCCTTGCTTGCATGACAAGAAATACCAACCGGGATAGGAAATGTAAGATTTTGTGAGGGACGAGAATTCCGTTACTTGGCAAAGAAGAAAGGGAATCCCGGTTTGGGAAGGGAAGCTTGGCCGAAATCAGGCCACTCGGCCGAGTACCCTACGTTCGGTTGAATACCCGATTCGGTTTTCGGATAGGATTCCTACTTGAGATCGAATTCTACCTTAAACGAAATTGTTTAATATTTGTGTAGCTGATTTTTTTGTAGAGTTTGAGTTTGAACCAACCATGTGAGGTGTCACGGTTGACTCACGAGTCTCGGGAAATATCTTTGACCAGGTTTTGACTCGGTCGCTAAAAGACGGTTTTACCCCTGGTGTCGGATTCGACCCAAATTAGTGTTATTTGACTCGAAACGGCCCACTGGGCCTGAATTTGAGGTTGGTTTTGTGAGATTTGTACTCCTTAAAAAGCCCAAGCTAAATATCCATGATTTCGAGCCCATTTCCGAGTACGTTAAAGCACGTTTGCGTCCGATCATCATCGGGTGTTTGTCGGAAACTACTATAGACACCTGGCAGCAAAATGTGGGTGTCTACACTTATATATTTATTTTTTAGTGCTTACTTCCTCCGTTCCAATTGTTTCCCTTTTATATTCATTGTGAGGAGTATTTTAATCAAAGGCAAACAAATGAACGAAATGGAGGAAGTACATTTCATAAAGTTTCGGCCTTTACACGTGTGAATTAATATTTCAAAAAAAAATTGTCACCCCCTTACTAAATGATATTTTGCTAAATTATACTAATATTCAGTAAAATAGGCTACAGAAACAGATAACGAAAGACGGCTGTTAAATTGTTCATATGCTTAAATTAAGCAAAAAAAAAAAAAAACAAAGCAACCATTTTTTTACGTATAACCCAAGCTACTAAATCCTTAATCATCAACTATCACATATTGTATCTACAGTTTTTCAGAAGTGTATTATAACCAAATTGCAATATTTTTTTTTGATGAACAAGGGAACCCGCAGCCGCTACCATTTTGGTGCGCTCTGGGTAAACCCTCGGGTGTACGCATAGCCTGCAAATCACGCACACCAAGGTAAACCGCCCGTGGGCAACAGACTCGAAGTCTAGAAGGAATAGTCTCAAGCCATACAACTCCCACAAGTTCGCGCTTGCAGGGGCTTGAACCTGAGACCTTTGTGCCAATGACCACAAGTTTTTAACCACTAGGCAACACCCTTCTGGGTCAAATTGCAATGTTGATTACTGCTATAGTTTAGGCAAGAAAAATTATTGTTTGAATTTCTTATTGATTAAAGGGTTTGATTTTGAGATATCCGTTAATCACTAATCAAAAAATTCTTAATAAAAAAAATCATACCTAGATGAAGTACTCATTAATGAATTCTAATTTCCACTTAATTGAAGGTTGATTTTGGGAGATAACGTAAAAGTAAAATTGTAGGGTAATTAGGGAGAGATTTTTAATGTAAAAAATTTAGCACGTTTGAAAGTGATAGTTTACTTGAGAAAAGTTAATTTGTAAGTATTAAACAAAAAATAAATATATAAGGGAGTGTTAGACAAAATAAAATTTAAAAGGAAGT
Organism: Agrostemma githago; assembly: GCA_958450325.1. NCBI lineage: Eukaryota > Viridiplantae > Streptophyta > Magnoliopsida > Caryophyllales > Caryophyllaceae > Agrostemma > Agrostemma githago. The sequence continues at coordinate 38,096,392 of OY288242.1, forward strand.
AGTTTGCCAAATATGTAACATTTATTAAAGGGTGCGTTTCGCAAATTTTCCTTAAAAAATGATAAATTTTCCTTAAAAATGATACTCCCTTCGTCCACTATTTATCACTCAACTCCATTAAAATACTCCTCACATATATTCATGAAATGGGGCGATAAATAGTGGACGGAGGGAGTAATTTTTGTATATCTTCCCATGGATATTTGGTACAAATTTTTTTGTATTGAATATAAAATCATAAATTTAAGAAATATTGAGGGTAGAATGGTAAGTGTGTAAATAAAAAAGAATAAAGGACTAAAGTGTTGTAATAGTAAGGGTAGTATGATAAAAATTATGGGCCAAAATGGAAAGATAAAAAAAGTGTACCAAAAAAAAATTTGAAAGATATAAAAAAAATGGAAGAAGTATAAACTTTATAAACAAAGAACATTTGTTTAAATTATTAAAGGACGATAGTAAAACATTTATCTCCTATACATGTTAGCATTGAAGTTTAGGACCTAAAAAGTTCATTTGAGCCAAAAAGCCAATTCCAGCCCACTTTGGTCGAGCTTGGGCTAACGAAATAGATATGCTCTATTAATCCAACCCGCAACCGGCCCGGTTTTGTTAAAGGCTTGGACCTTATATTTTATGGCTCGAAAATGCCCATGGGCCGGCCCTAAAGCCCCGAAGTGCTTTTGAGTCGGGTTTGGGCAACGGATTTGGCCCAAATTTTGGTCCAATCCGGCCCGTACATATTAAAAATAAATACGAAGTAATTTCTTTTTAGAATTTCTAAACTTAGTGATAAGATTATAACATTCTTTAACAGATATAGTCATTCGTATTCATGATTAATATCTCCGTAATATGTACCTAATTACTCAAAGTAACACTTAATACGAGTATATTTTGTATTCATGTATACGTGATTAAATATTTTAAATTTGATACATTATTCATTATATCACATTTCGAGGGATATATGTATGTCGACATAGTTGTTTATCATTAATTTGTAATAAAACTATAAAATTTATAAACAAAACACATAAGTTTAAATTATTAAACGATGATATTAAAACATTTATTTTCTACGGTAGCCTTAAATTTTAAGCCCGAAAAGCCCATTTGAACCCAAAAGCCCATTCTAGCTCACTCTCATGGCCCGGCCAGCCCGACCCAACCCATACATCATGTGGGACATTTTAAGTGCTTAGGTCCGACCCGAGCCCCGAACTGACCCACGATCACCTCTAAATCTCAAATCCCTAATCCCATACACAGCCAAATATTCAATACTCCAAAACTAACATGAATTAATGAAGGATTAGAATGAAGTAGGGTTGCGTTTGGGTATTCGGAATTGATTTGAATATCATGAATTCAATTCTTATATTTGAATTTCTAGAATTCAATTCCAAATCCAAATCCAAATCCAAAATTGTGTCTGGGTACCCTTGGGTTTGGATTTCGTGCGGGTGGAGGCGGGTCATGATCACCAATTTTTTTATTTTGAAAACTTTTCATTAGAAAAAATGTAAATTTACAAATACCGAAAAAATAATTAAATACATATTCTAAACAGATTATGCAGAAAAACAAACAAATGATAAGTGACGGAATTGAAATGAGTAAAATGACTCTCATATCCTAGAGATTTGAGAGAGTCAAATTTGAATTAGGTTGGATTTGATCTCAATTTCAAATCCAAAATCTCAAGCACTCCCAATCGTTTAAAATATTTTAAATCCAAATCCGGATTTGGCTGGCCTGCATTTCTCCACACTACAATTCTACAAAGCCATACGGAGTATCTCCCTGTACTCGTAATCTCTCTCGAGTGGCACATATCACATCTCCTTATCGACACATAACAAAAACCTTGAAGTGAGAACTTGAGGCTCCTCCAATGGCTTCCCTTTCTCTACCCAAGTCCTCCATCTCCTTTGCATTTCATACTCAACCCCCCAAAAGTCACCTTTTCCATAACCTCTCTGTTCTCTCAAAATCCCAGTTTCGTGGCCAGCAATTATCTTACCCTTCTTCTTCTTCTTCCTCTCCTGCTCTCCGATTCTCCTTTACTTCATACTCCTCTAAGTCTACTACCATTCTTGCTGCTAAGGTACATTTTTCTTCCATTGTTGTAAATTCCTGCATTTCCATATTAGCCTCTTGGATAATATATTACTGCATTGCCTCAAATTATGGAGACCAAACTCACTCGTCAATGCGTTGTGGCCTTGTGGGTCATTCCTTAACTTAATTAAACGTTTTTTTATATAAAAAAAAATTGTAGACCATCGGGCTTAGCCGGCCTCGAGACCAGTAGAACCTTAAGAGCGGTAAATCTCTCTCTTGAGTTTTAACACAGCTTACCGCCCAACATCTTAGAAGCCTAGAACAATCCAGTTACCTTTGGAATGGATCTAAGAGCAGAGGAGTTAAGAAATTCGAAATTTCAAGTAAAAGATTCTGCCATTATAAGGGAATGCTTGGGGGCGACAGTCCTATTAACCACTCTCCATTGGATTTCCAATATGATAAATTACATTGATTAATGGCTTTAATGCTGGAAAAAAGTAAAATATGTGAACTGCAAACCAATATCTGATGTGATATCCTATTTAGAACTTACGTTTGCATTGCAGCCCGCTCTTGGTACCCAATGTCCCAAAGAGATCAATCACTAATGACTGTGTTTGGAAATGCTTATTAGATTGTATTAACATCGGTGTGGAAATGCGAGAAAATGAACAATGTTGTTTCCAATTTTTACTCAATGTGATTTTTTTTGTATGTGAGGGTTTGTTATGAAGTGCAATGTAATGACAGGTAACTGAAGGAAGTATGCCACCTGCTTTTAATTTGAAAGACCAAGATGGAAAGAGTGTGAGCTTGTCCAAATTTAAAGGAAAGCCTGTTATTGTTTACTTCTACCCTGCTGATGAAACTCCTGGCTGCACCAAACAGGTCACTTATACGTCTGCGTCCCTTTACGTTGCCTGCATTCGCCTTTTTGTTGATCTTTTGGCATTTCTGTAGTTCTTTGTAGGCACTGTGTGGTGTTTTGCGATGATGGAAAGGGATTAAAAAGGAAGATGGACGATTAATGGCTTAATAATGACGGGTGGCGCCCAATCTCATCGCCACCTCCTCAGATGCACCCCTTATTAATGGGGTCTCTCGCATGTACCCATTATTAAGGAAATACCTCAATACTTAGGGATGCATGTGAGAGGGTGGCGCCCGATCTCGACGCCACCTTGTGGCGCTAACTCATTTTCCCATATTTTTTTGTTGGTGTAAAGGGAGCTACGTAGGTGGTATCAGATGTCGAAAAATTTCGAAGTTGGTTGAGCACCACCACCATTTAATGACTTCACCAGATAACGCTCTGTTATGTGTTTCTCTCTAATTTGGGAGCAAAAACCATGAACCTTTTATCTAAGAAGTTTGCAATCAATTCCTTTCCTTTTCTCTAAATGTCACGTAATCATGTTAACAAACATAGGGAGGTAACGAGGTTGCACAATTCCTATCAATCTCGTTTCTTTTTCCCTATCTTGTCGTGTCAAGCAAGTCGATACTACTCTCCTTTCTGGAGCAACACAGCTATGTGGATTTCTTAACATAACTACGTTCAACCCGATAATGGCATGTGATTTAGTCAGAAATGTTCTTGGTACTCCGAGGAACTGTTTCTCTTGAACCTTTGGATATAGCTACTTTCTTTGTGGCACAAGTTTATTAAAAGTGTAACTTCTAAAAGTGTTGGTCTTGGTCTTGGTCTTGGTCTTGGTCTTGGTCGTGGTTTACCCTTGAACTTCAATTAAAGGAGTCGAACAAGTATTGATTATTTGAGTTCTCCTTGGCAATTTCAATTTTTCAACAACCAAAAGAAAGGTGATACCTTGAGCATCTCTAATATCGGCAGGCAACGCAGGCCTACAATATTGCATAGGAAATAAAGAAATGAACTTGGGACAGAATAGAGCTTCAGATTTGCTTCAAACGCATATGTAGACAAATTGCGAAGAGAAACTGGACCCATTTAAACCCAACCTACTAGTCATATAAGAAAACTTTATTCTCTCCCTTTTCCTCCTTACCCTTCCAACGCAACCAAGGTTAGTTCCCATTTCATCTCGATTTTGATGTGTAAATCCAAATTGGCCATTTATATGCCAAGGGGGTGTGCGAACGTTTTGCTGTATGAAGTTGTGCGCACTCAGTAAAAATGTTAAATCATTGATGTTTTGCTTTTGTATTTCCTGCAACAACAATGGGTTCAGGAGTCTAAACTCTGTGGATTGTGTTTTTCTGAACATTATGATTTTCATAACTGGACTGGATTGTTTGTTGGTAACTTATCTGCAGGCATGCGCATTTAGAGACTCATATGAGAAATTCAAGAAAGCCGGAGCTGAGGTCGTAGGTATTAGCGGTGATGATGTTTCGTCTCACAAGGTTAGTGATACCCTCAGTCTCTTGCTATTGTTGAACAAAATGTCTGGTTGAATGTGTGAATGCTTTCTTACTTCGACTCGAGTAAGTATCCAACACGTGTGTAGTTTAAATGCTTGGCTCTTAACATCACGCATTTCAGTGTGTGATATTTACTGAGTATTTCATGAAAACCATGGCCACATTCTTATTTCACGACACATTCTGTAATTGTTTCTGTACTTCACCTCTAGAGTTCTGCCAGACATGGTCACAAATGAGATCAACTTATGAACTTGGGTATTATTGATTCATTTTTAAGAAACCGCCTTTTTGTATTGTTAACATATGGGGTGCCATTTGAAGGAGCCTTTGCAGCTTGATAGTAATGTTGTTAATGGATTCTTTTCATGTGTGAGACTGACTCGGATAAGTTTCTTATTTTATTTTTTACTTTCTGTTTTTTGTGGTTGTGATATATTGAATGTTCTTAAAATATGTTTTCTATGCTCTAGTGTGCTGACATAAACTTTATGTGTGTGAAACCAGTCATTCAAACAGAAGTACAGGCTTCCATTCACCTTACTAAGTGATGATGGCAACCGTGTGAGGAAGGAATGGGGAGTGCCATCAGATTTATTTGGAGCTCTCCCGGGGAGACAGACCTATGTGCTTGACCGTAATGGAGTCGTCCGACTTGTTTACAACAATCAATTCCAGCCTGAGAAGCATATCGACGAGACCCTCAAGTTCCTTCAAAGCCTTTGAGCATTCTCTAAATCCCTTGACTTCTATATATACTTTTTCCGTCTGTCATTTGTTTACCTTTTATATTCTTTGTGGGGAGTATGTTCAAGTTTAACGCTCGTACTCAAGGTCATTCAGTATCATGTGTATGTCTTCTAAAATACTTTGATTTGAAATTGAGTTAGAAGAAATCGACTTGAAGTACCCTTCTCAAACACCCTGGGAATAGGTTTCGCCCGAAGCATTGGACCTTCCTTTTCAATCCGACAGCAGTCCTTCGCAACTGATTTGACATCCAGAGAAGAGAGTCCCAGCAGGTATACTCGAGCCTCTCCCAATCCCGGCAGTAAGCATCAAAGATCCCCTTATTTATGGAAAGCTGGTGAATTTGTGCCTATTTGTATCTATTTAGTGACTTCGTCCCGTTTCCCCACCTCGAAACCAAGGTTATGGGCTGTTAGTATACCGTCACTATAGCGGTTCCTCCTGATCCGTCCAAAGAAAATGGCTACAAAAACACCGAGAGCCCAAGAGCTAGTCTAATCACTAAAATAGGGGGGCCTGGGATTGGCTTTGGGCCTTTCCTGCGGTTTTTTACTGACGCGGTATGACGTGGTATGAGGTGTACACAATTTCGACACGATCGGGTGGCAATCAGATGGTGTCTATTGTTCCCCAAGGATTTACCCCATAGTAAACTATGGGGCTTACATAGAATTGGACTCAAGATAGATATAGAGAATGATTCAGAAATCCACAACAAAGTACAAGACTCTAAACTCACTCAATTGGGTTGGTTTGGACTCTCACTTACAGCTTAGCACAGAGTTAAGACACAAACACACACTCAAACTGACCTACAGCAAAAGTACAAGAATCAGTCTAAGAATGTGTGGACATGACATAGGCCAACTCCGACGCGGCCATGCGCGGGTTTGAGCTGGTGAATGAATCTCATGTGAGATGGATCTCGGGTTCAAATTTAAATCGAAATGGAGTCGCTATCGAACTTTGTGGGAGTTCGGGTCCATTCGAACCCACTCTATATCTTGGTGGGCCGTGCACAAAGTACGGCCCATTTGGATTTCAGAGTTTATGGAGTTCGTCCCTTTGCATTTCGATATCGATATCGACATTATCGGTTACCGTGTATTGAATGACTCTTGTGCGCCAATGGTTTCGGACATCCGGAAACCATGGTTCTGAGTAAGTGGTGAGGGTACGTGTTGGGAAGTTCATAAAGAACACCCAACCCCGTCCGCACTTAGCGACTTTGTGGACATGACGTAGGTCCACCCCGACGCGGCCACGCGCGGGTTTGGGTAGGCGAATGCATCTCCATATGAGAATGGATCGAATTGAAATTTAAGTCGAAATGGAGTCGCCACCGAACTTTGTGGGAGTTCGGACCCGTTCGAGCCCACTCTATGTCGTTATGGGCCATACACAAAGTACGGTCCACTTCGATTTCAGAGTTTATTGGGCTCGTCCCTTTGCATTGCGATATTGATACCGTCACTACCGGTTATCGTGTATTGAATGACTCTCGTGCGCCAACGGTTTCGGGCATCCGGAAACCGAGGTTCTGAGTAAGGGGTGAGGGTACGTGTTGGGAAGCCCACTAAGGACATCCAACCCCGCCCGCACTTAGCGGCCTCTACTAAGACATCGTTTGACTTTCTAATACGCGTGCTAGTAATCCGGTAAAATGATATGCAAACAACATTTTACGAGATATAAATATCGAAAGGGTTGCTACGTCATTTTAATGCATCTTGATTCACGTCCAAGTGATTTAGCATGCGATGTTCATTTAAGGCAATAAATGCCAAACATCGAAAATAGAAAACTCGTAAATAAATTACAAATTACACGGGCGGAATACAACCCGGAATTCACAATACAACGAGCGATAATATAATAATCGAATTAGAAAGCGGTAAATATTAACTATAAACGGAACCGTAAATAGTAAATATAAGCTAGACCGTAAATTGAATAACCGGACAAACTTCGATTAAATACACATTATATTGTGCATTAAGCGGAGGACGGAGACTTTAATACGTATTCACGTATGGGACCGAAGCGTGGTGCTAGCTCGATCCCGGGTCTCGATACCTTGTCCCGACTTATCATATTGAAAGATTGATGTCTAGACTATTCATGCGTCGGACACGACTAAGGAGTCGTCGACACAAAACTAGTCGTGCAAGACATTAGTCAAAGTCGTGAAAGTAGTAAAATAGAATGAAATGCATGAGTTTTGAATTAGGAATCACGTGATTGAATTAACACGTGATGACTTAAAGTCGTAAAAAAGAAATTGATTAGGCTTACGATATTTAGAAGGCTCACGGTTTAGGCATGATACAAGACACTCGATCGAGTCATGGGGGAGACTCGATCGAGTGCCCCTCGTGTAGGCCTTCTGCCTATTATTTGAGGTGTCACTCGATCGAGTGAGCCAAGGCACTCGATTGAGTACCCTCTGTTCGAGGTGCTATTCGATTCGGAAAAGGTAACAATTCCGATTTATTGATTTTGAAATCGACATGTAATTACACTAAATATAAATATTGTCTAATTTATATTTGTGTAAATTTCGATGGCAAAATAGAGTTTGATCGGACTAGAACAAATATCGATTCCCTCCGCGTCATAATGTCGTAATCAATCATTTCGGATCGTGTGACAGTTAATTCGGCGTCAACGGGTTTTGTCCTAATCCGATTTGTCGATGACCTTTTTAGAATAATATTTTGAATAAAATGGGGTCGGACATATTTAACGACAAATCACCGCGATCTATTACGCCCTTAAGTGTTTAGGGCGGCGCACCTCGAAAGGGCGCCACCTCCAATGCGACTTGTAAAGGGATTAAATAGACTTTAGGCGGAATTCGTAATTAAACATATTCGTCCCGAAAATTCGACCGTCGTCGCAAACCTAAGTCCTCGGCATTTTAATATTGTAATTTGGCCTTAAGGCCTACGATCATTAATTTAGCCTCAACGGACGTTGCTCGGATCGTTTTGAAAATAGTTTTGTTGGTAAGTATACACGGTATTATTTATATAACAAAATGTAAATGAGCGATAATTAAAATGTTAGGTGTTAGATACAATAAATAAAAAAATATGTTAGATTGCGATAAATAAAAGTGTTAGATTAGAGAGTTAGTATACACAAAATTAAAAGTTAGTGTGTTACTAATAAAGAAATAAAAATGTTAGTGTCGTTAATATCGACTAATAATAATAGTAATAATAATAATAATAAATAATATATAGTACATATATATATATAATCGAAAAAGAGAAAGGAGAAAGGAAAGAATGTCGGGATTTGAATGTTACACCCTCAACCTACATGCTTTTGCTTCTCGGAATAGGGCTCGTCAAATGGTGGCAAAGTCACGGGAGCGTCGAGATACGTAGGGGAGTTATGGTGTGTATGTGGTTTTGTAGAGATGGATTTTAACGAGTTTTGCTCTCGGTCTTTTACGAGTTTTGATCTCGGGGTTTTGAATATGTATGTATGTGTGTGACTTTGAAGCCAAGTTCAAAGGGATGTGTTGTGTAGAATTGTAAATGTGATGGGTGAAAGTTGTAGGGTGGCTGAAGAGTTGAAAAGTTGTGAAATGGCTTGGGGTGACGGGGTATTTATAGAAGAAATACCCCGGTTTAAGGTCACTCGATCGAGTGGCGCGGGTGCACTCGATCGAGTGCTCGGTTTGGGTCCGGTTTGGCGGGTTCATGGCCTTACTCGACCGAGTGAGTGTGAACCACTCGATCGAGTGTGTGTGAACGGAAGGAGTGTAAATAGGGAATGATTGTTGACCATTTTTGAAAGGATTTGGTTGTTGTGACTTGATTCGTTTTGTGTATTTGGACATAATGTGAGGCTGGTTCGTCTCGGGATTCGACTTTGACCGGATTTTGACTCGGTTGCTAAAAGACGGTTTTATTTTCGGTGTCGGTTTTGACCCAAATTAGCCTCATTTTATTGGAAACGGCCCACTGGGCCTGAATTTGAGGTCGGTTTTGTGAGATTTGTACTCCGCTAAAAGCCCACGCCAGACATTACTGATTCCGAGCCCATATTTGAGCGCGTTAAAGCACGTTTGTGTCCGATCATCATCGGGTGTTTTTTTGGGAACTGCTATAGACACCTAGGGGCCAAATGTGGGTGTATACAGAGCCCCCACTCTGACTGAGGCTTGGACAAGGCGAAAGTCAGAGTAGCTACCAGGCCAATCCAGGATTAAGACCTGGCAGACTTCCGGTAGGGTCGTTTATAGTCCGTTAGACTCGCGTAAAAGGGCTCGCCAACCATAGGATAGAAATCATACCTGAGTTGGTGTTGATAGCTCCGTGGGGAATCGGACTTGCCTTCGAAGTCCTGGGTGTACCTGTATGTAGGCTCATCCCGTGTTATTCCGGAAAAAATACCACCTGGGACCTTCCGCTGGGGAGTTTAATGAGTTGCGCGGGAGCTTGTTTATGAAGCCCTGGGTGTATCTGTTTGCAGATACTTCTCAATTCGGAACTGCGCGGGAGCTTGCCTAAGAAGCTCTGGGTGTGCCCGTTTGCAGACACATCCCAATTTGTATTACGCGGGAGCTTGCCTAAGAAGCCTGGTGTGCCTGTTTGCAGACACATCTTAATTTGCATGTGTCGTTAACTGAAACTTCGTCTCACGTGGGGAATAAAAACTAGATGTTCCGTTGGGAAGCCAAGTTGGTACCTGAAATGTTAGATATATAGGCAGAAATAGCAAATATAGCAAGTAGCAAAATAGCATACATGAAATGCAGTTAGCATCTATAGACTGCCTCGCGCTGGGGAAAATATTTTTGCTTAATTTTGAAATCGAAGTCCTGACAGCAGCACACGTGCTAGGAGACAGGTTTTCAAAATGGAAAGAGTTAGAAAAGAAATTTGCAGTTTAAATAGACTGAAATTTGACCTTGTCGAAAAGGATTTTCTCAAATGGCTAAGTTTTGCAAACTTCAAAGTAAAAGATTTGAAGAGAGATGCATACTGACAGACTCGACTCTGGACGCGACAGGACGGGTTGACAGACACGACTGGACTCTCGAGGGATTGGTCCGCGACTCGGTAGGGGGGTGGGCCACCTAAGATGACAAGACTCTTAAGCTACGCTATTCCGTAGCCTAGGCGAGTGGCAACACGGTCGAACATCGAAATGGGAAGGATGTGCTATAGGGTGGCTGCAGTAGTCTGTAACGAGACTGTAACGACATGACTTAGTAGTAGCAATGTTATAGTCTGGTGCTCTTTTGGATCTTTGGTTTTGGGGTACGGTCCCAAAATGGGTATCGCTTCGAGTCCCTGACAAATTCTCGTCTTCGACTGAGCCGAGTACTAGGACACTCTATAGAAAGGAGGCTAGTTTTTGAAAATCATTTGGATTATGTGAGTGGATGGCGGTCTTCTGTCTAAAGGAAGCTCCCCAGGATGACAAAGCTTGCTGCTGAGAACATGACAGTGTCGTTACCGGAATAATGGTGCTTTTTGAATGTGTGTCAATGTGGGTGGTTGTGCCTCTGTTTGAAGGGCTGCCTACGTATTCACGTGTAAAGAAATCAAACCAAGCCGTAGTTCAGTGAATTGAAAGATATATTATGGTGCCTAGTCTAATAGGACTTTGTGTGTAACTAGCCATAGCGATGGTGTAGGCTAGGTGAATTCCCAATGATGTCTTGATCAGAGGGCTAGAAAGATTAGGATGTTGATCCTGTGACTGTGAGCGTTCTCCGGGGTAGCCCCCAGAGGTGGTGTGAACTATTTGGGCATGTTCTATGCCGACTGCAAGTTGAGTTCCCGTGTTTGGGGTTGGTAACTGGTTTGGATGTTTTTGGAAATGTGGAGCTAGGTCGCAAGTGGCCTTGATGATTCGAAATCTGGAGCTCGATTTTGTGGAGCTAAGGCTTCGAGGGTAAGGTTATTGTAATGTGGTAGGAAAGGAGGAAATCGAGTAAAAATGACTCGAACTTCGATCGGGGTAGGTTTAATGATGCGGGATCTGATTTCCATGTCTGGCCCTAATGGTTAGGGTATATCCTATGGAGCTTGAATCCTCAAAATTCCGGGCTGTCTCTTAGCCTAGGTCTCGAGAAGGTCTTGAGGGTTGCAATGTGGGAAGGCTAAATGTGGTGTTATCTGACCAGCCTGATTATCACCCATCTATTTGATGGTATGGGCATCGATAATTTTTGAATTGACCGTACCCCGGTCAAGGGACTTTCACTTGAATTGACCGTTGACCACGGTAATGGGTGTTTGAATTCTTTTTTTGTTGGGTTGACCTCTTAGCCCCGGTCGTGGGATTCTTCATTTGAGTTGACCGTGCCCCGGTCAAGGGATTGACCGTATCTGGTCGGGGGATGTTGAGAGTTCTTTTTTTTGATGGCCAGCTCTTTTGTTTTGGCCTTTTGCTTTTTTCTTGGACTTTTGATTTTTTTGTCCAACTTTTTTTTTTCACGGTAATCCCCTCATATGGTGTTGTGGGTGGATTTGGGGGTGGGCCCATCGGTTGGATTAGGCTTGTGGAGCTAAACCTTTGTAAGGTGTAAGCCTAGTTGGTATTTGTGTGAGTGCAGCTCATGGTGGAGTACTCTACTGTAAGCATGGTAGTTTAGATCTCGGTATTGTCATCATAATTCCGAGCAGGCTTGCTGGGAGCATCATCCCGAGTTGGGTATTTTTGGCATTAAGTTTATAGAGTCACGATGCTTCTTTTTTTTGCTTCTGGTCAGACTAACGCCTAAGGTAGGGATTAGTCAGTCTTATTGGAGGGGTGTTTATTGTGGGAAATGAGCTTGCCTCCCGTCTTAAACCCAAACTAGGAGACTACCTAGATTTGTCATAGGATTTGATACAGCTCCTGCTAGGGGTAGTTTTGTGGCTTTCTATACTAGACATGGAACATGTAAAGGAAAACACGGGTCTCTGTTCCTTGCAGTCATTGTAGATGTGCCTATAATAGTCACGTGCATGTGCTAACAGTGTATGATGGTGTTCATCATGTTCTCGGAAACACATAAGGAAAGCATATAGTAGAGATAGAGTATTGAAAGCTGATTTTATTGAATTTTTGAAAAGAGGACAGAATGCAAATGACTCTGACTCTGATTTGGAAATGAAGATGTAGGGTATCCTAGACTCGGACTCAGACTTAGACTCGAATCAAATCCGGACTTCTGGATGCTCGGTTGGTTGTTTCTTTCTTTGGTAAGGTCTTTGATTGGAGAAAACGACAGGTGCCACGACTCGCCTTAACTCGACCTTGCGCAAATGCAAGAGAGGAAGTCAAACTAGACACTGCCCGGGGTGATGGGTCGACAAAGACTCTTGGACCGGGATACTCGAACGTTGACCTAGATGAGGTAACGACCTCGGCTTGGACTCGATGGTGAGACTCAAGCTGCACGAGGGTGAGTCCGAAAATGGGGTGACCATGTTTGACCGCGTCGCGTGCTCGGACCAACCGTGGCGACCTAAACCTAAGGTGACTCGAGTGTTCGTAGCATAGGTACGAATCAAAGAAAGCATCATAAGGACACTGGTGTAGGATAAACGTAGGGTACCCCTTAGGGTGACTGTGGTTGACTATTCGGGTGGAGGATAGCCCCCGGTGAGATTAAAGACTCTGATAGGACTCAGATGGTGCGGCATCCAAATGACTCGAAAGTGGCACACGTGATACGCCACGTGTAGGACATGACCCTTAGAGCAACCGTGATTGATCGCTCTGTTGAAGGGTAGCCCCCGAGTGAGACCGAGGACTCTAAAAGGACTCAGATGGTGTGACATCTAAGTGATTCAAAAGTGGGGTACGTGAGACAACACGTGTAAGACATGACCCTTAGAGCAACCGTGATTGACCGCTCTGCTGAAGGGTAGCCCCCAAGTGTAATCGAAGGTTTCGTTAAGACTCGAGTGTCGGACGAGTGACCCTTAGATGTAAGAATCACGAACCTTTTGTTATAAGGCTATGCCTTGTAAAAGGTTGACTCGGCCTCGAGGAAAGGCAGACGGGTAGGGGAAGAAACTTGCGATGTCAAATCGGCAGTGTTTCGACGCTAGAGACCCTAGACCCGAGTTGAATAAGGATGACCCTGTGATTAGGGTAGATCCTTAAGTTAAAGGATGTTTGAATTGGGATGACTCGACTAATGGATTGAAAGATGGGCGAACTTCCCTTAGGAAAGGTCGTGGGGACCGTCCTGCTTGAGGGAAAGATCGTGTGAGACTTTCTAGTTAGGACTCGAGTGTTAAGACGAACCTTCCGTTTACGAGTGTATGACTCGTGTTGGTCGGTTATGCCTTTAGGATAAGGAGGATTGGGATGGGGAAGAAACCCGTGATATAGGATCGACGGAGTTTCGACGCTAAAAACCTTCGACGACTTATAAAAGATCCGACACTACTAAATGCGGTAAGTCCTAAAATAAGAAAGGTTTTTTTTTTTTGAAAAGAGGTTGACTTTCTAAAATAAGGAAGATTTTTTTTGAAAAGGATTGAATTTCGAGAAAATTGGAGGACGGTCCTGACTTTTGAAATTGGCAAAAATGCCGTCGGGCCCGAAGTTTTGAAAGTTTGGAAATTTTTGAACTTTGAAATGGGTAGCATACCGGCTAAAAATAGGCTATTTTGAGTCAAATCGTAAGTCTAATTTTCGGTAGCATTCCGGATTTTTGAAAATTGAATATTTTGGAAAGATGCATTTTTTTTTGAAATGACGATTTTTGAAAACGACACGGAAACCAAGTAGCACATAGTCACGTAAGCATTATAACGACGCCATGTATGCTTTACACTAAGTCTCGGTCGGTCTAAATGGGGTCTATACCAGTGCTCATAGTCTAGACGAGAATCGGGACGGACTTCCTAAGTCGAGTTGAGCTTAGAACATGCCGCAAAGTCCATACAAATCGACTATGAACACCTTTAACGTATCCAAGGCGGAGTACATCGTGGTATAGTGGGACGTCGGTCACCAGTACCGGCCCGGGAAAATATGGGGTTATGCATGAACCGTAAAACTAAAACGCGTATTGTACTAGCCAAACGATTTCTATTTGAGTCTCACCCTGAGGATGCCGATGGTTAGTCACTCATCAGTTAATCCCCAGCGGAGTCGCCAAATTGTGGACATGACGTAAGTCCACCCCGACGCGGCCACGCGCGTGTTTGGGTAGGCAAATGCATCGCCATATGAGAATGGATCGAATTGAAATTTAAGTCGAAAAGGAGTCGCCAACGAACTTTGTGGGAGTTCGGACCCGTTCGAGCCCACTCTATGTCGTTATGGGCCATACACAAAGTACGGCCCACTTCGATTTCAGAGTTTATTGGGCTCGTCCCTTTGCATTGCGATACCGATACCGTCACTACCGGTTATCGTGTATTGAATGACTCTCGTGCGCCAACGGTTTCGGGCATCCGGAAACCGAGGTTCTGAGTAAGGGGTGAGGGTACGTGTTGGGAAGCCCACTAAGGACACCCAACCCCGCCCGCACTTAGCGGCCTCTACTAAGACATCGTTTGACTTTCTAATACGCGTGCTAGTAATCCGGTAAAATGATATGCAAACAACATTTTACGAGATATAAATATCGAAAGGGTTGCTACGTCATTTTAATGCATCTTGATTCACGTCCAAGTGATTTAGCATGCGATGTTCATTTAAGGCAATAAATGGCAAACATCGAAAATAGAAAACTCGTAAATAAATTACAAATTACACGGGCGGAATACAACCCGGAATTCACAATACAACGAGCGATAATATAATAATCGAATTAGAAATCGGTAAATATTAACTATAAACGGACCCGTAAATAGTAAATATAAGCTAGACCGTAAATTGAATAACCGGACAAATTTCGATTAAATACACATTATATTGTGCATTAAGCGGAGGACGGAGACTTTAATACGTATTCACGTATGGGACCGAAGCGTGGTGCTAGCTCGATCCCGGGTCTCGATGCCTTCTCCCGACTTATCATATTGAAAGATTGATGTCTAGACTAGTCATGCGTCGGACACGACTAAGGAGTCGTCAACACAAAACTAGTCGTGCAAGACATTAGTCAAAGTCGTGAAAGTAGTAAAATAGAATGAAATGCATGAGTTTTAAATAAGGAATCACGTGATTGAATTAACACGTGATGACTTAAAGTCGTAAAAAAGAAATTGATTAGGCTCACGATATTTAGAAGGCTCACGGTTTAGGCATGATACAAGACACTCGATCGAGTCGTGGGGGAGACTTGATCGAGTGTCCCTCGTGGAGGCCTTCTGCCTATTATTTGAGGTGTCACTCGATCGAGTGAGCCAAGACACTCGATCGAGTACCCTCTGTTCGAGGTGCTACTCGATTCGGAAAAGGTAACAATTCCGATTTATTGATTTTGAAATCGACATGTAATTACACTAAATATAAATATTGTCTAATTTATATTAGTGTAAATTTCGATGGCTCGTCCTACTCGACATTCGGTTATAGAACCGTTATCTAGTAGTTAAAGCGAAAATTTCAAAATCGAGTTTGATCGGACTAGAACAAATATCGATCCCTCCGCGTCATAATGTCGTAATCAATCCTTTCGGATCGTGTGACAGTTAATTCGGCGTCAACGGGTTTTGTCCTAATCCGATTTGTCGATGACCTTTGTAGAATAATATTTTGAATGAGATGGGGTCGGACATATTTAACGACAAATCACTGTGATCTATTACGCCCTTAAGTGTTTAGGGCGGCGCACCTCGAAAGGGCGCCACCTCCAATGCGACTTGTAAAGGGATTAAATAGACTTTAGGCGGAATTCGTAATTAAACATATTCGTCCCGAAAATTCGACCGTCGTCGCAAACCTAAGTCCTCGGCATTTTAATATTGTAATTTGGCCTTAAGGCCTACGATCATTAATTTAGCCTCAACGGACGTTGCTCGGATCGTTTTGAAAATAGTTTTGTTGGTAAGTATACACGGTATTATTTATATAACAAAATGTAAATGAGCGATAATTAAAATGTTAGGTGTTAGATACAATAAATAAAAAAAATGTTAGATTGCGATAAATAAAAGTGTTAGATTAGAGAGTTAGTATACACGAAATTAAAAGTTAGTGTGTTAGTAATAAAGAAATAAAAATGTTAGTGTCGTTAATATCGACTAATAATAATAGTAATAATAATAATAATAATATATAGTACATATATATAATCGAAAAAGAGAAAGGAGAAAGGAAAGGATGTCGGGATTTGAATGTTACACCCTCAACCTACGTGCTTTTGCTTCTCGGAATAGGGCTCGTCAAATGGTGGCAAAGTCACGGGAGCGTCGAGATACGTAGGGGAGTTATGGTGTGTATGTGGTTTTGTAGAGATGGATTTTAACGAGTTTTGCTCTCGGTCTTTTACGAGTTTTGATCTCGGGGTTTTGAATATGTATGTATGTATGTGTGTGACTTTGAAGCCAAGTTCAAAGGGATGTGTTGTGTAGAATTGTAAATGTGATGGGTGAAAGTTGTAGGGTGGCTGAAGAGTTGAAAAGTTGTGAAATGGCTTGGGGTGACGGGGTATTTATAGAAGAAATACCCCGGTTTAGGGTCACTCGATCGAGTGGCGCGGGTGCACTCGATCGAGTGCTCGGTTTGGGTCCGGTTTGGCGGGTTCATGGCCTTACTCGACCGAGTGAGTGTGAACCACTCGATCGAGTGTGTGTGAACGGAGGGAGTGTAAATAGGGAATGATTGTTGACCATTTTTGAAAGGATTTGGTTGTTGTGACTTGATTCGTTTTGCGTATTTGGACATAATGTGAGGCTGGTTCGTCTCGGGATTCGACTTTGACCGGGTTTTGACTCGGTTGCTAAAAGACGGTTTTATTTTCGGTGTCGGTTTTGACCCAAATTAGTCTCATTTTATTGGAAACGGTCCACTGGGCCTGAATTTGAGGTCGGTTTTGTGAGATTTTTACTCCGCTAAAAGCCCATGCCAGACATTACTGATTCCGAGCCTATATTTGAGCGCGTTAAAGCACGTTTGCGTCCGATCATCATCGGGTGTTTTTTTTGGGAACTGCTATAGACACCTAGGGGCCAAATGTGGGTGTCTACAGACTTCTACTAAGATATTGTTCGATGTTTTAATACGCGTGTTAGTAATTTGGTTGAAACGTTATGCAAATAGTATTTTGACTAAACATGTGAAGATTTGAATAAGTTGCTATGTCGATTTAATGCATCTTTGTATTACGTCGAAGTTGTATTTAGCATGCGAGGTTCGTTTTAGTACAATAAAACAAACAACGAGAATAAAACGCAAAGACAGAAACAATTGAGTTAGTAACGGTAACAACGGATCGTAAATAGTTTTGAAAAGAGTAAGACACGTGATGGACTTGACACGTGTTGACCGAAGTCATAAAAATATTTGATAAGGCTTAATGCATGTGAAGGGATCACGATTTGAGGCGTGAATGAGGTCACTCGGCCAAGTCATGGGGGAGACTCGATCGAGTGCCCTGCTTAGAACCCTTCTACCGGTTTTTTGGGGTGCCACTCGATCGAGTGGGCTAGGCACTCGGTCAAGTGCCCCCTGTACGAACAACAATTCATTTTGGAATTTAGATCCCGAATATGCTTTTAATTGTAAATCGATGATTTGCCAAGTCGTGCGAAAATATAGTATAATTTATGCCCGATTTAATTCTCGATACTCGTCATACTCGATACTTGATTACGGAATCAATATCTTGTATTTAGAGTGAATATTAGAAAAGACGTTATAAGTCGTTTTAAATTGAACTGAGATGAAATAATTCTCTCCGCGTTGTAATGTCGTAATTAGTCCTTTCGGACCATGTGACAGTTATTTCTGCATCAATGAGTTCGTGCTAGTTTAATTTGTTGACTAGTTCTTTTAGACGTAATATTCGACTACGGAGTCCATATCGCATCTTAAGAAAAGAAAATATTTTTTATTTGTTCGATTAGAGCGAAAGTTGATTCCCTCTGCGTCACAACATCGTTATTAATCCTTGCGGATTATGTGATGTTCGATTTGCATCAACAGGTTTCGTTCTAATCTTAAAAAAGGAATCGAATGTGTTTAAGGAGGAATATTCGCGATCCCATCATGCCCTTGAGTGTTTAGGGCGGGGCTCCTCGAGAGGGCTCCACCACTGTTACAACTCGTAAAGGGATTAGAAGGGTCTTATGCAATGTTCATCCTTAAACGTATTCGAATCGAGAAAGTTTTAAAAACTTGATATATGCGCGATGTTTTACGTTAATTAGATAGTAGTAATAATAATAATAATAATAATAGCGTTATTAGAAACGAAAGAAGAAAAATAAAAAAGACGAAAAGAAGAAGAAGATGACGAGAGAGACGAGAAAAACGAGAGAAAGGGAGAGAGAAAAGGAAGGAAACGAGTTTGAATTTGACACCCTCAACCTACATGCTTAGTCTTCTCGGAATATGGCTCGTCTAGTTGTGGCTTAGGCACGGGAGCTTCGAGATGATATAGGAAGAGTTATGGTGGTTTATAATTGGGAAGGGATTTGACGAGTTTTGCTCTCGGGTCTTTTACGAGTTTTGATCTCGGGTTTGCTAGTTTACGCCTAGAGGGGATGTCGAGATTGGAGAGGAAAAAGTTGTGGGGATTGTCGGGTGTCCAAGGGGGTTCAAAGTTGTATCTAAGGTGTGTATTGTGTTGAGGGAGGTAAGGTATTTATAGGAAAATACCCCGACTTTGGATAGAGAAAGCTCTGTTTGGGTGAAGGGAAACACCCGGTTTTGGGATAAGATGAAGTTCCGGTTTTGGATAAAAAAGAGATCACTCGACTGAGTGGTGTATGTCACTCGATCGAGTGCCCGGTCTGACACCGGCTCTTGTGGGTTTTATGAGCCTACTCAACCGAGTGGGCCGGTCCACTCGATCGAGTGGGTCTGGTCGGGTGGGAATTCCTTTTAGAGATAGAATTTTATCTCTAAAGAAGTTGTTTAATTGCTTTGATCCTTTTTGTAGCTGATTTTTGTGTAGTCTTTGACTTTGAGTCAGACTTTCGAAGTGGCGTGACTGATTTTTATGTCTCGGAAATGTCTTTGACCGAGGTTTGACCCTGTCGCTAAAAGACGGTTTTGCCCTTGGTGTCGGTTTTGACCCAAATTAGTCTTGTTTGATTGGAAACGACCTACTGGGCCTGAATTTGAGGTTAGTTTTGTGAGATTTGTACTCCGTAAAAAGCCTAAGCCAGAAACTAACGATTTTGAGCCCATATTCGAGTGTGGGTGTTTGTCGAAAACTGCTATAGACACCTGGCAGCCAAATATGGGTGTCTACAGAGCCCCCACTCAGACTGAGGCTTGGACAAGGCGAAAGTCAGAGTAGATACTAGGCCAATCGAGGATTAAGACCTGACAGACTTCCGGTCGGGTCGTTTATAGTCCATTAGACTTGCGTAAAAGGGCTCGCCAGCCATAAGATAGAAATCATACCTGAGTTTTGTTATCTTGGGATAGCTTCGTGGGGACTTGTTTTTGAAGCCCTGGGTGTATCTGTATGCAAATACATCCCATCTTGGAGCTTCACGGGAGCTTGTTTCTGAAGCCCTGGGTGTATCTGTTTGCAGACACATTCCATCTCGGAACTACGCGGGAGCTTGCCTAAGAAGCCTTGAGTGTATCTGTTTGCAGACACATCCCAATTCGGAATTACGCGGGAGCTTGCCTAATAAAAAGCCCTCGGTGTGCCCGTTCGCAAACTAATCCCAATTCAGAATTACGCGGGAGCTTGCCTAAGAAGCCCTGGGTGTGCCCGTTTGCAGACACATCCCAATTCGGAATTACGCGGGAGCTTGCCTAAGAAGCCCTGGGTGTATCTGTTTGCATATACATCCCAATTCGAATGTGCCACTTCAAGTGAAACTCTGTCTCACGCTAGCTGGGGAGATAAAAACTTGACGTTCCGTTGGGAAGTACAAGCTGGTACCTGAAATGTTAGATAAATAGGCAGTAATAGCAAATATAGTAGATAGGAAATGCAATTAGCATCTATAGACTGACTTGCGCTAGGGAAAAATGATTTTTGCTTCTTTTTGAAATCGAATTCCTGAAAGCAACTCACATGCTAGGAGATAGGTTTTCCCAAAATGGAAAGGGATAGAAAAGAAATTTGCAGTTTAAATAGACTGAAATTTGACCTTGTCGAAAAGGATTTTCTCAAATGGCTAAGTTTTGCAGATTTCAAAGCAAGAATTTGAAGAGAGAGGCCTACCGACAGACTCGACTCTGGACGCGACAGAACGAGTTGACAGACACGACTAGACTCTCGAGGGGTTGGACCGTGACTCGGTAGGGGGGTGGGCCACCTAAGATGACAAGACGCTTAAGTTGCGCTATTCCGTAGCCTAGGTGAGTGACAACACGGTCGAACATCGAAATGGGATAGATCTGTTATAGAGGGATTGCAATAGTCCGTAATGAGACTGTTTCTGCAGGACTCAGCAGTAACAATGTTGTAGTCTAGTGCTCTTTTGAATTTTGTATTTGGGGTACAGTCCCAAAGTCGGTGTCGCTTCGAGTCCCTGACAGATTCTTGTCTTCGACTGAGCCGAGTAACTAGGACACACTGTAAAAAGGTGCCTAGATTTTGAAAGTCATTGGATTTTGTGAGTGGATGGAGAACTTCTGGCTAATAGAAGCCCCCAGGACGACAAAGCGAACTGTTGAGAACATGACAGTGTCGTGACCGGAATGATGGTGCTTTTTGAATGTGTGTTAATGTGGGTGGTTGTGCCCTTGTTGAAAGGCTGCCTACGTATTCACGTGTAGTGAAATCAAACCAAGCCGTAGTTCAGTGTTGAAAGATATATTATGGTGCCTAGTTTATTAGGGCTTTGTGTGTAACTAGCCATAATGATGGTGTAGGCTAGGTGCATTCCCAGTGATGTCTTGATCAAAGGGCTTGAACAGTTAGGATGTTGATCCTGTGACTGTGAGCGTTCTCCGGGGTAGCCCTCAGAGGTGGTGTGAACTATTTGGGCATGTTCTATGCCGACCGCAGGTTGAGTTCCCCTGTTTGGGGCTGGTAACTGGTTTGAAATTTTTTGGAAATGTGGAGCTAGGTCGCAAGTGGCTTTGATGATTTGAAATCTGGAGCTCATTTTGTGGAGCTAAGGCTTCGAGGGTAAGGTATTGCAATGTGGTAGGAAAGGGGGAAGTCGAGTAAAAATGACTCGAACTTCGATTGAGTAGGTTTAATAATGCGGGATCTGATTTCCATGTCTGGCCCTAATGGTTAGAGTGTATCTATGGAGCTTGAATTCTCAAAATTCTGGGTTGTCTCTTAGCCTAGGTCTCGAGAAGGTCTTTGAGGGTTGTAACGTGGATAGGCTAGATGTGGTGTTAGCTGACCAACTTGATTGTTTCTCCCTTTTTTTGATGGTATAATTTTGAATTGACCGTACCTCGGTCAAAGGACTTTCACTAGGGTTGACCGTTGACCACGGTCATGGGTATTTGATTTTTTTTTGTTGACCTCTTAGCCCCGGTCATGGGATTTTTTTGGATTGACCGTTTAACCTCGGCCATGGGTGGCTTTTTTTTTTATGATGGTGTGTTTTTTTTGTTTTGGTTTTTTGCTTTTTCCTTGGACTTTTGATTTTTTTTTGTCCAACATTTTTCTTTTTATCGTCAGACTAACACCTAAGGTAGGGATTGGTCGGTCTTATTAGAGGGGGGGAGGGGTTATTGTGGAAAACGGGCTTGCCTCCCGTCTTGAACCCAAACTAGGAGACTACCTAGATTTGTCCTAGGATTTGATACCACTCTTGCTAAGGGTAGTTATGTGGCTTTCTTTGTCAGACATGGAACAAGTGAAGGAAAACGCGGGTCCCAGTTTCCTGCAGTTATTATAAATGTGCCTATAATAGTCACGTGCATGTGCTCACAGTGTACGCTGGTGTTTATCATGTTCTTGGAAACACAAGGAAAGTATATATGAGCTGATTTTATTGAATTTTGAAAAGAGGACAGAATACAAATGACTCTGACTCTGATTTTGAAATTGAAAGAAAAAGTACATCCTAGACTCGGACTCAGACTAGGACTTAAATCAAATCTGGACTCTTGGATGCATGGGAGGCAGATTGGATGCTTTGGTCGTCGGGCCCTGTATAGTCCATGAGGGGCTTTGCAAGTGACAATGTTTCCATGATGGGTGTCCTCCCGGCATCGAGAAAATCTTGGATGAGGTGTTTCAGTTTCCAACACTTTTCTGTATCGTGCCCCCTCCCCATGTGGAATTGGCAGTAATGTTCAGCGTTCCATGCTTTGGAGCGTTTTTCTGAAGGTGTGTCGGCTGTTGGACCTATAGGTAGTATTAGGCCCTTAGAAACCAACCTTTGGAAAGCGACGGTGTAGGACATATACAAGTGGGTAAATGTCCTTACTCTTGACTGGTTCTTGATTTTCGGAGAGGTGACTTGATGGTTACTTCTCTCGGTCTTGCCATCTTGGGGGTATCAGATAGTTTCGTAAGAGTCTTCATCCTTCAAATGGCTTGGTTGGGTGATTGGCTGCCTTACCCGCTATAGTTGTGTTAGACGGGATCGGGTTCTTACAAGATCCTCTTCGATGATGGCTACCCTGGAACTTAGGTTATCTGGGGCGGTATTGATTTTCGAGAAGATATTGTTAATGGAGCAAGACAGTATAAGCATACTCCCCTGGATATCTCCTTTCTCGACGGCGCAGGATTTATCGTGGTTTGGTAGTGTCTCGGTCATTGGGTCCCTGATAGGAAGAAACGACAGGTGTTAGAACTCGCCTAAGCTCGGTTTTGCGCAGGTGCAAGAGAGTCGAACTAGATACGGCCCTAGGGGACGGGAATGACTAAGATTCTCGGACCGGGATACCCGAACGTTGACCTAGACAAAGTAACGACCGCAAATCAGACTCGAGTTACAGAAGGGTGAGTCCGAAAATGGGGGCGATCGTGTTTGACCGCGTCACTTGCTCGGACGACCAACCGCGGTGACCTAACCCTAGGTGACTCGAGTGTTCGTAGCATAGGTACGATTCGAAGAAGACATCATATGGACGTCGGTGTTGGATGAACGTAAGGTACCCCTGAAGGTGACCGTGGTCGACTGCTCGGTTGGAGGACAACCCCTGAGTGAGACTAAAGACTCTGGTGGGACTCAGATGGTGTGGCATCTAACTGACTTGAAAGTGGGGTACGTGAGACAACCCGTGTAAGACAAGACCCTTAGAGCAACCGTGATTGATCGCCCTGCTGAAGGGTAGCCCCCGACTGGGATTGAAGTTTTGTTAAGACTCGAGTGTTGGACGAGTGACCCTTAGACGTAAGGATCATGAACCTTATGTTATAAGGCTATGCCTTGTAAAAGGTTGACTCGGCCTCGAGGAAAGGAAGACGAGGTAAGGGAAAAAACTTGCGACGTAAGATCGGCAGAGTTTCGACGCTAGAGACCCTCGACTTGACTTGAATAAGGAAAAACCCTGTGATTAGGGTAGACCCTTAAGTTAAAGGATTCTTGAATTGGGATGACTCGACTAATGGATTGAAAGACGGGCGAAATTCCCTTAGAAAAGGTCGTGGGGACCGTCCTGCTAGAGGGAAAGGTCGCGTGGGACTTTCTAGTTAGGACTCAAGTGTTTAGACGAACCTTCCATTTACGAGTGTATGACTCGTGTTGGTTGGTTATGCCTTTAGAATATGGCGGACTAGGATGGGGAAGAAACCCGTGATGTAAGATCGACGGAGTTTCGTTGCTACGGACCTTCGACGCATTATGAAAAGACCCGACACACGGATAACGGTAGGTCCTATAATAAGAAAGGTTTTGAAAAAATGATTGAATTTTGAAAATTGAGAGGACGGTCCTGAAATTGGTGATGGGCCAATAATAGGACCTAGGGCTGTGCAACCGGGCCAACCCGGTCCGACCCGGACCGGACCCGGTTGGACCCGGATCCGGAGTCGTCAAATTTCTTGACCCTGGACCCGGACCGGAAACCAAAATATTGACCCTGGTCCGGCCCGGAAAAATACCGGGTCCGGTTGTCCCGGAATTTTCAATTTTTTTTGGAATTCTGGTCCAAAATTCCGGACCGGTTAGACCGGAATTTTTAAGAAATAAGCATAATTCCGGGTTTTCCGGTCCGGACCGGAAAAAATCGGGTCAGGACCGGAACCCGGAATCGCCCAAAATGATGGCCCGGAGACCGGACCGGAATTTTTTATTCCGAATCCGGTCCGGTAGATTCCGGTCCATTTTTCCGGTCCGACCCGGATTTTGCACACCCCTAATAGGACCGGGCATTTTGAAATATTAGAAGGGTTGCGAGTAATTTCGCATTTCGAAAATTTAGGAGGCGATCCCGTCTTTTGAAATTGGCAGCATGCCGACAGGAGCGAGCTTTTTGAAAAGTTGAATATTTGGAATTTTGAAAATTTGAATATCGAAAATAAAGTTCCGAAAATTTGAAAATCAAACACGGGACCTGAAAATTTGAAAAATCGGAAGCGGCATTCTGGAGATTTGAAAATCGAGAATGGCATCTCAAAGATCTGGAAATCAAAATTGAATTCTGAGAATTTGAAAAAAAAATGAATAGGGATCGGAAATTTGAATATTGAAATGGATAGCATGTCGGCTAGAAAATAGGCTTGTTTTGAGTCAAATCTTAAGTCTGAATTTCGGCAGCTTTCTGATTTTTTGAAAATTGGATATTTTTGAAAAGATGCATTTTTGGAATTTCGGAATTTTGAATATCGAAAATGAATTTCCGAAAATTTGATAATCAAAAACAAGATCCCGACTTTTAAAATTGGCGAAAATGTCGTCGGGCCCGATTTTTTTTGAAAAATTGAAATTTTTTGAATTTTTGAAATGGATAGCATACCGGCTAAAAATAGGTCATTTTGAGTCAAATCGTAAGTCCTAATTTCGGTAGCATTCCGAGTGTTTGAAATTGAATATTTTTGGAAAAAAATGCACTTTTTGAAAATGACGGTTTTTTTGAAAACGACATGGAAACCAAGTAGCACATAGTCACGCAAGCATCATAACGACACCATGTATGCTTTACACTAAGTCTCGATCGGTCTAAATAGGGTCTATACCACTGCGCATAGCCTTTTCGAGAATTGGGACGGACTTCCTAAGTCGAATTGATCTTAGAACATGCCGCGAAACCCATACGAATTAGCTATGGATACCTTGACATATCCAATTTGGAATACATCGTAGTATAGTGGGACGTCGGTCACCAGTACCGGCCCGGGAAATGATGAGGTTATGCATGAACCGTAAAACTAAAATGCGTATTGTACTATTCGAAAGATTTCTCCTCGAGTCTCACCCT
Organism: Agrostemma githago; assembly: GCA_958450325.1. Classification (NCBI taxonomy): domain Eukaryota; kingdom Viridiplantae; phylum Streptophyta; class Magnoliopsida; order Caryophyllales; family Caryophyllaceae; genus Agrostemma; species Agrostemma githago. The sequence goes on from OY288242.1 coordinate 38,122,006, forward strand.
GAGGATGCCGATGGTAAGTCACACATCAGTTATCCCCAGCGGAGTCGCCAAATTGTGGACATGACATAGTGTGGACATGACGTAGGTCCACCTCGACGCGGCCACGCGCGGGTTTGGGTAGGCGAATGAATCTCGGGGTGAGATTGTTCTCGGGTTCGAAATTTAAGTCAAAATGGAGTCGCCACAAAATTTTGTGGTTATTCGGAACCATACGAGCCCACTCTATGTCGTCATGGGCTGTACACAAAGTACGGCCCACTTCGATTTCAGAGTTTATGGGGCTCGTCCCTTTGCATTGCAATATCGATACCGTTTAAACCGGCTTTCGTATATAGAATGACTCTCGAGCGCCAATGGTTTCGGGCATCCGGAAACCAAGGTTCTGAGTAAGGGGTGAGGATACGTGTTGGGAAGCCCACTAAGGACACCCAACCCCGCCCGCACATGGCGGCCTCTACTAAGACATCGTTCGTGTTCGTGTGCGCGCGCTAGTAAAACGATTAAATGATATGCAAACAGCGTTTTCGGGCTAAGCATGCGAGTTGTTGATTAACTACGTCATTTAATGCATCTTGATTCACGTCAAAGTGATTTAGTATGCGATGTTCATTTAAGGCAATAAATGGAAAACATCGAAAATAGAAAACTCGTAAATAAATTACAAATTACACGGGTGGAATACAACCCGGAATTCACAATACAACGAGCAATAAAACAGAATAATCGAATGGGAAATGGTAAACGTTAACTAGAAACGAACCCGTATATTATAAATATAAACTAGACCGTAAGTTGTGCAAACGGACGAACTTCGATTAAATACACATTATATTGTGTATTAAACGGAGGACGGAGATATGGAACCTAGACGTGGTGCTAGCCCGATCCCGAATCTCGATGCCTTGTCCCGACTTATCACATCGAGGAATAGAGTCTAAATTAATGATGTGTCGGATACGACTAAAGAGTCGTCGACACAAGATTAATAGTGCGAGACCGTCGATCAAAGTCGTTTTAAGTGATATGATATGCATGAGTTTTGAAAAATAGGATCACGTGATTGACTTTACACGTGTCGACTAAAAGTCGTAAAAAAATGACGAGGCTCAAATGATGATCAAAGCACTCGGATTTCTGGGCTACAGGACCCACTCGATCGAGTCATGGCATGGACTCGGTCGAGTGCGCCATTAAGGTAGCTACAGCCCGGTTTTTGGGGTGCTACTCGATCGAGTGGCCCATGGCACTCGATCGAGTGCCCCCTGTACGAGGCATGGCTCGTTTCATTTTTATTTGTTTGAATTCGATAATTGACCGAGTTAAATAAAAATATTGCATTATTTAAATTCAACTCGGTTCTCGATGTCATAAACGTGTATTATACAATTATGAGACCGTTATCGGGATTTTATGAAATATGCTATTATGTGATTGAAAAGTTTGATTAATAACGAAATTATAGTCCTCCGCGTCACGACATCGATACTAATCCTAAAGGATTATGTGATGTCGTTTTTCGCCTCAACGAATCTCGTACTAATCTTAGAAATGGAGTCTTACGCGTTCAACTATGAGCAATCACGATCGCGTTATGCCCTTGAGTACATTGGGGCGGCGCTCCTCGAAAGGGTGCCACCTCCGTCGTGACTCGTAAAGGGATTAAACGGACTTTGGATGACGTCGTAGTCAAACGTGTTAAGATCCGAATTTTAATATTATATAAATATATATATACACGGTATTAATATGTTAATGACGAAAGGATAAAAATTAGTAAACGATAAAATTAAATGTTAGGTGTTAGATACAATAAATAAAAAATGTTAGATTGCGATAAATAAAAGTGTTAGATTAGAGAGTTAGTATACACGAAATTAAAATGTTAGTGTTAGCGGTTAGTAATAATAATAATAATAATATATATATATATATATATATAATCAAAAAGAAAAGAGAAAGGAGAAAGAGATGTCGGGATTTGAATTACACCCTCAACCTACATGCTTAATCTCGGAAACGAACTCGTAACGTAGCGGCGTGTGCGCGGGAGTGTCGAGAATGTAGGAGGAGTTATGGTGTGATTGGTTTGGGAGAGGTTGCTCTCGGGTCTTTGATGAGTTTTGATCTCGAGTTTTTGATTGTATGTGTGTGTAGAGAGGTTGTGTATATGGTGATGTCGAAAATGGTGATGATTTGTAACTTGATATGGCTGAAAAATGTAGGGTTTTTGAAGGTAAAGTTGGCTGGAGAATATGATGGAAAAAGTCCTTTAATGTGATGGGTTGATGGGGTATTTATAGGAGAACCCCACGACCTAGGGTCACTCGATCGAGTGGCCCTAGTGCACTCGGTCGAGTGCCTTTGAAAATGAATCTGGTCCGTTTTTTGAGGCTCCACTCGACCGAGTGGGTCAATCCACTCGATCGAGTGGATTAATTAGGATGAGATATTTTAGGAATGATTTGTTTACTTTTTTTGAATGATTTGGTTGTTGTGACTTGATTCATTTTGTGTATTTGGACATAATGTGAGGCTGGTTCGTCTCGGGATTCGACTTTGACCGGGTTTTGACTCGGTCGCTAAAAGACGATTTTATTTCCGGTGACGGTTTTGACCCAAATTAGTCTCATTTTATTGGAAACGGCCCACTGGGCCTGGATTTGAGGTCGGTTTTGAGAGATTTGCACTCCGCTAAATGCCCACGTCGGATACTATTGATTCCGAGTCCGTATTCGAGCGTATTAAGTCACGTTTACGTCCGATCATCATCGGGTGTTTTGTCGGGAACTGCTATAGACACTAGCAGGCAAAATGCGGGTGTCTACAGAGCCCCCACTCTGACTGAGGCTTGGACAAGGCGAAAGTCAGAGTAGCTACCAGGCCAATCGTAGATTACGACCTAGCAGCCTTCCAGTCGGGTCGTTTATAGTCCATTAGACTCGCGTGAAGGGCTCGCCAGCCATAAGAAAAGGGTCATACCTGTCCTGATGATGATAGCTCTGTGGGGAGTCGGACTTGCCTTTGAAGTCCTAGGTGTACCTGTATTTGCACATAATATTTAGGTGAAACACCGACTCATGCTGGGGAGTAAAGTAGCTGCGCGGGGACTTGCTTCTGAAGTCTTGGGTGTACCCGTATGCCGACACATCACATCTTGGATGTAGCATTCCAGGAGAAACACCGCTTTTGATGTTCCGTTAGGAAGCATTAGCTGGCACCTAAAATGTTAGATACATAGGCAGAAATAGCAGGCATAGTATATAGCAAGATAGCACATAGGAAATGCAGTTAGCATCTATAGACTGGCTTGCGCTGGGAAAATGATTTTTGCTTAGTTTTGAAATCGAAGTCCTGGAAGCAACTCACGTGCTAGGAGATAGGTTTTCAAAATTGAAAGGGGTAGAAAAGAAATTTGTAGTTTAAATAGACCTTGTCGAAAAGGATTTTATCAAATGGCTAAGTTTTGCAAATTTCAAATCAAGAATTTTGAAGAGAGACATACCGACAGACTCGACTCTAGACTCTCGAGGGTTTGGACCGCGACTCAGGGGGTGGGCCACCTAAGACGACAAGACTCTTAAGCTGCGCTATTTCGTAGCCTAAGCGAGTGGCAAGACAGTCGAACATCAAAATGGGAAGAATGTGTAATAGGGGGATTGCAGTAGTCTGTAATGAGACTGTTTTTGCATGACAAGGTTTAGCAGTAGCAATGCTATAGTCTAGTGCTTTTTTGAATTATTGATTTTGGGGTACATTCCCAAATTGGGTGTTGCTTCGAGTCCTTGACAGATTCTCGTCTTTGACTGAGCCGAGTACTAGGACACACTATAGAAAGGTGGCTAGATTTTTGAAAGTATTTGGATTATGTGGGTGGATGGAGAACTTCTGCCTAAGAGAAGCCCCCAGGAAGACAAAGCTAACTGTTGAGAACATGACAGTGTCGTGATAGGAATGATGGTGCTTTCTGAATTTGTGTCAATATGGGTGGTTGTGCCCTTGTTGAAAGGCTGCCTACGTATTCACGTGTAGTGAAATCAAACCAAGCCGTAGTTCAGTGGACTGGAAGATATATTATGGTGCCTAGTTTATTAGGGCTTTGTGTGTAACTAGCCATAGCGATGGTGTAGGCTAGGTGAATTCCCAATGATGTCTTGATCAAAGGGCTAGAACAGTTAGGATGTTGATCCCGTGACTGTGAGCGTTTTTTGGGGTAGCCCTCAGAGGTGGTGTGAACTATTTGGGCATGTTCTATGCCGACCGCAGGTTGAGTTCCCGTGTTTGGGGTTTGTAACTGGTTTGGATGTTTTTGGAAATGTGGAGCTAGGTCGCAAGTGGCTTTGATGATTCAAAATCTGGAGCTCGATTTTGTGGAGCTAAGGCTTCGAGGGTAAGGTATTGCAATGTGGTAGGAAAGGGGGAAGTCGAGTAAAAATGACCCGAACTTCAATTGCGGTAGGTTGATAATGCGGGATCTGATTTCCATGTCTGGCCCTAATGGTTAGGGGTATTCTATGAAGCTTGAATCCTCAAAATTCCGGACTGTCTCTTAGCCTAGGTCTCGGGAAGGTCTTGAGGGTTGTAATGTGGGAAGGCTAGATGTGGTGTTAGCTGACCAGCTTAATTGTCTCTTCCCTATTCGATGGTATGGGCATTGATAATTTTTGAATTGACCGTACCCCGGTCAAGGGACTTTCACTTGAGTTGAACGTTGACCACGATCATGGGTATTTGAATTTTTTGTTTTTGTGTTTTTTTTTGGGTTGACCTCTTAGCCCCGGTCGTGGGATCCTTCACTCGAGTTGACTGTGTTCCCAGTCAAGGGATTGATCATATCTGGTCGAGGGATGTTGAAAGTTCTTTTTTGGTCATGGCCAGCTCTTTTGTTTCGGCCTTTTGCTTTTTTCTTTGGACTTCTGTTTTTTGTCCAGTTTTTTTTTTCACGGCTATCCCTCCCTTTGATGTTGTGGGTGGATATGGGGGTGGGCCCATCGGTTGGATTAGGCTTGTGGAGCTAAACCTTTGTAAGGTGTAAGCCTAGTTGGTGAGTGCAACTCGCGGTGGAGTACTCTACGGTAAGCATGGTGATTTGGATCTCGGTATTGTCATCATAATTCCGAGCAGGCTTAGTGGGAGCATTGTCCCGAGTTGGGTATTTTTGGCATCAAGCCTATAGAGTCACGATGCTTCTTTTTTTGCTTCTGGTCAGACTAACGCCTAAGGTAGGGATTGATCAGTCTTATTGGAGGGGTGTTTATTGTGGGAAATGGGCTTGCCTTTCGTCTTGAACCCAAACTAGGAGACTACCTAGATTTGTCATAGGATTCGATACTGCTCCTACTAGGGGTAGTTATGTGGCTGTCTATGCCGGACATGGAACAGGTAAGGGAAAACATGGGTCTCAGTTCCTGCAGTCATTATAGATGTGCCTATAATAGTCACGTGCATGTGCTCACAGTGTATGATGGTGTTCATCATGTTCTCATAAACACATAAGGAAGCATATATGAGAGATTGAAAAAGTTGATTTTGTTGAATTTTGGAAAGAGGACAGAATACAGTTGACTCTGACTCTGACATTGGAATTGAAAGAAATAGAACATCCTAGACTCGGACTCAGACTCGGACTTAAATCAAATCTGGACTCTGGGATGAGGTTGTCAGTAATCTTCGGCTTCTAAGGACTCAAATGGATGTCCAGTATAGCCTTCGGTAGAAGCTTTACCCAGATCATCATTATGTCGAAGATCGTCTTCAATCCTAGTGCCCATTTCGGTAAGCACTGCAAAGTTTGAAATGCCGGCATACCTAAGATGGACGCGGTAGGAGGGTAGAAGGTTGTTGATGAATGCCTCCACTAGTGTCTTCTCGCTGGGCTTGTCTATCAGCTTAACACTCTCAGCCCGCCAACGTTGAAGGTATTTGGTTAAACCTTCTGTTGGATCTTGGGCCATGACTTCTAAAGTCCGCATGGTAGTCTGAAGTTCAGTATTATCAGAATAGTTTTTAGCGAACTCGGTAGCCACATCTTCCCAAGTGGGGAATCTTTTTGTATTAAGCCTATAGAACCAGGCTTTTGGATATTTCCCGAGGGATGTGCCGAATAGATTGATGAACATGTCGGCTTTGACCCCCTTGATCGCCATAAATGCCTTGAAAGCTCGGAGGTGTAGTAATGGATCCTCCGTCCCTTCGAATATGGGTAACCCTTCTAGATTGAGATCTGTTGGTAGTTTCTCACTAATGGGTGTATAGTCTCGGGAGTTTTCAACTCGGATGTTGTTCTCTTGGGAGGCATGGAACTGTTGTTCGAGCTCACGCACCGTGCTGATCAGTTTGGCAAATGGCCCAGTATTTACCGACCCGTAATTGAAGTCTTGTTCTTCAACGACAGTTAGACGAGCATCCAAGGCCTCTTGGTCGGTTCTTATGAACCCTAGTTGGGTTTCAAACATGGTCTGCTTACTAGCCATGGTTTCTAGCAAAGCCTTCAGTTCATTAATGGTGTTTTCCATCTCCCTATTCCCGGTTGTGGATGCCATCCTCTGCGAGAATACCCACGTAATCAGAAATGTTGCTTCGGAACTTGAATACACCAAGGCATAGGAAATAGCGCGGGAGGAGAGACAATTCTGGTTTGACTCGGGTTAGACTCTCCTAAGACAAATATGTAGGGTACGATTCTCGGAGTGATTGTGATTAATCGCCCCGTCGGAGAATAGCCCCCAAGTGAGACCAAGGACTCTTGTAGGACTCAGATGGTGTGACATCTAAGTGACTCAAAAGCGGGGTACGTGAGACAACACGTGTAAGACATGACCCTTAGAGCAACCGTGACTGATCGCTCTGCTGAAGGGTAGCCTCCGAGTGAGATTGAAGGTTTTGTTAAGACTCGAGTGTCGGACGAGTGACCCTTAGATCTAAGGATCACGAACCTTTAGCTACAAGGCTATGCCTTGTAAAAGGTTGACTCGGCTTCGAGAAAAGGCAGACGGGGTAAGGGAAGAAACTCGCGATGTAAGATCGGCAGAGTTTCGACGCTAGAGACCCTTGACTTGACTTGAATAAGGATAGACCCTGTGATTAGGGTAGACCCTAAAGTTAAAGGACTTAAATTGGGATGACTCGACTAACGGATTGAAAGACGGGCAAAATTCCCCTAGGAAAGGTCGTGGGGACCATCCTGTCGGAGGGAAAGATCGCGTGTGACTTTCTAGTTAGGACTCGAGTGTTCAGACGAACCTTCCATTTACGAGTGTATGACTCATGTTGGTCGGTTATGCCTTTAGGAAAAGGCGGACTAGGATGGGGAAGAAACCCGTGATGTAGGATCGACGGAGTTTCGACGCTAAAGACCTTCGACGTATTACGAAAAGACCTGACACACGAATTACGGTAGGTCCTATAATAAGGAAGGTTTTTGAAAAATGATTGAATTTTGAAAATTGAGAGGACAGTCCTGAAATTGGCAGTGGGCCAATAGGACCGGGCATTTTGAAATATTAGAATGGTTGCGAGTAATTTTGCGTTTTGAAAATTGAGGAGGCGATCTCGTCTTTTGAAATTGGCAGAATGCCGACACGCCCGAGTTTTTTTTTTGATAAGTTGAATATTTGGAATTTTGAAAATTTGAATATCGAAAATAAATTTCCGAAAGTTTGAAAATCGAAAATAAGATCCTGAAGATTTGAAAATCGAAAACGGCATCTCGAAGATTTGAAAATCGAGAATCTCGAGGATTTGAAAAAAATCGAAATGGAATTTTGAAATTTGAAAATCGAAATGGAATTTGAAAATTCAAAAATCGAATGGTGGATCGAAAATTCGAATTTTGAAATGGACAGCATGCCGGCTAGAAAATAGGCTATTTTGAGTCAAATCGTAAGTCTAAATTTCGGCAGCATTCCGAGTTTTGAAGATTAGGATATTTTGAAAAGACGGGTCCCGAAACGGACAGTATTTCGGTTTTTTCAAAATTTGGTATTTTTGGAAAGATACATTTTTTGAAATGACGGTTTTTGAAAAAAATAACACGGAAACCAAGTAGCACGTAGTCAAGCAAGCATTACAACGACGCTTATGTATGCTTTACACTAAGTCTCGGTCGGTCAAAATAGGGTCTATACCAACAACGATGGCATTCTCGTGAATCGGGACGGACTCCCTAAGCCAATTTGGTCTTAGGACATGCCGCAAAACCCAGACGAGTTCCGCCATTGAAGTCTTTAGTGCACCCATGTAGGAATGCACCGTGGTATAGTGGGACGTCGGTCACAAGTAACCGGCCCGGGCAAAATTGGGTTATGCATGAATCATTAAACTAATGCGCGCACACTAATATACGAACGATTTCTCTTCGAGTCTCACCCTAGGAACCCCGATGACATGTGGTACATCAGGTATCCCCAGCGGAGTCGCCAAATTGTGGACATGACGTAGGTCCACCCCGACGCGGCCACGCGCAGGTTTGGGTAGGCGAATGAATCTCGTGGTGAGATTGTTCTCAGGTTCGAAATTTAAGTCAAAATGGAGTCGCCACCGAATTTTGTGGTTATTCGGAACCAAACGAGCCCACTCTATGTCGTCATGGGCTGTACACAAAGTACGACCCTCTTCGATTTCAGAGTTTATGGGGCTCGTCCCTTTGCATTGCAATATCGATACCGTTTAAACCGACTTTCGTATATAGAATGACTCTCGAGCGCCAATGGTTTCGGGCATCCGGAAACCAAGGTTCTGAGTAAGGAGTGAGGGTACGTGTTGGGAAGCCCACTAAGGACACCCAACCCCGCCCGCACATGGCGGCCTCTACTAAGACATCGTTTGTGTTTGTGTGCGCGCGCTAGTAAAACGATTAAATGATATGCAAACAGCGTTTTCGGGCTAAGCATGCGAGTTGTTGATTAACTACGTCATTTAATGCATCTTGATTCACATCAAAGTGATTTAGCATGCGATGTTCATTTAAGGCAATAAATGGAAAATATCGAAAATAGAAAACTCGTAAATAAATAACAAATTACACGGGCGGAATACAACCCGGAATTCACAGTACAACGAGCAATAAAATAGAATAATCGAATGGGAAATGGTAAACGTTAACTAGAAACGGACCCGTATATAATAAATATAAACTAGACCGTAAGTTGTGCAAACGGACGAACTTCGATTAAATACACATTATATTGTGTATTAAACGGAGGACGGAGATATGGAACCTAGACGTGGTGCTAGCCCGATCCCGAATCTCGATGCCTTGTCCCGACTTATCACATCGAGGAATAGAGTCTAAATTAATCGTGTGTTGGATACGACTAAAGAGTCGTCGACACAAGATTAATAGTGCGAGACCGTCGATCAAAGTCGTTTTAAGTGATATGATATGCATGAGTTTTGAAAAATAGGATCACGTGATTGACTTTACATGTGTCGACTAAAAGTTGTAAAAAAATGACGAGGCTCAAATGATGATCAAAGCGCTCGGATTTTTGGGCTACAGGACCCACTCGATCGAGTCATGGCATGGACTCGGTCGAGTGCGCCTTTAAGGTAGCTACTGCCCGGTTTTTGGGGTGCTACTCGATCGAGTGGCCCATGGCACTCGATCGAGTGCCCCCTGTACGAGGCATGGCTCGTTTCATTTTTATTTGTTTGAATTCGATAATTGACCGAGTTAAATAAAAATATTGCATTATTTAAATTCAACTCGGTTCTCGATGTCATAAACGTGTATTATACAATTATGAGACCGTTATCGGGATTTTATGAAATAAGCTATTATGTGATTGAAAAGTTTGATTAATAACGAAAGTATAGTCCTCCGCGTCACGACATCGATACTAATCCTAAAGGATTATGTGATGTCGGTTTTCGCCTCAACGAATCTCGTACTAATCTTAGAAATGGAGTCTTACGCGTTCAACTATGAGCAATCACGATCGCGTTATGCCCTTGAGTACATTGGGGCGGCGCTCCTCGAAAGGGTGCCACCTCCGTCGTGACTCGTAAAGGGATTAAACGGACTTTGGATGATCGTCGTAGTCAAACGTGTTAAGATCCGAATTTTAATATTATATAAATATATATATACACGGTATTAATATGTTAATGACGAAAGGATAAAAATTAGTAAACGATAAAATTAAATGTTAGGTGTTAGATACAATAAATAAAAAATGTTAGATTGCGATAAATAAAAGTGTTAGATTAGAGAGTTAGTATACACGAAATTAAAATGTTAGTGTTAGCGGTTAGTAGTAGTAATAATAATAATAATAATAATAATAATAATAATAATAATATATATATATATATATATAATCAAAAAGAAAAGAGAAAGGAGAAAGAGATGTCGGGATTTGAATTACACCCTCAACCTACATGCTTAATCTCGGAAACGAACTCGTAACGTAGCGGCGTGTGCGCGGGAGTGTCGAGAATGTAGGAGGAGTTATGGTGTGATTGGTTTGGGAGAGGTTGCTCTCGGGTCTTTGGCGAGTTTTGATCTCGATTTTTTGATTGTATGTGTGTGTAGAGAGGATGTGTATATGGTGATGTCGAAAATGGTGATGATTTGTAACTTGATATGGCTGAAAAATGTAGGGTTTTTGAAGGTAAAGTTGGCTGGAGAATATGATGGAAAAAGTCCTTTAATGTGATGGGTTGATGGGGTATTTATAGGAGAACCCCACGACCTAGGGTCACTCGATCGAGTGGCCCTAGTGCACTCGTTCGAGTGCCTTTGAAAATGAATCTGGTTCGTTTTTTGAGGCTCCACTCGACCGAGTGGGTCAATCCACTCGATCGAGTGGATCAATTAGGATGAGATATTTTAGGAATGATTTGTTGACTTTTTTTGAATGATTTGGTTGTTGTGACTTGATTCATTTTGTGTATTTGAACATAATGTGAGGCTGGTTCGTCTCGGGATTCGACTTTGACCGGGTTTTGACTCGGTCGCTAAAAGACGGTTTTATTTCCGGTGACGGTTTTGACCCAAATTAGTCTCATTTTATTGGAAACGGCCCACCGGGCCTGGATTTGAGGTCGGTTTTGAAAGATTTGCACTCCGCTAAATGCCCACGTCGGATACTATTGATTCCGAGTCCGTATTCGAGCGTATTAAGTCACGTTTACGTCCGATCATCATCGGGTGTTTTGTCGGGAACTGCTATAGACACTATCAGGCAAAATGCGGGTGTCTACACATAGGTCCACCCCGACGCGGCCACGCGCGGGTTTGGGGAGGCGAATGAATCTCATGTGAGATGGATCTCGGGTTAAAATTTAAATCGAAATGGAGTCGCCACCGAACTTTGTGGGAGTTCGGGCCCATTCGAACCCACTCTATATCTTGGTGGGCCGTGCACAAAGTACGGCCCATTTGGATTTCAAAGTTTATGGGGTTCGTCCCTTTGCATTGCGATATCGATACCGACATTATCGGTTACCGTGTATTGAATGACTCTCGTGCGCCAATGGTTTCGGGCATCCGGAAACCATGGTTCTGAGTAAGGGGTGAGAGAACGTGTTGGGAAGTTCACAAAGAACACCCAACCCCGCCCGCACTTAGCGGTCTCTACTAAGATATCGTTCGATGTTTTAATACGCGTGTTAGTAATTAGGTTGAAACGTTATGCAAACAATATTTTGATTAAACATGTGAAGATTTGAATAAGTTGCTATGTCGATTTAATGCATCTTTGTATCACGTCGAAGTTGTATTTAGCATCCGTGGTTCGTTTAGTACAACAAAACAAACAACGAGAATAAAACGCAAAGACAGAAACAATTGAGTTAGTAACGGTAATAACGGATCGTAAATAGATTAGAACGATATAAGAAGACACGATGCATAGTTTTGAAAAGAGTGGGACACGTGATGGACTCAACATGTGTTGACCGAAGTCATAAAAATATTTGATAAGGGTTAATTGTGAAGGGATCACGATTTGAGGCGTGAATGAGACCATTCGGCCGAGTCATGGGGGAGACTCGGTTGAGTGCCCTGCTTAGAACCCTTCTGCCGGTTTTTTGGGGTGCCACTCGATCGAGTGGGCTAGGCACTCGGTCGAGTGCCAGTTCGTTTTGGAATTTAGATTCCAAATTTGCTTTTAATTGTAAATCGATGATTTGCCAAGTCGCGCGAAAATATAGTATAATTTATGCTCGACTTGATTCTCGATACTCGTCATACGCGATACTTGATTACGGAATCAATATCTTGTATTTAGAGTGAATTTTAGAAAATAGGTTATAAGTCGTTTTAAATTGAACTAAAACGAAATAATTCTTTCCACGTTGTAATGTCGTAATTAGTCCTTTCGGACCATGTGACAGTTATTTCAGCATCAACGAGTTCGTGCTAGTTTAATTTGTTGACTAGTTCTTTTAGATGCAATATTCGACTACAGAGTCGATATCGCATCTTAAGAAAAGAAAACGTTTTTTATTTGTTCGATTAGAGCGAAAGTTGATTTCCTCTGCGTCACGACATCGTTATTAATCCTTGCGGATTATGTGATGTTCGATTTGCATCAACAGGTTTCATTCTAATCTTAAAAAAGGAATCGAATGTGTTTAAGAAGGAATATTCGCGATCCCATCATGCCCTTGAGTGTTTAGGGCGGGGCTCCTCGAGAGGGATCCACCACTGTTACAACTCGTAAAGGGATAAGAAGGGTCTTATGCGATGTTCATCCTTAAATGTATTCGAATCGAGATAGTTTTAGAAAATTGATTTATGCGCGATGTTTTACGTTAATTAGATAGTAATAATAAGAGCGTTATTAGAAACGAAAGAAGAAAAATAAAAAAGACGAAAAGAAGAAGAAGATGACGAGAGAGACGAGAAAAACGAGAGAAAGGGAGAGAGAAAAGGAAGGAAACGAGTTTGAATTTGGCACCCTCAACCTACATGCTTAGTCTTCTTGGAATATGGCTTGTCTAGTTGTGGCTTAGGCACGAGATCTTCGAGATGATATAGGAAGAGTTGTGGTGGTTTATAATTGGGAAGGGATTTGACGAGTTTTGCTCTCGGGTCTTTTACGAGTTTTGATCTCGGGTTTGCTAGTTTATGCCTAGAAGGGATGTCGAGGTTGAAGAGGAAAAAGTTGTGGAGATTGTCGGGTGTCCAAGGGTGTTCAAAGTTGTATCTAAGGTGTGTATTGTGTTGAGGGAGGTGGGGTATTTATAGGAAAAATACCCCGGCTTTGGATAGAGACAGCTCGGTTTGGGTGAAGGGAAACACCCAGTTTTGGGATAAGATGAAGTTCTGGTTTTGGATAAAAAAGAGATCACTCGACCGAGTGGTGTATGGCACTCGATCGAGTGCCCGGTCTGACACCGACTCTCGTGGGTTTTATGATCCTACTCGACCGAGTGGGCCGGTCCACTCGATCGAGTGGGTCTGGTCGGGTGAGAATCCCTTTTAGAGATAGAATTTTATCTCTAAAGGAGTTGTTTAATTGCTTTGATCATTTTTGTAGCTGATTTTTTTGTAGTCTTTGACTTCGAGTCAGACTTTCGAAGTGGCGTGACTGATTTTTATGTCTCGGAAATGTCTTTGACCGGGGTTTGACCCGGTTGCTAAAAGACGGTTTTGCCCTTGGTGTCGATTTTGACCCAAATTAGTCTTATTTGATTGGAAACGACCTACTGGGCCTGAATTTGAGGTTAGTTTTGTGAGATTTTTACTCCTTAAAAAGCTCAAGCCAGAAACTAACGATTTTGAGCCCATATTCGAGTATTCTAAAGCACATTCGCGTCCGATCATCATTGGGTGTTTGTTGGAAACTGCTATAGACACCTGACAGTCAAATGGGTGTCTACAGAATGTCACAGATTACTACACAAAATCCCACAATCTAGCACATGGAAATTAGTAGGTCTGACTTAACAAATAACAGCAATGCACAAGTTTGAATAAGATTTGTTTTTCATTCATTCATAATCTGCTTAATACATATGTAGGTTGAGGTCCTTATATAGGCCTTAACATAACAAAGTTTAACGTAAAAAAGATTACATCCAAAGGCTAAGATTGAAACTGAATAATTGACAAAATACATTCACTACTACAAAAAGTGTCAAAGAAACCAGTTAAAAATGGCATAAGAAACCGGTTAACAACCGGTCTCCATCTCACCGGTGTCTTAACCCTAAGAAACCGGTTAAAGAATGTGGTCTCATTGGTGAAGTTAAGAGACTTAATATTACCTAAAAGTGGTCTCTTTGCTCTATACTTAAAAGACTGGAGGTTAGTTATAACCGGTCTCTTTGAGTTGTCTAAGAGACCAGTTTTACAAGAAAAATGGTCTCTTTGAGGAGAGCTAAGAGACCAGCATTAAAAAAAAGTGGTCTCTTTGAGTTGTATTAAAAGACCTGTTTAGAAAGGAACCGGTCTCTTACAATAGTTGATTTCAACCAGATATCATCCACTATCGACGTTTATTCTTCAATTCCGAGATAATATATATCACATATAAACTTGTGAACAATAATAATATACCATCATATAAACTACTCCGTATTTAAAAAAACACGGTAATAATAATAAAAAGTTGTTTGTTTCATATATATATATATATACATGTGCGAAATTTACACAACAAATGTGCATGCGCTAATATAATCATTGTTTTAAAAAAAATGTGCGGAAAAAAAACATCGATTGATAAAATGAGTTGGCAATACAAAAAAGTTCTAATAATGACTACGGTAAAATTAGGCTTCGCTAATATCTACATTGTCATTGTCTTCGATATCCTCGTCTTCAATTTGGTCGAATAAATATGTTGCCCAAGTATTTCTAACCTCGTCAATATTCTCTTGATCATATGAGTCACGAATTCCGGGAAAATACTGCAAAAAAAAGACAATTAGCATATAAATATACGTATCAGCATGCTACTCGAAACTATCAAAAGCTTTTCACGTATTCTGTCAACCTTAACACTAAATCTTGGATGATGACTTTATTAACGGTCGGATAATTTCACAACAGTTGAACCTGTAGAATGCAGTCATATAGTAGCAAATTTGATAAAATTCAACCTTGAACTGTAAAAGGCCAAGCTTAAACCATGAGTACAAGGCTTTCGAAAAATTCAACATGTAACAATAGAACATCTATCAAAGCCAGAAATCCTCCTACCACCAAATATCCTCATCACGAGTCCATATGAAGCATCACCAAACAAGATATATAGAGTACAAAGACTGAATCACAAAGGCATATGCTAGTGACATCACGATTTCTAATGGTCTAGGATACACATTGCATTTTTCATACTAACGAAAAATATCCTCCAAAATTATCAAATCACAAAGACATTGAATGTGTTAATCAACATACAGAGAGACAGGGCAGCTTTATCAAATCCCACAAGACAGTTTAATACTAACAACTATGATCTGAAGTCTCTTTAATCAAACAAATTCTGAATTGACAAACTTGACGAAGAGCAATTGCTGTAAAAAACACAAGCCCACAATATTATCCTCAAAATTATAGTGACAAACAGGACAAATAATGTTCTAAAAAGGACGTCCAAGCCTATTTCGGTGACCTTGATTTTGGGTATGGACGACCAAGCCTATTTCGTTCGCCAAACTTACAAATGTAACAACCCATTACTAAAGACAGAGCAAAGCAAAGAAAGGGAGTCAAGCAACTAACAGTCACTGAACTTAAGAACCTGTTATGAAGACTTAGGCCCTGTTCTCTTGGACTTTTATTCAGACAGTTTCAGTTCAGTTCAGACACATTCAGTTCAGTTCAGTTCAGACACATTCAGTTCAGTTCAGTTCAGACACATTCAGTTCAGTTCAGTTCAGTTCAGACACATTCAGTTCAGTTCAGTTCAGTTCAGACACATTCAGTTCAGTTCAGATTTATTCAGTTCAGTTCAGTTCAGAGCCATTTAGTTCAGTTCAGTTCAGACTCATTCAGTTCAGTTTAGACACTTTCAATTCAGTTAAGTTAAGTTCAATCAGTTTCAGTTCAAAAGAACAGGACCTTAAAAAAAAGAGGAGAGTTCACATTAAAGAAACTGTGCAGCTAATGACAAACAGACTGCACATAAGACAAAGACAGGGAGCATTTACATCGTTGCACAAACTACATTCTAGATTCTACATAACAAGTATCATAGGCATCAAACCAATATCCCAACAATCATCACAATCATACAAGCGCATTATACATTTACACCCCGAGGAGTGAAGTTCCAATTGTTGCATCACTAGCCAAAAACAAGGCAATATCATATAGGCCAACTCAGTTTAGACAAACAGCAGAGAGATAACAAGACAGGAAACCGAGACCATTGAAACGCAGAACAACCTGAGACAAGCTGAACTTTTACGTCGTTTAACAAACTACATCATACATTCTACATTCTACATAACAAGTATCAAAGGCATCAAACCAATGTCCCAACAATTTATCACAGTCATACACGCGCATTACACCCCGAGGAGTGAAGTTCCAGTTGTTGCATCACTAGCCAAACACAAAGTGATATCATATAGGCCAACACAGTTTAGACAAACAACAGAGAGATAACAAGACAATAAACCGAGACCATTGAAACACGGAACAAGACGCCGTAACAAGCTTAAAAATGATGGGGGCATGGAAGTACAACCTGAGACAAGCTGACAACAACAGGTAACAAAGAAGATTTAGCAAAGTAATTAGGGCTATTCAAGAACTTGCAAACCCTAGGACAAAGCTTAACAAAAGCGGAAACCGGAGGATTCAAAGCACAATCAACCACTCTCCCCAAACAACAGATTAGATTTAAACAACAGATTCAAACACCAACCAATAAGTTGACTAAAAGCCCATTTGAATACACCAAGGTTATTAAATCAATCAAACATACGGATCAAGCCCCCACAAACTTGAAAAAATCCACATGGATGTTAAGGAAAACTAAATAGGGGTTCAATAGTTACCTCATCGGGAATCAATTGTCGTCTACTCGCGATAGTCTCGATCATGTAACGACATACATAGTACCCACAATCTTTCGTGCCTTGAGCTTGACGAGGACACTATCATAATAAAACACCAATCAACTTACATGAATAATAGCTAATAGCATTGGTTCAAGCATGTAGTGAATTTGTCAAGATTTTATTATACATACCTTGATGTTCTTCCACCTAACCGGATTTTTTTTTCAGTTTCTTGATATCCTTTCGATAATGATTGCTAAACTTTATAATACCACTACGGAAAATATCACCTCATAAGCAGAAGGACTAAATAAAATAATATTAGAGTAATTAATATTATTAATCGATAATGACAAGGTGACGTACTCATTGATAATCCGTTGGGCAAATTCACTAATAGTATCTAATCCAGCCGGATCAAGCCAAAAAACAATTCCGTTCCAAGGACTTATCGCAGCTAGCATCCAATGTCGGCTGTACCAAAATTTATTAGTAGAGATAAAAGAAAATAGTCTCTTCATTTTTTATCATTTAGCTAGTCTAATTGGAGTTGTTTTGTGAGGGAAAAAAAGAGACAAATATAACTAAATGGAAAAAATGGAGGGACTAATATTTATAATAAGCTAAAAACATTAATAATAAACAATGCAAGACTTACTGATCATGGAAAGGTGCAAAAAACAGTTGATTACGATTTTTTCCTTCATTGCACCCAAATGTACGATACAAGTAGTCTGATCGTTCATGTTCAATGGTTGGTGTCAAAGGAGAGATATAATTGGAATCACAAAATCCATACATTCCGGATACGCCGTCTTTTTGACACGATTCACTCAAGTACCTTACATATTAAAATATACTCATG
Source organism: Agrostemma githago (assembly GCA_958450325.1). Classification (NCBI taxonomy): domain Eukaryota; kingdom Viridiplantae; phylum Streptophyta; class Magnoliopsida; order Caryophyllales; family Caryophyllaceae; genus Agrostemma; species Agrostemma githago. The sequence continues at coordinate 38,139,833 of OY288242.1, forward strand.
GAAAAACTAATAATAACCTTACTAAAAGCGTAAATGAGACAACTCAAAGTTATAAATAAATACATACTTGATGAAAATTGACATGTGAGATGATCCGATTTCCTTTTGGAAGCACCAATCCAATAGGTCTTCGTAGTCAAGTCGTACTTCCATTTGATGGTTAAACACACTTTCCGGAACGGATATAATGAGGTCTCGATTGCTCTTTTTCAATAACATGGCATCTTTTTTTAAAGCCTTCAACATCCCCGAGTTAACCTTGATAAGATCTCCCTTTGTGATAGTGTATGGTTTGGTGGTTGCATTTTCTAAGGGTGGTGATTGTGAGACATCAACATTTGTCGTTCGCTTATCATACTTAAGAAAAATAAAAGAAAACTATATCAGATGGTACTTATTCACATTACATTTATGATAGATCAAATTAGAAAATAAAGCTGTGCAGATGGCAATAGTAATTTAGCATTAATGTATGTACCTTTTTCTTAGGAAATATCAAGTGAGCAGGCCAAGAAACAAAAGCATGTTTCGCTTGACATACTACACTACACTCCTCGTTAGGACATGGTAATGGTGCTGTTGGCACAATTTCTTCAGTAATGGAGACTCGTCGATGATCTTTAGACACAATGTTGAAATGATTCAAAGTCACTTCCGTTCCCTCGGATATGTGCACTTGTCCAATTGCAACAATTTGGATCTCTTTATTAACTTCGATCGCTAAGCAACAATCATGAATACCCTAGTACATATGAACTCAAGAATCTTTATGTTGAAGATGAAAACATAGTATACAATAGTATCTACAATATGCCAAGACCAATTCATATTGAAATACATTAAACTTACTACCGAGGAGCATTAAAAGACATAACATATTAACAAAATAATCATCTGCAAAAATGCATAGTTGAATTGAGCTCATTTTAATACCTTTGCCAATTTAAGCTCACTAATAGGAGTGTCATAGTCTGTGTCGGATCGACGGACAACCTTGGGTGATGAGTTTGGCTGCTGATCAGAGTAATGTTGAGGTTTTAGGGCAGTGTCAACATTTGTTTCAGGCCAAGGAACAAAGTAGGTATCAGTTTGTCGCTCTTGTTCATGCTCTTGCGGCTGAGATTTACGCATATTGTTGTTGGAAGTATTGATCAAGGTGTTAGACCATTGGGCAAAGCAGTCATCACCTTTGGTTAGAAGTTGGGTGAAGAACCCATCTTCATGCCCTCTTCCAACACAAAACTGATCACCGTTCTGATCATTTAAATTTCCAGGTTTTGCATTCGTGACACCAATTTGCTCGCTTAAATGCCCACCATAACTACTAAATTGGCCAATTCCTTGGCCATTTAAAGCCCCAAGTCCGCTTACACCAGCTATGTGTTGCTTCACTTGCTCCTGATTCAAGCAAGACATCATTATGGTCATCATAAATTGCTGCTGCTGTTGTTGGTTGTTTCTCATAAGTGCTAGCTCCGACTTCAGATCCCTTATATCAATGCGCAGTTGGCTCGGTGGTGTTGGTTTAGAAAATCCAAAATACTGTTTAATAGTGATACCCGATCCAATACCCCTTACACGTCCGCCATGCTCTGGTTTCTTTAAAGCTCTTGCCAAAATATCATCTCGACCACCCTCTAACACTATTTCACCCCTTTCAACTTGTACCTTCAGTGCATTCTAAACGAAAACTTAAAAGAATCATGTATGAGTATATACGACAACAAATAAACTTAAGCTAATAATGTGAGGGAAAAGTTATTTTACAATCGCGTCTGCAATATCTTTGTCAGCTTGTGTAATATAGGTTACTTCTCCATTTACGACACGTGAATGAGCTCTATCCCACAACTCATGTCGAGGCACTTCATCAACAATGTTCCCTTTTTCCCTTTCCTTTTCTATCTATCATTTCATGAAAACACAGAGTAGTAGCAACAATGGTAAGGTGAATAAAAATTGTAAATAAACTAATAAATTTTACTGACATACAATCTCATCTTCATAGTGTAGGTATCCGAGACACCCTCCTCGATAGGTCGAGTCTTTGAGATTTGATCGTCTTCGATTTTCTTCACTTATCTCCTTCAAATATTTAAAAAAGGGTAAACCATAGAGCATTATGTTTTTGCTGAATTTTCAATTAAAATTTTATAAAACACATGGAAACATAAACCTTGAACTTCTCGGTAGTGCATAATTCCTTAAATTTATCCCAAACCGGTTGACTTATGAAAGGATATTTCCATGGTGGTCTTCTTCTTAATCCCCCAGATCTCTTATACATCCACTTGCTCCTTAATCTGGTCTTAAAAGCTCTCCATTTATCATCAGCTTGAGATAAGATCCATTCTCTACGGCCGCTTTGGATTGTGAACCCCTTCTGTGGAAAAAACTTACCAAGCACACTTATAACGAAAAAAGAAAACAGATAAAAACAGATAAGAATGTATGAAAATCTCTTCTCAAGAGGCCTCGTCAACCTCCTGCTCTCTATTATGACATTTCCTTTATGACATGTATGTGTTGGTTTCTTGTAAAAAGCTAGCTAGCTTCCATACATTCCATATAGGCATATATTAGTATACTAATGCAAGTATATTGCACAAATTAAACAGATTGTGTCACAACACAGTGCAAGGGAATTTGTGATATCAGAGTTAGCTCACAAGAAACTTAAATGAGAGAAAACCACAGATATCATACCAACAACAGGTTTCTTTACAAAGCAACCAAGAGAACAATATAGTGCAGTTAAGGACACCACTGATTATCTCTGGTATAGAACCAAAATCAACCTCCTGCTCCAAAAATCCACAACTCATTCCAAAAGCACAAAACATATACGGTGTATATTTTGCACTTTCATTATCAACTTGTACTCCATTTTATATTGGCTTATTGGACAACATAACTTGGTTTTAAGAGGTGCAAATATGGATCGATGCTTAAGATGTTCAGGTTTGATCTAAAAACACAATATACCAGAGGCTACAGCATATAAAAACTCAGCTGCTAGTACTACACTAATCAACACAGCAAAGAGTAACCAAACCAGAATTGGCTCAAACATAGCCTTTCTATGTTTTATTGCTCGACCCGATTGTACTCCAATTAATCTAAATCAGGAAAACAAATCAGATTATAAACTAACCAGAAAGATTGAGCACTTATAACCTGAAATTCGACCAAATTTTACCAAATAAATAATCCAAACAAAGTTTCATTGTTTTGAGCATAAAGAAAAGTAATATGTTGATACCGTGATTAAATTGTACAAGTCGTTCAGTTCAGAATCCAGGATCAGTTTCCAAGTTGTGTAGGTGATGCACACTCGTTCTCGGACAACAACTCCCATATAACGCATGAAATGCTTTCGGTTTCCACCGCGTGGAATTTTATGTATTGGATGCCAATCTAATTCAATTTGTATCCCCTTTTGTATTGCAGCTCCCACATATGCAAGAGTGGTTCGACCTCGCTCATCTTCACGATTACACTTTTCAACCTCGGAATCAGAAGAGGCTGGGTCATGATCTCCAGATGAGCATACTTTCTTTCTTTTTTTAGCCATAAACCTATAAAGATGTAAATGACAAAAATAAGATTACACAACATAAACAATACAAACATGGAGAAAATAATGGTAATCAAAGTTAACATTAGCTCACAAACAAAAAAATCAGCATCTGAATGAATATAAACATCCTAATGAATATAAACAGAAAAGTGTGTTTTTTTCGGATATAAATCCGTGAGATCAAATCTGTTTTTTTTTACCTCAGCTACTTTTACGACGGCGCTTGTTAGATTTGCTTATTTCGATATTGACGTCAACCCATTCACCGTCGTCATGGTCATTGCGTACATATGTCATCGAATTTTCACTCAAATCATTCACGGAATCCTCATTCTGAAAAAATTTGGTTGATGGTCTTTCCTCCCGATCAAAATCCTCATCCCAGTCATCAATATCGTGTCGGGATCGTGGTGTGATAACAAATGACCTTACTTTATCACTTGGATCCGTCACATAAAATACCTGTTTTGCTTGGCGAGCTAGTATATATGGATCTTCCTTGTGACTAAGCTTCTGAAGGTTGACCAACGTGTGACCAAACTCATCATATTCAACTACAGCATGAGAATCAACCCAATTGCACTTGAAAACTGGTATAGAGAAATCAGAATAATGCATCTCGATGATCTCCTCAATGACCCCATAGTATAACATTTTGCCATACACCGGATGTTTATCTTTGGCACTAGCAAAATGCATAGCCTCTGCTTCCACGGATACCCCACTATTTTGCATTGTACTAATTTCGTCTTGCTCCTTAGTGTAGAATGTACAACCATTTATGACATATCCAGAATAACAAGAGGCGTTGAAATTGGGTCCACGTGCTAAACTCTCAATTCGATCACATTTGATATGTGATGAATCTTCAAGTTCTCTCCTAACCTCATCTCTAAACCAACTGGCAAATAACTTGTTATGTTCTCCGAGTAAAGATTTCTCATTTGCTCTCCGATTGTTTTCTCTTAGAAAAACAATGTGCTTTTTAATATATGGTCCGACTTCATCCTCATTTAAAAGAATATAAGTGTGAGCCATGTGCCACTTCTCTAAAGACAAGTCAAGTCGCCTATGACCTATAGTTCCTTTTCCTTCAATTCTACCGCTATGTTTTGACAAAGGAATCCCGATCATCTTCGCATTTCCTAGAAATTCACTACTATACGCAACAACATCTTCACAAAGCACCCTCTCAGCAATACAACCTTCCGGCCTATAGTGATTCTTCACATATCCTTTATAAGTTTTCATTTCTCTTTCGAAAGGATATTGATTTCTCAAATATACAGGACCACAAAATCTCACCTCTCTCACCAGATGAACCGTCAAATGAATCATGACATCAAAAAAAGATGGAGGAAAGTACATCTCTAACTGACACAAAATGACTACAATTGAACTTTCCAAGGAATTCAAGTCTTTAGGATCTATGACTTTGCTATATATCGCATTGAAGAACGAACATAATTTAATTATTGTTGAACGAACATTTTTAGGTAAAATTGCACGAATAGCCACAGATAACAGATTTTGCATCAAAACATGGCAATCGTGAGACTTAAGACCCACAAGTTTCAAATTTCCCATTGAAACAAGACTCTTGATATTAGAAGAATAACCCTCGGAAACTTTTACACCAGCTAAACAATCACAAAATTCTTTCTTCTCTTTTTTCGAGAGTGTATAAGCAGTCGGTGGCAAGAACTTTTTGTTGTTCTTGTCCCTAATGTGTAATTCTTTTCTAATCCCCAAAGCTTTCAAGTCATCTCTAGCATTAATACCATCTTTTGTTTTTCCCGAGATATTTAGTAATGTACCTACTAAGCTATCACACACATTTTTCTCGATATGCATCACATCCAAAGAATGTCTCACAAACAAAAATTGCCAATACGGTAAGCGCCAAAATATAGAACATTTTTTATACCCTTGTTTGGGTAGGGTAGATCCCTTGGTTTTCCCAAAGGTAACCTGAATGTCTCTCACTTTTTCAAACACCTCTCTACCCGTCAAGACTCTTGGTCGTCCATTCAACTCATGTTCCCCATTAAAGGCCTTTTTCAACTTTCGGTAAGAATGATCGATTGGCAAAAATCGGCGATGCCCATCATAAATAGTTTTCCTAGATGAGGTCAGCCACTTTCCCACGGTACCATCCTCACAAATAGGACAAGCTGTTTTTCCTTTCACGGTATACCCAGACAAATTACCATACACAGGATAATCTTGTATAGTGCAAAACAACATTGCTCTAAGGTTAAATGTCTCATTTCTATGTGCATCATAAACTTCTGTGCCTGTTTCCCATAATATCTTCAAATCATCTACAAGGGGCGCTAAGTACACATCGATGTCATTTCCTGGTTGTTTAGGCCCGGAAATCAACAAGGAAAGCATCATGTACTTTCTTTTCATGCATAACGAAGGAGGCAGGTTATACGTAACCAAAACTACCGGCCAAGTACTATAGGTCGAACTAAGAGAGCGGAATGGATTCATACCATCTGTGGACAAGGCAAGGCGCAAATTACGTACTTCTTTACCAAACTCAGGGAAATTTCCATCAATAAACCTCCATTGTGGGGAGTCAGCTGGGTGTCTAAGTTTATCATCCTTAATTCGACCATTATGATGCCATGTCAAATTTTTTGCATCTTTTGCATTCGAAAAAAGACGTTTAAATCGTGGTATAATGGGAAAGTACCACAACACCTTTGCTGGAACTCCTTCTTTCTTCTTATAGCGTGAGACATTACAAATGGGACAACTCTTCAATGATTGGTACTCATTATGATATAATATGCAGTCGTTAGGGCATGCATGAATTTTCTCATAAGGCAAGCTCATTGAACATAATATCTTTTTTGCCTCATATGTTCTACTTGGGATAACATTATCATCCGGTAGCATATCTTTCACTACCTCGAGAAATTCAGTAAAACCGGTATCACTCAAACCATGAGCTGCCTTCAAATTATATAATCTGAGTACACTTGATAGTCTTGTATATTTTTTGCATCCTTCATATAAGGGCTTTTCGGAATCAGATAATAAAGTTTGAAATTCGGATGGATTTTCATCAAACTTCTCTTGAACTTCTCGTAACATATCCTCTATCCTATCACCCTCATTTAAATTAGGCGTTTCAGGTAAGTTATTCCTATCATTTCCTTCCTTATCTTCCCCATGCCAAATCCAAACAGTATATGTTCTATCAAAAGCTGATTTGCTTAGATGATTAAGTATTTCATCGGCTCTTTTATATAGAAAATTATGACATTTAAAACAAGGACAAGGTAGCTTAGTACGCCCTCTGGAGTTCTTTACAGCAAAATTGATAAATTCTTTTACTCCAGCTATATACTCAGGGTCACCCGGTTTTGACAATGATATCCAACTACGATCCATATCTACAAATTGTGTAAAGAAAATTATCATAATCAATCGACTAAATACGGAATTATTGATAAGAACTCGACTTTTCATATCTATGCAGCTATGCTCCTTATAATAAATATGTCGCCGGAAAGACTAATAACGAGAACATTAGTAACTACGCATAAAATACATTATGCGTTTGGTCCAATATAAAAAAACGTGACTTATTATTTGTGGAGGTTATTTTAATTTGGACATTAAGGAATATGCTCCCTCTTGTACGGAGAAAAGTAATTTGAAGAGACAAATGTTGGAATAAAAAGGCTAAGATTGTGATCTTGTTATATGTAAAGGGATCTTTTCACTGACCACACCAATATACAATTAACAACATTCATTCATTCACTAGATCATACAGATAAGTCGTTATAAACATTGAAATCGTCTTATGACATTGGGAGTATTCAACTGTTAGGATTCAAATTCCGCGACTGTTTCAAGTAAGCCGGGGTAATTAGTTGATCTCAAGAGTTTTAGTAACATGGGTTTCATCATTTTCTAAACTCGAATCCTTTGCCCTTGAACCTCAAACACACATTAGCTAGCTGACCAGCTATTCATAAGATTCAGATGAATCGAAAAGGTATTAGTAATTGAGATTTAATAAGCTGTACTACTATGATAAAAATTGAGATTCAAAAATGTTTGTAATAATTCATTGGTTAGAAACTTAGAACGATTCACAACATTCGACTATTATAATTACAATAATAAACGGTTCACTGATTAGAACGTTTCATATGTGCGATAGTCTCACATAAAGCTCGTCACAAAACCTATGTTCAGTTGCGAGGATTCAATCCATGTTTGCGTTCTAGTGTCAAACCTCACCGACTATTTGATACAACTGGAGCAACTACCAAACAGAGATGTTATAAGTTGTGATTAGTTGATGTGATGAGTGATGACAAATGACAGTAAAGGGTGGAAAACGACGTGAAAGAGGGAAAGTGACTGGAAATGTAGACTGTTTAAGCAATCAATATGAACACCACTTCCAGAAACATGACTCTCATTGTTTTGTTTGTTGAGTGATTCACAATTCAATGTTGCCAATCACAATTCACTACTCACTACTCACTACTCACTACTTACAACCCCTCACGTTTAATCTTCCTCTCATTTTCGACCTAAACATGAAATGAAAAGTTCACTCAACAATTATGTCGCCCAGCAACGTAAATGATACACGAATTATCATACACGAATTATGTCGCCCAGTGACATAAGATACCTCTCCTTCTCTCTCTCAATCTCTTCAATCATCCTCAATCGATTCACATACTCCAAATAACCCCCAATTATCAATCACCCCTCACAGTAAAATCATCTTCACGACGTCGTTCTTACTATTATCGATTCACATACTCCCGGTTTTGCCTCGCTAACTACTGAAATACACACTTCATCCGTAATTAAACGAATTAAACGAATTAAACGAATAACTAATAACAATCATAAAACCTACAGTAATTAAACGAATTCCACAGTCTAAAACCTACAGTCCACATTTCATCTGTTGAACTAAATCAATCAAAAGAAAACTAACAATAATCAAACAATCAGAAGCAAATACAATCACCGACAACCGATCAGAAGCAAATATGCGCGCAGAAATAAAATTGGGAGAGAAAACAAACAACAAACCTGAAACTTGGGTGTGGTCAATTCTGAATTCACGTTCGAATTTTGAAGAAAGCTTGGGTCGAATTCTGAATTCTGAATTCTGAATTAGGGACGGAGCGAGTAAGGAGTCTGCAAATTCAGGTCGGTGATGGATGAATTTTAATTTGGGTGTGGGGAGGAAGACGTGCTACATACTGCTGCGTGGGACTTTACTGGAATTGCTGAGGGATAGGGATGTAGCGCGCAAAAAGAGGGAACAAATTTGTTTGTATTTATATATATTTTTTTTTTTTGAAACTAATTTGTTTGTATTAAGAGATCGGTTATTTGTAAGTAAGGTTTCTTAATCTAAGAAACCTGTTATATAAGTTGACTGGTGTCTTATACATCATTTTAAGAAACCGTGTATATTAGAAAAATGATCTCTTAAATTAAGACACCGGTTAGGCTGTCCAACCGGTGTTTTATTAATGATTTTAAGAGACCAGTCACAAAAAATAAATGGTTTCTTATTATTAAGAAACCGGTTAAACAATCTAACCGGTGTGTTACGGGTGGTCTCTTAGGGCATTTTTGTAGTAGTGATTAAAACTAAAGTTGAAAACTAAGGTGGTCTTCCGTCTTTTATTTGTCTTCGTGTTACTTGACGCAGCTCATCCTTGCAGTGAGTGTGCTCAGGGTTTTAATGCCTCTTGGTTTGTTGTTTTGCTACTGTCTATTCTGGAAGAAACACCCCAAAAGTACTTTAAGGCCTTCACAATATGTCTATACAAAAGAGGAAATTGACATTCTGAAAATCTGTTTCCTGCAATAGATTCCAAGCTCGCTTTTTGATTAGTTTTCTTAAGACTTTGCCCTGGATGTTGTAGACACCCGCATTTTGCCTGCTCGTGTCTGTAGCAGTCTCCTACAAAACACCCGATGATGATCAGACGTCAATGTGCCTCAAAACGCTCGAAAAAAGGGCTCTAATCAATAGTATCTGACTCGGGCACATAGCAAAGTTCAAACATCTCAAAACGGACCTCAAATTCAGACTCAGTGAGTCGTTTCCAACAAATTAAAGCTAAATTGAGCCAAAACCGCCACCAAGGGCAAAACCGTCTTTTGCCAATCAAGTCAAACTCGGTCAAAGTCGAAAACCCAAAACAAGCAATTATACAAAAAGCGTACAAATACATCCAAATCAAAGGTCAAAACCAATCCAAAACTACCTCGAATAGCACGGATATCAATCCCGTATTTCGGGCAACTTCCAAACAACGTGATTTCAATCGCTAGCACCCCCGCGCCTCAGAATTGAGGCACAAGAGCTCTTGGGTTCCAAGATTAGGGCGCAAGCCCTCTCGCGCTCTAGCTCCAAAATCAGAAACTAGGTTTCGACTAGAGGTGATCATGGGCCGGGTCGGGTCGGGTTTGGGCCGGGTTTTGCCATAAAATTACAGTCCACCTTGCGGGTTGGGTCAGATCGGGCCCACCAACGGGCCGATTTGTAAGGCCCAAACCCGGCCCATTCGGGCTTTTTCGGGCTTACGGGCTTTTCAGGCCCGTTCGGGTCACAACGATTGTTCGGGATTAAGTTAATACTTTTTTTACGTCACCTTAAAAAATATATTTATTAGCACAAATTAACCAACATTTAATCAAGTTTTTTGCCCGCAGTCGACCCGACAAATAAACAAACCCTTTTTTACTAAAATTTACTCGAAATTAATCAGACGACGAGAGTGCATAATGATATATTAATACTCCGTATTATGAAATATGAACAAAGTTTACCTCGAGTCCTCGATTAGACATTTCACACATAGTTTTGGTGTTGGACAATTTTTCGTATTATTATGTGTCACATTAACATATCACAGTACAAATATATAGACACACACACACACGGTATTAGTGTCCGTGTATAATAACTATGAACACATAAAAAACATAAACTTCCATAAAAAACTGCACGACTTTTTTTAAAAAAAACTGGGATAAAAAACACATGAATTTCCACATAAAAGAAGTTTAAAAGTTTAAAAACATAAATTATTATTATTTTTTTTTAAATCGGGCCGGGCCGCGCCAAAATTCGGGCTTTAAGGTCGGCCCATACCCGACTCAAAATTTATATCGGGCTAAGATCGGACCGGGCTTCGGGCTTTTTTGGGCCGACACGACGACCCAAGCCCTTGAAAAAATCGAACCAGGTCGGGTTGGGTCGTCGGGCCTGGGTCATTTGATCAGCTCTAGTTTCGACGCTTACACATTTTCAAACGTCCAAAATCCTATAAATACATGACCCCGGTCATCATTTCAAGGGATCAAAAATTGGCCATTCCTTTGCATAATCACTCTACATCCTAAAAACACCTTAACTCTCCTATGTAAATCGAAAGGCTCTCCGTGTCTGTGTTGATACTTTACGAGACCGAATTTCGAAGCAATCGAACATGTAGGTCGAAGGTGTTCAAATCACATTCTAATCTTTTACTCTTTTCTGTTCGTTTACTAACATTTACTTTATCGTTTACTAACATTTACATATCGCATTCTAACTACTAACATTTACTTACCATATTCTAACATCTGACTCTTACATTTCGATTATTAGTACCGTCGTACTATTATCAAAACTATTTTCAAATTACGATTCTAGTGAACGTCCAACGACGCTAAATTGAACATCGTAGGCCTTCATGGCCAAATAATGAAGTCGACACACGAGGACTTAATGTTTGCAAGGATGAGTCGTCGTCGATATAAAGTAAGCATCCCGAGCGGCTAAAGATCATAGTGCCCCATGGCATGATCCTAAGTCAAAGGCTCTGACGTGATCGTAGGATCATTTACTGTATGCTTTTGACTCGTTTCTAATACATAACGCGGGACCAGGCTCTGTTTTCGTAACCGGTTGTCGGACTCGTTTGTACTTAGGAACATGGTTATTCGACTTGTTCTTATACGAGTCAAATCTCGTTAAAAGTTTATACGATGTCGATGATAACCAAATCCGTGCAAACACATTTAATTTGGTTCCTACGTGTCAACTTAGTATGAAACCCTGTGACGCCAATTCGAGTATCGTACGGTCCTTAAAGATCGAACAACAATAACGTAAGGCAAAGGGTTATGATATCTGTAGCTCGAGGCAACTATTTCATGTCATAAAACTAGGCAGATTAGGACGAGTACCCATTTGAGTCTAAAACAAGGTATCGTAGACTTTCAATGTAGTTAAATAGTGATATACGTTTCGCTAAGGGATTCATACTCGCGACGCAAGTCGATGTACATAAGTAATAGCGCATTCCTTCCTAACATCCCGTCTCACATCTATTTCAATATATTACATTCCATTTTACAACTTCGTGCGATTGCTGTGGAACATCAATTCGGACATTGACGAATTTTATAGTCGGTCTCGATTTCGATATTGATAAAGGCATAGGACTTCGATAGAACAAGTCGGGACGAGACATTTCCACGATATCCCGAGGCCCCTAGATCAAGTTAGCTTCACGCAATGGTCCTGGGAATACTGCATTAGAGCGCAATAGAGCTCGCGCTCTGGAGTCAGGGCGCAAGGGCTCCTGCACCTGTGTTCCAGGGCGCAAGGATCCTGCACCTGATTCCCGTCCTTTAATTTGCACCCAAGGTAATGCGTGACTGATTAGAGTCTATCCAAGTACAATTTGATTATTACTAATATCTGCTTCTACTACTGTTCACATGTCTAACTCGTCTCCTTCCTCTTTTATTTATTCTATTTCGTGTTTATGTCGTATTGTGAAATCATGGTTGTATTTCCGCCCGTGTAACTTGTAATCTACTTCGAAGTTATTTATTTCCACTGTCTGGCATTTAACATTTTCAAATGAACACCGCATGCTAAAATAACTTCGACAAATACTAAGATGCGTTAAACGATGTAGCACAACATTCAATTCACATATCTAGATTCAAAACAATGGTTGTCATGCATTTCTCCATCTTACTAACACGCGCACTATAACACCAATCAATATCGTAGTAGAGGCCGCTATGTGCGGGCCGGGTTGGGTGTTCTTTGTGAACTTCCCTACACGTACCTTCACCCATTACTTAGAATATTTGGTTTCTAGATGTCCGTAACCATTGGTAACGAGAGTCATTCGATATATGATATTCGACAATTCGATATCGGTATCCGGTGCAAAGGGACGAACCCCAAAATTCTAGTACTATAAGGAAAACCGTGCTTTGTCTTGGCAAACCCCCAAATTCTTTGTGCGCGGTTCGAACGGGTCCGAACTCCCACAAAGTTTGGTGGTGACTCCACTTCGATTTAAATTTCAATTCGAGATCAATTTCACACGAGAACATCCGCCTGCAAAAAACCCGCGCCTAACCGCACCGGGCGTGGACCTACGTAATGTCTACAATTTGGCGACTCCATTGGGGATACCTGATGTACAACCTGTCATCGGGGTTTTCAGGGTGAGACTTGAAAAGAAATCGATTAGTTACTAAAGTGCACGTTTTAGTTCGATGATTCATACATAACCCCATTATTGCCCGGGCCAGTTATTTGTGACCGACCTCCCACTATACCGCGATGTATTTCAAATTGGTTGCATCAAGGTGTTCATAGCCAGTTCGTAAGGGTTTTGCGGCATGTCCTTTTGCAAATTGCTAAGGAAGTCCGTCCTGATTATCGGAAAGGCTATGCTCACTAGTGTAGACCCCATCTAGACCGACCAAGACTTAGTGTAAAGCATACATACTGTCGTCATAAAGCCCGAGTGACTACTTGATACTTGGTTTCCATGTTGTGTTTCATAAGCGTCATCTCAAAAATGCATCATTTCGAAATACTCTATTTTCAAAACCCGAAATACTGCCGAAATTTAGACTTAGGTTTTTACTCAAATTAGTCTATTTTCTAGCCGGTATGCTGCCTACTTCAATATTCAAAATTTTCGAAAAAACCCTTTTGACTTTTCAAAAAAAACTCGGTTTTGTCGGCATGTGGTCATTTTTTTTAAAAAAAAGATAGGACCGCCCTCGATTTTCAAACTTCAATCCTTTTCAAAACCATTCCAATTCTAGGGTTGATCCGAATGAGGAAGCAACAACAAATCAGGATTTCAATGAGCTCACACTAGCTCCAAATGGTCCAAGTTCAAGCCCCTTAGTCCCTCCTTCAAGTCTAGTAGTATGCCTTCTTCAAGTGCCAAACTAGCTCTTGTGAACACCAACTTGGACCGAATAAAAGAGCTGAAACATACATTGCTCTATTCTGATTTCCAAGTTCAAATAACAAGCAATTGGAGTTATTGCTTTCATACACCAATAAGACTCATTCACACCTCCAACTAGCCAAAGCACACCAAGAGAAAAGCACCAGATTTGGAGTATAACTAGAGGATGAATTTAGTCATTTTATTTCAATGTATTTACTTTGTTTTTATCACTTAGTAGTTTGTAACCTTTAATGAGGCTTGACTATTCTGGTTGGAGCCTCATTTGGGACGTGTTGCTTGGCTATAAATAGCCAAGTACTTGATGAATAAAGCATTCAACCTTCATCAAAAACAAAATCAGAGTTAAGCTTTGCTTTTCTTTTCGTCTCTGTAGTTCACAAGACAAAGTATTAGAGTAAGTCGCGTTACAAGCTCTATACTCGCTATTTCAATCGAGTGTTTGAATTAGCACCCGCTTTGTTGAGGTATAGGTCTATCTCACTTAGCACACTATCCTTGGTTACGTTCTATCATCACTTTACAGCAACTATTTCAACCTGATTTCGTTGCGTTGTTTCGTTCATTTCAATTTACTATCAATCTCCAATTCACCTATTCAAAGTTCATTCTAACTCACATCATAAGTGGTATCAGAGCTTTGGTCTTCCTATGACGTAAAGCATGGCGGGAGGAGTAAACTTTGACGACCCTGACTTCTTGGAGCACCTAAAGAAGGCGTTGGAGAACTTTCAACCCATGAATTCTCGTTTCCAAGCAAGAAGGGAGCCCGTGGACAGAATCAAAGTAAATGAACTCCCTGAGTTCATGGGTGGTACTGATCCAGAAGTGTACTTGGAGTGGGAGCGAAACATTGAGAAGCTCTTCGATTTCAAGGACCTAGAAGACGAGGAAAGGTGCAAGTATGCAATTCTGAAACTAAGCAAGGGGGCATCTCTTTGGTATGAGGGGCTGAAGGTGCAATGCACTAGGGCTGGTAAGAGTAAAATCTCATCGTGGGAGTCCTTAAAACGTAAGCTACGTAAGAGGTATGTTCCAACTACACATAAGTTGTCCTTGTACAAAAAGATTGCTAATTTGACAGAAGGGAGGTTAAGTGTTAATGAGTATATTGATGAGTTTGAGAATTTGGTTTTAATGGGAGAAGTAGAAGAAAATGAAGAAATAAAAATGGCTAGATTCTTGCATGGGTTAAATCGTAGTATTGCTAATACGTTCGATTTATGTCCTTATTCTGACTTTGATACATTATGTGGGCTGTGTTTGAAAATTGAGGCACAAGGGAAGGCAAAACATGAGGGTGAGTCTAGTAAGGGTCATACTTGGCCGCGAACTGATGAAGGTAATAGGTTCAATTCTACTAATACTAATCAACCCCTCACCATTAAGAATAACCCAACAACCCCACTTCAATCTACTACTAAAACACCCACTGAAACTAGTCTATCCAAAGTACGTTGTTTCAAGTGTCAAGGGTTTGGTCACTACAAAAACGTTTGTCCTAATAGGAGAGTTGTGACCTTAAGAGAAGTGATCACTGTTAGGGATGAAATATGGGAAGAGGAACAACGTATAGGGGTTGTTTTCAATGTTAACGAGGAAGAGGAAGAGGAAGATATTGAGGCTTATGAACCCCCAACTTATGATACACTCTTAGTACTACGTACTCTACATGCTAACCCCATTTAATACGATACTGAACAAAGAGACCAACTATTCCATACTAAGTGTCAAGTTAACAACAAATGGTGTAGTTTAATAATTGATGGAGGTAGTTGTACCAACGTTGCCTCAGCTAAAATGGTAACCAAACTCCAACGTTGCCTCAGCTAAAATGGTAACCAAACTAAGTCTAGCTACTACTAATCACCCTAAACCTTATGCACTACATTGGTTAGATAAAGGGAACAAAGTGAGGGTCACTAAACAAATAAGGGTTGGTTTGACCATGGGTTCCTATGTTGATGAGGTCTTATGTGATGTTATTCCTATGGATGCTTGTCACATACTATTGGGTCGTCCTTGGCAGTTTGATAGGGATGTAGTTCACCATGGGAGAAAGAATGAGTATGAATTGAGGGATAAGGGAAAGAAAATTGTGCTAAAACCCATGAAACCTCAAGATGTGTGTACCATGTTAGCTAATCAAGTCAAGAAACCCAACCTCTCCATATTTGCTAGTAAAAATGTGGTAGAACATGCCATAGAAGAGGGAGAGTGTGTCTGTGTCATGGTTACTTGAGAGGAACCAGTTAGGGTTGATAATGGGTTTGGAGGGAAAGGATTTGAGGAGTTGCTAAAGGAACTGGGTGTTGTCATTTCTAATGAATTACCAGCTGGTTTGACACCTAGTAGAGATCATGAGTCCTTAAAGTACATCAATGGCTCGCAAAAGCTAAGTCCAAGACATACCAAATGGGTGGAACTCTCGCAACCCTTTCATTTCTCTTCCAGATATAAGGATGGTAAGAGCAATGTCGAGGCTGATGCTTTATCTTGTCGCTACACACACTTATCCACCCTAAATGTAAGATCGCTTGGATTTGAGACTTTGAAGGACTACTACTCTGTGGATGCTGATTTTGGTGAAGTATTCACCAAGTACAAGGCTGGTGCTCTTAGTACTTTTGATGAGTTTGTTTTGCAGGAAGATTTTCTTTTTAAAGGGAACCATCATTGTGTTCCTAAACATCCTATTTCAGAGTTTCTAGTTAGAGAAGCTCATGGAGGAGGGGCAGCTGGACATTTTGACGTGACCAGGACCTTAGAGGTGTTAAAAGAACTCCTCTTCTGGCTAAAGATACAAGGGAGTATTCAAAACATTGTGGGCAAATGCGTAACATGTCATTTCTCAAAGAGTCCTTTCGAACAAAGAGAGTACTTGCCATTCTCCAAAATGGCTCACTTCATTATTTGTTACATAACTGATGATGCTAGCAAAAGGCCTGACTTTTACTTTCGAGGAGTGGTACGCCTACATGGGATTCCCAAGCCCATTGTTTCTGATCAAGATTCCAAGTTCCTTAGCTACTTGTGGAACACATTATGGAGAAAGCTCCATGAACAGATTCGGGAAAGGATCAAGGAAGTAAATGAAGCCTACAAAAGAAGGTCCAACAAAAACAAGAAACCAAGACTCTTCCAAGAGGGTGACTTGGTTTGGGTTCACTTAAGAAAGGAGAGGTTTCCAAGCAAGAGAAAGAACAAATTGATGCCACGAGCAGAAGGTCCATATAAGATCTATCAAGGGTAAACGACAATGCCTATTAGGTGGAGTTACCGGATGATTATGGAGTTCATGCCACGTTCAACGTGGGAGATCTTTCTCATTATCTTGATGATGACGGCATTTCATAATTGAGGACAATTCCTTTTCAAGGGGGAGGAGATGATCCGAATGAGGAAGCAACAACAAATCAGGATTTCAATGAGCTCACACTAGCTCCAAATGGTCCAAGTTCAAGCCCCTTAGTCCCTCCTTCAAGTCTAGTAGTATGCCTTCTTCAAGTGCCAAACTAGCTCTTGTGAACACCAACTTGGACCGAATAAAAGAGCTGAAACATACATTGCTCTATTCTGATTTCCAAGTTCAAATAACAAGCAATTGGAGTTATTGCTTTCATACACCAATAAGACTCATTCACACCTCCAACTAGCCAAAGCACACCAAGAGAAAAGCACCAGATTTGGAGTATAACTAGAGGATGAATTTAGTCATTTTATTTCAATGTATTTACTTTGTTTTTATCACTTAGTAGTTTGTAACCTTTAATGAGGCTTGACTATTCTGGTTGGAGCCTCATTTGGGACGTGTTTCTTGGCTATAAATAGCCAAGTACTTGATGAATAAAGCATTCAACCTTCATCAAAAACAAAATCTGAGTTAAGCTTTGCTTTTCTTTTCGTCTCTGTAGTTCACAAGACAAAGTATTAGAGTAAGTCGCGTTACAAGCTCTATACTCGCTATTTCAATCGAGTGTTTGAATTAGCACCCGCTTTGTTGAGGTATAGGTCTATCTCACTTAGCACACTATCCTTGGTTACGTTCTATCATCACTTTACAGCAACTATTTCAACCTGATTTCGTTGCGTTGTTTCGTTCATTTCAATTTACTATCAATCTCCAATTCACCTATTCAAAGTTCATTCTAACTCACATCATAAGTGGTATCAGAGCTTTGGTCTTCCTATGACGTAAAGCATGGCGGGAGGAGTGAACTTTGACGACCCTGACTTCTTGGAGCACCTAAAGAAGGCGTTGGAGAACTTTCAACCCATGAATTCTCGTTTCCAAGCAAGAAGGGAGCCCGTGGACAGAATCAAAGTAAATGAACTCCCTAAGTTCATGGGTGGTACTGATCCAGAAGTGTACTTGGAGTGGGAGCGAAACATTGAGAAGCTCTTCGATTTCAAGGACCTAGAAGACGAGGAAAGGTGCAAGTATGCAATTCTGAAACTAAGCAAGGGGGCATCTCTTTGGTATGAGGGGCTGAAGGTGCAATGCACTAGGGCTGGTAAGAGTAAAATCTCATCGTGGGAGTCCTTAAAACGTAAGCTACGTAAGAAGTATGTTCCAACTACACATAAGTTGTCCTTGTACAAAAAGATTGCTAATCTGACAGAAGGGAGGTTAAGTGTTAATGAGTATATTGATGAGTTTGAGAATTTGGTTTTAATGGGAGAAGTAGAAGAAAATGAAGAAATAAAAATGGCTAGATTCTTGCATGGGTTAAATCGTAGTATTGCTAATACGTTCGATTTATGTCCTTATTCTGACTTTGATACATTATGTGGGCTGTGTTTGAAAATTGAGGCACAAGGGAAGGCAAAACATGAGGGTGAGTCTAGTAAGGGTCATACTTGGCCGCGAACTGATGAAGGTAATAGGTTCAATTCTACTAATACTAATCAACCCCTCACCATTAAGAATAACCCAACAACCCCACTTCAATCTACTACTAAAACACCCACTGAAACTAGTCTATCCAAAGTACGTTGTTTCAAGTGTCAAGGGTTTGGTCACTACAAAAACGCTTGTCCTAATAGGAGAGTTGTGACCTTAAGAGAAGTGATCACTGTTAGGGATGAAATATGGGAAGAGGAACAACGTATAGGGGTTGTTTTCAATGTTAACGAGGAAGAGGAAGAGGAAGATATTGAGGCTTATGAACCCCCAACTTATGATACACTCTTAGTACTACGTACTCTACATGCTAACCCCATTTAATACGATACTGAACAAAGAGACCAACTATTCCATACTAAGTGTCAAGTTAACAACAAATGGTGTAGTTTAATAATTGATGGAGGTAGTTGTACCAACGTTGCCTCAGCTAAAATGGTAACCAAACTCCAACGTTGCCTCAGCTAAAATGGTAACCAAACTAAGTCTAGCTACTACTAATCACCCTAAACCTTATGCACTACATTGGTTAGATAAAGGGAACAAAGTGAGGGTCACTAAACAAATAAGGGTTGGTTTGACCATGGGTTCCTATGTTGATGAGGTCTTATGTGATGTTATTCCTATGGATGCTTGTCACATACTATTGGGTCGTCCTTGGCAGTTTGATAGGGATGTAGTTCACCATGGGAGAAAGAATGAGTATGAATTGAGGGATAAGGGAAAGAAAATTGTGCTAAAACCCATGAAACCTCAAGATGTGTGTACCATGTTAGCTAATCAAGTCAAGAAACCCAACCTCTCCATATTTGCTAGTAAAAATGTGGTAGAACATGCCATAGAAGAGGGAGAGTGTGTCTGTGTCATGGTTACTTGAGAGGAACCAGTTAGGGTTGATAATGGGTTTGGAGGGAAAGGATTTGAGGAGGTAGAGATCATGAGTCCTTAAAGTACATCAATGGCTCGCAAAAGCTAAGTCCAAGACATACCAAATGGGTGGAACTCTCGCAACCCTTTCATTTCTCTTCCAGATATAAGGATGGTAAGAGCAATGTCGAGGCTGATGCTTTATCTTGTCGCTACACACACTTATCCACCCTAAATGTAAGATCGCTTGGATTTGAGACTTTGAAGGACTACTACTCTGTGGATGCTGATTTTGGTGAAGTATTCACCAAGTACAAGGCTGGTGCTCTTAGTACTTTTGATGAGTTTGTTTTGCAGGAAGATTTTCTTTTTAAAGGGAACCATCATTGTGTTCCTAAACATCCTATTTCAGAGTTTCTAGTTAGAGAAGCTCATGGAGAAGGGCCATCTGGACATTTTGACGTGACCAGGACCTTAGAGGTGTTAAAAGAACTCCTCTTCTGGCTAAAGATACAAGGGAGTATTCAAAACATTGTGGGCAAATGCGTAACATGTCATTTCTCAAAGAGTCCTTTCGAACAAAGAGAGTACTTGCCATTCTCCAAAATGGCTCACTTCATTATTTGTTACATAACTGATGATGCTAGCAAAAGGCCTGACTATTACTTTCGAGGAGTGGTACGCCTACATGGGATTCCCAAGCCCATTGTTTCTGATCAAGATTCCAAGTTCCTTAGCTACTTGTGGAACACATTATGGAGAAAGCTCCATGAACAGATTCGGGAAAGGATCAAGGAAGTAAATGAAGCCTACAAAAGAAGGTCCAACAAAAACAAGAAACCAAGACTCTTCCAAGAGGGTGACTTGGTTTGGGTTCACTTAAGAAAGGAGAGGTTTCCAAGCAAGAGAAAGAACAAATTGATGCCACGAGCAGAAGGTCCATATAAGATCTATCAAGGGTAAACGACAATGCCTATTAGGTGGAGTTACCGGATGATTATGGAGTTCATGCCACGTTCAACGTGGGAGATCTTTCTCATTATCTTGATGATGACGGCATTTCAGAATTGAGGACAATTCCTTTTCAAGGGGGAGGAGATGATCCGAATGAGGAAGCAACAACAAATCAGGATTTCAATGAGCTCACACTAGCTCCAAATGGTCCAAGTTCAAGCCCCTTAGTCCCTCCTTCAAGTCTAGTAGTATGCCTTCTTCAAGTGCCAAACTAGCTCTTGTGAACACCAACTTGGACCAAATAAAAGAGCTGAAACATACATTGCTCTATTCTGATTTCCAAGTTCAAATAACAAGCAATTGGAGTTATTGCTTTCATACACCAATAAGACTCATTCACACCTCCAACTAGCCAAAGCACACCAAGAGAAAAGCACCAGATTTGGAGTATAACTAGAGGATGAATTTAGTCATTTTAGTTCAATGTATTTACTTTGTTTTTATCACTTAGTAGTTTGTAACCTTTAATGAGGCTTGACTATTCTGGTTGGAGCCTCATTTGGGACGTGTTGCTTGGCTATAAATAGCCAAGTACTTGATGAATAAAGCATTCAACCTTCATCAAAAACAAAATCTGAGTTAAGCTTTGCTTTTCTTTTCTTCTTTGTAGTTCACAAGACAAAGTATTAGAGTAAGTCGCGTTACAAGCTCTATACTCGCTATTTCAATCGAGTGTTTGAATTAGCACCCGCTTTGTTGAGGTATAGGTCTATCTCACTTAGCACACTATCCTTGGTTACGTTCTATCATCACTTTACTGCAACTATTTCAACCTGATTTCGTTGCGTTGTTTCGTTCATTTCAATTTACTATCAATCTCCAATTCACCTATTCAAAGTTCATTCTAACTCACATCGAGGGTCTACCCTATTTCGTGCGCGTCTGGTGTAGCCTAGTCCGTCAAGAGTCTTTAGCGTCGAAAATCCATCGATCCTATATCACTAGTTTCCCCCCACCCTAAGTCCGCCTTGTTTAAAAGGCATAACCAACACACGGAAGGCATACCCTTTTAACAAAAGGTTCGTCTAAACACTCGAGTCTCAAGTCTTGGGAACTCTCACGTGACCCTTCATTTGAGCAGGGAATGACCCACACAACCGTCCTCGTCTCACCATCTATCGTTAACCGTTAGTCGAATCTTCGTTGAGTCAGTTTTCACCTTTCATGCTCGGGTTGTTTTGAGTTCATGGTTCGGGTTCAAGGTTTTTGATTACGCGATATTCTTCTAGATAGGCCTCCTTTTACCAGACAAAGTGTGGACATGGAAAACGCTATCAATAAGATGAAAGCTCTACTAGAAATTGTGGTCAGCAAGTAGAACACAGCTGAGATCCAACTAGGAGCCATAAGGGCTGATCAAGAAGCTATGAATGCCCGACTAATTGTCGTCGAGCAAAAGGTCCCCGACTCTGAAGTTACAAATGCTGGACCAATTGATGAATTGATCATCACGGTGAGGAAGCTCGAAGAGCAGTTCCATTCATCTCGGGGTAACAATATCACCACCTGAGAACTCCAGGGCCTACTCCCATGTAAGTGATAAGCTGCCGGCCAACCTGAACCTCACAGGTTTGCCGATGAGGGGACTGAAGTCCCACTGCTTCACATTCGGGCCTTCCAGGAATTCATGGCTATAAAGGGAGTCGATGCAAGCATGTTCGTGAATTTGTTCGCGGCATCCCTGAAGAAACATCCAAGAGCCTGGTTCTATAGGCTCAACACCAAAAAATACTCAACTTGGGATGATGTCTCCACTGAATTTGCTCGAAATTATGCTGACAATATCGGGACCAGACTACCATGTGTACTCTGGAGGTTGTGGCTCAAGAGCCCAAAGAAGGGTTCACCAAATACCTCCAACGTTGGAGGGCTGAAAGCGTCAAGTTGGTAGATAAGCCTAACGAAAGACTCTGGTGGAAACATTTGTGAAAAATCTCATACCGTCTTACCGAGTTCACCTCAGGTATGTCGTCATCCCCAACTTCAACCCTCATCGAAATGGGTATGAGGATCGAAGACAACCTAGGACAAGAAGGCTTACTCAAAGCCTCCGACAAGGGTTAACAAGAAAACTCCTCAACCAAGGTTCCATCCACTGCTTGCGGCATATTTGACGAAGTTAATCTACTAAATGCCTCATCCAAGAAGAATACCCCACAACGGGTATTCACTAACATAAGTACCACCTATGCGTACGCCCTACAAAGGCTCAGCTCTAAAGGCCTAATCCAACCGATAGGCCTGACGCTAGATCCGCTCACAGAAAAATGCTCTAGGGCTTGGAACGCCTAGGCCTATTGCCAATATCTTAGAGGGAACGAACATGATACCGAGAAATGTTTTAAACTGAAGCATCTTATCCAAGATAAGTTCGAGAGTGTTAAGATCACGTTACCCGGGGATAAGCCGAACAACAAAGAAAATCCTTTCAGTTCCCATGCTATATTTTCCGGGGAAATCATGGATTGTTCACATCTTATCGGTTCGCTTACACCCCAAATAAACGGAATCTGATAGGACGATGAAGACGATGCGTATCTAACTAAGGGCGAAGTCATCCCTATTACCATTAGCGACATCCAGAAGTCTAGGGCTAAGGCCCTAGAAAGAAACTACCTCACAAGATCTGGTCGTCTCTATCAAGCTACTAGCTCTATGGACACCCCTAACCGTCACCGACCCCGTCAGGACGGAAACCACTGCCGAAGAGCTAACTTATGACACGGCTCTAGTCAAACAACTGAAGAAGACCCTAGTTGACTTCACTATATGACAACTCCTCATTATCTCGCAAGAGCATCGAGAGGAACTTACTAAGGCTCTCGATCAAATCAAGATTAACTCTACCGCTACCCCTGCTGCAATGGTAGACATTTGTGGACATGACATAGGTCCACCCCGACGCGGCCACGCGCGGGTTTGGGGTAAGCGAATGAATCTCATGGTGAGATTGTTCTCGGATTGAAATTTGAATTGAAGTTGGACTCGCCACCGAACTTTGTGGGAGTTCAGACCTGTTCGAACCTCCAATATACTTAGGCGTATCGCACACAAAGCACGGCTTGCCTTATGGTACTAGAGCTTGTGGGGTTCGTCACTTTGCATAATGATACCGATGTCGAGTTATTGAATATCGTATATCGAATGACTCTCGTTGCCAATGGTTTCGGGCATCCGGAAACCGAAGGTTCTGAGTAAGGGGTGAAGCTACGTGTTGGGAAGCCCACGAAGGACACCCAGCCCCGCCCGCACATAGCGGCCTCTACTAAGATATTGATCGGTGTTTAAGTGCGCGCGTAAGTAAGATGGTGAAAATGTATGACAACCGTTATTTTACGCTATACATGTGAAATATGCGTTTTCTACATCGTTCAATGCATCTTAAAATATGTCAAAAATGTTTTGGCATGCGATGTTCATTTAAAAGGGATAAATGCCACGCAATGGAAATAAATAACTTGAAAGTAAATTACAAATTACACGGGCGAAATACAACCCGAAATTCAAAATACGACAAGCAAAGATATAATATTATCGAATTAGAAACGGTGACGTAAACTAAAAACAAACTCGTAAATAGAAACGTAAACTGAAATCGTAAATCAAATGATTGGACAGACTCTAATCAGCTATGTTTTGCGCTATGTATTGACCGGAGCACAGAGGCTCGGACGCACGAAATGGTGCGGCTTGGAACTCAGGCGCCTGAGGTGAGGCGGCCTGATGTTCAGGCTCCTGACCCTGGGCGCCCAGACAAACAATATTCGGGACTAAAGCGTGATGCTAGTTTGATCCTGAAGCCTTGATATCTCGTCCCGACTTATCCTAGCAGAATCTGACCGTCTCGATCCATCATATACCGAGTCCGACTAGGGAGTCATCGGTATAAGACTTACGCAATAAGACATTCGCTCAAAGTCGTAAAAAAGGAAAAACAAACATGAAATGTGGATTTTAAAAGGAGACGCGTGATTGATTAACGTGCGCCGAATAACGTCACAAGTATTATTCCCTAAGCGAAATTTGCATCGTTGTGGACTGTATTGGAAGTCTACGATATCTCATTTCGACCATAATGGGGTACTTGTCCTTAATCGTCTCAAATTATGACTTAGATCAACCATATTGACTTAATACGAATACCGGAGCCCTCCGTATTGCGATATCGTCATCGGGTCGCGTAGACCGTACGACTCTCGGATTGACATCATGAGGTTTTGTATTACCTCGATGATCGATACTTCTTTACGTGCGACATTCGATTAGGGAATCGACATCAGACATTTAGAGTGACAGTTATAAAATAATATCGAAAATACTCGATAAAGGATTTCTGCGATCGCATTATAACCCGAAGGGTCAGGCGCACGCCATAAGGCGCCCTGACCCTCAGGTGCCTTGGGCAGCGCGCCTCATTAATGGAGCATCACCTCCGGTGCGTCCTGTTTGAGGGTTATGCGGACTTTAGGCATAATTAATTATCGAATGTGTTTGATTGGAAAGTTTGATTTGTTGTCGCAAACATTAGGCCCTTTGCATTTCGGCGTTGTAGTTTGGTCTTTAAGGCCTACGACGCTCAATTTATCGTCATCGGACATTTGCTCGAATCGATTTTGAAAATAGTTTTGTAATAGTATACGCGGTATTAATATGACGGAAATGTAAAAGAACATTTTGGGTGGTTGACTCGCCATAGACAACCAATTACGCGGGGTAGCGAGATTAGCGACCGTTGACGCGAGTGCGATACTCTTGTGTCCGTGTTTCCTTATCTCGTCATCCTTTGTATTCGGTACGTTAAAGGCGAGTATTTTATAGTCGAGTGTTAGTAGTTAGATGTTAGGAAAGAGAAAAAAATGATAGATGCGACAATGTAAATGTTAGTATACGGTAAGTAAAATTTTAGTAATGTTAGTAGTATGATAAATAAACCAGTTAAAGAAATAGAAAATGGGGTTTGAACACCCTCAACCTACACGTCAAATGCTTCGAAATACGGGTTCGCGAATTATCATCGTAGACACGGGGAGCGGTTCGGTATATGTGTAAAGAGGAAGATAAAGCATATGCTCACTCAAGAAAGAAATCCTAGACTTGACAATTGAGTCCATAGGAGTCAATCAATAGAGTCCAATGTAAAGTATAAAGCTAAACTTAGTACTACTGTCAATTGACAGTAAAATCTCGGACCACTGGTTATTAACCAGATATGTTTAGTATGTAAAGGCTTAGCTTGCAACTGCTGTATTATACAATTCACTAAATACAAAAATCTCCACAACCGAAACTTCTTCAAGTCTTCTTCTCCTGCCATTAATGCACTTCATCAAAACTCTTCATGGTATCAGAGCCTAGCAGGAATGAGGAGACTATCAACCACCAAGCAGTAAACATTTACTGATAACACCAAATCTAGCATTAACTTCTTTTCTAACAAGCTGAATCTATAAAAACCAAGCAATCCAAAGGCAAAACAACATGTCTGGAGAGATTGAAAATCCATTCTCTACACCTGAAAACACAAACACCATATCAAAAACTCCTTCCTTTATGGAGCCAACAGATCCACTCTACTTGCATCCAACTGAGAGTGCTCATCCTCTGGTAGTAGACACAAAGCTATCAGGGATAAAGAACTACCTGGAATGGAAGAGACAAATGGAGCTAGCCATCTGTTCCAAGAGAAAACTTGGGTTCCTAACAGGGGTAACCAAGAGATCTCCAGATGACCACCTGAAGTAAGATGCGTGGGACACATGTAACAGCTTGCTCATATCTTGGATCCTACAGAATGTAGAGATGCCAATAAGAAAATCTGTCTTGTACACAAAGACTGCTAAGGAGATATGGGATTATCTTCAAAAACAATTCTCAGTTAGCAATGGTGCGCGCATGTTCAGGTTAAACAAGGAGTTGGATAATCTTGAACAAGGGGACAAGTCTATCTGCGAATACTTCACAGAACTCATAATCTTGTGGCAAAATCTTGAGATGATATCTGATTGGCCACCAGTGACTCAGGTCACCGCCGAAACAAGTGCCTGGATGAAGGTCTACTTCATGGAACAAGAAGAGAGAAAGCTATTTCAGTTCCTGAACGGACTGCACAACTCATATGCTACAATGAGGACAAACATACTGATGATGTCTCCACTGCCAACTGTTGAAGAAGCTGCTGCACTCTTCCAGCATGAAGAGGCACAGAGAAGGAACTACAGAAGTAGTGAAAAAGTAGAGGCAGAAAGTGTAGCGTTTATGGCAGAACAAAAGGAGGGAGACAATACCCCCTTCTGTCAAGTGTGTACCAGAAAAGGACATGTTAAGGAAAAGTGTTGGAAAGTGATAGGATATCCTGCAGATCATCCTGTGTCGAAGAAATACCCTGAGAAATCTCAGGCAAACAAATCCAAAAATGGAAATCAAGGAACTGGGTACAAAGGACCTAAGTCTGGAATGAGTAGAGGAAGAGGCAACCCAAACTATCATAAGCAAGGGAGGATGGCTGGTAATGCGGTAATAGGAGAAGATCAAGAGGATATTGGAGGTGCCATCACTCTAACTGCACAACAATTTGCTCAACTCATGAGCAATCAGAAAGGAAAAGAGGTCAAGTTCCCTGACATTGAGGATGAGCTAGAAGCCAACTTTCCAGGTATGGCTTATCTAAACTGTAGTTATGCTACAGATGCATCAAATGATGAATGGATAATAGATTCTGGTGCTTCCAATCATATGGTATTTGATGTGTCCAAATTGAAAAACCCACAGGTTCTTTCAAACAAACCTAATTAATTTACCAAATGGAGGTACCTCTGTAGTCTTCCATGTAGGGAACTACATATTTCCTACTGGTCTGTGTCTAAGGAATGTCTTATATGTGCTTGGCTTTAGACACAACTTACTGTCAGTACAAAAATTAACAAGGGATGAGCAATGTCATATAACTTTCTATGCTCAAATGTGTGTTATACAGGACTCTCAATGCAAGATGATTAAGGGTATTGGAAGAGAATACAAGGGTGTCTACTATCTATCAAACTATGACAATATGTCTCACCCTAATTTAGCTTCTAAATCTAATATGATTAGTAAGGCAAATGTGTGTAATGCTACTGTTTCGCATAATCTAGTTAATCAAGGAATACAATCAGGTGAAGAATTTTCTATACCTAGTAGTTCACCAGATATGATATGTAATGAAGTCTTGAATCTGAATGATAAGTCTTGTGATCTTTGGCATTTAAGACTTGGGCATGCCCCAGACAGTAAGCTACAACATGTTTCACACATTGCCAAACAGTCACTGTTGAATCCCAAAAGAATTTGTATAACTTGCTCTCTAGCAAAGCAAACTAAGCCGACCTTTCCTGTAAGAACAGACAAAGCTGCTGCAATCTTTAATTTGGTTCATGTAGATGTATGGGGACCATATAGGAAGGAAACAAGAAACAAACACAGGTACTTTCTCACTTTGGTAGATGATCATAGTAGGGCAACTTGGATCTACCTTATGAGACATAAGTTTGAAGTACCCCAACATCTAGTTCACTTCTATAAGTTTGTTAAAAATCAATTCAATACTACCATTAAAGTTCCGAGGTCAGATAATGCATTAGAAATAATTGAAGAAGAAAGTAAGAAATATTTGTTGTTTAAAGGAATTTGGCACCAAACTAGTTGTGTTGATAGACCTCAACAGAATGGAGTGGTAGAAAGAAAACACGGGCATCTACTGGAGATAAGTAGAGCAATCAGGTTCACTGCAAGACTGCCATTGTCTTTCTGGGGTGATTGTGTGCAAACTGCAGCTTACATTATCAACAGGTTACCAACACCAATACTGCAGAACAAAACACCTTATGAGCTCCTACTTAATAAATCCCCAAACTATATGAGAATGAAGGTGTTTGGTTGCTTGACAATGGCATACAATCCAACAAGAGACAAAGACAAGTTTTCGCCCAGGGGTGTACCTTGTATCTTCATTGGGTATCCGTTATCACAAAAGGGGTACAAGGTTTATGATATTGAAAGAAAAACTGTTTTTGTATCTAGAGATGTGAAGTTCTTTGAAGGAGTATTCCCATGTAAAATCAAGAACTTTGCCCAACATCTACCTGTTCTACATTCAGGGCAATATGAGATTCCCCAGGTTAACCTGCTAGAAGATATCTCAGAATTCATTGAACTAGAACATAAGATGACACCTGATATTGGAAAGGCAACCTCTGCAGAAGAAATTACTCCATCAGAAGCTATATTTGACCAGAATATGACAGAAGATCATGGTCAGACCCCATCTTCTCCTGCAGTTCCTCTAGAGAGACCTAGAAGGGAAAGAAGAGCACCTAGTTGGACTGAGGACTATGTTGTACAAAATCCAGTAATGGCACCGTCAAGCATTGCCAATGTTGTGCAACTTCATCTCACTGGGTCATTTGCTGGCCACACTAACCTGGCTACAGCACCACCAGATCCTATGTCTTTTCAGGAAGCAATGACTGATCCAAAATGGGTTGAAGCAATGCAACTAGAGCTGAAGGCTCTCCATGATAACAACACATGGACACTAATTGAACTACCCAAGGGCAGGAAAGCTATAGGCTGCAAGTGGATTTATAAGACCAAGTACAACCCAGATGGCACAATTGAAAGACACAGAGCAAGACTGGTGATATAGGGCTTTAGACAAATGTATGGCATTGATTATGAGGAAACATTTGCCCCAGTGGCAAAGATGTCAACTGTGCGTGCTTTATTGTCTGTTATATCTATCAATAATTGGGAAACATGTCAGATGGATGTTGCTAATGCTTTTCTACATGGAGATCTAATGGAGGATGTTTACATGAAGCTACCCCTAGGATATTGTGATGAAAATCTGAATCCTGGAAGTAAGGGGGAGTATCATAATCCTGAAGGGAAGGTTTGCAAGCTTCTTAAGGCTCTATATGGCCTCAAACAGGCACCCAGGCAGTGGTTTTCCAAATTATCTAGCACACTAGTTGAGTGTGGGTACAAACAATCCCATGCTGATCCATTCACTATTCATGAAGCAGCAACATGGCACAACCATTGTTGTTTTGATATATGTTGATGATATGGTCATTGCTGGAGATAGCTCTCATGAAATTAAGTTGCTTAAGGAGCAGCTAAACTCCACGTTTCACATGAAAGATCTAGGTGAACTCTCCTACTTTCTGGGATTAGAGGTTACAAGGAGAAACTCCGGTATATTCATATCACAACAAAAGTATACTATGGATCTACTCAAAGAGTTTGGAGCAGAGAAGTGCAGAACAGTTCAACTTCCTGTCAACCCCATCATCAAACTGGAACCAGGAAAAGGAACAGCACTACCTCATCCAGATCAGTACAGAAAATTGGTAGGGAAGCTGATTTATCTCACAATTTCTAGACAAAACATTGCATTCTCTGTTCAGTTATTAAGTCAGTTTCTTCAAGCACTCACCTCAGATCATATGCAGGCCGCTCGAAGAGTTCTTAGATACCTCAAGACAGCTCCAGGTCAAGGAATTCTCTTTGCCAGTCAATCCGCAGCACGACTTACTGCCTATTGTGATTCCGATTGGGCTTCATGTCCTTACAACAGACGATCTACCACATGTTTTTGCATACTACTAGGGAATTCTCCAATCTCATGGAAGTCGAAGAAGCAATCAATTGGTCCTCTGCTAAAGCCGAATATAGAGCAATGACAGTGACTACATGTGAAGTAACTTGGCTTGTTCAACTCCTAAAAGATCTAGGGCTCAAACATTTGGGTCCTGTTCAACTAAAGTGTGACAATCAAGCAGCCTTGGCCATAGCAGCAAATCCAGTTTATCATGAGAGGACTAAACATATAGAAGTGGACTGTCACTTTATTAGAGAAAAGATACAACAAGGAATTCTCACCACTTCTTATGTTAACACAAAGAATCAAGTTGCAGATGTCCTAACTAAGTCATGTTCAATTGCTCAGCACAAGCACCTATTGTCCAAGATGGGAGTTACGGCTAAACTCCACTCTCATCTTGAGGGGGAGTGTAAAGAGGAAGATAAAGCATATGCTCACTCAAGAAAGAAATCCTAGACTTGACAATTGAGTCCATAGGAGTCAATCAATAGAGTCCAATGTAGAGTATAAAGCTAAACTTAGTACTACTGTCAATTGACAGTAAAATCTCGGACCACAGGTTATTAACCAGATATGTTTAGTATGTAAAGGCTTAGCTTGCAACTGCTGTATTATATAATTCATTAAATACAAAAATCTCCACAACTGAAACTTCTTCAAGTCTTCTTCTCCTGCCATTAATGCACTTCATCAAAACTCTTCAATATGTATGTGAGTTAAGGTGTGTAAAGCGGAGGAAAATCCTCTCGGTTTTCTGAAATGAGGTTTCGAGAGTTAGATAGAGTGGCCCTCGATACGTTGGACGTGAGGGTGTGTTTATAGAGTTTTGCGAAAAGTTCCGACTCAGAATTCAGGCGCCAGGAGGCTCGCGCCTTAGTATTGGGGCACCCTAGTGGAGGCGGCTCAGTTCTGGGGCGCCTGGATGCAGGCGACTAGAATCGCGTGTGTCGGAAGTTGATCAAAATACGGATTGACATCCAGTTTATTTGAGGCAAAAATGGATTCCGTTTTGACTTTGGACTCATTTGTATTTGGATGCTATTGTGGCCTTTTGAGTTTTGGGATTTGACTTCAACCAATTTTGGCTCGGTCGACAAAAGACGGTTTTGTCCCCGGTGGCAGTTTCGGCTCAAAGTATCCTTATTTTATTGGAAATGACCCACTGAGTCTGGATTTGAGGTCGTTTTGAGAGATTTTTACTCCTCTAAGTGCCCACGTTGGATACTATTAATTCTGGACCCGTATTCGAGCGTATCGATGCATGTTAACTTCCGATCATCATCGGGTATTTTGTTGGAGACTGCGACAGACACGAACAGACAAAATGTGGGCTCCCGCACGCCCTGTTAGTCAGGCGCCAGGGCCCGGGTGCCCCGATTTTTTAATCTTGCTTTTTTGCGCTTCGGCGTGGATCCTGAGGCGTCCTAGGGTTTTCGTGCTTATATACGACCCTTTCGCCCCATCTTTTTTCGCAATTGACTTTGCATTTTTTCCACAAAACCTCTCAAAGAAAACCAAGTGATTTTGCCACGGGTATCAAGAATTTGACAACGTTCCTGCAGGTATGGTCCTGGAGCTTTAGGGATGAGGATAAACTTCATCTTAATCAGATGGGAATTTCTGCCCTTTTTTCGTTGCAGCGTCTTAAGGTTGACTCTTAATTTTTAGACGCCTGTCTGGCTTTCTGGGATATGACCCATCACATTTTAGTGTTTCCTCGGAGAGACATTTATTCTCTCCCTAAAGAGATAGCTGCTGTTGGAGGATGATGTCCTACCGTCTGTCCTGCTATTCCTTCATTTTATCCTGACCCGAGGAGGAAGCTGATGGAATTTTTAGGTTTGTCTCATGCTGAGGTAGACCGAATGGTGCAGGGAAATTATGTTTCTGTGTTTGATTTAGCCAATAAGTTCATGAATGGGAAATATGTGAGGATCATTGCTTCCCATAGGCGTAAGGCCTTTGCTTTCTGCATGCTTCATCGCTACGCCTATGAGAGGCGTATGGAGGATGACTCGTGCATGGGCCAAATTTGGCTACTTTGCGTGGTGGACCAAATGGAGACTGGTCATAGTCCGGCTTGGCTAATAACCGGGGAGATTATCATGGGCCTTGATGTTAGGAGGATTGACTTTGACAGGCAATTGGCTGACAGCTGTCGACTTCTGCAGGTACACCTATCTCGTCTCGTTTTTTTTAATCTTACGAGACTTTGTCCTACCAAACTTGGCTGTACGAGAGGTTCTCAATCATGGAGCCCCTTCTTGACGTACACAAATACCGCAACAGTTAGGTGAGTTCGAGGAAGCGGCGTATGAGCCCGAGCCACGATATAAATCGGGCTTACTGGGAGGAGGAACTTGTGTTCCACGGAGGTCCCTTGATCAGGTGGACCATTGCTTGGTGGTTTCTTTCCACCTTGACGGGGTTAGCCGAGAGGGACCAGGCTCGATATTTAGTGGTCCAGTCACTTGTATTGATTGGTCCGTTCATATGTATCTGGACCGCATTCTTAGGTAGTTCGGATGGACTCAGAGGATTCCTGAGACCGAGGCCATAATAAGTGTCCCGCTCCAATTGACGGACGCGATGTGTGATACCTGGTTGCAGCGATGGCACACGCGTGTCATTTGAACTATACCCAACCCTTGTCACTCTATCAGGGTTTCCAAGTCATATCGAAAATGGTTCCGAAGAGTCAGAGGAGGTCCGCAAGGCCCTGAACGTTGATTAGGCCTTCAATCTGGTTCACCAGGAGACGGCTAAAGATAACAAGGGTTTCTTTGATGACGGCGATACTCCTGCTACTTTGGTACGATTAGAGTTGAGTCCTAAGTTAAAGACTAAGACTCGAGCTAGAGACGCCGATGCTAGAGGCGTGTGGGGGCGACGATTAGAGTCGAGTCCTAAGTTAAAGACTAAGACTCAAGCTAGAGATGCCGATGCTAGAGGCGTGTGGGGGCGACTGAGCCCGCAAACTGACTTGGAGAAGAGGCTTGGGCTGAGACTGGGGCCAAGGATCGGCTGGGCCCGCGTGATAGGCTGCCTGAGCATGTGAGGGCCAGACTCGGGCCGATCAATGTGGCTGAAGATTGACTCCTGAAGAAACGGGTCCGGGCCAAGTAAGTCTTTGTAGTGATTCAGGAACGTCCGCCTCTGCCTCGTTGCCAGTGGACGACCAAGGATGCAAAGGATAAGGGTAAGGGCAAGATGTCCTGAATACTCGGTTCCTTAGATTTATTATTATTTAAATAATACTATTTTTTTTGTAGTGTCATGTGTTGTTTTTGTATTTTTGTACTTTGAATTTCCCGAGTTTATCGAGGTTTTTAGTAATAATAAGGAAGTTTTATTAATTAAACCGTTCCTGTCTCTTTTTCGCGATTGCGGAGGTTGTGCCCTTGTGCGGGGCTGCCTACATATCCACAGTTAGTGGAATCAAACTAGATGTAATTCAAGCTTTTATAAATTTGCAATCTCAAAATACACCAAGACTAATGGTTTGAGATGTGTATGACAGTAGGATAAATAATCATAGCTTATTGAGTTCTTTTTTTTTTTGAAAGTTTATGTTTTGAAAAGACAATTTTGATAAACTTTAGAAAATGACATTGAGAAAGAATCAGGGTTAATAATGGTTCAGCTAGTCTAGGTTGGTCGGATTGGTAAAGTCATCCCCGTCCAAGTCTGTCAGCTTCACAACGCCTCCTGATAGAACCTTTTTCACTAGATATGACTCTGCCCAACTGGGTTTGAACTTTCCCCGCGGGTCAACTGGTAATAGAGCTCGAACGGATTTGAGGACTAAATCCCCTTCCTTGATATGCCTTGGCCAAACGCTCTTGTTAAAGTCTCGTTGTATCCTATTCTGATATATCTGAATATTATTGAGGGCGCAAGATCCCCGCTCCTCCAATAGAACCAACGAGTCATATCGCGCTTGGACTCAATCGGCTTCAAGTACTTGGTTTTCTAACAGGATTCCGAGGGATGGTACCTCCAACTCGCCTGGTTGAACTGCCTCCATCTCGTACGTTAGATAATAGGATGTTGCATTGGTTGCGGTGTAGATTGATATCTGGTATCCCCATAGAGCGAAGGGTATGTATGCCTCTATATTTTGTATTTGGTTAGCAGAGCTGTTGTTTCGGCTGGGAAATGAGTCCCGTAATCACTGATGAATTCATGTGGGACCCCGTACCGGCATATGATTTTATTTTGGATGAACTTAGCGACGTATTTAGCGTTCTGGATGTGGTACCCATTTGGTGAAATAGTCGATGGCTACCAAAATGAAGCAATGTCTTCCCGAACCCGAGGGGTTTACCTTTCAGATTATGTCGATTCCCCATGTCGAGAATGACCATGGTGACATCATGATGTATAACAAAGATGATAGCATGTGTTGCACATTGGCAAAGATTTGACAGTTATGGCAATGTTTTTGACATATTGTCTGCAGTCGGCAATGTTCCAGTAGTATCCGAGCCTCATGATTTTTCAGACTAGCATCTGGGCATTCATATGTGGACCACACTCACCGTCATGTACTTCGGCCATAACCTTCTTGGCTTTTATTTTGTCGATGCATAGGAGAAGAGCCCCCTGCGCTGTCTTTTTATATAGTTGCCCGTCATCGGTACGGATAAACTGAGTAGCTAATCTTCGTAGGGTCTTCCCGGCCCGACCGTTGGTTTCGGGAGGATATTCTCCCGTCGACATGTATTTGAAAATAGTTTGATTGATACCAAGGTTCGGTATCAGCTATTTCAATATCTTTGATGGCGTGAACGTATGCCGGTTCGGACCGTCTTTCGACGCAAATTGGCATACTGGTAAGATGATCGGGAATGTTCAGTAGAGATGCCAATTTGGAAAGTGCATCTGCGAACTAATTTTCCTCCCATGGCAAGTTATATACTCTATCTTTTGGAATTGCTTCTCGAGAACTCTTACTCGCGCCTGGTAGGGCACGAGGTTGGCGTTATGAGTTTTCCATTTTTGGAGAGCCTGATTGATGACCAAGGATGAGTCGCCGTGTGCTCGGAGATTTGTGACCCCTCAATTGGCGGCGGCTTGTAGCCCATGGATGCATGCTTCGTATTCGGCAGCATTATTAGTTACATCAAAATCCAGCTTAATGGATACGGAAGTATGCTCCTCTTTTGGTGAGATTAAAAGGATCCCAACTCCGAACCCTCGAAAGTTGGATGCGCCGTCGAAATACAAATCCCATGTTTCTGCATCGGTATGGAATATGTCTTCGTCTGGGAAGGACCAAGTATCAATATGTCCTTCAATTACGGGACTATCGGCAAGAAACTCGGCTACTACCCGGCCCTTGATGGGTTTTAGTGGCACGAACTTTAGGTCGAACTCTGCCAGCATTATAGTCCACCTAGATATCCTGCCATTGAAGACAAACTTTTTGAATAGATATTTGATGGGATCCATCTTTTTGGTACCTGCACTTCGTAACTGAGCATATAGTGCCGAAGCTTTTTGGTGGCCTAGACTAGTGCCAGACATGTTTTCTCGAGCATGGTATATTTGCATTCATACTCTAAGAATTTCTTGCTGATGTAATAGATGACTCATTCTTCTGATCGACCGCCTGCACCAGCATAGCCCCCCATGGCTGTCTCGGTAGTTGTTAAATATAACGACAGAGGCAAACCGGGTTGAGGTGGCATTAAGACCAGCAAAGCAGACCGGATTTCCTTGATTTTGTCAAAGGCCGCTTGACACTTATGATATCCCACAATTTTCGTTCCCCCACTTTTAGCTTCTTGAAAATTGGTTCACATACCATGGTTAACTAGGAGATAAAACGGCGGATGTATTGGACTTTCCCGAGGAATCTCATTATTTCTTTCTCGGTCTTAGGAGTAGGGTTGTGCACCGATCCAGACCCGGCCCGACCCGGACCAGACCCTGTTGGACCCTGAACCTGACTCTGACCCTGAATCGATAAACATTGGACCTGGACCGACCCTGAAATATCCGGGTCCGAACCCGGTCCGGACCGAATGGACCGGAATTTTCAATTTTTTTGAAATTCCGGTCCAAAGTTACTGACCGGTTGGACCGGTTAGACTGGAAATTTTATCAAATAAATATAATTCTGGTCTTTCCGGTCCAAACCGGTCCGGACCGGAAAAAACCGGGTCAAGACCGGACCAGACCGGAACCCTGAATCGCCCAAAATGATTGACCTGAGACCGGACCAGAATTTTTTTTTCCGGGTCCGGTCCGGTCCATTTTTTCGGTCCGGACCGGATTTTGAATACCCCCACTTAGGAGGCTTCATCTCAGTGATGGCTTTGATTTTTGCTGGGTCAACTTCGATACCACGTTGGCCAACGATGTGACCCTGTAATTTGCCTGACGTTACCCTGAAACTGCATTTTTAGGGATTTAACCTCATGTTGTATTTGCGCAGTCGGGTAAAGAACTTTCTTAGGGCGATGATGTGCCCGTCCCGGCTCTTGGATTTGACGATCATATCGTCTACATAAACCTCCACTTCCTTGTGCATAATGTCATGTAATAAGGTTGTAGCGGTTCGTTGATAAGTGGCCCCGACATTAATAAGGCCGAATGGCATGACAGTGTAACAGTAAATACCCCAAGATGTAGTGAAGGTGGTCTTACTCATGTCTTCTTCTGCCATTTTGATCTGGTTGTACCCGGCGTATCCATCCATAAAGGATAGAAGGGCATGATCAGCGGTATTGTCCACCAGTATATCAATGTGTGGTAATGGAAAATCATCTTTTGGGCTCGCCTTGTTAAGATCCCGAAAATCCACGCATACGCACACCTTACCGTCCTTTTTAGGTACTGGCACGATGTTTGCAACCCAGTTCGGATATTCGGACACTTGTTTGAAGCCGGCTTTGAACCGTTTGTTGACCTCTTCTTTGACTTTGCTAGACCACTCGGGTCTCATCCTGCGGAGTTTTTGTTTCACCGGCTTACACCCGTCTTTGAATGGTATGTGGTGTTCGGCTATTTCTCGGTCTATCCCCGACATGTCTGATAAGTGATATTTTAGTAGTGATTTACCCCTACTTTTACCCGTTATTTAGTCCGGTTTTGTGTTCTATAACTATTATATAGCTCATTATATGTTATTAAGTGTTAATTAGGGTCCGTTAGTTGTTTTAGTTATAATTGTAGTTATAATTGTTATTTTCGAGGATTTGGTACTGCTTTGTCTCGTCTATATTTTATAGGTACCGTTCGGAAGTAACAGTGTAAAGACGAGTCAGATGAGACGGATCAAAGAAGTCAAGCAGAGGACGTTTGGTTGAACTTCATCAATTGACCCGAATATACTAGCAAGTGGTTCCCACGAATTAATCCGTCACTCACTTTCAAAGCACAAAAGAAAGCACGTACAACTAGCATTTGGTTTTTGGGAATTCCAAAAAGAAAACCAACATCACGTGGCCTATGCTATATAGGAACTCTGGGTCTCACTTTTAAAAGGGGGATTAGGGAGATAAGTAGGAATAGGAGGGGATTAGGGAGATAAGTAGGAATAGGAGGGGATTAAAAATACCCCGTAGAACTCTCGGTTTTCTTGTCTTCATTTGTTTTATTTAGATCAAATCTTCTTGCTCTTAAGTCGTTAGATTAATTACCTCTGATTTCTTCAAATTTGGTACTATTTCTTCCTTTTTTTTTCCTTTGATTCTTATTATTTGAGTTCATTGTCAATGTTTTTTTTAGCCGATTAATGTTATTGAAGTTCGCATATTTATCGTTTAATTAGATTTTTTATGATATTATTAGTATTGGATAATTTAAATAGTTCAATTTCAATCATGATAGAGTAGAAATTTCTAGGGTTAGGGTTAGCACGGTTCGTCTTAATTGGGATTTTGTCTCGAGTTAATTTAATAGTTGATTAATTGTTCGTAATTTCTTTTTGAACGTTATATCTGTATGATTCGCTTGTCCTGGCCAAATTAGTTAATCAATTTTGTTGACCTGAACTTGCGTTCATTGGAGTAGGTCGACCTAGTAAGTAGCGAGAGCCCGCTGGGACCGTCCTATGGTAGATAGAGACTCGAGAGAGCCTATCTTATGCCTATTACTGACCTTAATCAACTATTTTATGAGTCTTACAACTCCCTGAGACTACCTTGTTACCTTGACCCTAGTCTCTTTTATTATATTTGTTACCGTTTTCCTTTTTTTTGTTAGTTTAGTTCATTAGTTTAGAATTATTCAACCCAAACCGATTTTCTCCGACTAATACTTTAACTAGACCGAGACTTTTCATTTAGCTCACCGTCCCTGTGGATTCGATACCCGACTTACCCTAGCTACCCAGTTAGTAGAGTTAGGTTCTTGTTTGATTGTGGGGGTCAGCGACAAATCTCTACATCAAAATGGCGCCGTTGCCGGGGACGGTCCTTAGTTAGATATTAGTCTTTATTTGGTTTTAGTATTAGTCGTTTTACTATTTTATATATTTATATATTTATTTATTTTTATTTTTATTAAAAAAAACATAAAAAAGCTTTTTTTTTTTCACCTGTACGTGCCACATGCTTATGATTGTTATTATTTTTATTATTATCAT
This sequence comes from Agrostemma githago, assembly GCA_958450325.1. Taxonomy (NCBI): domain Eukaryota; kingdom Viridiplantae; phylum Streptophyta; class Magnoliopsida; order Caryophyllales; family Caryophyllaceae; genus Agrostemma; species Agrostemma githago. Next base: position 38,178,728 of record OY288242.1, read on the forward strand.
TATGATTATTATTACTATTATTATATTATATTATTAGTAGTAGTTGTAGTTTTTTTTATTGTTTTTTATTTTTCTTTGCTTGATTTTTGTTTCTTCTCCTCTTCTTCTTTAGTGTTGTATATAACTCTGTTTTTTTTTGTTTCTCACCATGCCTACTATAGCCGATCATTATGCACCAAGACCCGAGATGTTTGTTTCACCTATTAACCTTGGAAATTTGGAGGGTCTAGACTTTTATGTTGACCCGGGATTTATTGAGTTGGTGGAGCAGAACGCTTTTCACGGGTTTGAGAGTGAAGATGTGTTTAAACTTCTTCAGAGGTTTGTGGATTATTGTAGTTTTGTGAGGAGGGGTGATTTGCCAATTGAGACCATATTTCTCATGCTTTTTCCCTTTTTCCTTAAAGGTGAAGCTTGGGAATGGTTATACTTACACCCTCCTAACACCTTCTTCTCCTGGGAACCATTAGCTCTAGCCTTCCTTAGGAATTACTTCCCTCCTGCTAAAACCGCCAAGTTTAGACAAGACATTCTTAACTTTAGACATGGTGAGTTTGAGAGTTTGAGTGATTCTTGGAGTAGGTTTAGGAGCTTATTGAGAGCTTGCCCCCATCATGGCATACAACTTTGGCTTACTACATTGACATTCTTTGATAGCTTACTTCCTTGTCATAGAGATTTGATATTTGTTGCATCTGACTGGAAATTCTATGATTTGGAAGTGGAAGAAGCACATGCTTTGATTGCAAAAATAGCTAGTGGCCATGACCATCGTGCATTTGGGAGAGGACCACAACCTAGAGATGACCCACATATTCCTTCTTTGTTAAGTGAGGGGGTCGATTCCTACTCTCTTGGTAATGTGTATGATGCTAGTGTATGTCATGTTTCTTCTCCTTGTGTTAATGTAAATGTTATGCATGATATTCCATCTTCCCCACCCCTTGTGAACATAATTGATGATGAAGATGATGATTATGTGTATGATTTTCAATCTCACCATGTTGACGCTGAAAATGAAGTGCAGGATTTCTCATTGGGTGATTGTTTTGAGAATCCAATGTTTGAGGATGTAGTTGATGTTGAAATGATGTATAATCCTCTTTTTGACTTCATGGTAGTAGAAGGGGTAAGTGATGATGATGATGATGATGATGATGATGATGATGTTCTCCTTGATTCTTTACACTTTGACACTTCTTCTTATGAATCTGTGCTTGACGATACTTGGGATTGTGATGGTTTCTTTGAGAAACCTGTTTTAGAGAAATTTATTGAGGATGAATCTCTTTCACCTATTGATTGTCTTGATCTTGTTTCTCTTAGCCCTGTATTTGAGCTCATGATAAGTGAGGAGGACTGTGACAGTTCTTTCCAGGAGATCGGTTTGATTTTAGATCTGTCTCTTATGGATACTGTAATGGAGAACATTGAAGACAGAGATATTAACACCTCTCGTAAGGAGAGTGACAGTGGTAAGATGGATTTTTTGAGTGGTTTTGGGGTATTAGACCCTTCTCACGTGCAATCTGAATCTTATGATGAGGGTAAAATTGAGATACTCGGTATGCACATCTTGCCTCACAAACCGCTTATTAGCCTTCTTACCTCTATTATCCACTATTGGTCATGCATATTAATGTTGACTCATTATGACCATTTTGGTGATGACTGGTCTAGCTTGTTTGACAAGCTAATGAGGTCCTTGATTAGTTTTCTAAATAGTTCATTTGTTTGCTGAGGAGTGAGTACTGTGTATATATGTTTCTTTGCTTGTTTTTGTGTGTTTTTGTTTGTCGTTTTGCGTGTAGGTAATTTATGAGTTCCAAGAAATCGACAAGAGATACGATGGGTACGAGAACAAGTATCAAGTATCGAGCATCACTTCACTTTGTAAGTTCTTTACCCACCATTTCTTTTTTTCCTTCCTAGTTCTTGAACATTGAGGACAATGTCCGATTAAAGTGTGGGGGAGGATTTGTTGTCGGTTGATTGGAGTATTTTGTGTCGGTTTGTGTTTTTTGAGTCGTAGTTTGTTTGTTTTTTTTGTGTTAAAAAAAATGCCAAAAATACAAAAAGATTTTATTATTTTTCGCTTTTTTTTCACTCGTTTTCTTTGATTTAGTCTTTTTTCTAACTTTTAATTTTTGTGTAAATAATGATTTTTAGACACTCGATCGTTGCAATTGTTCGCTATATATCAATCGGTCTCCTACTATAAGTCGCTCGAGGGTGTGTACTTCACTTGTTCCATTTTTCACCTCCCGTGATTTGATGTGACAATAGTTGACTTGTCTAGGTGACAGTGACCCAAGTGACTTCTTTTTTTGCGATCCCTTTTTACTTACCTTCTCTTATTGGGAGAGAGCGGCGTTACCAATTCTGCTCGATCCTTCCACACAAATAAGTGCATGTTTGTAAGCACCAAAAAAATCACAAAAAATGTCAAAAAGAAATAAGGGGGAGATGAAAAAAAATTATGAAAACATAAAAAAGATGAAAAGATGAAAAATATGAAAAAATGAAAAAGAAAAAATAAAGAAAAAAATTATGAATCCTCCCTGAGTTAGTTATTTTTAATCTTATTTTCTCATTTTGGATCGTTTACTCTTGTCATTTTGGGTCATTAGGACGATCCTTGACTCTTTGAGTCGAGATAAGTTTTTCTTAAGTCACTAACTTCATGGGAGTACTCATTCCGCCTTCATCTCATACCCTTGACATAGCATGGACCGAAACCGAGGGATGTATAGTGTCGATTGCAACAGTCTTAGTGTCTGATTATCATTGTTTATACTTGAGTTGAATTTTAGAATTTTGACTTTTGATTAGAAAGCTTGTGATGTAAAATTTTCATGTAAGTAGTCTGTGTCTGTTAGCTTTTCTAGTTGTCTTTCTTTACGGGTCGTTAGTTTGGTTTAGTGAGCTTACTCGAGGACGAGTAAGGTTTAAGTGTGGGGGAGTTTGATAAGTGATATTTTAGTAGTGATTTACCCCTACTTTTACCCGTTATTTAGTCCGGTTTTGTGTTCTATAACTATTATATAGCTCATTATATGTTATTAAGTGTTAATTAGGGTCCGTTAGTTGTTTTAGTTATAATTGTAGTAATAATTGTTCTTGTTAGGTTCTTGTTTGATTGTGGGGGTCAGCGACAAATCTCTACATCAAAATGGCGCCGTGGTGAGATTGAAAATCATACACATAATCATCATCTTCATCATCAATTATGTTCACAAGGGGTGGGGAAGATGGAATATCATGCATAACATTTACATTGACACAAGGAGAAGAAACATGACATACACTAGCATCATTAGGGGTGTGCAAAATCCGGGTCGGACCGAAAAAATGGACCGGACCGGACCGGAATCTACCGGACCGGACCCGGAATAAAAAATTCCGGTCAGGGTTCCGGTCCATCATTTTGGGCGATTCCGGGTTCCGGTCCGGTCCGGTCCTGACCCGGTTTTTTCCGGTCCGGACCGGTTTGGACCGGAAAGACCGGAATTATGCTTATTTCTTAAAAATTCCGGTCTAACCGGTCCAACCGGTCCAAACCGGTCCAACCGGTCCGGAATTTCAAAAAAAATTGAAAATTCCGGGTCAACCGGTCTGGTCCGGTCTTGGACCGGAATTTTTCCGGTCCGGTCCCGGTCCGAAATTTTGAGATTCCGGTCCGGGTCCGGTCCGAATTTTTTTTACATTCCGGTTCCGGGTCCAACCGGGTCCGGTCCGGGTCGGACCGGATGCACAGCCCTAAGCATCATACACATTACCAAGAGAGTAGGAATCGACCCCCTCACTTAACAAAGAAGGAATATGTGGGTCATCTCTAGGTTGTGGTCCTCTCCCAAATGCACGATGGTCATGGCCACTAGCTATTTTTGCAATCAAAGCATGTGCTTCTTCCACTTCCAAATCATAGAATTTCCAGTCAGATGCAACAAATATCAAATCTCTATGAGAAGGAAGTAAGCTATCAAAGAATGTCAATGTAGTAAGCCAAAGTGGTATGCCATGATGGGGGCAAGCTCTCAATAAGCTCCTAAACCTACTCCAAGAATCACTCAAACTCTCAAACTCACCATGTCTAAAGTTAAGAATGTCTTGTCTAAACTTGGCGGTTTTAGCAGGAGGGAAGTAATTCCTAAGGAAGGCTAGAGCTAATGGTTCCCAGGAGAAGAAGGTGTTAGGAGGGTGTAAGTATAACCATTCCCAAGCTTCACCTTTAAGGAAAAAGGGAAAAAGCATGAGAAATATGGTCTCAATTGGCAAATCACCCCTCCTCACAAAACTACAATAATCCACAAACCTCTGAAGAAGTTTAAACACATATTCACTCTCAAACCCGTGAAAAGCGTTCTGCTCCACCAACTCAATAAATCCCGGGTCAACATAAAAGTCTAGACCCTCCAAATTTCCAAGGTTAATAAGTGAAACAAACATCTCGGGTCTTGGTGCATAATGATCGGTTATAGTAGGCATGGTGAGAAACAAAAAAACAGAGTTATATACAACACTAAAAAAGAAGAGGAGAAGAAACAAAAATCAAGCAAAGAAAAATAAAAAACAATAAAAAAAAACTACAACTGCTACTAATAATATAATATAATAATAGTAATAATAATCATAATGATAATAATAAAAATAATAACAATCATAAGCATGTGGCACGTACAGGTGACAAAAAAAATGCTTTTTTTATGTTTTTTTTAAAATAAAAATAAAAATAAATAAATATATAAATATATAAAATAGTAAAACGACTAATACTAAAACCAAATAAAGACTAATATCTAACTAAGGACCGTCCCCGGCAACGGCGCCATTTTGATGCAGAGATTTGTCGCTGACCCCCACAATCAAACAAGAACCTAACTCTACTAACTGGGTAGTTAGGTTAAGTCGGGTATCGAATCCACAGGGACGGTGAGCTAAATGAAAAGTCTCGGTCTAGTTAAAGTATTAGTCGGAGAAAATCGGTTTGGGTTGAATAATTCTAAACTAATGAACTAAACTAACAAAAAAAAGGAAAACGGTAACAAATATAATAAAAGAGACTAGGGTCAAGGTAACAAGGTAGTCTCAGGGAGTTGTAAGACTCATAAAATAGTTGATTAAGGTCAGTAATAGGCATAAGATAGGCTCTCTCGAGTCTCTATCTACCATAGGACGATCCCAGCGGGCTCTCGCTACTTACTAGGTCGACCTACTCCAATGAACGCAAGTTCAGGTCAACAAAATTGATTAACTAATTTGGCCAGGACAAGCGAATCATACAGATATAACGTTCAAAAAGAGATTACGAACAATTAATCAACTATTAAATTAACTCGAGACAAAATCCAAATTAAGACGAACCGTGCTAACCCTAACCCTAGAAATTTCTACTCTATCATGATTGAAATTGAACTATTTAAATTATCCAATACTAATAATATCATAACAAATCTAATTAAACGATAAATATGCGAACTTCAATAACATTAATCAGCTAAAAAAAACATTGACAATGAACTCAAATAATAAGAATCAAAGAAAAAAAGAAGGAAGAAATAGTACCAAATTTGAAGAAATCGGAGGTAATTAATCTAACGACTTAAGAGCAAGAAGATTTGATCTAAATAAAACAAATGAAGACAAGAAAACCGAGAGTTCTACGGGGTATTTTTAATCCCCTCCTATTCCTACTTATCTCCCTAATCCCCTCCTATTCCTACTTATCTCTCTAATCCCCCTTTTAAAAGTGAGACCCAGAGTTCCTATATAGCATAGGCCACGTGATGTTGGTTTTCTTTTTGGAATTCCCAAAAACCAAATGCTAGTTGTACGTGCTTTCTTTTGTGCTTTGAAAGTGAGTGACGGATTAATTCGTGGGAACCACTTGCTAGTATATTCGGGTCAATTGATGAAGTTCAATCAAACGTCCTCTGCTTGACTTCTTTGATCCGTCTCATCTGACTCGTCTTTACACTGTTACTTCCGAACGGTACCTATAAAATATAGACGAGACAAAGCAGTACCAAATCCTCGAAAATAACAATTATTACTACAATTATAACTAAAACAACTAACGGACCCTAATTAACACTTAATAACATATAATGAGCTATATAATAATTATAGAACACAAAACCGGACTAAATAACGGGTAAAAGTAGGGGTAAATCACTACTAAAATATCACTTATCAATGTCCTTGTAGGACCATGCGAGGACGTCTTTGAACTCTTGGAGGAGGCTTGTGAACTATTGTCTCTCCTCGAGATCTAGTGATAACCTATCTTAAGCATATGGGGCTCTAAGGTGGTTATCACATTTATGGATTCAGTCTCTTCGATTACCGGGTTCCGGGACTCCCTTTGCTCTAACTACTCGATCAGATGAGGAGGTAGGGATACCTGTTCGTCGGGTTTCTCAATATCATTGATTAAATATTTTTTAAACAAGAATTGCATTTAAAAAGAGACAAGTCGTAAGCAGAACGATTGTTATTATTAATTGAAATTTTGGAAAAAGTTCAATCAGAGCAGCCATCTGATCGTTGGTCAGTGGCAGAATTGGAAGGGCACTCGGGACAGACCCCGAAGTACTAGCATGAGTGACTAAAGGGAGAGGGGTTACAGGTTGGACTCTAGTACCGGGCTCCCTAGACTCGACCTCAAACTCTGATTCAGACTCAGATTCAGAATCAGTAGCGGGCATGTCTCCTTCATCAGCAACCAACTTGTAGATCCGTCCTTGAGTGTCGGTCTATTTGATAGTCTTTCTTCATTCTCTGCTTCCCGTCTTGGAGCCAACCTCCGAGATCAACTTGGTTGGGTAAAACATGTTGTTGTGGAGCATGAGGTTGACCAAGTTTTTTTGGAGTAGGGGTTATCCTGCCTTCCCTGAATAGTAGCCCCAACGCGGGCTCAACATTATTGGCATCCTCCCTTGGTTTTGAATGAATGGGAGTGAGCAAGTCATCCAAAATGTAGCTGCAGTCTTGGGCCAGTTTGGTCCCGTGATACGGAATAGTTGGTCGGAATAGACCAACCTGGATGGCCCCAAATACCTGCGTGATGAAGTCGTCAGTCAGCCGTGGGCTATAAGGGCTCAAGTGGACACCCTTTATGAGATTACAGGCCTTCTCGGTGCCTACTCGGACGACGTTGCCCAGTGTCGTGGTGTACCCTAGGTCGAAGTGGGAATCTTCATCTTTCAGAACCTCAATGATCTTCCCAGCTGGAAGATATAGCCTAGAGGTGGCCCCAGGGAAGTACCCCAAATTTTGCAGCATTGTATTAATGCTGGTAGTAAAGTAAGGCCTGAAGAGGAAGTCCTCCTCGATCGTTCCCACAAAGTCAAACCCCCAACGGTCCATACCGAGACGGCTTGTGGTGTTGCAGCTGGCCACCGTCATAGGTGTTGCCTCTAGGGTGATAATGTTATCACGCAAAGGTAACCTGATCTTACGGTGCAGGGTAGAGGACACAGCTTTGACACCGTGGATCCACGGTCTTCCCAAGAGCAAGTTGAAGGAGGAGGTGACATTGATCACCTGGAATTCCAACTCTTTCTCTACCAGGCCAGTTATAATGGGTAACTTAACGGCCCCAGCTACCAACTTTGGGCTCCCATCAAAAGCCTGGATGGTTTGAGCAGTCGGGATATACTCAGCCTCGGTAATGCCGAGAGCTTTAGCGGTCCTTAGTGGAAAGACGTTAACAACATACCCGTCGTCTATTAAGGTCATGGGGAGATACTTCCCGCGGCATATCATCATGATATATAAGGCTAAGTTGTGAGAGGCCCCAAACGGTGGAAGATCGGACTCGGAGAAGGTAATCAGCGGGCCTTCTTCCTTGGTTTTGCCCTTCAGATGGGGCATAACAGTAGCTACCATGTCAGCAGGGGTAGCGGTTGAGTCGATCTTGATCTGATCGAGAGCCTTAGTAAGTGCCTCTCGATGTTCTTGTGAGTTGATTAGGAGTTGCCAATAGTGAGGTCAACTCGAGTCTTCTTCAGCTGCTTTACGAGAGTTGTGTCAGTAGTTGGCTCCTCGGGGACGACTTTTGTCCTGACTTGATCAACGACAGTTGCCGGAATAGAGGTGTCCATAGAGCTAGTAGCTTGATAGGGGCGGCCAGAGCGGGTGAGGTGGTTACTAGCTAGGACCTTCGACTTAGCCTTTCAGATTTCCTCACTAGTAATGGGTACACATCGTCTTGATCATCGAACCAGATCCCGTTCACTTGTGGGATGAATGGACAAATAAGGTCGGAACAGTCGATCACCTCCCCGGTAAAGATGGCGTGGGAGCTGAAAGGGTTGTCCTTGTTGCTCGGTTTGTCTTTGAGCAATGGAATCTTGCCACTCTCGATTAAATCCTGGATAAGGTGTTTTAATTTCCAACATTTCTTGGTATCATGCCAGTCGCCCCTATGATATTGACAGTAGGCCTGTGCGTCATAGTTTTTGGAGCATCTGTGGGCCGGAACTTCTAGAGTAGGGCATATCGGTTGGATTAGGCCTTTGGAGGAGAGCCTTTGTAAGGAGTAAGCATAGGTAGTACCTAGGTCGGTGAATATCTGTGAGGGGTGTTCTTCTTGGATGAGGCTTCTAGTAGATTAACCTCATCAAATATGCTACGGGTTGCAGCTGGGGCCTTAGCAGAAGAGGAGGCCCCTTGGTAACCCTTGGTGGAGGTTTTGGTTAAACCCTCCAGCCTTAAGCCGTCTTCAATCCTCAAACCCATTTCAGTGAGGGTAGTAAAGTTGGTATAACAGCATACCAGAGATGGACCCAGTAGGAGGGGAGTAGTTTTTCACGAAGGCCTCTACCAAAGTCTTCTAGCTGGGCTTGTCGACCAGCTTAACACTCTCGTCCCTCCAGCGCTGAAGGTATTTTGTGAACACTTCTTTGGGCTCTTGGGCTATGTCCTCCAAAGAGCTCATGGTGATCTGAATCTCGGTATTATCAGCATAGTTCCGAGCAAATTTCGTGGCCACATCATCCCAGGTTGGGTATTTCTTAGGGTCTAGCCTGTAGTACCAGGTTGTTGGGTGTTTCTCGAGGGACGCAGCGAATAGATTCTTAAACATGCTAGAATCCACTCCTTTTATAGCCATAAATTCCTTGAAGGCCCGTATATGGAGTAACGGGTCTTCGGTCCCCTCGAACATCGGCAAACCCGTGAGATTCAGGTTCGCAGGCAGTTTGTCGTTCACCGGAGAATAAACACAGGAGTTTTCCGTGTGGATGTTGTTACCCCCGGACAGATGGACCTGTTCTTCTAACCGACGCACCGCGCTATCAATTCAGACATGGGTCCAGTGTCTGCGAACCCAAAGTTAAGATTCCCTTGCTCTACAGCGGCCAGACGAGCATTCGTAGCCGCTAGAGCTGATTAAATGGCCCAAGCCCGACGACCCAACCCGACCCGGCCCAATTTTTTCAAGGGCTTGGGCCGTCGTGTTGGCCCAAAAAAGCCCGAAGCCCGAAGCCCGACCCGATCTTAGCCCGATATAAATTTAAATTTTTGGGCCGGGTATGAATCTCGTGGTGAGATTGTTCTCGGATTGAAATTTAAATTGAAATTGGAGTCGCCACCGAACTTTGTATGAGTTCGGACCCGTTCGAACCCTCTCTATACTTAGGCATATCGCGCACAAAGCACGACTTGCCTTATAGTACTAGAGCTTGGGGGGTTCGTTCCTTTGCATAACGATACCAATGTCGAGTTATCAAATATCGTATATCGAATGACTCTCGTTGCCAATGGTTTCGGGCATCCGAAAGCCGAAGGTTCTGAGTAAGGGGTGAAGGTACGTGTTGGGAAGCCCACGAAGGACACCCAACCCCGCCCGTACGTAGCAGCCTCTACTAAGATATCAATCGTTGTTTAAGTGCGCGCGTTAGTAAGATGGTGAAAATGTTGACAACCGTTAGTTTAGGCTATACTTGTGAAATATGCATTTTCTATGTCGATTAATGCATCTTAAAATATGTCAAAATTGTTTTAGCATGCGATGTTCACTTAAAAGCGATAAATGCCACACAATGGAAATAAATAAGTTAAAAGTAAATTACAAATTACATGGACGGAATACAACCCGGAATTCACAATACGACAAGCAAAGATATGATATTATCGAATTAGAAACGGTAACGTAAACTATAAACGAACTCATAAATAGAAACGTAAACTAAAACTGTAAACCAAATGATTGGACAGACTCTCATCAGTTACATATTGTGCTACATATTTACCAGAGCACAGAGGCTCGGATGCACAAAATGGTGCGGCCTGGAACTTAGGCGCCTGAGGTGAGGCGGCCTGATGTCCAGGCGCCTGACCCTGGGCGCCCAGACAGGCAATGTACGGGACCAAAGCGTGATGCTAGCTTGATCCTGAAGCCTCAATATCTCGTCCTGACTTATCCTAGCGAAATCTGACCGTCTCGATCCATCGTATCCCGAGTTTGACAAGGGAGTCGTCGGTATAAGACTTACGCAATAAGACGTTCGCTCAAAGTCGTAAAAGGGGACGAACATGAAATGTGGATTTGAAAAGCATACGCGTGATAGATTAACGCGCGTCGACTAACGTCGCAAGTATTATTCCCTAAGCGAAATTTGCATCGTTGTGGACTGTATTGGAAGTCTACGATATCTCATTTCGACCATAATGGGGTACTTGTCCTTAATTGTCTCAATTTATGAGTTAGATCGACCATATCGATTTAATACGAATATCGGAGCCTTCCATATCGCGATGTTGTCATTGAGTCTCGTAGACAGTACAACTCTCAGATTGACATCATGAGGTTTCGTATTGCTTCTATTATCGATAGCTCTTTACGCGCAACATTTGATTACGAAATCGACATCAGGCATTTAGAGCGACATTTATAAAATGATATCGAAAACACTCGACAAAGGATTTCTGCGATCGCGTTATAACCCGAAGGGTCAGGCGCACGCCATAAGGCGCCCTGACCCTCGGGCGCCTGGTGCGGCGCGGCTCAATAATGGGGCGCCACCTCCGGTGCCTCCTGTTTGAGGGTTATGCGGACTTTAGGCATAATTAATTTTCGAATGTGTTCGATTGGAGAGTTCGATTTGTCGTCCCATACATTAGGCCCTTTGCATTTTGGCGTCATAGTTTGGCCTTTAAGGCCTACGATGCTCGATTTAGCGTCATCGGACGTTTGCTCGAATCAATTTTGAAAATAGTATACGCGATATTAATATGATGAAAATGTAAAAGAACGTTTTCGGGAGTTGACTCGACCTAGACAACCAATTACGCGGGGTTGCGATATAAGCGACCGTCAACGCGAGTGCAATACTCTTGTGTTATATTCGGTACGTTAAAGGCGAGTATTTTATAGTCAAGTGTTAGTTGTTAGATGTTAGGAACGAGAAATAAAATGTTAGATGCGAAAATTTAAAATGTTAGTATATGGTAAGTAAAATGTTAGTAATGTTAGTAGTACGATAAATAAACGAGTTAAAGGAATAGAAAATGGGGTTTGAACACCCTCAACCTACATGTCAAATGCTTTGAAATAAGGGCTCGCGGAGTATCATCGTAGACACGGGTAGCGGTTCGGTATATGTAAGTGAGTTAAGGTGTGTAAAGGGTAGGAAAATGCTCTCGGTTTTCTGAAATGAGGTTTCGAGAGTTAGAAATGATGACCCTCGATACGTTGGACGTGAGGGTGTATTTATAGAGTTTTGCGAATAGTTCTGACTCGGAAGTCAGGCGCCAGGAGGCCCGTGCCTTAGTTAGGGCGCCCCAGTGGAGGCGACTCTGTTCTGGGGCGCTTGAATGCAGGCGACTGGAATCGCGTGTATCGGAAGTTGCTCAAAATACGGATTGACATCCGGTTTATTTGAGGTAAAAATGGATTCCATTTTTACTTTGGACTTATTTATATTTGGACACTATTCTGGCCTTTTGAGTTTTGGGTTTTGACTTCAACCGGTTTTGGCTCGGTCGAGAAAAGACGGGTTTGCCCCCAGTGGCGGTTTTGGCTCAAAGTATCTTTATTTTATTGGAAACCACCCACTAAGTCTGGATTGGAGGTCGGTTTTGAAAGATTTGTACTCCTCTAAGTGCCCACGTCGGATACTACTGAATCCGGACCCGTATTCGAGCGTATTGATGCATGTTAACGTCCGATCATCATCGGGTGTTTTGTTGGAGACTGCTACAGACACAAGCAGGCAAAATGCGGGTGTTTACACCATTGTTATATATGCTTTATCTCAAGGGCAAGTTCGTAAAGGAAGATTCGGTAATCACCTTAACTAAGGCCCACTTACCTTCATTCGGAGCCGGTCGTAACTTGGCTCTTTACATTACGGTCATATGTTGTGGGAAATATCTCCTGATAACCCTGATTGATGATGGGTCCACGGTCCATGTCCTACTTTCAAGCACCGCCAAAGCTCTCAGTATTAACGAGGTTGATTTATTCCAATGGCTCAAACCAACCAAGCTTTCGACGGGAAGCCGAAGTCCGTAGCTGGAGCCGTAAACTGATCATCATAATAGGCCCGGTCGAGAACGAGTTAGATTTTCAAGTGATCGATGTCACCTCTTCCTTCAATATGCTTTTAAGGCGTCCCTGGATTCACGTCGCTAAAGTTGTGTCCTCTACCCTACACCGAAAAATCAAGTTACCTTTAGGTGACGACATTGCGTGGATCTCTGGGAGTTTGACTATGGCTATGACTATGACTATGACTATGGCTATGTGTAGACACCCGCCTTTGGCTGCTAGTGTCTATAGCAGTTCCCAACAAATCACCCGATGATGATCGGACGCAAACATGCTCTAACGCGCTCGGATATGGGCTCGGAATCAGTAATGTCCGGCATGGGCTTTTAACGGGATACAAATCTCACAAAACTAACCTCAAATTCAGGCCCAGTGGACCGTTTCCAATAAAATGAGACTAATTTGGGCCAAAACCGACACCAAAAATAAAAACCATCTTTTAGCGACCGGGTCAAAACCCGGTCAAAGGTGAATCCGTCTCATAAACCAGCCAAATACAAAGCTTCTAGAAACTTGCGCCAACCAACATTTTCAAAAGATTCAAAAGTCAACTCCTTCCTAAAAAAGCTCATCCGCGTGATCCACTCGATCGAGTGGACTAGCCTCACTCGATCGAGTGAAGCCATAAAAGCCGAACAGACCCATTTTTCTAGGGCACTCGATCGAGTGCACTAGGGTCACTCGATCGAGTGACCTTAGGTCGTGGGATTTTCTCTATAAATACCCCGTCAACCCTCAACACTTACAACCTTTTTTTCTACCAACTTCAGCCAACTTTATGCTTCCAAAACCCTCACATTTCAGCCCTAACTTCAACCCTCAAGCATCACACATGCAACCCTAAAACCGAGAGCAAAAACTCGCTATAATCCGTCTCTACAAAACTCCCATACACACACACACCATCAACTCCTCCTACATATCTCGACGTTCCCGCGCCATTGCCGCCATTTGACGAACCGTATTCCGAGAAGCAAGAGCATGTAGGTTGAGGGTGTGACATTCAACACCGACATCTCCTTTCTCTTTCTCGTTTTCCTCGTTTTTTTGTGTTATTTATGTTTTACGTACCTATGTATCATAATTAGTCGATAGTAACGACATTTTTACTAATACTAACATCTAACATTTTCTTTATCGCATCTAACCCCTAACATTTAATTATCGTCATTTACTATTCGTTGTAATATTAAATACCGTGTATATATATTAACAAATAAACCATATTCGGATTCAACCCGTTCAACTACGACTATTGCACAAAGTCCGTTTAATCCCTTTACGAGCCGCAATAGTGGTGGAGCCCTTTCGAGGAGCACCGCCCTAAGTACTCAAGGGCGTAACGCGATCGTGATAGTACGTAGTTGAACGTGTCTAATTCCATTTCTAAAGATCGGTACGAAACCCATTGACGCTAAATCGAGCATCGCATAATCCGAGAGGATTATTAAAGATGACGTAACGCGGAGGGAACTAATTTCGTCCCGGTCCAATTCAAAATGACTTTCACATCACCTTTTTCAAAATCCCCGATAACAGTCTCGTAATGATAATATGCGAATTACGAGTACCAAATACCGAGTCAAATATAAATCACGCTATATTTATATGTGATTTGGTTGATTATCGATTTTAAAATAAATAATAATTTCGTAAAAGTCGTTACAAAATTGAGTAGTCACTCAAACAGGGAGCACTCGACCGAGTGCCATAGCCACTCGATCGAGTAGCGTCCCAAAAACGAGACAGAAGGGTCTGTAAGAGGTCACTCGACCAAGTCCTGCCCATGACTCGATCGAGTGGTCCGACGTATGCTAGAACGGCAGCCCATGCAACATTGTCTTTTGCCTCGTAATATATTTTACGACCTCGGTCGACGCGTGTAAAGACTATCACGTGTTTGCATCTTTTCTAAAACTAATACATTTTATTTCACCTTCACGACTCTGATCAATGTCGCCTATGATTAGTTATCTGTCGACGGTTCCTAAGCTGTATCCGATGCACGACTAATTTAGACACCATTTTTGGCATGATAAGTCGGGACAAGGCATCGAGGTTCGGGATCAAGCTAGCATCACACTTAGGTCCCATACGCGGGCGCGTATTAAAATCTCCGTCCTTCGCTTAATACACAACATAATGTGTGTTTAATCGAAGTTTGTCCAATTTTTCCAAACTTACGGTCTTGTTTATATTTACTATATACGGGTCCGTTCATATTATTATTATTCTTATCGTTTCTCCATTTTTTTTATTCGTTACTTTCGCTTTGGCCGGGTTGTATTTCCGCCCGTGTAACTTGTAACCGATTTATTTTGCCTTGCTTTTATTTATTTGCGTTTTACCGTTTATAAATGAATCATCGCATGCTAAATCACTTTGACGTGAATCAAGATGCATTAAAATGACGTAGCAACCCTTTCGATATTTATATCTTGTAAAACGTTGTTTGCATAACATTTTACTGGATTACTAGCACGCGTATTAGAAAGTCAAACGATGTCTTAGTAGAGGCGGCTAAGTGCGGGCGGGGTTGGGTGTCCTTAGTGGACTTCCCAACACGTACCCTCACCCCTTACTCAGAACCTCGGTTTCCGGATGCCCGAAACCGTTGGCGCACGAGAGTCGTTCTATTCACGATAACCGGTAGTGACGGTATCGGTATCGCAATGCAAAGGGACGAGCCCCATAAACTCTGAAATCGAAATGGGTCGTACTTTGTGTACGGTCCACGATGATATAGAGTGGGCTCGAATGGATCCGAACTACCACAAAGTTCGGTGGCGACTCCTAATTCGACTTA
Source organism: Agrostemma githago (assembly GCA_958450325.1). Taxonomy (NCBI): domain Eukaryota; kingdom Viridiplantae; phylum Streptophyta; class Magnoliopsida; order Caryophyllales; family Caryophyllaceae; genus Agrostemma; species Agrostemma githago. Next base: position 38,194,090 of record OY288242.1, read on the forward strand.
AAATTCAATTCGATCCATTCTCATATGGAGATTCATTCGCCTCCCCAAACCCGCGCGTGGCCGCGTCGAGGTGGACCTACGTCATGTCCACAATTTGGCGACTCCGCTGGGGATTAACTGATGCGTGACTAACCATCGGCATCCTCAGGGTGAGACTCGAATAGAAATCGTTTGACTAGTAACGGTTCATGCATAACCCATATTTGCCCGGGCCGGTACTGGTGACCGACGTCCCACTATACCGTTATATACTCCGACTTGGATATGTCAAAGGTGTTCATAGCCGATTCATATGGGTTTCGCGGCATGTTCTAAGCTCAACTCGACTTAGGAAGTCTGTCCCGATTCTCGTCTAGGCTATGTGCACTGGTATAGGCCCCATTTAGATCGACCGAGACTTAGTGTAAAGCATACATGGCGTCGTTATAATGCTTGCGTGACTATGTGCTACTTGGTTTCCATGTCGTTTTCAAAAATCGTCATTTCAAAAAATGCATCTTTTCAAAAATATTCAAATTTCAAAAACTGGAAAGCTACCGAATTTAGGACACTTGATTTTACACAAAATAGCCTATTTCTAGCCGGTATGCTGCCCATATTTTTCAAAAGTATTTTCGAACTCTAAAAATTGTGGCCCGATACACTTTCTGTTTTCGAAAAAATCGGGCCCTTCCCGAGTTTACTCGGAATTCCCAAAAATCACCCTTTTCAAACTTTCCTCTCCTTAGGATTTCCCATATTTAGTAGTGTCGGGTCATCCATAAGTCGTCGAAAGTCTTTAGCGTCGAAACTCCGTCGATCCTACATCATGAGTTTCCTCGCTGCCCCGGTCCGCTTTATTTGTCTAAGGCAAGGCCCACCTACGTAAGACATACTCTTACAAAGGGGGACCCATTTACACACTCGAGTCTAAAGTCTGGGGAAACCTCACGTGGACCTTCTTTCGAGCAGGATTCAACTATTCCTAAGGAAGGCACACTATTCGCGAGTCACCCGTCTAGGAGTCTTTGTCAAGTCGTTTTTTTTAGTCTTTCCCCTGCTCGGGATGTACTATTTTGATTCCGAGGTCCGGGTTCGATTTCTGATTGTGCGGTGTTCTTACAGACAGGCCACCGTCCACCAGACACAGCCGCAAAATGGAAGCAGCTCTGAACAATCTGAAGGCCTCCGTGGATGCCATGGCCGCCAAACGAACCGACATTGATGCCCAACTGACAGAAATGAGGGCTGGTCAAGTTGCTATCGTTGCTCGTATGGCTGCAGTAGAGCAAAGGGCTCCTAATGCCGAGGCTACTGGGCCTCTAGCTGAACTAGTTAGCGCGGTGCGCCGACTAGAGGAACAAGCTCATTTGGCTGGGAGTAACAATATCCATCGGAAGAATAGCCGTGAATACTCCCCGGTAAGTGACAAGCTGCCCGCGAACCTGAATCTCACGGGCTTACCAATGTTTGAAGGGACTGAAGACCCGTTGCTACATGTACGGGCCTTCAAAGAGTTCATGGCTAACAAGGGAGTAGATTCTTCGATGTTCAAGTATCTCTTTGCTGCATCCTTTGAGAAGCACCCAAAGGCCTGGTACTACAGGCTAGACCCGAAGAAATTCTCAACTTGGGATGATGTGGCTACGGAATTTGCTCAGAACTATGCTGATAACACCGAGATCCAGACCACAATGCGGTCTCTAGAGGTTATGGCCCAAGAACCTAAGGAAGATTTCACCAGGTACCTTCAACGCTGGAGGGCCGAGAGTGTAAAACTGGTCGATAAGCCCAGTGAGAAGACTTTAGTGGAGACCTTTGTCAATACCTCCTCCCCTCCTACCGGGTCCACCTCCGGTATCCTGTCATACCCAATTTCACCACTCTTACTGAAATGGGTATGAGAATTGAAGATGATCTGAGACTAGAGAACCTTAGTAAGGCCTCTAGCAAGGGATACCAAGGGGCTTCCTCATCCACTGCCAAGCCCCCGGCTGCAACCCGCAGTATCTTTGACGTGGTTAATCTCCTAGATGCCTCGTCCAAAAAGAATACCCCTCCTAGGGTATTCACTGATATAGGGACTACCTATACATATGCCTTAAAAAGGCTATCCTCCAAGGGCATGGTCCAACCGATAGGCCCAACCCCTGAAGTCCCAGTTGAAAAACGCTCCAAAAGCTACAATGCCCAAGCCTATTGCCAATACCATCGGGGCAACGGGCATGATACAGAGAAATGTTGGAAGTTGAAGCATCTAATTCAAGATTTGATTGAGAGCGGGAAAATACCGCTACCCGGGGACAAGCCAAGCAACAAGGACAACCCCTTTAGCTCTCATGCTATCTTCACCGGGGAGGTGATCGACTGTTCTCACCTTATCTCTCCTTTCATCCCACAAATCAATGGGATCTGGTTCGATGATGAGGAAGATGTGTACCTCACCAAAGGGGAAGCTATCCCTATCACCCCCAAAGAAATCCGGAAGGCTAAGTCAAAGGTCTTAGCCAGTAACCACCTCGTCAATGCCGGTCGTCCTTACCAAGCTACTAGCTCTAAGGACATCCCAATCCGAGCAACCGTCACTGAACCAGTCAGGACGGAAGAGGCCGTTGAAGAGCCAAACACTGACACGGCTCTGGTCAAACAACTGAAGAGGGCTCGAGTTGACCTCACTATATGGCAGCTCTTGGTTAGCTCGCAAGAACATCGAGAGGCACTTACTAAGGCTCTCGATCAAATCAAGGTCGACTCCCAGGTTACCCCTACTGAAATGGTAGCCACCATCATGCCCTACTCAAGGGCAAGTCCAAGGAAGAAGGCCCATTAATCACCTTCTCGGAGTCCGACCTACCACCATTCGGGACCTCTCACAATCTGGCCCTGTATATCACGGTAATTTGGCGAGGGAAGTATCTCCCAATGACCCTAATTGATGATGGGTCTGCTGTGAATGTCCTCCCTCTAAGGACTGCCAAAGCCCTCGGCATCACCGAGGCCAACTACATACCGACCGCCCAAACTATCCAAGCTTTTGATGGAAGCCGAAAGTCGGTTTCTGGGGCCGTTAAGCTGACAGTTATAACGGGTCCAATTGAAAAGGAGTTAGAGTTCCAGGTGATCGATGTCACCTCCTCTTTCAATCTGCTCTTAGGAAGGCCGTGGATCCACGTCGTTAAGGCGGTGTCCTCCACTCTTCACCGAAAGGTCAAAATACCCCTGCAAGGCAGTATTATTACTCTGGAGGCAACCCCTATGACTGTGGCTAGCTGCAACGCCACGGACCGCACTGACCTCTGGGGGTTCGATTTTGTGGGGATGATTGAGGAAGAATACCTTTTCAGGCCCTATTTCACCACTAGCATCGACACGATGTTGCAAAATTTGGGGTATCTACCGGGGGCTACTTCAAGGCCATATCTTCCAGCTGGGAAGATTATTGAAGTCCTGAACGACGGGGAATCTCACTTCGGCCTAGGGTACGCTGTGACCCCAGGAAATGTCGTCCGAGCAGGTATTGAGAAGGCCTGCAACATCATCAAGGGTACCTACTTGGGCCCTTATAGCCCAAGGTTGACTTACTATTTCGTCACACCGGTGTTTGGGGCTGTTCAAGTTGGTTTGTACCAACCAACTATCACATATCCCGAGACTAAACTAGCTCGGGAATGCAACTATATTCCGGATGACATATTCGCCCTCATCCAGTCTGAATCCAAGGAGGGTGCTGACAATGCCGAGCCTGTGCTGGGGCTCCTATTTGGGGAGGACAAGGCTGTCCCGACCCCTAAAGAAGACTTGGTGAACCTGATCCTTCGAAGCAACAGGTTCGATCCTTCAAAGCTGATCTCAGAAGTCGGTGATGATACTGGGAAAAGAGCATGGAGGAAGACCATCAAGTGGACCGACAGCCAGAGCCGAGTCTACAAGCTGACCACCGGTGAAGGAGACGTGCTGGACACCGATTCCGAGTCTGAGTCATAGTCAGAGTCTGTATTCGAGTATAAGGGGTCTGGTGCTAGAGTCCAAACTATAACCCCCCCTCCCTATAGTCACCACCACTGGAGCCTCGGGGTCTGTCCCGAAGGCGCTCCCAATCCCGCCTCTGACCAATGATCAGATGGCCGCTCTCTTTGAGCTGTTTTCCAGGTTTTATATCAATAATAACGATAACCGTTCTTCTTACGACTTGCCTTATTTTCAAAATACTTTCAATTTCAAAAATATTTTATGCAATGACATTGAGAAACCCGACGAACAGTTATCCTTACCTCCGCATCTGATCGAGCAGCTAGAACAGAGGGAATCCCGAGACTCGGTAATTGAGGAAACCGAGTCTATCAATGTGGGAACAGCCTTAGAGCCCCAGATGCTTAAGATAGGGTTATCCTTAGATCCCGAGGAGAGACAACAATTCACAAACCTCCTCAAAGAATTCAAAGACGTCTTCGCATGGTCCTACAAGGACATGCCGGGGATAGACCGGGAAATAGCCGAACACCGTATACCCATCAAGGATGGGTGTAGGCCGGTAAAGCAGAAGCTCCGCAGAATGAGACCCGAGTGGTCTCTCAAGGTCAAACAAGAGGTTGACAAAAAGTTCAAAGCCGGCTTCATACAGGTGTCTGAATATCCAGACTGGGTTGCAAACATCGTGCCGGTACCCAAGAAGGACGGTAAGGTGCAGGTATGTGTAGATTTTTGGGACCTTAATAAGGCCAGCCCAAAAGATGACTTTCCATTGCCACACATCGACATACTGGTGGACAACACGGTCGATCATGCCCTTCTATCCTTTATGGACGGGTATGCCGGGTACAATCAAATCAAGATGGCAGAAGAAGACATGGGTAAGACCACCTTCACTACGCCTTGGGGTACTTACTGTTATACCGTCATGCCATTCGGTTTCATTAACGCCGGGGCCACGTACCAACGAACCGCTACGACCTTATTGCATGACATGATGCATAAAGAAGTAGAAGTTTATGTGGACCATATGATCGTCAAATCCTAAGAACGGGACGGTCACGTTACCGCCCTAAGAAAATTCTTCACCCGACTGCGTAAGTACAACATGAGGTTAAACCCTCAAAAGTGCAGTTTCGGGGTAACATCAGGCAAATTACTGGGCCATATCGTTAGCTAACGCGGCATCGAGGTCGACCCAGCTAAAATCAAAATCATTACCGAGATGCAACCTCCTAAAACCGAAAAAGAAATAAGGGGATTTCTCGGGAAAGTTCAGTATATCAGCCGGTTCATTTCCAAACTGACCATGGGGTGTGAACCAATTTTCAAGAAGCTGAAAGTAGGGGAACAGGTACTATGGGATGACAAGTGCCAGGCTGCTTTCGACAAGATTAAAGATATCCTGTCTACCCCGCCAGTCATAATGCCACCTCAACCCGGCTTGCCTCTGTCGTTATACCTGACAACGACCGAGATGGCCATGGGGGCTATGCTGGCTCAGACAGTTGACTCTGAAGAACGGGCTATTTATTACATCAGCAAAAAGTTTCTAGAGTATGAGTGCAAATATACCATGCTCGAAAAGACATGCTTAGCTCTTGTTTGGGCCACTAAGAAGCTCCGACATTATATGCTCAACTACGAGGTTCAGGTGCTGTCCAAAATGGATCCAATCAAATACCTCTTCGAAAGCCCATACTCAACGGAAGAATTTCTAGATGGACTTTAATGTTAGCGGAATTCGACCTTAAGTTCGTTCCACTAAAAGCTATCAAAGGCCGGGTGGTTGCCGAATTTCTAGCCGATAGTCCCATAACCGAAGAAGGGCACACTGATACTTGGTCCTTCCCAGACGAAGATATATTTCATACTGACACCGAAACATGGGATCTATACTTCGACGGGGCATCCAATTTTCGAGGATTCGGGGTCGGTATTCTCCTAATTTCGCCAAAAGGGGAGCATACGCCGTTGTCCATTAAACTGGATTATGACGTGACCAATAACGCGGCCGAGTACGAAGCATGCATCCACGAATTGCAAGCGGCCGCTGATCTAGGAGTTACAAATCTTCGGGTTCACGGGGACTCGTCTCTAGTTATCAATCAAGCCCTTCAAAAGTGGAAAACTCGGAATGCCAATCTCGTGGCTTACCAAGCACGAGTACGGGTTCTAGAGAAGCAATTCCAGAAGGTAGAATATATCTATCTACCACGGGAAGAAAATCAGTTCGCGGATGCACTCTCCAAATTGGCATCCTTACTAAATATCCCGGATCACATGACCAGCATGCCGATTTGTGTCGAAAGACGGTCCGAGCTGGCATATGTCAACGCCATTCAAGATATCGAAATCACTGATCCAGAACCTTGGTACCAGGCTGTTCTAACCTATTTGACGACGGGAGAATATCCCCCGGAAACTGAAAACCGGGCCAAGAAGGCTCTGCGAAGACTGGCCACCCAATTCGTTCGTACGGACGATGGTCAGTTTTACAAAAAGACGACACATGGGGCTTTACTCCTATGTATCGACAAAACGCAGGCTGAAAAGGTGATGGCCGAGGTACACGACGGTGAAAACGGCCCGCATATGAACGCCCATATGCTAGCCCAAAAAATCATGAGGCTTGGATACTACTGGAACAATATGGAAACCGATTGTTAGTTATACGTCAAACATTGCCATAACTGTCAAATCTTCGCCAACGTTCAGCATATGCCATCATCCCTGCTATACACCACGACGTCGCCATGGCCATTTTTGACATGGGGGATTGATATAATTGGGAAAGTGAACCCCTCCGGGACAGGAGGTCACTGTTTCATTTTGGTGGCAATCGACTATTTCACCAAATGGGTCAAAGCCGAGTCATACCGGATCTTGAATGCCAAGCATGTTGCCAAATTTATCCAAAATAAAATTATATGCCGATACGGGATCCCACACGAGTTCATCAGTGATCACGGGACCCATTTCCAAGCTGAAACCGCTACTTTGCTAGCAAAATATAAAATCCAAAGGCATACATCTACGCCTTACCGTCCCCAAACAAATGGAGCGGTAGAGGCTGCTAATAAAACAATTGTCATCATACTTAAGAAGATGGCTGATAATTATCGGGATTGGCCCGACAAAATACCCTTTGCCATATGGGGGTACCGAACATCGATTCGTACTGCAACCGGGGCAACTCCAGCCAATCGAACTAGAAATACCGTCCCTTAGAATTCTGCTAGAAAGTCAAGTGCCCGAAGCGGATTGGGTTCAAGCTCGATATGACTCATTAGTTCTTTTGAACGAACGGTGGTCTCGGGCCCTCAATAACATCCAAATATATCAAAAAAAGGATCCAACGGGCTTTTAACAAAAGAGTTAGGCCCAGGAATATCAAGGAAGGGGATCTGGTTCTCAAATCGGTCCGTGCATTACTACCGGTTGACCCGAGACGAAAATTCAAACCCAATTGGGCTGGGCCGTATCTGGTAAAGAAGGTTCTATTAGGAGGAGGAGTGATCTGGACGGGAATGAATTTGTCAACCCGACCAACTTGGACCAGCTGAAGCGCTACTACCCTTAAACCTTATCTCAATGTCATTTGCAAAATTTATTAAAATCATTCTTTTCAAAATTTATAAGCAAGTCAATAAGTTAGGATTATTCATCCTACTGTCGCGCATCTCGAACTAATAGTGTTGATGTATTTCGAAATTGCAAAAATCTACGCCTGAACTACGTTTGGTTTGATTCCACTAACTGTGGATACGTAGGCAGCCCCTCAAAAGGGCACAACCACCGCAATAACGAAAAAGACAGGAACGGCTTCACTAATATAATACTTTTATTATTTAAAAAAAACGATAAACTCGGTATTTCCAAACCACGAAAAGCCACAAAAAAAACAACACAACAAAAATAGTAATAATATCCAAATAATAGAAGGAGACAGTTATCTAGGGCATCTTGCCCTTGCCTTTGTCTTTCGAGTCGCGAGGAGCCCGGGGACGTCGAGGCGGGGGCGAGCGTTCCCGGATGACAAGGGGAACCTCCTTAGCTCGGGTCCGTTTCTTTGATAACGGGTCTTTAGCTATTGTTACAGGCTCAAGTCGAGCCCGTACGTGCTCCGGCAACCTATCCCTAGGACCAAGTCGATCCTGGACTGATAGTCTACGCCCTAGTCTCCTCTCCAAGTCTGTATGGGGGCTCACTTCCCCCCAAGCACCTCTAGCGCTGGACCCCCCAGTTCGAGTCCTAACTCTTCCTCTCTGACCCGACATTAGACGGACCAGTGTGGCCGGAGTCTCACCTTCATCGAAGAAACCCCTGTTATCTTTAACCTCCTCTCGCCGAAGCAGGTCGAAGGCTTCATCGACCTTCAAGGCAGCACGAGCTTCGGCAGTCTCCGCTTTGGTCCACCTCTCATAAGAGTTGGACACCCAGGTTGAGTGAAGCGACTCGGGAACAGACCAAGTAACTCGGGTATACCACCTTTGTATCCAAGTGTCGCACATAATGTCGGTCAGCTGGCTAGGTTCACTCACAACTGCCTCGTTCTTCGGGATACGTTGGGACCACCCATACTGCCTGAGTATGCGGTCGGGATAGAGGTGAACTGTCTGGCTGAAGGACAAAATCACCTGATAGCGTGCCTTATCTCTAGGCGCCAAACCCGTCCAGGCGTAAATGGGCCACCATGGAACCACCCATCGGATCAATGGACCGCGATGGAATGATAATACTTCATCCCAATATTTTTGGTCGATAAGGCAGGATGAATCAATAGCCCGTCTCCTCGTCATCACTTGGTTAAACCAATATTGACTCAGGTCGAGGGGAGGCTCGATAATCGATAACCTCTCAAATAGCCAGAGCTGAAAAGAACACAACGCTCATGAGATCTCGGGACAATTTAGACATCCGCCCAGGGGCACTCGGTCGAGTGCATGGATCACTCGATCGAGTGGCACCCCTGAAACAGAACAGTGGGCCTTTTTAGGAAGGCACTCGATCGAGTGCCGGGATGACTCGATCGAGTGCCCCCTGTAGCGGGATATCGCAAAAAAAAATCAATAATAAGGAAAAAGCGATATACCTGCAGCAGACGGGTACTCCCAGTCAAACGGGCTGACTCATCCCTTTTGCGGTTGTCCAAGCCCTGAATGATCTCCCCCGTGATCAACCACGCAGGACTGTATTCCGTCTTCATTAGGTCAGCAATGACAAGAAGACGAACGCTGCCCATACATGACAGCAAGTCTAGATAGCCTTCAAAAGCGTACACATGAAGCATGCAGAAAGCGAATGCCCTACCGCTATGAACGGGCAAAACTCGGATATCATACGGGTTCATGAATTTCTCAGCCAAGGCGAGCAAAGAGACAGTATCCCCTTCGATCATGCGGGACACTTCAGCATGGGAGAGCCCTAAAAACTCCCGTAATTTCCTCCTGGGGTCTCGAACCGAGAAGGGGACAGCGGGACGGAGCAGTGGGTTCCACCCTCCTATGGCAGCAATCTCCTTGGGGAGAGGACAGATTTCGCCCCGAGGAAAGGCGAAAACGTGGTAAGTATCGTCCCAGTAGGACAGACAAGCGTCGAGAAAGTGGCGATCCACGTGCATCTGACGAAACGAGAACAGTTGAAATATGCCCGACTAGTTTAGGGCTACCTTGTTCGCGTCCCTAAAGCGGTGGGACCAATCTTGCAACATGCCAGTCAGGCGCTCAATGCCCATAATTAAGTTTCTTGAAAAAGACAAGTTTTTCTTGAGGAAGGGAAACAGGATGATGTATTTATAACATCAAAACCCTGGTAGCTCCCCTGCTGTTGTGCCTCCTTGGCCCAAGCGGGCCTAGGCATACAGCCCCGACCCTTGTCTTCTCCTACGGACGTAGGAATTAAGTCATCCCAAGCAGTCTTGTCAAAGTTCAAAAAATATTCTAAAATATTTCCAAAAATTTTCAACCATCCAAATTTTTATTCCCCAGCGCGAGTCATATTTTACCTACGTGTTGCATGCAAAACTTTATGTAACTAATACAGGTACAGTACAAGGCTTCAGAAGCAAGCCCGCACAATCCGCATATCTCCCCAGCGAAAAGTCTAAAGACGACATTTTCCCCGATTTAGCACGGGATGGGCCCACATACAGGCACACCCGGGACTTATACGACAAGTCCAACTCCCCACGGAGCTATCCCTGTTAACAAGAACTCAGGTATGATTTCTGTCTCATGGCTGGCGAGCCCTTGCACGCAACTCTAATGGACTAAAACGACCCGACCGGAAGTCTGCCAGGTCTTAATCCTCGATTGGCCTGGTAGCTACTCTGACTTTTGCCTTGTCCATGCCTCAGTCAGAGTGGGGGCTCTGTAGACACCCGCCTTTGGCTGCTAGTGTCTATAGCAGTCCCCAACAAAACATACGATGATGATCGGACGCAAACATGCTCTAACGCGCTCGGATATGGGCTCGGAATCAGTAATGTCCGGCATGGGCTTTTAACGGGATACAAATCTCACAAAACTAACCTCAAATTCAGGCCCAGTGGACCGTTTCCAATAAAATGAGACTAATTTGGGCCAAAACCGACACCAAAAATAAAAAACCGTCTTTTAGCGACCGGGTCAAAACCCGGTCAAAGGCGAATCCGTCTCATAAACCAGCCAAATACAAAGCTTCTAGAAACTTGCGCCAACCAACATTTTCAAAAGATTCAAAAGTCAACTCCTTCCTAAAAAAGCTCATCCGCGTGATCCACTCGATCGAGTGGATTAGCCTCACTCGATCGAGTGGAGCCATAAAAGCCGAACAGACCCATTTTTCTAGGGCACTCGATCGAGTGCACTAGGGTCACTCGATCGAGTGACCTTAGGTCGTGGGGTTTTCTCTATAAATACCCCGTCAACCCTCAACACTTACAACCTTTTTTTCTACCAACTTCAGCCAACTTTATGCTTCCAAAACCCTCACATTTCAGCCCTAACTTCAACCCTCAAGCATCACACATGCAACCCTAAAACCGAGAGCAAAAACTCGTTAAAATTCGTCTCTACAAAACTCCCATACACACACACACACCATCAACTCCTCCTACATATCTCGACGTTCTCGCGCCATTGCCGCCATTTGACGAACCGTATTCCGAGAAGCAAGAGCATGTAGGTTGAGGGTGTGACATTCAACACCGACATCTCCTTTCTCTTTCTCGTTTTCCTCGTTTTTTTGTGTTATTTATGTTTTATGTACCTATGTATCATAATTAGTCGATAGTAACGACATTTTTACTAATACTAACATCTAACATTTTCTTTATCGCATCTAACCCCTAACATTTAATTATCGTCATTTACATTTAGTTGTAATATTAAATACCATGTATATATATTAACAAATAAACCATATTTGGATTCAACCCGTTTAACTACGACTATTGCACAAAGTCCGTTTAATCCCTTTACGAGCCGCAATAGTGGTGGAGCCCTTTCGAGGGGCACCGCCCTAAGTACTCAAGGGCGTAACGCGATCGTGATAGTACGTAGTTGAACGTGTCTAATTCCATTTCTAAATATCGGTATGAAACCCATTGACGCTAAATCGAGCATCGCATAATCCGAGAGGATTATTAAAGATGACGTAACGCGGAGGGAACTAATTTCGTCCCGGTCCAATTCAAAATGACTTTCACATCACCTTTTTCAAAATCCCCGATAACGGTCTCGTAATGATAATATGCGCATTACGAGTACCAAATACCGAGTCAAATATAAATCACGCTATATGTATATGTGATTTGGTTGATTATCGATTTTAAAATAAATAATAATTTCGTAAAAGTCGTTACAAAATTGAGCAGTCGCTCAAACAGGGAGCACTTGACCGAGTGCCATGGCCACTCGATCGAGTAGCGTCCCAAAAACGAGACAGAAGGGTCTGTAAGAGGTCACTCGACCGAGTCCTGCCCATGACTCGATCGAGTGGTCCGACGTATGCTAGAACGGCAGCCCATGCAACATTGTCTTTTGCCTCGTAATATATTTTACGACCTCGATCGACGCGTGTAAAGACTATCACGTGTTTGCATCTTTTCTAAAACAAATACATTTTATTTCACCTTCACGATTTTGATCAATGTCTCCTCTGATTAGTTATGTGTCGACGGTTTCTTAGCCGTATCTGATGCACAACTAATTTAGACACCATTTTTGGCATGATAAGTCGGGACAAGGCATCGAGGTTCGGGATCAAGCTAGCATCACGCTTAGGTCCCATACGCGGGCGCATATTAAAATCTCCGTCCTTCGCTTAATACACAACATAATGTGTGTTTAATCGATGTTTGTCCAATTTTTCCAAACTTACGGTCTTGTTTATATTTACTATATACGGGTCCGTTCATATTATTATTATTATTATCGTTTCTCCTTTTTTTTTATTCGTTACTTTCGCTTTGTCCGGGTTGTATTTCGCCCGTGTAACTTGTAACCGATTTATTTTGCCTTGCTTTTATTTATTTGCGTTTTACCGTTTATAAATGAACCATCGCATGCTAAATCACGTTGACGTGAATGAAGATGCATTAAACTGACGTAGCAACCCTTTCGATATTTATATCTTGTAAAATGATGTTTGTATAACATTTTACCGGATTACTAGCACGCGTATTATAAAGTCAAACGATGTCTTCGTAGAGGCCGCTAAGTGCGGGCGGGGTTGGGTGTCCTTAGTGGGCTTCCCAACACGTACCCTCACCCCTTACTGAGAACCTCGGTTTCCGGATGCCTGAAACCGTTGGCGCACGAGAGTCATTCTATACACAATAACCGGTAGTGACGGTATCGGTATCGCAATGCAAAGGGACGAGCCCCATAAACTCTGAAATCGAAATGGGCCGTACTTTGTGTACGGTCCACGACGATATAGAGTGGGCTCGAATGGGTCCGAACTCCCACAAAGTTCGGTGGCGACTCCTAATTCGACTTAAATTTCAATTCGATCCATTCTCATATGGAGATTCATTCGCCTCCCCAAACCCGCGCGTGGCCGCGTCGGGGTGGACCTACGTCATGTCCACACTTTTTTTCAGGCCTTACTTCACCTCCAGCATCGACACAATGCTACAAAATTTGGGATACTTTCTCGGGGCTACCTTTCTCCTATATCTTCCAGTTGGGAAGGTAATCGAAGTATTAAAGGATGAAAAATTCCATCTGGGCCTAGGATATGACTCAACCCTAGACAACATTGTCCGGGTAGGCGTCTAAAAGGCCTACAAACTCGTAAGGGTATCAACTTGAGTCCTTATAGACTAACACTGGCCTATTACTTTGTTTGACCCATAATCGGGGCTGTTCAAGTTGGTTTATTCCAGCCATCTGCTATGCAGTTCAAGACCAAATTTGATGCGAGTTCATTTTGCAGTGTTGTTTTGATCGGTCCATATCTCGAGTTATACTTGGAATTTCGTAGTCATTCAAAATGGAGGAGATAGATTTCGAGCTTATCTTCCCAATGACTGCTCATGAAGGTTCATTGAACAAGTATTGACGAAGTTATGCCCCAAACAAGTCAGCTGTGCATTGAAAAACGCTGCTGTTAAATTCTTTGACGGAATTGTTTCTTTTGCCTCGATTTTCTTTAAAGCTTTCAATAAATTCCCGAGGAGAAGAGCTGCTATTTTCAAGTCCATTTAATCAAGACTACTCGAGCAAACAAGGGCCTTGCATCTGATTTGGAGCATGGAAAGTAGGTTGATTGTGTTCTCACTTATTCATTGTATCTAGCTATTTAGTTCTAGCCTAGTTCATTTCCCTTTCTTTGTTTTTGTCACCCACTTTATGAGGCTTGACTTTGCTGGTTAGCCTCATCCTTGGGTTGAGTTGTAGGCTATAAATAGTCAAGTACTTGATGAATAAATCAATTCAACCTTCATCAAACAAAATATGAGTTAAGCTTTGCTTTCCTTTTCGTCTTTGTAGTTCACAAGACAAAGTATTAGAGTAAGTCGCGTTACAAGCTCTATACTCGCTATTTCAATCGAGTGTTTGAATTAGCACCCGCTTTGTTGAGGTATAGGTCTATCTCACTTAACACACTATCCTTGGTTACGTTCTATCATCACTTTACAGCAACTATTTCAACCTGATTTCATTGCTTTGTTTCGTTCATTTCAATTTACTATCAATCTCCAATTCACTTGTTCAAAGTTCATTCTAACTCACATCATAAGTGGTATCAGAGCTACAACTCTTGATTTTTTCTTAAAATCAAGACGGTCCAAGAAGTGTCGAAGCCAAGTTATTAGTTGAATTTCTGATTGCAATTGGAATTCAAAGGTTAAACTCGTGCGGGTAGTTCGAGGGTTAATCGGTTTTGATTATCTCGTGGTTTTTGTTGAAGTTCCGATACATTTGTTTCTTACTGTTCACGTGTGTACTGTTCACCAAAAAAAATGTCAGCAATTTTCTCGTTTGAAAACACTTACGAGGAAAGTTTGGTGTTTGATCCAACGTTACCACATGTTTTTGACGAGTATCATCTTCAACCAAACAGGTTGTGCAAGAAGAAACAAATTCTGATCTTAGCCAAAACAAACATGGAGAGTAAAGGGATTGTGCTTGTGGAATACTTTGAGGAGCAACAAAAGATACTTGATCCATCTTTGTTCACAAGCAAAGTAGAGTTCACAAGCATTCAAAACTGCACCTATTTGAAAAGGAGTCGAGCTTGTAGTCTAGCCATAATACCAACGTTACCCACACTTATGTCTATTTGGAGTGAGGAAGCGTTATTCCTAACAAATTTTGTATTTGATACAGGTGGGATACTGGTTACAAGAATTGAGGACAATTCTTTTTCAAAGAAGGATAGTATGATGCGAGTTCATTTTGCAGCGTTGTTTTGATCGGTCCATATCTCGAGTTATACTTGGAATTTTGTAGTCATTCAAAATGGAGGAGATAGATTTCGAGCTTATCTTCCCAATGACTGCTCATGAAGGTTCATTGAACAAGTATTGCTCATGAAGAAAATGAAGAAATAAAAATGGCTAGATTTTTGCATGGGTTAAATCGTAGTATTGCTAATACGGTCGATTTATGTCCTTATTCTGACTTTGATACATTATGTGGGCTGTGTTTAAAAATTGAAGCACAAGGGAAGGCAAAACATGAGGGTGGGTCTAGTAAGGGTCGTACTTGGCCACGAACTGATGAAGGTAATAGGTTCAATTCTACTAATACTAATCAACCCCTCACCATTAAGAATAACCCAACAACTCCACTTCAATCTACTATTAAAACACCCACTGAAACTAGTCTATCCAAAGTACGTTGTTTCAAGTGTCAAGGGTTTGGTCACTACAAAAACGCTTGTCCTAATAGGAGAGTTGTGACCTTAAGAGAAGTGATCACTGTTAGGGATGAAATAGGGGAAGAGGAACAACATATAGGGGCTGTTTTCAATGTTAACGAGGAAGAGGAAGATATTGAGGCTTATGAACCCCCAACTTATGATACACTCTTAGTACTACGTACTCTACATGCTAACCCCATTCAACACGATACTGAACAAAGAGACCAACTATTCCATACTAAGTGTCAAGTTAACAACAAATGTTGTAGTTTAATAATTGATGGAGGTAGTTGTACCAACATTGTCTTAGCTGAAATGGTAACCAAACTCGGTCTAGCTACTACTAATCACCCTAAACCTTATGCACTACATTGGTTAGATAACGGGAACAAAGTGAGGGTCACTAAACAAGTAAGGGTTGGTTTGACCATGGGTTCCTATGTTGATGAGGTCTTATGTGATGTTACTCCTATGGATGCTTATCACATACTATTGGGTCATCCTTGGCAGTTTGATAGGGATGTAGTTCACCATGGGAGAAAGAATGAGTATGAATTGAGGGATAGGGGAAAGAAAATTGTGCTAAAACCCATGACACCTCAAGATGTGTGTACCATGTTAGCTAATCGAGTCAAGAAATCCAACCTCTCCATATTTGCTACTAAAAATGTGGTAGAACATGCCATAGAAGAGGGAGAGTGTGTCTTTGTCATGCTTACTAGAGAGGAACCAGTTAGGGTTGATAATGGGTTTGGAGGGAAACGATTTGAGGAGTTGCTAAAGGAACTGGGTGTTGCCATTCCTAATGAATTACCAGCTGGTTTGACACCTAGTAGAGATCATGAGTACTTAAAGTACATCAATGGCTCGCAAAAGCTAAGTCCAAGACATACCAAATGGGTGGAACTTTCGCAACCCTTTCATTTCTCTTCCAGATATAAGGATGGTAAGAGCAATGTCGTGGCTGATGCTTTATCTTGTCGCTACACACACTTATCCACCCTAAATGTAAGATCGCTTGGATTTGAGACTTTGAAGGACTACTACTCTGTGGATGCTGATTTTGGTGAAGTATTCACCAAGTACAAGGCTGGTGCTCTTAGTACTTTTGACGAGTTTGTTTTGCAGGAAGGATTTCTTTTCAAGGGAAATCGACTTTGTGTTCCCAAACATCCCATTAGGGAGTTGCTGGTTAGGGAAGCTCATGGGGGAGGTTTAGCAGGTCATTTCGGCATCACAAGAACATTGGAAGTCTTAAAAGAGCACTTTTTTTGGCCAAGAATGCAAGGGAGTGTTCAACATGTAGTGAGCAAGTGTGTAACTTGCCAATTTGCCAAGAGTTCTTTCAAGCCAGGAGTTTATATGCCCTTACCCACACCTAAAAGACCATGGGAAGATGTGTCCATGGATTTCATTGTGGCCTTGCCAAGAACAGCTAGGGGGAAGGATGCTATCATGGTGGTGGTGGACCGGTTCGCAAAAATGGCTCACTTCATTTCTTGTCACAAAACCGATGATGCTAGCAATGTAGCCGATTTGTACTTCAAAGAAGTGGTGCGCCTCCATGGAGTACCTAAATCCATTGTTTCGGATCGTGATTCAAAGTTTCTTAGCTATTTTTGGAACACATTGTGGAGGAAAGGTAGGGAGCAAGCTCTTATGTAGCACCTCTCATCACCCACAAACAGATGGCCAAACCGAGGTTACCAACCGCACTTTAGGCACATTGCTAAGAGGCCTGGTGAGCAAGACTCAAAAGGATTGGGATGTCAAGCTATCCCACGCTGAGTTTGCTGACAATCGTTCTCCTACTTATGCTACCTCTCATTCTCCTTTTGAGGCTGTTTATGGAATCAACCCTTATATGCCTTTGGACCTAATTCCCCTACCTAAGGATGAGTTAGTCCACAAGGACGCAGAGTCAAAGCTCAAATCCATGATAAAACTCCACGAGCAAATCCGAGAAAGGATCAAGGAAGTAAATAAAGCCTACAAAAGAAGGTCCAACAAAAACAGGAAACCAAGACTCTTCCAAGAGGGTGACTTGGTTTGGGTTCACTTAAGAAAGGAGAGGTTTCCAAGCAAGAGAAAGAACAAGTTGATGCCACGAGCAGAAGGTCCACACAAGATCATATCAAGGGTAAACGACAATGCCTACAAGGTGGAGTTACCGGATGATTATGGAGTTCATGCCACGTTCAATGTGGGAGACCTTTCTCCTTATCTTGATGATGATGGCATTTCAGAATTGAGGACAATTCCTTTTCAAGGGGGAGGAGATGATCCGAATGAAGAAGCAACAACAAACTAAGAGTTCATTGAACTCACACTAGCTCCAAATGGTCCTAGTCCAACCCCCTTAACCCCTCCTTCAAGTCTAGTAGTGTGCCTTCTTCAAGTGCTGAACTAGCTCGTGCGAGCACCTACTTGGACCGAATAAAAGAGCAAGAACATACATTGCTCTAATCTGATTTACAAGTCAAATAATCAAGACCATATGGATACATTAACTTGGGTTCACACTCATCAAACCTCTCATGCAAACAAGGGTTGTGCATCTGATTTAGTAGGCTGAATGTGTTCCCATTGATGCATTGTATCTAGTTGTCTAAGTTCTTTTCCCTTTCTTTGTTTGTATCACCCTCTTTAAGAGGCTTGACTATTCTGGTTGGCCTCTCTTTGGGGACGTTTGTAGGCTATAAATAGCCACCCATTTGATGAATAAAGCATTCAACCTTCATCAAACAAAATCTGAGTTAAGCTTTGCTTTCCTTTTCGTCTTTGTAGTTCACAAGACAAAGTATTAGAGTAAGTCGTGTTACAAGTTATTTCAGTCAAGGACCTTACCAAAAAGAACATATACCAACCGAGCATCCGAGAGTCCGGATTTGATTCGAGTCTAAGTCTGAGTCCGAGTCTAGGATACCCTACATTAGGGATGGCAATGGGTTCGAGATCCGACCCAGACCCGGCGGGTCGGGCTCAAATGGGTCGGGTCTGGGTCTCATTTTTCAGACCCGATGGGTATGGGTCGGGTATGGGTCTCGTATTCAAAAACCAGGTCTGAGTTTGGGTCCGAGTTACTGGACCCGAACCCAACCCGTGGACCCGACACTTTACTAAAAAAAACTTTAAAACCCTAAAATCTACAAACATATCGAAGCCTTCTGCACTTCACTCCTCACTTTAAACCTACCATTCTACCAACATTCAGATCTCTCCTCTGACTTGCCGCCTTACACAATTGCACAAGCACACCTATTTGCTCTTCTTCTTCTTCAATTTCTTTGTTGATTGATTTTCGTCGCAAATTAGAGTTGTTTTTTATCATTTGATTTATTTATGATTGTGTTTTGTTGATGTTTAAATGTAAATTTTGACTGATTTTTTATCTTAATTTGCTGGAAATTTCTATTTTCTTAAATTATGATGTTAGTTTATCATAATTATTTGAGATTAAACCGATTTTAGAGGAATCCATGAAAAAATAAAATAAAATAGCAAGACCCGAGGGGTAGACCCGGACCCAACCCGGACTCGTCGGGTCTGGGTCTGTGTCTGAAAATTTCGAACTCGCTTGAGTCTGGGTCGGGTCAGGGTCCAGTATAGATTTGATGGGTCCGGGTCCGGATCCTAGTGGACCCGACCCATTGCCATCTCTACCCTACAGAGTCAGTTGTATTCTGTCCTCTTTTCAAAATTCAATAAAGTCAGCTTTCAATATTCTATCTCTACTATATATGCTTTTCTAATGTGTTTCTGAGAACATGATGAACACCATCGTACACTATGAGCACACGCACATGACTATTATAGGCACATCTATAATGACTGCAAGAAACTGAGCCCGTGTTTCCCTCTTACCTATTCCATGTCTGGTATAGAAAGCCGCATAAGTACCCTTAGCATGAGCGGTATCGAATCCTATGACAAACCTAGAAAGTCTTCTAGTTTGGGTTCAAGACGGGAGGCAAGCTCATTTCGCACAATAAACACCCCTCCAATAAGACTGACAAATCCCTACCTTAGGCGTTAGTCTGACCAAAAGAAAAAAAAAAGCATCGTGGCTCTATAGACGTGATGCCAAGAAATACCCAACTTGGGACGATGTTTCCACCAAGCTTGCTCGAAATTATGCTGACAACACCGAGATCAAAACTACCATGTTTACTGTAGAGTACTCCACCGCGAGTGTTAACTCACATGAATACCAACTATGCCTACTTCTTACAAAGGTTTAGCTCCAAAGGCCTAATCAAACCGATAGGCCCAACCCCAGATCCCCCCACAACACCGTAGGTGGGATAGTCGTGAAAACAAAAATGAGTTTGAAAGCCCAAAAGCAAGAAGGCCAGCAAAAAAATCAAAAGGCCAAAATAGGAAAAGCAAGCCATCATCAAAAAAAATTCTAAATAAAAGGCACCCATGACCGAGGTTAAACTGTAATCCCCTAGAAATTCTAACGCAATACAGTGGCGGGAACACTGTAGAGTGGGATTAAAACACACTGACAAACTATATCTTATTAAAAGAAATGGTAAGTCAATACAAATGCCTCTTTTTACAAAAGGGCTAAAAGAAAAATCTCCAAACATGTTAATACAAAACCATAAATTACATAATGAAGAAAGAGTAGGATCCACGCTACTCGCTAGCTCACACCCAAAACCCAGCAGCAAATACCAGTCATGTTATAAACATAACAGCCACGTCAGTGGGGAGTAACTCGGACGTTCTCCCAGCCATATT
Source organism: Agrostemma githago (assembly GCA_958450325.1). Classification (NCBI taxonomy): domain Eukaryota; kingdom Viridiplantae; phylum Streptophyta; class Magnoliopsida; order Caryophyllales; family Caryophyllaceae; genus Agrostemma; species Agrostemma githago. The sequence goes on from OY288242.1 coordinate 38,214,142, forward strand.
ATATCATATGGAAAAATAATAGTATTACTATATCAAAATAATTAAAATGGGAAAACATTAAAACGACATAATGAAATAAGTTTTCAGTAAAACTTAAAATATTGGAACAATAAAAACCGAACGAGTTTTCAGAAGAAAACATCAAATGTTTGCCAACCTGCAAACCAAAATGTATCAAAAATAATAAAAATATTCAAATGGCGTTATGGATAAGTTTAGTGTAGACGGCTAGACTTTCACTAGGAGAATACTAAAACTAGCTTCGAGAACTTAGTTCAAACAAATCAAACGTCGGTCTCTAACTAGGCTACTCAACCATAATAGGACGGCGACTTATAAATGTGTGGCCCTAGTTTAAGATGATATGTACACCCCTCCCGAGCACCATAAATACTCAGTTCAACCCGACGGCGTCTTACACTGCGAGGCACGAGTTTAAGGTCAAAATGTTCACACACTCCCGAACACCATATATGCTCGGTTCAACAACCAGTGTGCCCCATAAAGACACACCAGCCTTATAGTTGATGGCAAAAACGTAAACCCCAGAATATATTACTCTAACCTCACACTTGTCCTTATTCCATAACTCCGAAACAGCCATTATCGATATTCAAAAGTAAATATAATCAATATAAATGATATGGATAAAAGGAATAACCGTTTTATATTAAAAGGGAAACTTTCTATAAATAGAAACTTGCTAGTTTTAGAAACTTGCTTAAAATAGAAATATTGTTATAAAAAGTTCGTAAGTTATTAAAATAAGTGAAATGTATAAAAATAGCATTTCTAACGAAATTAGCATTTTATTATTATCGTCGTTATCGTAACTTTAATATATTTCTAAATTCGTTACTCAAAATATAAAAAAAATATAATAAGTCAATATATAGTATTATATAAATAATTAGGAAATCGAGTTAAAACTATAAATTTTAGAAAAGAGATGTTTTAAGAAAAACGATCTCAAAATTAATTGAGTCAACAAGTTTTATGAATGAAATGAGATTTACGAAGATTTCAAATTATTTTTAACAAATAGCTTTTATTAATAAATAATACGAATTTTACTAAAAATAGTCAATTGTAAACAAATAAGAAATTATTAGTGAAAATAGTCTCGACTAAAAATATAGTCAAAGCAAAATCGACTATTTTCTCCTTTATTAGTATAAATCGTAAAACGAAAATTAATTTTATTAAACAAGTATACAAACCTCGATTATAATATAAAAATACGATTTTGAGTTAAAATTATAAATAAACGAAATATGACGAAAATATGAAATCGATATTATTTAGTTACTGGTGTCACGATAACAAACAAAATATTATAGCGATCATAATTTATAAAGTTATTAACGATTTATAAAACGATATCGAAAGTTATAAAAATATAGAAAGGCATACGATTTAAAATTAATATAATTAGCAATAATATATAGCTAAAATAGAAAACCGAAGTTAAAATATTTACTACATACTACTACTCAAACATACGATATAAAATCGAGTAACGTCCTAAAGTTACCTGGACCCGATAACCGAGCGATCACGTATTTGTCCTTCCTGATTAGACCAAGCTCGAACCTTAGACTTAGAAAGCCGATCCAATAAAACTCCGAGGCCTTCACGAAATGAAAAGAACGAGATTGGGACGATCAGAAAAATAACCAAGAGTCGGAATTAAAGAAGATTGAAAAAGGGACGGAGGAAACATGGAAAACAAGACCAAGTAGAACCGAGAGGGAGAAGGAATCAAATCGACAAGGAGAGAGCAAGGATTGACCGATTCGACATCGAATCGAGTTCAAAAAGTAATGAACAATACCCGTACCAACAACAGCGTCAATAATTGATAAATAACAGCAAACACGGATGAAGTCAGTAGTAGAAGAAGAAGAAGAAGAAGAAGAAGAATAGTAACAACAACGTACAGCAGCAGCAACACACCCGGACAGCAACATTATGGAAACCGAAGGACGGACGACAAACAGAACGTCACAACAACAAAACGGAATCAGACGAGGCAGCAAAGTGAAGAAAAAAAGGGGACGGAAAGGGAGCAGACCGAACAGTAACCGAGGGTCACAAAAAAAAACAACAGCATCATCAAAATTTTGGAGTGATTAGCCACAACGCAGCAGCCTGACAACATACAGGGACGATAATTAACAACACCAGCAGCACAACGAGAACGAAAGGGAGAAGAGATGAAGAAGAACATGAAGGGGAGACGCACATCGAACAACCACCGCAGGACAAACAAAACAGCAGCGAAACTGAAAAGAAAAAGGGAAAAGAAAGGAAGAAAACGAAAGGACAGAGGGCGAAAAACAGCAGAAAAGCACGACAATAAAACAATCAGCAGTAGCAGGAGTAAAACGCAGCAGCAGCATAACAACATACGAAGAAGAAAGTAGAGATGAAGAGTATTGATTCGTCACCTCAAATAGTGGGTAATAGCGGTCTGAAATGAACCCAACCATCCACGAATCGAGCCACAAAACAACAGTTGTAGCAGGTGCGAAACAATGGAACGAATAGCAATAACACGAGGGTAATTGACATAGTCAGATTACTACAACAGGGAAACCGCGATGAAGACAGCGGAAAAGAAAGGGAGCGAAGGAGATAGCTGAAGAGAATAGGACGAAGAGCAGGCATACGGAGTATGTAAGAAAAGGGAAAAGGGAGATGCAAGGTGAGGGGGGTTCAAGCGGTGGAAAATCAAGAGATTAAGGGGGGTGAATAAGGGGGGGTATACGTGTAAGTGAGAAACAAGGGAAAGGGAAATGAATCCGCTCAAAACAAAGTGGGTCGGAAAAACAGATTGTCTAAATGAATCGGATGAGAAACGAATTCCGTAAATAAGTTGACTGACCCACGAGTTGAATCAAAAACGAGTCAATAAAATTAAATAAATAATCAGACCGTCAAATAAATGAGTAAATAAAGTATTTGGGACGAAAATGAGACTTATAAATAATTAGACGATGAAATAGTATTTCCCGATAAATATTAAATTTTCGATAAAGTGAATTAAATTGATTTCTCGAGGAAAGAAAATAAATATTTTGACGAAACCTAAAATAAATGAGCTTCGAGCTTAATGTATATAAATAAAAAGAATTTAGAATTTAAATTGTCGAAATAGACTTTCGATAAAAATTATATTAAATGTATAAAATGAATCGAAACATACGTAAAAATATGTTTTAAATATAAGGAGAGTTTCCGAGACAAATAGAATTTTATGAGTTTGAAACGATTAAACGATAAATTCGTTTTATAATAATTTTAAGAATTGCGAGTTAAATCGTAAAAATAAAAATACGAACAAAATTTTAATTTAATTTAATTTATAAAAATCGGGGTGTTACAAAACGGTCAACCCAAATGGAAATCCCTTGTCCAGGGTACGGTCAACTCAAATGAAAAACCCTTGACCGGGGTACGTTCAGCTCTGGAATTATCAATACCCATACCATCAAATATAAGGGTGACAATTAGGCTGGTCAGCTAACACCCCATTTAGCCTCCCACATTACAACTCTCAAGACCTTTTCGAGATCTAGGCTAACAGATAGCCCGGAATTTTGAGGATTCAAGCTCCATAGGAAACCCCTAACCATTAGGGCCAGACATGGAAAGCAGATCCCGCATGTCCAATCCTACCCAATCGAAGTTCGAGTCATTTTTACCCAACTTCGCCCTTTCCTACCACATTACAATACCTTACCCTCGAAGCTTTAGCTCCACAAAATCGAGCTCCAAATTTCAAATCATCAAAGCCACTTACTGCCTGTCACCACCACTACTACAATCAATATATATATGTGTGTGTGTGTATATATTAGGCTTTTTTCGAGCGATCTCATTGGTCCGTTTCATCAAACCTCAAATTAGGAAAGTATCATAAACAATAAAAAAAATCAAATAGAGAATCTTTTAATTATTATAATATATATTTAATTTATTATATTAATGTGATGTTTTACAATTATAAAAATTAATTATATAATTAATTTATTATATCAATTATATTCAAATAGAGAATATTTAGAGTTCATTTTTTAAAAACATTATCGTAAAATAAATTATAAAAATGAAATAATTAGATTCGTGGTAAAAAATGCTTTCGTTAGAGTATAAATTTCATATTTTTTGTTTCACATTATGTGATGAATTTATTACATATAACAGTTGTAAAATTATTCCACATCGACAAATTTTAATACGATGATGAAATTCTATATTATAAATAAGAGTAATGATTCGTTATTCGATATCTATCAAATGTCTTTGAATCTAAAAAAGAGTTCTCAAGACTATAAACCTCAATTAATTATCCTATATTAAAAATTATAATGAGGTGATGAAATTTTAGATTATAAATAAGAGTAATCATTCGATTATAAATATCGACCAAGAAAAACTTTTAAATTATCCCACATCAAAAAATTATGACGGGGTGATGGAATTCTATATTATAAATATTAGTAATCATTCGGTTTTAAATATCGACCAAAAAACTTTTGAGTTTTAAATTTTTTTTAATGTATAAGACTGCAAATTTAATTTAATGCATACGACTACAAATTTAAAATCATCCCACATTGGTGAGGTGATAATGGAATTCTATACTATAAACAAGAGTAATGATGTATTTTTTTTAGTCTTAAAAAGAGCTGATAGAATACTATAAACTTAAATAAATTATCCCACATCGAAAAATTATGATAAGTTGATGAATTCTATATTATAAATAAGACTAATCCTTTGTTCTTAAATATCAATCAAAAAAAATTTAAGTCTTAAAAAGTCTCTTAATAGACTACAAATTTAAGTAAAAATAATCTCACATCGAAAATTTATAATAAGGTGATGAAACTTTATATTATAAATAATACTTCATAGTAATCATGTGCTCTTGGAAATTAATCAAAAAAAATTTAAGTCTTAAAATATACTCCGTATTAAGACTATAAACTTAAGTAAAATTATCCCACATTCGAAAACTATAAAGTTTCATCAAACATAAATCTTTTGAGTCTTAAAAAAGTTGTTAAGACTATACACTTAAATAAAAAATTATAACACTTAAATAAAAAAATATAATAAGGTGACGGAATTTTATATTATAAATAAAACTAATAAAAAAAATTCCGTTTAAAACAGGTCTTAATAAGACTTCAAACTTAAAATTATCCCCCGGTGATGATTCTATATTATAAATAAGACTACAAATTTTAGTTAAATTATCCCACATCGACAGCTGATGATAAGGTGATTGATTTCTATATTATAAATAAGACTAATTATTTGTTCTTAGATATCAATCAAAATCTTTTGAGTCTTAAAAAACTCTTAAGACTATAAATTTAAGTAAATTATCCTACATCAACAAATTATACCCTCTCTTTTGAGTCTTAAAACACTCTTAAGGCTATAAACTTCAGTAAATTATCCCACATCACAAAAATTATATTCCATTCGGTCACTATTTTTTGCAAGTCTTAAAAAGTCTCTTAATAAAATTACAAACTTAAGTAAAAATAATCTCACATCGAAAAAGAAAAATTATAATAAGGTGATGAAACTTTATATTATAAATAAGATAATCATGTGCTCTTAGATATTAACCAAAAATCTTTTGAGTCTTAGAAATATATTAAGACTATAAACTTAAGTAAAACTATCCCACATTCGAAAAATAATAAATTTTCATCAAACAAAAATCTTTTGAATCCTAAAAAAGTTCTTAAGACTATACACGTAAGTAAAAAAATTATACGGAGTAACAAGGTGATGAAACTTTATATTGTAAATAAGATTAATAATAATTCTTCCTTAGACATCAACCAACTTAAGTAATTCTCGCACATCGAAAAATTATGATGAGTGTGGACATGACATAGGTCCACCCCGACGCGGCCACGCGCGGGTTTGGGGAGGCGAATGAATCTCCATATGAGATGGATCGAATAGAATTTTAAATTGAAGTAGGAGTCGCCACCGAATTTTATGGTTATTCGGAACCATTCGAACCCACTCTATGTCGTAGTGGGCCATATTTAAAACCTGGCCCATTTCCGATGTCAGAGTTTATTGGGTTCGTCCCTTAGCATTTCGATACCGATGCCGACTTGCGCGGTTAATCGTATATTGAATGACTCTCGTTGCCAATGGTTTCGGACATCCGGAAACCACGGTTCTGAGTAAGGGGTGAGGGTACGTGTTGGGAAGTTCAGTGAGAACACCCAACCCCGCCCGCACTTAGCGGCCTTTACTAAGATATCGTTCGGTTTTGTGTACACGCGTTAGTTCGACGATTGAATGATATGCAGAGATTATTTTCCTAAGACATGTGAGGAAAAATAAATAAATGGGTTGCTAAGTCGTTTAATGCATGTTAAACTAATAACGTCAAAGTTATTTTAGCATGTGAGTTCGTTTTAGACTAATAAAACGATAAAAAAAGAATATGAGAATGAGTTGCTACAAACACGAGAAAACGAGTTAGTAACGATTGAAATAATATAGCAAATAAATATACGAGATCGATAAAATAAATATTAATCGAAATCTGAAAAATATTGCTAAAACGCTGTTTTGTATAAAAAACGAAGTTCGAAAAAAGATAAAAAAAACGAGAAAAGCGCATGTGGGCAGTCGGCCGCGCGGCTCGCCCGGGACTCAGGCGGGTCGCGTGGCGGCCTGATTTCGACGCCGGTTTTCGGGAAATTTTTGATTAAATCGCGTACGAATATTGCATAATTCGTACTCGACTTAATATTCTCGATATTCGTTATATTCGACAGTTGACTATGAAATCAATATCAAATATTTGGAATAATTTTAGAAAAGGTATAAATTTAGAAATCGTTTCGTAGAATAATAAAAATAAACGAACGAAAAACCAAAAAATAGGATCGGGTCACAGACTCGTGCGCGAGTCGCCTGGACCGGGCGCGACTCGCGTACGGGTCTGTCCACTTTTATTTTTTTGTTCGAAAATCGTTAATTTTATAAATCGCGTACAAATATGGATTAATTTATACTCGGTTTATATTTTCGATATTCGTCGTATTCGATATTCGATTATGAAATCGATATCGAATAGTCGGAATGACTTTAGAAAAGGTTTTGAAAAAGTTTGTTTTGAACGAAAAGTTAAAAAAAAAAAAAAAAAAAAAAAAAAAAATTGAACGAAGAGTAAAAAGAAAAGAATTTTGAACGAAGAGTTGTAAAAAGGGTTTTGAATAAAAAAAATGTAACGATATCGTCGAAAACTTAATATAATTCTTTTTGATACAATATTCGATTATATAGAATCGATATCATATTTTAAGAATATTCGATAAAAAAATAGTTTTTTAAGTAATATTGATATTAGAAAATAAAAAGACCGACGAAAAACCCATAATAATAAAAAAAACGAGGAGAAGGGAAGAGAAGAAGGAGAGACGGGTTTGATTTACACCCTCAACCTACATGCTTTGTTTTCTCGGGATAAGGCTCGTCGGGAAGTGGCTTAGACTTGAGAGCGTCGAGATGATGAGGATGAGTTAAGGTGTATCGGTTTGGGTGACTTGGGACGTCGGGTTTGGCCGGCTTCGACGAGGTTACAAGGCTTCGGAAAAAGTGTCGGGATTTGCTAACTATCGGGTTTGTGTATGAACCGTGTGTGGAGGGGGTTTTGGACATGTTTTTGCTGCTGTTGTGTTGTTGTGTCTTGGTATTTTTCTGATGTATGATCGTTGTAAATTGTGTTGGACGGGAGGTCCTATTTATAGGGAGTTTCCGACCTTGGTTTAGGAGAGTTTGAATACCGCTTAGGATAGGAAACGTAGGAGTTTAAGGAGCATAAGAATTCCGCTTTCTTGGCCAAGAAGAAAGGAATTCTCGGCTGATTGAGGAGTGTTTGGCCGGGTATTTGGTATTCGGTCAATGTCTGAATCGGTTTCCAGATAGAATTCCTACTTGAGGTCGAATTCTACCTTTAACGGAATTGTGTAATGCTTTAATGAATCTGAATTTTTGTAGGAATTTGGGTTGGAACCAACCGTGTGAGTGTCACGGCTGACTCACATGTCTCAGGAAAATCTTTGACCGGGTTTTGACTCGGTCGCTAAAAGACGGTTTTACCCCTGGTGACGGTTTCGACCCAAATTAGTGTTATTTGACTCGAAACGACCCACTGGGCCTGAATTTGAGGTTGGTTTTGTAAGATTTGTACTCCGTAATTTAGTCTAAACCAAATGTACATGATTACAAGCCCATATCCGAGTCTATCAAAGCACGTTTACGTCCAATCATCATCGGGTGTTTGGCGGGAACTACTATAGACACCTTGCGGTCAAAATGTGGGTGTCTACAGAGCCCCCACTCTGACTGAGGCTTGGACAAGGCAAAAGTCAGAGTAGCTACCAGGTCAATCAAGGATTAAAACCTGGCAGACTTCCGATCGGGTCGTTTATAGTCCATTAGACCTGCGTAAAGGGCTCGCCAGCCATAGAATAGAAATCATACCTGGGTTGATGCTGATAATGTCGCGGGAGCTTGCCTAGGAAGCTATGGGTATACCTGTTTGCAGATATATCCTGTCTTAGAATTGCGCGGGAGCTTGCCTTGGAAGCTATGGGCATATCTGTTTGCAGATATATCCTGAAAGAAGTTGCTTGAGCTTTTCCACTGGGGAACTTAGAATTTCTGGGAGTCATGGGTGTACCTGTATGCTGACATAATTTGTATGTAACATTTAGGTGAAACACTGACTCATGCTGGGGAAGAAAAGATGATTTTTTTGAAAAATTTTGAAAAGAAGAGTGTTGAATTCTTTTTTGGAAGTTTGGAAATAAGGATGCTTGGGATGACTTTGATTCCTAATCGGATTCTGACACGGATTCCTGGAATTCCCTGGTTAGGCCTGTATGTCTAGGTGAAGTAGGGGAAGTGGTAAAAATCCTATTCCTGCGATGACTAGGAAGAGGGATATTCTCCATTATAAATAGGGAGCTTTGGCTTCTTATTTTTTCACATTCTAACCCAAATCTTTTCTTTCATCTTAAAATCCCTTAGACTTTTAGGATAAATAAAAGAAACTATTCTCGCAATGGGTATTGACCATTTGACCGCGATGCTTCAGGCGTGGGCCCAGGATTTTCGAGATGAAGATAAAGTTCAGCTAACTCAAATGGGAATTATGGCTTTATTCCCACTTCAGAGACTTAAGGTAGATTCGCATTTCCTTGATGCTTGCTTAGCCTTTTGGGATACTACCTACCATGTTTTTGCATTTTCTCGAGGAGAAATGTGTCCCCTTCCTGAAGAAATTGCAGCTATAGGCGGTTGGTGCCCTAGTCCTCGTCCTGCTATTCCCCCATTTTATCCTGACCCAAGGAGGAGGTTGAGGGATTTCCTAGGCCTGTCACATGCTGAGACAGCCCGTATGGTGAAGGGAGATTCAGTTTCCCTATTTGACTTGGCTGACAAATTTATGGACCCGGTTGGTGGAAGAATTACTTCTACCCATAGGCGTAGGGCCTTTGCCTTTTGTATGCTGCATAGATATGCCTTCGAAGGTCGGATGGATGCTGACTCATGCTTAGGTGAGATCAGACCAATCAGCATAGTTGACCAAATGGAGACAGGTCACAGTCCGGCTTGGCTGATACCTGGGGAGATTATTATGGGTCTTGATGATAGGAGATTCGACCCGGATCGACAATTGACAGGGAGCATTCGTCTTCTGCAGGTATTTAACCGTTTTTTTCGAACAATTGCCCGATTTCCCGATTTTTGCGGTAACCTTGAATTTTTCAAAATTTTCCGGAATTTTCAATTTTTCCGGATTTTTTGGATTTTTCAATTTTTTGAAAATTTTTGATTTTTTTGATTTTTTTTTTTCGATTTTTCGAAAGTTTTTGACTTTTCGAAAATTTCGCAGATCTGGTTATCCGAGCGTCTGTCGATCATAGAGCCCCCGGTGAATATATCCAGATATCGTAGTTGTCAAATCGGCTCAAGGTCTCGTCGAATAAGATCAAGTCATCACATAACTCAAAAATATTGGGATGAAGAGCTAACATTCCATGGTGGGCCTTTGATTAGGGGGAACGTCATCTGGTGGTTCCTTTCGAGGCTGACGGGGTTAGCTAGGAGGGACAAGGCCCGTTATCTGGTGATCTTGTCTTTGGACTGGACCGTCCATATCTATCCGGACCGTATTCTAAGACAGTTCGGTTCGTTTCAGCAGATCCCTGAGACTGAGGCAATTATTAGCGTTTCGATCCAATTGACGGACGCTATGTGTGACACGTGGCTACAACGGTGGTTTACTCGTGTCATATGGACTATACCTCGTCCTTGTCAGACCACTTGGGTTTCTGAATCCTACCGAAAATGGACTTCTGAGGACTCCCAGGAGACCAATAAAACTTTGAAGACTGAAGAAGCTCTTGACTTGGCCCGCCGAGAATCGGCCAAAGACAACAGGCGGTTCTTCGAAGAGACTCCAGCTACCTTTGCTGAGCCGGGGTCAGGTTCTAAGTCAAAAACTAAGACTCAAGCTAATGAGACCGGTGCTAGTGATTTGGAGAGAAGACTTGGACCGAGGCTAGTGGTCCAAGACAGACTAGGCCCGCGTGATAACGAGGTGACCGGGGAGTCAAGTTTGAAGAAACGAGCCCGGGTTAAGGAGGTTCCCTTGGTGATTAGGGAGCGTTCACCTCCACGTCGACGCCGGTGGATGGAAAAGGAGGCTAAGGGCAAAGGAAAGGGAAAAATGCCCTAGTTTTTATTATTTAAGTATTAGTATTATTTATTGTGTGCTGAATTTTTTTTATTTTTTTTTGAAATAAGTAAGAAAAGGTTTATTAAGGAACCGTTCCTGTTTTCTTTTCTCGATTGCAGTGGTTGTGCCCTTTCGAGGAGCTGCCTACGTATCCATAATAAATGGAATCAAACCAAACGTAGTTCAGACTGAATTAATTTGCAATTTCGAAATACATCGAGACTATTGGTTCAAGATGTTTGTAACAGTAGAATAAATAATTCTAGCTTTTGACTTGTCTTTAAAAGTTTGAAAAAAGATGTTTTTGATAAACTTTTGCAAATGACATTGAGAAAGGTGGGTTAAGGGTAGTAGCGCTTCAGCTGGTCCAGGTTAGTTGGGTTGACAAACTCGTTCCCGTCCAGATCCGTTAGCATTACTGCTCCACCTGATAGAATCTTCTTTACCAGATATGGCCCAACCCAGTTAGATTTGAATTTTCCCCTTGGGTCTACTGGTAATAAAGCTCAAACAGACTTGAGAACCAAATCTCCTTCTTTGATGTTTCTGGCACTAGTAGAAAAATATGGAATTGCTGCTCCTCATTTGAGGCATTTTTGGTAATTAGCTGCAAATAATTTATTTTAATTTTTTTTAAGAAAAATGATGGGTGAGTCGTTTTTGGTGATAAATTGCAAAAAAAAAAAAAAATTAATATAGTGAGGCGTCATCCACAATTGACGCCTCTCCACTCTAATTTAAAAAAAGAAAAAGAAATAAACCCCAAACCCCACTCTTCTTACCCAGTTATCCCGTTCCCTTGTCAAACCCTAGGAAAAAAAACCCAAATCCTCCCTCATCCCCGACAACTCCCAAACCCAACTCCCAAACCAAGAACTTCATGGCTGTCAACGAAAGACCATAACTCCATCTGCTCTCCGCTGGTAGGTTCGCTGCTCTCCGCTCGTAGGTTCCGTCGCTGGTAGAGTTGCCGTCGTATTTCTGCTGCTGTTTGGTAGGTTCGCCTGAATTTGTTATCTTTCTGAATTCTTTCTTCATATGATCTTTCGTCTTCATCTTATAATCTTATTGCTGGAGTACGTTTTATGCACTTGGTTTTACATTTTATGCATTTGGTATCAAAATCTTTATCTGAATAAAGATGTAATCCTTGTGTCTGATTATGCTTCGTTATATGTAATCGTTGTGTTTTGCTGGAGTAATATTTGAATAAAGATTCAACATTTGGTTTGATTTGATGACGAGTTTTGCTTTGGAATGTCTGATTTTATTATAAAGATTCTATATTTGTGTCTGATTATGCTGATATTGTCGTTTCTTTAGCAATTGATTATGCTGAAATCACCGTTAATCGATAATGTACGGACGAAAAATTGATCAGAGTATTTTCTCATCGAACTAGGTGGAATATAGCGGACATTACGCTAACCACCAAACTTAGTAACCTGCACAAGACTGTATAAACTCGCCCTACATTCCACTCTTTAAACCCCAAACAATGCAACTATATTGAGTACAATGCAGCTATATTCAGTAAATATGGCTTGCAACAGTAACACAATACTATACCAGCCTAGCTTAGGATAAAAACAACCCCAATATGCAGTGTGTTTGGGTCGACTCCAGCCAGAACAGATGCGTATCTAAGGGAAGAGCAACCCGCACTTAATCAAGTAATAAGTGGTCTGCTCTTGCATTTCTTTGATAAATGCATTAATAGAAGCCTATAAAAAACCACCAAACAACCTGAAATGAGGATAGGAGCATCAAGTTGTGGAGCGAGTAAGTGAAGGAAATAATTCAAAGCCTCGTAACTGTTTTAGAAATCGGAAACTCATTCCAAAAATATCATTAATGAAATCCCAGGTCCAAATACTCATAATTACGAGTTCAAAGCAAATTTGACATAGAGCATTAAACTCCAATTAAAACCGGATAGTAATAGTGTGAAAATGAGTTTATGTTATACGACTATCCCACGACTATCAGTACCCCTCCATACAGTAACTTTGATGTTCAGCCACTATCAAAGTTAATACCATATGTTATTTATTTCCTAGTTGTTTTTAAGTTTGTCAAGGAGATTCCTTTACTTGTCTATGATACAAACATAATACAGTATAATGCAATTGGATATTTCACTCTAAGTCATAGTGCAGCACATAATCAGAAGATGTATGGATGCAAATGAAGGCAACTGGCTTAATCCATTTCGAATTCAGATTTTACAGTAACGATTAGCTTGTCTATTACTATGATATGTGTCCTATAATGTTATGTTTCTTAGCAATCCCTTAGGCTTAGCCTTAAGGGTATATGGATATTTCACAATTTTTACCAATACATACTCACATCCAACCAAAAGAAATGAACCGAAATGCAATTACTAAGGCAATGGGCGAAATTAATAAGGAAATCGTATATGGTAGAGAGTGAAAAGAAATAAACGGAATGAGAGTAACAAAATTACTAAGGCAAAGAAATAAATGAAATAAAAAAATTACAAAATTAATGATCCAAAAACGTGAAATGATAGCAGGAGCAGGGATTTCTTTTCTTCACCGTACTGTTCTATAGTAGTGTGTATATCACCACTTTAATAAGTGAATAGCTGATATTTTATAATTTAAGTTGAAAAGTTGGTTTATAATTTAAATCATTAGAAACAGTTTGACAAAATGGCTGATGTTTGTTGTACTTAGTGCTCCCTCATATTTTATTTATTTCCCCAATTCCTCAATAAATAGGTGAAGTATTTTGATGAAATAAGGTAATAAATAAAAATCAGAGGTAATAATAAGTAATAACTGCATATTATTGAAAGTTTTAAGACAAGACTCTAATGAATCTTAATTTATCTCAAAATTATCAATAATCTTATGCTAAACTTTGTAGTATTATTATACTCCATATAAATAAATGCATATAATAATTATATGCCTCCATGTGTTATTCTATCTAAAGGCTTGTGTGATTTATTAGAAAGAATTCTATATGCACAGTTATGGAATAAAGTGGATTGTTTTTTGGAATAAAACACCCATACATATATCTAGGATTAATAATATTTAGATTTATTATGTATGAGTATTAAATAATGTTGTGAGAAGATGAGTAAAGTGGAGGCGTAATTATCAGCCGTCACTTGCGTCAAATCGTCTCCTTAGGGGCCAAGTATATGTCTACTCCATACGAGTCACTCCTATTGTCCAAATGTCCATACTCAAAAGTGAAAATGTCACATGTTTTAAATACCAGGGAGAAGTTTTAGATCGAATTGGGGGACAACAGACACACTGACACAACCAAGCATTCCTAGTCTGCCACTAATAAAGTATTTCTGCTACTATCTCCATCTCATATATTTATACTCGCATTTGGTTACATTTGATTAAAATATTTCTTAATTTATATTATTATCTCATGAACACAGAATCATGTCTATTGTTTAGTGATACTTCAACTTAAACCATGGTTATTTTACTCAATATTAGTTACACATCAGTATAACTTTACTTCGATAACACGAACATGTTTTATGTTAGTCCTTAGGCAAATGACTTTTGTCTTATCATATATATTCGACCGATTTAAGACTAAGATGAATATATATACCAATATTACAAATAAAAACTCTTATTTTATTTAATCAAAAATATATTTAAAGAAGAATGTGATAGGCGGGGGGCTAAGGTAGGAAAATGATTGATATGCGTGTTTTTAGTTTTGAGTAACTTAATCCGCAAAGACTGAATTGTACATTTGTACTCTACATTAAGTTGGCAGGAAAATACAATCATGCAAAAATCAATCTGCGTGCCTACTTCATACAATCATACTTTAAGTTGGTAGTAATAGTAAAACACAATTAATGTTAAATCAATCAAACTTGCTTTGTCTCTAGCTAGTATTCCAGTAATGTACTCCAGATTCTATCTTTTCTGTAATTTAACTTTTGTGTGCACTACTTTAGGGACTTGGTGTTGGTTATTGGCATGGTGAGATTCAGCTCAATCTCAAGGCTCTAGCTTAGTTGTAGATACCCATTTTAAGAGAGCTCTTATGTTGTGTGTGCGTGTGTTTGTGTGCACGTCTGCATGTGTGTAGTGGATTTTTGAGGAGGGGCTCTTCAATTGCATGTGTTTGAATTTGATATTTGGTGTTAAGGTAGAACACTCTCATTATATATAAACATTTTCGATCCACTTTGATGCGGACTCCCCACTGTTCTATTACAAAGAGGAACGAAAAAATGAAGTGAACCAAGACAACCTAAATCAATTTCTTCTAGGGAGTGAGCTTACTATTCCAGTATGCAGTTTTTTATGAGTTTATGTGCTAACCTATCTACACCAACCACTTGGTTACTTTTGATTTATTGAAGTGTAACAATGAAAGCAATTTATTTGTTTCCAAGGGAATAATTTAAATGTATAATGTTTGTATAGGGCTCTTCAAGAGGACCTAGTAAAAGAAAAAAGTGGAGTACACATTAGATGGTCATGCCCTGCCATTACGGCCGATGGTAGATTGATGAAAAAGATGGTTGATGCCAGGGTTACCGAATTCGCAATACGTCCGATACGAATTCGCAATACGAATACGTAATTCGATCGAAGTAGAGTATCCAATACGTACACTATTGCAAAATAATCTAATTCGCGAATTCGTAAATATCGATACGCTTAATTTGCTTAAGAGATTAATAAAAAAACATTAATAAAAACAAGTTCTTCTCATAGAAAATCAGCATTTAGAATGCTACTACATCTCATCAAAATAAAATACCAAAATAAAACAATGAAAACAAAACTTCATTAAGTTCCAATAATAGCTACACCTTTTCTTTTCCCTTCATTAAGCTTTATACTTCTCCATTTTCTTTGATAATAGAGTAAATTAAGCAAGGTCAATTGATATTTATAAATAGGAAATGATGCAATATCGTATATTAGTCATGTGCGTTCTGAAAGTCTACTGCTACTCTTAATGGCGACGAATTCATATTGGCACCAATAAGTGATAGGTAGTACTAATAAACTTATCGTATCATTGGTTTTTCTTGTGATTTGTCATTTATTTGACATTTGAAACACCGTAATATCTTTGTGTTTTCTCTAATGTAGTAAGCATTAGGTCTTACTTGTGATTTGTCCTCAAACTTTCACCATTTATTTGTTTGACCCAATGACTCTCAAAGATGGTAGAAATTTACGTGTGAAGATGGTCATTGGTTGGTAAGTAAAGTTAAAACTTTTATTTTGTTTCAACAAAGTTTTAAAAGTAATTAAAATAATCAACATTCAACATGATATCTTGTTTAGGGCCTTAAAGAAGTTCAAGATGAGTGGTGGTCATATGAAGATGAAAAGATATGAGCGGAAACCTATGAAGGTAATTAACTAAAAGACTACATTATTTTTCTCAATTTTTGTTTACACTTTAATTCTTACAATCTGCAAATTTTTGAAATTATGAATATTTTCTGTTCTGTGGTAGTGTCCTCAACAAAGTGGAAGTGTGGATGATGGTTTGTTCGTGTTGCGGTTCATGTATGATATAGTTAATCGTTGCTCAACTGCAAGTGACTTTGAAAAGGTAAGCAATTGGCCAGTTAATCATTCTAAGTTTTCTTTTAATCGTTCTTGCTTGACTCCATGATCCTTTCCCCAATCATCTCATCATTGCCAAGTTATTTATTTATCCGAGTTGAGTCATTGTTACAAGGTAATTTTATAACATTGAAGGCACTTCAAAAGTAACCCTCCAACCTCCACAAATTAATCATTTTTATACGGTAGGTTGATGCGGAGGAGATGTCATTGAGTATATGTTGGGATATATAGTACAAAAGATGGTTTCTTTGTAGTGGTCTAATTAGGTTTAATTTTTAGGCATTCTTTGTAGTAAAATTGGAGTTTGTAGTGGTAAAATTAGGTTAAATTTATAGGCATTCTTTGCATTAACATTGAAGGCATTGTTTGTAGTAGTAAATAAAATTTGTGAGGTGGGTGTTTGTTTAATTAGTTCATTGCAACCTTGTTGATATTATAAGCTACCTATAATAAGCTACATACGATATTTTTACATGAATATATGACTTTATTATCATATTTTTGTGTTCAATCGATAATAATTCATCGTTCTTGTGTGTTTTTAAGGTTTGAATCTTACAAAATGAGCAACCCTACACCTACGGTGAAGATGAGATGAATGAATTACGGGGCAAGTGGGCTAATTACTTTACGAATTGTTGTTGTACTTGAAGTAGACTAGTTAATTGGAACATTTTGGCATGACTTGTGTGGTTTAATTGAGGTTGGAATTGTATCCATGCCACTTTTTGGACATGTGAATGTATGTATTTAGGTTTTGACGGATGATGTAAGAATTTTATTTGGTTTATTGAAATGCAAATGGTTGCTGTTGAAATTATTAAAAAATTATATATTTTTTAAAGAAAATAAATATTGCTTGCGACATTTATTTGGAGTATATGCTTCTAACGATCTAATTAAATATGTAAAAAACAAGGTGATATTTATGGTGTTGAATTGTAAATAATGCATCAAATTTTGGCTCTATTTGAGGCGTCATATACCAAAAGACGCCGCGAAAATGGTGCCATTAGAGGCGTTTTATCCTTAGAAGCTGCAAAACTTTCAGAGTATTTGCGGCGTCATTTTGATAAAACGCCGCAAATAGTCTACTATTTGAGGCGTCACTTTTTTAAAACGCCGCAAATAGTCCACTATTTGAGGCTTCTAAAAAACGCCGCACCATAATTTCCAATGTGCGGCCCCCCCGTATGAGGCATCATAAAAGATGCCTCTAATGGGGGGTTTTATGGAGCCTCAAATCCAAGTTTTTCTACTAGTGTGGGCCTTACCCTTTTGTTGAAAGCCCGCTGGATTCTCTTCTGATAGATTTGTATATTATTGAGGGCACGAGATCGTCGTTCGTCTAAAAGGACTAGCGAGTCATATCGTGCTCGAACCCAATCAGCTTCAGGTACTTGACTTTCGAGTAGGATTCTGAGCGATGGTACTTCTAACTCGACGGGTTGGACTGCTTCCATGCCGTATGTAAGGTAATACGGTGTTGCCCCGGTCGCAGTACGAATCGAGGTCCGATATCCCCAAAGTGCAAATGGTATTTTGTCGGGCCAGTCTCGGTAATTATCAGCCATCTTTTTGAGTATGGTGACAATTGTTTTATTAGCCGCTTCTACCGCTCCATTGGTCTGGGGTCGGTAGGGTGAAGATGTATGCTTTTGAATTTTGTATTTGGTCAGCAAGGCTGCTGTTTCGGCTTGAAAATGGGTCCCGTGGTCACTGATGAATTCATGAGGAATCCCATACCGGCATATTATCTTATTTTGAATGAATTTGGCAACGTGGCTGGCGTTGAGAATACGATAGGATTCGGCTTCGACCCATTTGGTGAAATAGTCGATTGCTACCAAAATGAAGCAGTGTCCTCCGGTTCCCGAGGGGTTTATCTTTCCAATTATGTCGATTCCCCATGTTGAAAATGGCCGTGGTGATGTCATGGTGTACAGCAGGGATGGTGGCATATACTGCACATTGGCAAAAATTTGACAATTATGGCAGTGTCTAACATATTGTTGACAGTCGGTTTCCATGCTATTCCAGTAGTATCCGAGCCTCATGATTTTCCGGACTAACATCTGGGCATTCATGTGTGGGCCGCATTCGCCATCATGTACCTCAGCCATAACTTTTTCGGCGTTGGTTTTATCAACACATCGAAGGAGAGCCCCCTGTGCTGTCTTTTTGTAAAGTTGCCCATCGTCGGTGCGGATGAACTGGGTTGCCAGTCTTCGCAGGGCCTTTTTGGCTCGGTTGTCAGCTCCGGGTGGATATTCCCCGGTTGCTAGGTATGTCAACACAGCTTGATACCACGGCTCGGGATCAGGTATCTCGATTTCTTCGATGTCGTGGATATACGCTGGCTCGGATCGTCTTTCGACACAGATTGGCATACTGGTCATATGATCAGGAATGTTTAGCAAAGATGCCAGTTTTGAGAGTGCGTCCGCGAATTGATTTTCTTCCCGAGGTAGGTATATGTATTCTACCTTGTGGAATTGTTTCTCAAGATCCCTTACTCGTGCCTGGTAGGCCACGAGATTAGCATTTCGAGTCTTCCATTTTTGGAGCGCTTGATTAATGACCAGAGATGAATCACCGTGTACTCGGAGGTTCGTGACCCCTAAGTCGGCGGCGGCTTGTAGCCCGTGGATACATGCTTCATATTCAGCGACGTTGTTAGTGACGTCGAAGTCTAATTTGATGGATACGGGAGTATGTTCCCCTTTTGGTGAGATCAGGAGAATCCCGACTCCAAATCCTCAGAAATTGGATGCCCCGTCAAAGTATAAGTCCCACGCTTCGGTGTCAGTGTGGAAAATGTCTTCATCCGGGAAGGACCAAGTGTCGGTGTGTCCTTCTTCGGTTACGGGACTGTCAGCGAGAAATTCGGCTACTACTCGTCCTTTGATGGCTTTCAATGGTACAAATTTTAGGTCGAATTCTGCTAACATCAGGGTCCATCTTGATATCCTGCCATTGAGGATGGGCTTTTCGAAGAGGTATTTGATTGGATCCATTCTGGATAGTACTTGTGCCCCGTAACTAAGCATGTAATGTCGGACCTTTTTAGTGGCCCAGACCAAAGCTAAACATGTCTTTTCGAGCATGGTGTACTTACACTCGTACTCTAAAAACTTCTTGCCGATGTAGTATATGGCTCGTTCTTCGGAATTGACCGTTTGAGCTAGCATAGCCCCCATGGCTGTCTCTGTCGTGGTTAGATATAGTGACAAAGGCAAACCGTGTTGAGGTGGCATTAGGACCGGTGGTGAGGCCAAAATTTCCTTGATTTTATCAAAGGCTGCTTGACATTTATCGTCCCATAGTAACCGTTCTCCTATTTTCAGCTTCTTGAAGATCGGTTCACACACCATGGTTAGCTTTGAAATGAACCTACTGATGTATTGGACTTTTCCGAGAAATCCTCTTATCTCTTTTTCAGTTTTAGGGGGCTGCATCTCGGTGATGGCCTTGATTTTGGCTGGATCGACCTAGAAACCTCGTTGGCTAACGATGTGACCTAGTAATTTGCCAGATGTTACCCCGAAACTGCATTTCTGAGGGTTTAGCCTCATGTTGTATTTGCGTAGTCGGGTGAAGAACTTTCTCAGGGCGGTGATGTGACCATCCCTGTCTTTGGATTTGACGATCATGTCGTCCACATAGACTTCCACTTCTTTATGCATCATGTCATGTAATAAAGTTGTGGCGGTTCGTTGGTAGGTGGCCCCGGCATTGATGAGACCGAATGGCATAACCGTATAGCAATAAGTACCCCAAGGTGTAATGAAGGTGGTCTTATCCATATCTTCTTCTGCCATTTTTATTTGATTATACCCCGCATACCCGTCCATAAATGATAGAAGAGCGTGATCTGCTGTGTTATCCACCAGTATATCGATGTGTGGTAGTGGGAAATCGTCTTTCGGGCTCGCTTTGTTAAGATCCCGAAAGTCTACACAGACACGAACCTTACCATCCTTTTTAGGGACTGGCACTATGTTTGCAACCCAATCTGGATACTCGGAGACTCGTATGAACCCAGCCTTGAATTGTTTATCGACTTCCTCCTTGACTTTGAGAGACCATTCGGGCCTCATGCGTCAGAGTTTTTGTTTAACCGGCTTGAACCCTTCCTTGATCGGTATATGGTGCTCGGCTATTTCGCGAAGACGTCCCCGGCATGTCCTTGTAGGACCATGCGAAGACGTCTTTGAATTCTTGAAGGAGAACTATGAATTGTTGTTTCTCCTAGGGATCTAAGGATAATCCTATCTTAAGCATCTGAGGCTCTAAGGTTGTTCCCACGTTGATGGATTCGGTTTCTTCGATTACCGGATTGCGGGATTCCCTTTGCTCTAGTTGCTCAATCAGATGTGGAGGCAAGGATACCTGTTCGTCGGGTTTCTCAATGTCATTGCACATAAAATTTTTGAAATTGAGAAAGTTTTGAAAATGAGACAAGTCGTAAGCAGAACGGTTGTTATTATTGATCATAAATTGGGAAAAGAGCTCGAAAAAAGCTGCCATCTGATCACTAGTCAGTGGCGGGATAGGTAGGGTGCCCGGAACAGACCCCGAGGCACCCGGAATGGCTAAAGGGAGAGGGGGAGTTACAGGATTGACCCTAGCACCAGACTCACTAGACTCAATCTTAGGCTCTGACTCGGACTCCGACTCAGACTCAGACTCAGATTCTGGCATCTCTCCTTCCCCTGTGATCAGCTTGTAAGTTCTTCCTTGACTGTCAGTCCATTTGACAGTTTTCCTCCAAGCTCTGGTCCCAGACCCGACTTCTGAGATCAGTTTAGACGGGTCAAAGGTGCGACTGCGGAGAATGAGGCTGACTAGCTCTTCCTTTGGTGTTGGGACCGCGAGTTCTTCTCCAAAAAGTAGCCCTAGCGCGGGCTCGGCATTCTTAGCATCTTCGGATTGGATGAGAGCGAAGATGTCGTCCGGTATGTAGTTGCAGTCCTGGGCCAAGTGGGTCCCAGGGCGTGTGGTGGCAGGCCGATATAGGCCAGTTTGGGCAGTCTCGAACACTGGAGTGACAAAGATAACCTTACTGGTCTTAGTTTGGCCCATGTTTTCCGGGGTTAGGGTGTAGCCCAAGCCCGTTTGAGTCCTCCCATTGTCCAGCACTTCGAGAATTTTTCCTGCAGGGAGATCGGGCCTTGATGTAACCCCTGGTAGAAAGCCCAGATTCTGCAACATCCGGTCAAGGTGGACCGTGAAGTAAGGACGGAAGAGCTGGTCTTCTTCGATGGCCCCTACGAAGTCGAACCCCCAGAGATCGGTGCGGCCCGAGGTGTTGCAGTTAGCCACAGTCATAGGTGTGGCTTCTATAGTGATGACGGTGTCATGCAAAGGTAGCTTGATTTTCCGATGCAAAGTGGAGGATACAGCCCTGGTTGCATGGACCCAAGGTCTTCCCAAAAGAAGGTTGAAGGAAGAAGTCACATCGATCACTTGAAATTCCAGCTCCTTCTCTATCGGGCATGTTATGATAGTGAGTTTTGTGGCTCCAGCGACTGACTTTGGGCTTTCGTCAAAAGCCTGGATGATTTGAGCTGTCGGAATATAGTCGGCCTCGGTAATGCCGAGGGCTTTGGCGGTCCTCAAGGGGAGGACATTGACTGCTGACCCGTCGTCAATTAGGGTCATGGGTAGGTACTTTCCATGTCAGATACCGTGATGTAAAGGGCCATGTTGTGGGCTGGCCCGAATGGTGGTAAATCAGCATTGGAGAAGGTGATTAATGGGCCTTCCTCTATGGACCTCCCCTTTAGGTGGGGTAGGACCGTGGCTACCATTTCAGCAGGAGTAGCCATAGAGTCGATTTTGACTTGATCGAGGGCCTTAGTGAGTGCCTCTCGATGTTCCTGAGAGCTAACTAGGAGTTGCCATATAGAGAGGTCAACTCGAGTCTTGCTTAGTTGTTTTACAAGAGCCTTTTCGGCAGTCGGCTCTTCTGGGGCGGGCTCCACCTTAAGTGGTTCGGCAATGATGAGAGCTTGACTAGTGGCTAAGGCCTTGGACTGAACCTTCTGAATCTCCTCGCGTGTGATGGGGACAGCTTCCCCTTTTGCGAGGTAGACATCGTCTTCGTCATCGCACCAGATCCCGTTTATTTGTGGGATAAATGGAGAAATGAGGTGTGAGCAATCCATTACTTCTCCGGAAAAGATGGCGTGAGTGGCCAACGGGTTGTCCTTGTTGTTGGGTTTACTCTCGGGCAAAGGAATTTTCCCGCTTTCAATGAGATCTTGGATAAGGTGCTTTAGCTTCCAACATTTCTTGGTATCGTGCCCCTTACCACGATGATAGTGACAGTAGGCCTGGAGATTGTAGGCCTTGGAGCGACGTTCGACCGGGATATCAGGTGTTGGGCCTATCGGGGTGATCAGGCCTTTTGATGATAGCCTTTGTAGGGCATTCTCATAGGTAGTGCCTATGTCAGTGAATACCCGGGGAGTGCTAGTCTTCTGGGATGAGGTATCGAGTGCATTTACCTCGTCGAAAATGCTACGAGTGGCAGCAGTAGTTGTGGGCTTGCTTGTCGATGAGCTGGCCCCTTATCCCTTAGTGGAGGCCTTAGTGAGGCTTTCCAATCTTAAATCATCCTCGATTCTCATTCCCATTTCAGTTAGGATTGCGAAGCTAGGTACGATGGCGTACCGGAGATGGACCCGGTAAGCCGGAAGGAGGTTCTTGACGAAGGCTTCAACCAGCACTTTTTCACTGGGCTTATCGACCAGTTTGACGCTTTCAGCCCTCCAATGTTGAAGGTATTTTGTGAATCCTTCCTTAGGTTCCTGGGCCATTACCTCCAGGGTGCGCATAGTGGTCTGGATTTCCGTGTTGTCGGTGTAATTCCGAGCGAATTCCGTTGCCACGTCATCCCAAGTTTTGTATTTCTTGGAATCGAGTCGGTAGTACCAGGCCCTTGGGTGCTTCTCGAGAGATGAAGTGAACAGGTGCTTGAACATGCTGGACTTAACCCCCTTAAGGGCCATAAACTCCTTGAAAGCCCGGATGTGGTGGACCGGGTCTTCAGTACCCTCGAACATTGGTAGACCCGTGAGGTTGAGATTGGCGGGTAGTTCATCGGTCAGTGGGGTGTAGGTTCGAGCATTCTCCGTATGGATGGAGCTTTGGGTTGTCAGATGGACCTGTTCTTGCAGTTTGTGGACTGCGCTGGCCAATTGAGCTAAAGGCTCAGTAGTATCGACACTGCCGCTAGGAGTTCCTTGTTCCACGGCACTTACCCGGGTGAGGATGGCGATCTGCTCCCCTCTCATCGAGGTGATCATGTTTTCAAGCTTGGTCAATGAGGCCTTCATGTCATCGATGGCTTGTTGCGTCATGGCTCGAGTGTGGGGTGGCCTGTCTGTAAGGGCACCCCGTAATCAGTAACTGACCCAGATCTTAGAATCAAAAGTACATCCCGAGCAAGGAAAAGACTAAACTAGAAGAAGACCGGAGACTGACTTCTAGACGGATGACGCGTGAATGGTGGGCCTTCCTTAGGATTCGGCAAAGTGGGCCTAGTCCTGTTCGAAGGAAGGTCTATGTGAGAATTCCCCATACTTTAGACTCGAGTGTATAAACGGGCTTCCCTTTGTAGGAGTCTGTCCTACGAAGGTGCGCCGTGCCTTGACAAGTAAGGCGGACTAGGATGGGGTAGAAACCCGTGATATAAGATCGACGGAGTTTCAACGCTATAGATTCTAACTTATGACAAGACCCGACACTGCTAAATACGGGAAGTCCTAAGAAGAAAAGGGTTTTGAAAGGTGAATTTGAATTTGAAAACCGAGCAAAGTCAGATTGGAAGACCCGATTTTTTTTTGAAAACCGAGAGAGGGGTTATCGGGCCGAGATTTCGGGCTTTTTTTTTTAAAAGGTTTGGACAGCATACCGGCTAAAAATTGGCTATTTTGAGTCAAAATCATAAGTCCTAAATTCGGCAGCTTTCCGGGTTTTGAAAAAGTAGATGAGTTTGAAAAGATGTAAGTTTTTGAAAAATGACGTTTTTTGAAAAGACCAAAGAAGATCAAGTAGCATGTAGTCACGGAAACAGTATAACGACGCCATGTATGCTCTTAATCTAAGTCTCGGTCGGTCAAATAGGGTCTATACTAACAACGATCGCATTCTCGCAAATCAGGACGGACCTCCTAAGCCGAATTGGTCTTAGAATCTGCCGTAAAACCCATGCGAGTTCCGCCATCGAAGTCTTTAGTGCATCCAAGTAGAAATGCACCGTGGTATAGTGGGACGTCGGTCACAAGTAACCGGCCCGGGATAGAACGGGGTTATGCATGAACCATTGAACTAAAACGTGTACATTACTAATCGAACGATTTCTTTTCGAGTCTCACCCTGAGGATGCCGATGGTAAGTGACACATCAGTTAATCCCCAGCGGAGTCGCCAAATTGTGGACATGACATAGGTCCACCCCGACGCGGCCACGCGCGGGTTTGGGGAGGCGAATGAATCTCCATATGAGATGGATCGAATAAAATTTTAAATCGAAGTAGGAGTCGCCACCGAATTTTATGGTTATTCGGAACCATTCGAACCCACTCTATGTCGTAGTGGACCATATTTAAAACCTGGCCCATTTCCGATGTCAGAGTTTATTGGGTTCGTCCCTTAGCATTTCGATACCGATGCCGACTTGCGCGGTTAATCGTATATTGAATGACTCTCGTTGCCAATGGTTTCGGACATCTGGAAACCACGGTTCTGAGTAAGGGGTGAGGGTACGTGTTGGGAAGTTAAGTGAGAACACTCAACCCCGCCCGCACTTAGCGGCCTTTACTAAGATATCGTTCGGTTTTGTGTACACGCGTTAGTTCGACGATTGAATGATATGCAGAGAATATTTTCCTAAGACATGTGAGGAAAAATAAATAAATGGGTTGCTAAGTCGTTTAATGCATGTTAAACTAATAACGTCAAAGTTATTTTAGCATGTGAGTTCGTTTTAGTCTAATAAAACGATAAAAAAGAATATGAGAATGAGTTGCTACAAACACGAGAAAACGAGTTAGTAACGATTGAAATAATATAGCAAATAAATATACGAGATCGAGAAAATAAATATTAATCGAAATCTGAAAAATATTGCTAAAACGCTGTTTTGTATAAAAAATGAAGTTAGAAAAAAGATAAAAAAACGAGAAAAGCGCACGTGGGCAGTCGGCCGCGCGGCTCGCCCGGGACTCAGGCGGGTCGCGTGGCGGCCTGATTTCGACGCCGGTTTTCGGGAAATTTTTGATTAAATCGCGTACGAATATTGCATAATTCGTACTCGACTTAATATTCTCGATGTTCGTTATATTCGACAGTTGACTATGAAATCAATATCAAATATTTGGAATAGTTTTAGAAAAGATATAAATTTAGAAATCGTTTCGTAGAATAATAAAAATAAACGAACGAAAAACCAAAAAATAGGACCGGGTCACAGACTCGTGCGCGAGTCGCCTGGACCGGGCGCGACTCGCGTACGGGTCTGTCCACTTTTATTTTTTTGTTCGAAAATCGTTAATTTTATAAATCGCGTACAAATATGGATTAATTTATACTCGGTTTATATTTTCGATATTCGTCGTATTCAATATTCGATTATGAAATCGATATCGAATAGTCGGAATGACTTTAGAAAAGGTTTTGAAAAAGTTTGTTTTGAACGAAAAGTTAAAAAAAAAAAGTTTTTTGAACGAAAAGTAAAAAGAAAAGAATTTTGAACGAAGAGTTGTAAAAAGGGTTTTGAATTAAAAAAATGTAACGATATCGTCGAAAACTTAATATAATTCTTTTTGATACAATATTCGATTATATAGAATCGATATCATATTTTAAGAATATTCGATAAAAAAATAGTTTTTAAAGTAATATTGATATTAGAAAATAAAAAGACCGACGAAAAACCCATAATAATAAAAAAAACGAGGAGAAGGGAAGAGAAGAAGGAGAGACGGGTTTGATTTACACCCTCAACCTACATGCTTTGTTTTCTCGGGATAAGGCTCGTCGGGAAGTGGCTTAGACTTGAGAGCTTCGAGATGATGAGGATGAGTTAAGGTGTATCGGTTTGGGTGACTTGGGACGTCGGGTTTGGCCGGCTTCGTCGAGGTTACAAGGCTTCGGAAAAAGTGTCGGAATTTGCTAACTATCGGGTTTGTGTATGAACCGTGTGTGGAGGGGGTTTTGGACGTGTTTTTGCTGCTGTTGTGTTGTTGTGTCTTGGTATTTTTCTGATGTATGATCGTTGTAAATTGTGTTGGACGGGAGGTCCTATTTATAGGGAGTTTC
Source organism: Agrostemma githago (assembly GCA_958450325.1). NCBI lineage: Eukaryota > Viridiplantae > Streptophyta > Magnoliopsida > Caryophyllales > Caryophyllaceae > Agrostemma > Agrostemma githago. The sequence goes on from OY288242.1 coordinate 38,240,886, forward strand.
CGACCTTGGTTTAGGAGAGTTTGAATACCGCTTAGGATAGGAAACGTAGGAGTTTAAGGAGCATAAGAATTCCGCTTTCTTGGCCAAGAAGAAAGGAATTCTCGGCTGATTGAGGAGTGTTTGGCCGGGTATTTGGTACTCGGTCAATGTCTGAATCAGTTTCCAGATAGAATTCCGACTTGAGGTCGAATTCTACCTTTAACGGAATTGTTTAATGCTTTAATGAATCTGAATTTTTGTAGGAATTTGGGTTGGAACCAACCGTGTGAGTGTCACGGCTGACTCACATGTCTCGGGAAAATCTTTGACCGGGTTTTGACTCGGTCGCTAAAAGACGGTTTTACCCCTGGTGACGGTTTCGACCCAAATTAGTGTTATTTGACTCGAAACGACCCACTGGGCCTGAATTTGAGGTTGGTTTTGTAAGATTTGTACTCCGTAATTTAGTCTAAACCAAATATCCATGATTACAAGCCCATATCCGAGTCTATCAAAGCACGTTTACGTCCAATCATCATCGGGTGTTTGGCGGGAACTACTATAGACACCTGGCGGTCAAAATGTGGGTGTCTACAATGAGGTTATGAATTTCTACTAAATAAATTGTTTTTAAATATCAACTAACAATATTTTGAGTTTAAAAAATGTCTTAATAAGACTACAAAGTTAAAATTATCCCACATCGGAACAATTAAAATAAGGTACAATGATGATTCTATATTATAAATAAGACTACAAATTTTAGTTAAATTATCCCACATCGACAAATTATAATAAGGTGATGGATTTCTATATTATAAATAAGACTAATTATTTGTTTTTAGATATGATATCAATCAAAAAAATTTGAGTCTTAAGAAACTCTTGTGACCATAATAAAACAATGGAATTCTATTATAAATAAAAGTAACCATTTCTTCAAATTATGACGAGGTGATGAAATTCTATATTATAAATAAGACTAATAATTCGCCTATAAATAAAAGATCTTAATTAGACTATATATAAACTTAAATAAACTTAAATAAAATTATCCCACATCGAAAAATTATAATAAGGTGAATTATTTTTATTATATAAATAAGAGTAATCATTCATCAAAAATATATACTCCAATAAGATGATCAAATTCAATTATATAAATAAAGAGTAATCATCTATCCTTTAACTTAATATAAAAACAAATTCTTTTAAGCTATTACAAATTCTTTTAATCTTAAAAATAGCTCTTAAAACTATAAACTTAATTAAGTAAATTACCACATCGAAAAATTATGATGAGGTGATGGAATTTTATATCATAAATAAGTAATCTTTCGGTTTTAAATATCAACCAACAGTCTTTTAAGTCTTAAAAAACTTTTAAAAAAATTAAAAACCTAAAATTATCCCACATCGAAAAAAGTTAAAATAAGATGATGATTCTATATTATAAGTAAGAGTAATCATGCGTTTTTCTGGGTCTTAAAAGCAGATCTTAAAATCTATAAACCTTGAGTAAATTATCCGATATCGAAAAATTAAGATGAATCAATAGAATCTTATATTATAAATAAGATTAATCTTTCGTTCTTAGATATCAATAAAAAAAATTATTCGTTCTTAGATATCAATCAAAAAACCTTTTGAGTCTTAAAAAGTCTATTAATAAAAGTACAAACTTAAGTAAAAATAATCTCACATCGAAAAATTATAATAAGGTGATGAAACTTTATATTATAAATCAGAGCAATAATGTATTCTTTTGAGTTCTAAAATGAGCTCTTAAGACTATAAACTCCGCTGAAATTAAGTTTCATTACTAATATCATGTGATCATTTTATTTATTGTAATGACATAGTTTTATTAAGTTTCTTATTTAATGAATGTACATCATCAATGTAATTAAGTCAACTAACCCGTGCAACGCACGGGCTTTAATCTAGTTTTGATATTAGAAGACGCCCAAAATAGGATGCTTATATAAGGAACCGTCCTCTATAACATGATAAATTTTGACTCCCCCATGACCTTGGTTAAATAGCACGGTTCAGCAAAATAACCATTATCCTTTAATAATTATTATTAGCGCGGTTGGTCAATGAAACTGTCTTAATTAATATAAAAGCACAGTTATAGGTTAAAACCGTGCTATTAAATACGGAGTATAATTTAAAAACGCGGGTATATATTACACCCATCCTATTAAATATATGACCCGTCCTAATTAGTACTCCCTCCGTCCCACTAAGATTGTCTCGTATTCCTTTTTGGGTAGGTTCTTAAAGATTGTCCCATTTCTCAACTTTTCTTTTTAGTCTATCCTTTTTTACAACTTCGTCCCTCCTAAGACAAAGTATTTACCATTTTGCAATTCCATTAACCCACGCCACCTCACACAAAGTAGTCATAATTGCCTATATACCCAATCATCACACAATTTTCTTAATTATTGTGCAAAAGTAAACGGGACAAATATTTTGGGACGGAGGTAGTATAAAAACATGGTTATAGGTTAAATCTGTGCTATTAAATACAGTATAATTTACCCGTCCTATTCAATCCTTAGAGTAATACATGGTTATACGTTTCCATAAAAAAAAGAAAAATTTAATGGAAATAACCCAAACTATGGGGGTCCTTCTCATATTACTCCCAATTTTAATTTAACTCATAAAAATCCACACTATCCCTTCATTTATCTTTCTTCACTCCCTTTTGTTTTCTACCTAGAATTGCCGGTAACCTTTTTTTCCTTCTTCTTCTTCATCTTTCTTCTTTATAATCAACATCAATATCAAAGCAGGCAAACTGAAATCACAAAAATGGACATCAAAATTGTTTGGGGTACAAACATGGTTCCCGGCTCGAGCAGCGGTTTGGCTCTCCTCGGGATCCGGATGCGAGTCGTCGGCGTTCCTGCAAGGTCAACTCCGGCCCCAAGGGATTGCCCCCGGGGCGGAGCCTCCGACGTCTAAGTCAGTATATTGTGTATGTTTATGGATATTTATGGATATTAGCGGATAAGTCGTCTCAAAGGTGGAAGCGAAATAGTGGAGGGAGTAGTAATGGATTTGCCTCTCCTTCCTCTCTACCAAAATGGGGTACTTATAGAGGAGGGGAGAGGTGGTGACATCGTCGTAGTGATGTCGCCCGGTTGATGTCGTCTGATGACATCATCTGGGTGATGTCATGAGGAGTCAACTCCGAGCCGACTAGTGGCGACTCGTAAGAACGGTTAGCCGGTACGAGGATCTGACCGACACAGGACCGGCCAGTACGAGGGTCCGACCGGCTTGGGGTCTGGCCGGCCCGGGGTCTAGCCGATCCGGAGCCCGACCTACGAGAGGTCCGGCCGGCTTGAGGTTCGGTTGAGCCGGGGTCTGGGTCTAGTGCCGGTGCCTAAGGACTGCTTATATGTCTGGGGTTCGGGTCTAAGGATGGCCCATATACCTGGGGTCGGGCCTATACGTCTATCTAAGTCGGCCTACATCCCTGGGGGGTTTATCCCCCATCAATTTGCCCTCAGTAGAGTCGGATACTAGTGTCCGGGTATGGTGCCGAGTGTGGCCGACCTACGAGATGAATGGTGTACCTGATCTTACTTTGAGTAGTATCAAGTCTTTAGCCTTATAAATCCGGTAGGAGCTGTCGAAGCTTTTACCCCGGCTTTGGATGATCAATAATCGAGAATCGTTTCTTCAATTTGCTCAAATAAAGAGCTCGGCAATGTGCGCAGCGGTAGTCGAAGGATACATGATGAATAACCTCTTCACAGACCGGGGCTGCTTGGGGCGTCGCGATTTTAATTGAAAGACGGTAATACTTAGAGGGACGTAGCTCATGCCCGGTAAACAATACGATGACGTCATGAGGGGAACGACTGATATAACTCGGAGGGACGTAACCCATGCCCGGTAAGCAACATGATAACGTCGTGAAGGGAATGACCGATATAACTCGGAGGGACGTAACCCATACCCGGTAAACAATATGATAACGTCGTGAAGAGAACGACCGATATAACTCGGGGGGACGTAACCCATACCCAGTAAACAATAAGATAACGTCGTGAGTGGAAAGACTGATATAACTCGGAGGAACGTAACCCATACCCGGTAAACAACATGATAACGTCGTGAAGGGAACGACCGATATAACTCGGAGAGACGTAACCCATACCCGGTAAACAATATGATAACGTCGTGAAGGGAACGAGCGATATAACTCGGAGGGACGTAACCCATGCCCGGTAAGCAACATGATAACGTCGTGAAGGGAACGACCGATATAACTCGGAGGGACGTAACCCATACACGATAAACAATAATGGAAATAAGCTTTAAGAAGGGTCATACCTTTGCTTTTGACGACAGCGCTCGGAGGGACGTAACCCATGCCCGACAAATGATAAATGATCCCTGGAAGGGACGAACCGCGACTGATACAACTTGGAGGGACGTAGCCTCTGCCTGGTGTTTAGCCGCTACTCTCTTTGCGGAGACACGCCAGAGGTCTCGGAGGCCGGTGCCCCTACATCGTGCGCATGATTTGCTGGACGACATCGTTCACTCGGGGGCGGACGTCGTCGCCTACTTGGAGGCCACCATCTGCGGTTAAGACCTACCGACGGACTTGCTGAGGGTTTACGCCCCCATACTATGGATCGGGGACCCTAGCCGGTTTGCCGGTTGCCGAAGGATATATGATGAATAACCTTTTCCCAGAACCGTGGTTGTTTTAGGCGTCGTGATCTTTCTCGAAAGATGATAATACATATAGGGGCGTAACCCATGCCCGATAAGTAATAAAACGAAATAAATCAAAGAAGGTGTACCTTTACTTTTGACGATAGCGCTCGGAGGCTTATGCCCCCACACTTTGGGTGGGGGAGATTTGGCCAGGGGGCTGGCTGTGGTTATGACCACATACGGTTTCTGACTTGCCCCCACGCTGTGGGTGGGGGAGATTTGGCCAGGGGACGGCTGTGGTTACGACCACAGACGATTCCTGACTTGCCCCCACGCTGTGGGTGGGGGAGATTTGGCCAGGGGGCCGGCTGTGGTTACGACCACAGACGATTCCTGACTTGTCCCCACGCTGTGGGTGGGGGAGATTTGGCCAAGGGGCCGGTTGTGGTTACGACCACAGACGGTTCCTGACTTGCCCCCACACTGTGGGTGGGGGAGATTTGGCCAGGTGGCCAGCTGTGGACATGGCCACAGACGGTTCCCGACTTATGCCCCCACACTTTGGGTGGGGGAGATTTGGCTAGGTGGCCGGCTGTGGACATGGCCACAGACGGTTCCCGACTTATGCCCCCACACTTTGGGTGGGGGAGATTTGGCCAGGTGGCCGGCTGTGGACATGGCCACAGACGGTTTCCGACTTATGCCCCCACACTTTGGGTGGGGGAGATTTGGCCAGGTGGCCGGCTGTGGACATGACCACAGACGGTTCCCGACTTATGCCCCCACACTTTGGGTGGGGGAGATTTGGCCAGGTGGCCGGCTGTGGACATGGCCACAAACGGTTCCCGACTTATGCCTCCACACTTTGGGTGAGGGAGATTTTCGCCAGGTGCCCGGCTGTGGACATGGCCACAGACGGTTCCCGACTTATGCCCCCACACTTTGGGTGGGGGAGATTTCGGCCAGGTGGCCAGCTGTGGATATGGCCGCCGACGGTTCCTGACTTTTGGTGGGGTGTCCATTCTTTGTGGTAGGTGAATAGGGGCTCCCCCCCCCTTATTGCCCCCTGCCCATTATCTGTGAGAGTAACGAACAGGTGATGGGTAGATATCGAGCTTTTTTCCGCTGCTCGAAATTGTCGGTTGCCATATTTTTTCCTCTTTTTGCGAGGCCAAGATTTTCTGAGGCCGACATAAGTGTGTGGCCGGTGGTCTAGTTTGTCGGCGTTGAAGATGGCCGGTGGTCGAGCTTGTCGGCGCCGAAGATGACCCGTGCGACAGGACTGAGCCGGTTCTAAGGTGGCCGGTAGTCAAGCTTCGTCGGCATTTGAAGATGGCCGGTGCGATAGGATTGGGCCGGCTCTAAGGAAGCTGGTGTCGGTGGTAGTGTCGACGAGGCCGAGACATTGATCGGATTGTCAACTCGTCAAAGTTGTTGGTTCGTTTGTTGACCGGAACGACGCTTGATCGGTGAGAGCGACGACGAGGCCGAGATGTCGATCGGGTCGTCAACTCGTCAAAGTTGTTGGTTCGTTCGTTGACCGGAACGACGCTTGATTGGTGAGAGCGATGACGAGGCCAAGATGTTGATCGGGTCGTCAACTCGTCAAAGTTGTTGGTTCGTCCGTTGACCGGGACGACGCTTGGTCGGGGCTCTCCCCGCTCTTTATTTCGTCACTTTATCTCAGGTGGGCGATTTGTGTGAGGCCAGCTCAAATGGTCGACCCTTCGTTAATTTGAGCGGCCGACTGAAATGAGGCGACTCGTCACCAAGTTTCCGGCACAATGGGTTTTCGGACAATGTTTTTCGGCCGTTCTCGGACAAGACGAAATACTTGATCCGGAATATTGAATTTTTGAGAGATTGATTTTTTGTGGGCCGTTCTTCAAGACGGAATACTAAACCCAAAAATTTGAACTTTTAGGAGGTTTATTCTTGTGGGTAATTTTTTAAGCACAACCGTTCTCGTGGTGGGTTAATAATGTTGCATAAAATGACTTTACGGATCCACCCATGATTTGGGTCCGTAAGGCTGATAGGATAATGATGGTCCCCTATTTGGGCCTTGGCTTGATATGATAATAGTAGCCTCCAGAGAGCATACTATGTAAAATGGTTTGGGCTTTCCAAAATCATGCGCCTAGCATTTGACACTTATCTTACCTAGGGCTTCTTTGCATGCCCCAAAGCTTTTGTCATCCTCCTTCTCTGCCAAGTTTTGCTTCCTCTTTATTCATCTAGTTGACGGTTCATATCAGTGGACATTCCTTGCCATCCTTAAGGTGAAAGGCGACATATCTACAGCCTTTCAATCCTCCCAATAACGGTCTCCAATATCATCTCCGTTTTTAGCACACAAATGCGTGAACCAATACCCAGGCAGGCGGCTGGATTTATGGTCAGAACTCAGAACGTTGCATGGTGGTGGCAAGTCGCCGGAGAAGATATGGCCGATGGAAACTCAGCGGCGATCACTGAACGATCGACCGAGGAGTGTTTGGGCCTGGCGGTCAACTCAGGTGGCCGGCGGCCAAGGGTGGCCGTCAAAACGTGGAAGTCGTTGATCGTGGCTGGTGTTATAGTAAACCGGCCAACATGTCGGGTCGGCCCTTGGAGATGATAGCCGGCTGGGACGACTTCAGGTCGAGGTGCTGATGTCGTGACCGTAACGACCGACTAAGATGACGTCGGGGGATCGGCCGGGACCGAGACTCCGGTGAGATCAGAGCTGAGATGCCGGTGAGACCGGTGTTGATTTAACTCGGCCAACGCGATTGGGTTTTATTCAATGAAGATAGGGGCAGCTATAACGGATCCGTCGGCGGAATGAGGGAGGACGCCGACCGGTGTTCTCACGTATGATTGGAACTTCCGTCAGATCGGGTCTATTAGGGGCCGACGCCGACGTCGGAATGATACCGGTTGATGGCGTTAATTTGATAGTAGGCTGACGACGATGTTACTCTTTAGTAATTTGATGGGTCAATATTGATTTTTGGGCCACAAGGCTTGTACTGGCAGCATCATTTTGAAATCCATCTATCATTCTTGTTGGACCTTTTAGGTCTACTTTGATATTTTCCTTCAAGCAGTATTAAATTGATCCGGCTCTGAGGCGGGTTCTTGATGGGCGACGTTGGCCGGGACGAGATGATCATGACCACCCCGTATGAAATACCCGTCTTTCCAGGCTAGCGGTTGAGTACACAGTGCATAGCTTCACCATCTTCATTTTCTTTCGGAGACGGGGACGGGGTCGTGGCCGGTTAGACGGTCCGCCGGAGGTCGATCTAAATGGGATGAGCCTGAGGTACGGTTCAACCCACGTCGTTGATGGGACGTTTTACGGTTGATGAGGGCGGCTGGCGAGATGGCCGACTAGAAACTACTCGGAGCCGGGATGATTAAGAAGTGGTATTTTTATCATGGCTTATCAAACAAACGTAAACGTAATTTTCATACTACTCTCCATGCTCCCACTCTTGAACCGAGTTTTGTCTGGGTCGATTCAAGAGTCGGTTGGTTGTGGCCTGGGTGTCGCCCACTGAGCATGGAGGTGTATGGAGGAGTGAGCAAATTTCTTTGATTTCTTCCCGTCCTCCCTGCTCGTACTTAGTAAGCATAAGTCGTTCGTTCTACATTTTTCATCTCTTTAAAAACCTTGTTCTATGCTCCTGTTTCTTCGTTCTTAATTTTATTTTATTCTTTTCTGTCGAAATTGGAATTGTATCTAGTCAGACTATTTTTTGTGGTTGATTTTGTTTGTGTGGATCGTTCTTCAAGATGGAATACTTGATCCGAAAACCGTTATTTTTATGTGCAATGAGCTTGAAAGTTTGGCGACTCAATGGAAATTGATCCGTTTCTTTGCCTCAAACACACCTTTCTCATAACAACACTCCTTATTTATAACAACCAATTTGACATTTCGATCTTTGTCTAATGCCCAGACTTGATGGTCATTCATACACTCCTTATTTATAACAACCAATTTGACATTTCGATCTTTGTCTAATGCCCAGACAAAGATTTATTTTTGTAAAAGTTGTTTTGACAGTGGTTGATTTTGTTGCTTTTGGGTTTGATTTTGTGTGGATCGTTCTTCAAGATGGAATACTAGATCCGGAAAAAAATGATATTTTTGGGAGTAGGCAACTTTTTTGTTCAAGATCCCCACAGACGGCGCCAATTGTTTGGGGTACAAACATGGTTCCCGGCTCGAGCAGCGGTTCGGCTCTCCTCGGGATCCGGATGCGAGTCGTCGGCGTTCCTGCAAGGTGAACTCCGGCCCCAAGGGATTGCCCCCGGGGCGGAGCCTCCGACGCCCAAGTCAGTATATTGTGTATGTTTATGGATATTTATGGATATTAGCGGATAAGTCGTCTCAAAGGTGGAAGCGAGATAGTGGAGGGAGTAGTAATGGATTTGCCTCTCCTTCCTCTCTACCAAAATGGGGTATTTATAGAGGAGGGGAGAGGTGGTGACATCGTCGTAGTGATGTCGCCCGGGTGATGTCGTCCGATGACATCATCTGGGTGATGTCATGAGGAGTCAACTCCGAGCCGACTAGTGGCGACTCGTAAGAATGGTTAGCCGGTACGAGGATCTGACCGACACAGGACCGGCCAGTACGAGGGTCCGGCCGGCTTGGGGTCTGGCCGGCACGGGGTCTAGCCGGCCCGGGGTCTAGCCGATCCGGAGCCCGACCTATGAGAGGTCCGGTCGGCTTGAGGTTCGGTTGAGCCGGGGTCTGGGTCTGGTGTCGGTGCCTAAGGACTGCTTATATGCCTGGGGTTCGGGTCTAAGGACGGCCCATATACCTGGGGTCGGGCCTATACGTCTATCTAAGTCGGCCTACATCTCTGGGGGGTTTATCCCCCATCAAAAATAAAACCATTTTGAACATATATAAACGATTAAACTAACCCCAACACACTCCAAACATACTAAAATCACGTGTAATCGACATTGAAATTGAAGCCACCCAACAAAATCACAAATACCCAAATCTCCATCACAGTATGTACCCTTCAACTCCTTAGCCATGAACCTTCCCTTCATAACCTTAGCAATCTCAATAGTCAATAACATCATCAAGAGAGATATTACCGGTATTTTTAATGTTCTTAGTCTTCTTCCGGTCAAGTTCCGGTTCCTTGAAAGCTTTGATGACCTCGGCCTGATGGTTTTGGCTAGTGAGTTTGACGGTGGCGCGGAGGTCCTTCCAATCTTTGGCGATTTTCTTGGGCGAGAGACCTAAGTGGCCGATTTTGGGGGCGAGGAAGGAGTCGGCGCTAACTTGGTTGCCGGTGACATGGACAAAAACGTTGACGACTTGGGATGGGTCGAGTTTTGGTCACCTAGAGAGGGGAATAAGAGTGGAGGTGTTTGAGTTTCAACCAACAGAGAAGTGTTTGGAAAAACAGAGAAATGACGGGATTTTGATGAAAGTAGAAAAGTGGCGTTAATGAAGAAAGAAGAAGAAGCAGTAGAAAGAGAAGGGTTTTTCCCAATTATGTGAAGCAACCGGCAATCAAAGGTGGAAAAAACAAAAGGACAGTGAAGAACCGGCAATCATGGGTGAAAAACAAAAGGAGAGTGAACAAAGATAAATGAAAGGATAGTTTAGATTTTTATGGGTTAAAATTAAGTCGAGAGTAATATGAGAAGGGTCTCGTAGTTTGGTTATTCCCATTAAATTTTCCTTTAAAAAAATAACTAAACGTGCTCAACCCTAAACCCCTTCTGTCTTCATCCTTCAACTCAAATCTTCATCCTTCAACTCAACCCTAAACCCTTCCGTCTTCAATTCAACGCTCAACGCCCAACCGTCCGCCTGCCGCCTGCCTTCATCTCCTCCTGCCGCCTGCTGCCTTCTCCACCTGCCGCAGGCTCTGTTTACCTGCGGTAATTCATTCTTCTCCGCCTTCCTATTTTTATCATGTCTTCATCCTTAAGCGCGGTTGTACTTTGTTTTAATGCTGCAAGCATAATCTGTGGTTTTTATCCCAAAATTTGATGTTTGATGTTCTGGGCGAGCATGCTCTGTTTGATGTTTGATGTTTTGATGCTCAATCTACTGATAATTCTATATTAAACAGGAAAATATTTGGGTTTTGGGGGCTGAAATGGTTACTATGTTGACATGAATTTACTGTCAATGCTGAAGAGACTTTCATTTGTTCTTAGTTAGCTAACATGGCGAAGTAACTGATAAAAATCCATAGTTTCTGGTAGAATATACTGTCTGGAGGTTACATAGTTTGGGTTTTAGCATTTGAATGTAAGGAACATCGTGTCATGGATAAATAGCTATCTCGATTTTGTTGGGAATTTTTTTTGTTCGTATGATTTCTGAAATCGAAGTTTGTGATTTTTGTTGTTGGGATGCTCATTCTCTTTCATCTTCAATTTTTTTTAAAGATTCATTTCATGTTTTTAATGTATGCTTAATTTTCAAACATAGTTCCTATAAGCACATTCTTACCTCAATGCCTTACAGACAAACATTCTCCTTGTTAAGCACACAAACTTTTTCTTACTTTTCATTCATTCTCTACTGATTTCAGCCCCCGGCCAGAATTCTATATCTATGTTGAATACTTGAATGTTTAGGTGTTTACTTCTGTAAATTCCTGTTTCTGGGGAGTTGAATTTGGCATCATCAACAGGATATTTGGATTTTATTCTGGTTTTATCATTCCTCTAAGTTGTATGAGTGGTATATGAATGGCACATTATCTAACAGACTAGGAAGATTGTCTTATCATTCCTGTAAGTTAATTTCTTTTTGGGTATCTGTACTTTGTACTTGGTTCTTGGTTAATTAGTTGTTTCGATCCGGTGTTAAATCATTCCTGTAGGAAGATCCCTAGTACTCTTAGTTGGGCTGGGTTGGGTTGTGATATGACTTTGGTTTTTGGCAGGGAAAGTTGCAATATAAGGCATGTCTCTTGTTGAGGTGGCCAAAGCTATATATGTGAGGGACCTCTCTCTATTCTCCAACTCCCCTTCATTCATTCATGCTTATTTATACTACTCGTAGTACTTTGTTGGGGGCAGTAGTATTTAGATTGTTGATGCGTATTTCTAAAACATTGGTTTCGATCAAGTAAATATTTGATCTTAAGGGGACTAGGTATGATGTTGCGGAGTCAGCATCAATGGAAACAAATCTTGAAGAAGGGCACTATCGCGAATATGAATTGAATCCTAAACCTCATGGTTTGAGTAAGAGTATCATAGTACTTGAGCTAACTCTTGTTGTTTTTCTTATGAATATTATTAAACAAGGAGGTGATATACTGTAGTATGTAAGGTAAGGTGGTGGATGTGGAAACAAAAATTGTCCGTAAGAAAAAGTAAAGATTTAAAATGGATTGTATTGAAGTAAAGAAGGAAAAAGGTAAAAAAAAAAAAAAAAAGAGTTAAGTATAGAAAGAAGCGTTGATTGATTAGTGATTAGGGTGGGAAAAATATATAGAGAGGTAAAAAAAAGGAAGATATAGTTGCCTCCACGCATAACCCTACTAGGAAATGGAAATAGGTCTTGATTTCTCTTAATCTCTTTCTCTTTCTAGTTAACCAAGAACATGAACAATTTTACAAAGAACCAAGAACCAATGTATGTATTGTACTTCAAAGATATACTGTACTTTGTACTTTGGGTTGTGTAGTTAAATCGGGACATGAAGATATTACTTGAAAGTTGAGGAGAATAAGAAGCAATGTATGTATGATATATTGGTATCTGAATGAATCATGATTAAGTAATGAGAGGGTAATTGGTTATGTGCCTAATCGTATATGTTAAATACAGTTGAGAGGATTCAAAAGGACCATTCAATCTTTTGATTTTTTGTACTCGTGGATGTTATACAAGTATGTTCATTTGCTATTAGGTTCTACGATATGAGAATTAGAGGTTCTTGTCGTGTGTACGTGACCTCCCGTCATTTGCGGAAGCTTATTCAAGTCCAGTGAAACTTATAACAATTGTGTACCGAGTTCATATTCTAAAAACCATTTTGATGCTGTCAAGTTGGTTCAAAATTCAAATACTGTTCTGCTTCTGCGTACGTCTGAATTTTATTTGTGCTAGTGCTTTCAACCTTGCTTCTTTGAAGTCATTTGTTCTGGCACATGATTAAACTTAGATTACCCATTATTTACTATCAATAGCATTTAACAAATAATTGAATTTAGATGGATTTGATAGTTCAGAATATGGAAAGGATGTAGAATTGCAGAATTGCAGATAAGATTGAGATCAATGTGGCGATATGAGGCTAGCTATAAACACAACAAAAATTCAACCACTTCTCCAACTACCTAGAATCATTTTCTTACTTCCCAAAGAGCCACTAAAGATTTTGTGGATGAATAACAACTTTTTTATTAGATCGTTCTATAATATACGACTGAATTAAATTACTGTGAACAGAACATAAAAGAGACGGTTACTACAAATCTGTGGAGAGAATGGAGGGCGATGTTGGTTGCAGTGAGATTCATATGGAAACTTGCTTAGGTAGTGATGAAGATCAAGATGAAGCTAGTTCATCACAAAATGGAGGTCGGGGAATGGTGTCTGAGTCAGAGGATGAGTTTCATGATAATTCAGAAAAATCATGGGGAGATGCGTTCGCCGACAATGAGCAAGATCCCGATACTTTTGATGATACAAATGATGTTTTAGAGAGGTTGAAAGATTCTGAAATTCCTTTGTTCAATGTGTAAAGAATGGCGATACACTCATTGTCCAGTGATTAAAGAATGGTGATACAAGCTGAAGGAGGGGATTCCCTCTAAAGTTTTGTGGTATTTTCCTATAATACCTAGGTTGAGACGACTCTTTGCGAATAAGGAAAATGCACAATTACTTACTTGGCATAAATTTGCAAAAGCTAATGATGGGAAGTTAAAGACACCCATCTGATGGGATAGAGTGGAAGACAATTGATGCGAAATACTCGGAGTTTGGCAATGAACCCAGAAATCTCTGACTTGCACTCTGAACAGATGGGATGAATCCCTTCGGCAATTTAAGTAGCCAACATAGCACTTGGCCGGTGCTTTTAGCTATTTACAACTTACCTCCAAACCTTTGCATGAAACGAAAGTATCTGTTGTTTTCTTTGTTGATTTCCGGTTCTAAGGAACCTGGTAACGATATAGATGTGTACTTGGCGCCTCTTCTGGACGACTTGAGATTATTGTGGGATGAAGGGATAAATGTCTTTGATGCTAATAAGAAAAATGTCTTCAATTTGAAAGCAATGTTATTATGCATTATATCCGACTTTCCTGCATATGGTAATCTATGTGGGCACACTATGCACGGGAAAGAAGCGTGCCCTTTGTGTGGAGATGATGTTGATTCGTGCTACTTGCCATATTCTCGGAAACATGCTTACTTAGGACATCGTAGACTTTTGTCTCCTGATCATGCATATCGTAAGCAACAAAAGTTATTTAATGGGCTTATCACGAAGGGTAAGTATACATTTATCTTTTCATAGTACTATTAGTTATATAATTGTTCGCATATAATGATTCCAGTTTTGGAAAATTTTATTTTTAAACTTGTAGTTTACATTGGATGTTGGCTGTTATTAGCCCATCCGAAAGTAAAGTGTATTGGTGTGATCCATCTGGACCGTCGGAACCTCGTCCTTTTCTCGAGGAGACACTTACTATGTAAGTCCAACGACACCTGATTTTATTTTTAATATTACGCTAATGGTTAACATTTTGTTGATAACTCTCTATAATACAACATATTGTATGTAAAACTATGTAATTAAAACAGGGTATTTGCCAAAAGGAACTCTATGGATCCACTTGCCGGGTTGGAGGCAAAAACCCTTTCTTGGAAAAAAAAATTAAGAAATTTTTAATATCAATCCATACTTTATTCGTTCAATTATATACTTTAGTCGTAAACTTTGTCATTTTGAATATGCCTCTGATAGTGAGTTTATATTTTAGTGTCCTCAGCAGCCAGAAGATTTCGTCTTGTGCGGCTACTATGTTTGTCGATATATGTTGGAGCTCATTAGATCTAGATATATGAAAGTCATCCCAGATGTATGTTAATGCTTCTTTAATTTAATCATGTGTCAGCATGAACATAATTTAACCGTCACTTATGTTTAATTTTGTTGATAGTTTATGATAAGAGGCCCAAAGACATATTTAGTTGAGCGTGCAGGATATTTGAGCAAATTTCGCTCTCCAGAATCAGTGATCGTTGGTAATTATCAAAGGTTAGTTCATATATGTATCATAAAAGAAAAATCTTCAATTCCTTATCTGTAGTGTTTCTCTAGAATCGGGCTTTTCCAGAAACGGGGGATAAACATCTTCACACCATATTAATACTAGTATCCGCTTTTTGCTCGGAATCAACTTGCTTGATTATTGTATCTTCTTTTGGCTGAGAAACCAACTTTTTCTTCCTGATTGTTGTCCTCTTTTTCCACTCATGTGTTGGCGTCTTCATTGATATCCTGCTTAGATGAGTCTTTCTTTGTCTCATCACTGAATGTTACCGGCTTATCACTTTGTTGTTGTTGCTCTTGTTGTAGTTGTTTGTCCTCTGCAGCTTGTTGCTTATTTTTTTTGTTGTTCTTCAGCTATTTGTTGTTGGTTGTCATCCCCTTGTTGCTCATGTGGTTGGTTTTGATCATGACTGGATTGAGCATTAGTGTTTTCTTTACGGTCATCTTTAGCAGCGTCTTCAACCTGATAGCTTTCTGGACCACCCTTTCTTCGAGTATCCCTTATGTCCTCCTTTTGCCTTTTGCGTCGGCGTACTTTCTTCAGAGATCTGAATGTGTTGCTCATTTTGCCTTTGTTGTTCTTCCTTGGACTCTTTGCCATTTAGACTATGGGGATTTTCATCATTCTCTTTCAATTTCCCTTCGTTTTCTGACGTTTCATCCTGGCGTTCTGCGGCTTACATTGGCCTCTTTAGAATAGTCCTACCACTTACCTGCTCCGGTTTTTTAGACTCATCGGTTCTCAGCCCCAAATTAATACTAATTTGGTGAATAATGTTCATATTTTTCATTCAACAATTAGGTAACTTAATTAGCTTATGTATTACTCTAGTCCTAATTGTCCTTTTTTTGATATCTTTATGTGACAACAGCAGGCCAGGACTCTTAAGAATGGGTTAGTGTAGTTATGCTATTGTTTCTCTGTCCCAAGATCACGTAGGTAGGTAGAGTAATTAGCTTCTTACTCTTACTAGTTCGTTTTGTGAGTAAGGCTTCGGGTGTTACGGTTGTTGATGTACATGGGTGAAATTTGGACTAATTTGGAAGTGTGTGTGTGTACTGTGCAGATTTGTGGGAGGAAATAGAGGGAGAATACTTGTGTATGACCTATTGTGTGTAGGATCTAATGTTCCTTGTTTCGCTATTTGCAGAAGTTTTTTGACAATTGAAAGATGAACGTCAACTGTGTGAGAGTGGTGTTACTAGAGCTTCTACACGGAAGACTAGCCGAATCATTAAAGAATCATCCCTAGACATTTTTATTATAACTCGACCACAACTATTGGGACCATATTTATCGATGTAATCTCCTATAAATTCTAACACAATACAGTGGCGGAAACACCGTAGAAGTGAGATTATAACACACTGTAACTATGTCTTAATTAAATAAAAACGGTAAGTCAATACATAAGTCATAAAATAAAAATGACTACAAAATAAAATAAAATAAATCTATAAAATGGGTTTTAACAATCCATAATACAGTGATCTTATTAAAACAAGCAGGATACAGAACTGCTCGCTAGCTCACCCGAATGGAAACACATATACCTGCCATGTTAAAAAAAACATAACAGCCACAATCAGTGGGGAGCAATGTCAACGTTCTTCCAGTCGTATAACAGGATTTTAAAACTGTAATTACTATTATAGAAAAATAGTAAAAACGGAAAATAGTAAAACATTATAATGAAAATAAGCTTTCAGTGAAAAACTTCACGTATAGAAACAATATAATAAAAATGAGTTTTCCGGAGAAAACAGAAAAAATTTGCCAACCTGCAAACCAAATTATACCGATAATAGTAAAATATTCAAAATGGCGTTATGGATATGATTAGTGTAGATGACTAGACTTTCACTAGGAGAATACTAAAAACTAGCTTCGAGAACTTAGTTCAAACAAATCAAACTTCGATCTCTAACTAGGCTACTCAACCATAATAGGATGACGACTTATAAATGCGTGGCCCTAGTTTAAGATTATATGTACACCCCTCTCGAGCACCATAAATACTCAGTTCAACCCGACGACGTCTTACACTACGAGGCACGAGCTTAAGAAAATATATACACACTCCCGAACACCATATATGCTCGGTTCAACAACCAGTGTGCCCCATAAAGACACACCAGCCTTATAGTTGATGGCAAAAACGTAAACCCCAAAATATATTACTCTAAACCTCACACTTGTCCTTATTCCATAACTCCAAAACAAAGCCATTATCGATATTCAAAAAAATAAAATAATCATTATAAATAATATGGAGATAAAAGGAGTATCATTATATTCTAAAAGAGGAAACTTTCTATTTTAGGAAACTTCTATTTTTAGAAAATTTACTAAAAATAGCATTATAGTACGGAGGGCTTCGATATTCGTATTAAGTCGATACGTTCGATCTAAATTATGGTTGAAACAAGATATCGTAGACTTTCAATGTAGTCGACAACGATATAAATTTTGCCTAGAGAATAACACTTGCGACGTTAGTCGATACGTGCTAATCTATCACGTGTATCCTTTCATTGTCCACATTTCGTACTCATTTTATTCCATTACGACTTTGAGTGAATGTCTCACGATATAAGTCCTATACCGACGACTTCCTAGTCGGACTCAGTGTACGACGGACCGAGATAGTCAGATTTCGCTAGGATAAGTCGGGATGAGACATCGAGGCCTCGGGATCAAGATAGCATCACGCTATGGTCCCGAACACTGCTTGTCTGGGCGCCCAAGGGCAGGCGCCGGAATGTCAGGTCACCTCACCTTAAGCGCCTGATTTCCAGGCCGCACCAGCTTGTGCATCTGAGCCTCTGTCCTCTAATAAATACGCAACATAATGCGTAACTGATCAGAGTCTGTCCAATCATTTGGTTTACGGTTTCATTTGGCGTCACTATTTATGAATCCGTATATACTTTAGGTTACCGTTTCTAACTCGATATTATAATTGCTCGTTGTATTGTGAATTCTGAGTTATATTCCGCCCGTGTAACTTGTAATCTACTTTCAAGTTATTTAATCCGTTGTTTGGCATTTATTGTTTTCAAATGAACATCGCATGCTAAAACAACTTCGACATATTCTAAGGTGCATTAAACGACGTAGTAAACACGTAGATTCTCATGTTTAGCGTAAAACAATGTTTGTCATAACATTTCACCATCTTACTAATGCGCGTACACGAACACCAATCGATATCTTAGTAGAGGCCGCTATGTGCGTGTGGGGTTGGGTGTTCTTCATGGGCTTCCCAACACGTACGTTCACCCCTTACTCAGAACCTTCGGTTTCCGGACGCCCGAAACCATTGGCGACGAGAGTCATTCGATATACGATACTCGATAATTCGACATCGGTATCGTTATGCAAAGGGACGAACCCCACAAGCTCTACTACTATAAGGCAAGTTGTGCTTTGTGCGCAATATGCCTAAGTATAGAGTGGGTTCGAATGGGTCCGAACTCCCACAAAGTTTGGTGGCGACTCCTACTTCGATTTAAATTTCAATTCGAGATCAATCTCACACGAGAACATCGGCCTACCAAAATCCACGCCTGACCACGCCGGGCGTGGACCTACGCCATGTCCACAACGCCACTAGCACCGACACCCAGCTCAGTCACCTATATGCCACGGTCACTGAGTTCTCTTGTTGAGGTTCGACAACTCCGAGATGAGGCCACCAGTTCAAGATCTTGAGGCAGCCCCTCAGGTGACTCGAGAACCAGAGGAGGTGGAACGTCGCGTGCCACTAAAGGTGGTCCCAGAAATCATGTCAGTGGTCTCTTAGGAGGTGCTACGAGTGCAACCAAGATGGGTGCTCAAGAATAGGTGCGAAAAGCGAGCTACCAACACGAGCCAAGCAAAGTGGTACCAACTAAAGTACTTTTCCTTTTGCCACCAACCCATTTTCGACCTTGGCAAGCAAAAAAGCAACAACAATGCAAAAGCCATTAAGGAGCATAGTTCTCTAGCTTGTAGCTTTATTTTTAATGATATTCTACTTGTAAAACGGTCGAAATGTGAGACCTAGTAAGTCATATATAAGGCACTCTATCATGTTTGTAAGTTTCATCCGTTTGTTTAATGAAAAAGTGTGAGTATTAAGCTCTCTCTAAAATCCTTTCTTCAACCAGAGTTAGTGCAAGGTTTAGGTCTAATTAGTCTTGTAGGGACTAGATTAGTAGCCTAAGTCGCGTGTGTAGTTAGGGTAGACCTTAACTAAATACGTGGGTGCGTGTTGTTCCATCGTGCTCGGGTCTAGAGATGGTTTGACATTCACAAAAAACCAACTCAAACCACACAAACCTTGGAGGAATGCGAGTGTTTTGCCTATATCCATTCTTAGCATCCTTTACATCGAGTGTCAACCCATAGTTTACACTCCAATTCTGGTATTAGAGCCAAAGGTTGCGCCTTTGATTGAGAGTGTAAGAGAAATCCGCAAAAACAACCCAACAACTACGTCAAAAACACACACAAAACAGCCCTTGAGTGAGATGGCTACTACGGATTTGCAAGTCCAAGTGGAGGAGCTTAAGGTAAAGACACAAGCCTTCAATGAAAGGCGGCGTCTTGAAGGCATCAACAAACTAAGGGAGCATGTCAAGTTCGGTTCTTCAAAGTCGTCCTTAAGAGGTATGTCCCAAATGATGGTCCATCCTTTGCTCTCTCTTAAGTTTGAACTTTTTGAGTGTGAGACCGCCCTCTCCACCTTGGGAGAAAAGGGAGGCATGGAAGAAGGTAAGGGGGATAAGGGTCAAGAGTCACACTTGGTTATAACTCCTAGTAGCAAAAAGCCTAACCTTGTGGCTTGGAGGGTGATACATCCACAAGACACCCCTCTTGAAGAAAACCAAAGGAACATCATTTTTAGGAGTAGGTATACAATTCAAAAGAAGGTTTGCAACCTTGTCATCGACGGAGGTAGTAGTACCAATGTCGCCTCTAACCTCTTGGTTGACAAACTCAATCTGAAAACACATAAAGACCCCAACCCTTATTCTTTGAAATGGTTTGACAAGGGGACCGAAGTGAAAATTGATAAACAATGTGTGGTGACCTTCTTAATTAGAGATGTATACATGGATGCGGTCTTCTGTGATGTTGCCCCTATGGATGTGTGGCATCTACTATCGGGACCTTGGGAGTTTGACAACAACACCATCCGCCAAGGGGAAGGCAACACATACACGTTCAAGCATAAGGGAAAGAGAGTTGTCCTAACCCCTTTACCACCTAACCAAGGAGACCATGATGATCCTAGCTTGCATGAAGACCCCCACGAGGTCTTATTCTTGACCGAAGCATTGATGATGAAGGAACTAAGGCAAGAACAACCGGTTTGGGCGATGGTTTGTAAAGAGGTCAACGAAGGAGGGGATGAGGTCCCATTGGAGGTAAAGAGGCTCTTCTATCGATATGAGGATGTCTTCCTCGTGGAACTACCAAAGGGGTTACCACCTCTGGGGGGGTTGAACACCATATAGACTTGGTACCCGGATCCGTTCTTCCGAACCGACCAGCCTATAGGAGCGACCCTAAGGCCACGCAATAACTTCAAAAACAAATTGAAGAGCTCATAGAGAAGGGTTTTGTGAAAGAATCCTTAAGTCCTTGTGCAGTACCCGCCCTCCTAGTACCCAAAAAGGATGGAACTTGACGAATGTGTACAGATAGTCAAGCCATCAACAACATTACGGTTAAGTATAGGTTCCCCATACCTAGAGTTGACGACATGTTGGATGAGCTTAGTGAAGCTGGGTGTTCTCAAAAATTGATTTAAGGCAAGGGTACCATCAAGTAAGGATTCAGGAAGGTGATGATTGGAAAACGACTTTCAAGTCTAAACAAGGGATGTATGAGTGGCTTGTGATGCCATTTGGGTTATCCAACGCCCCTAGCACCTTCATGAGATTAATGATAGAGGTCTTTAGGCCTTGTTTAGGTAAGTTTTTGATGATATTTTGGTTTATAGTAAGAGCAAAGAAGAGCACTTAAACCACCTTGAAGAGGTCTTTAAACTATTAAGGGAGAATAAGTTTGGGAAGATGGAGAAATATGCCTTCATAACAAAACAGGTGACCTTCCTTGGGTACATAGTTTCGGGCAAAGGAATTTTGGTCGACCAGGAAAATATAGAAGCGATCAAATCATGGCCTAGTCCAAAGACCATAGGTGAAGTGAGGGAATTCCATGGGTTGACTTCATTCTACCGAAGGTTTATTAAGGGTTTTAGCTCCATTGTCGCCCCCATAACCGAGTGTATGAAGAAAGAGGAGTTCAAATGAACGGAAGAAGCTCAAGTTGCCTTCAACAAGATCAAACAATTAATGTGCCAAACACCTATCCTAGGCTTACCTAACTTCGATGTCTATTTTGAGGTAGAGTGTGATGCAAGCGGGGTAGGGATATGAGCTGTTTTGCTCCAACAACAACGACCCATCGCCTACTTTGGTGAGAAGCTTGGGGGAGCCAACTCAACTATTCAACTTATGACAAAGAGTTCTATGCCATTGTGAGAGTCTTGAGTCATTGGAGCCACTACTTAAGGCCTAAACCCTTTGTGCTCCATTCTGATCATGAGGTTTAAAGTATATCGGAGGCCAACACAAGCTCAACCATAGGCACGCTAAGTGGGTTGAATTCTTACAATCTTTCATGTTCTCACGTAAGTACAAGGAGGGAAAGCAGAATGTGGTGGCAGATGCGCTCTCAAGACAACACTCCTTTCTTACGACTATGGAGTCTAGAGTGTTGGGATTCGAGTACATGAAAGAGCTTTACCAAGAAGATGCTAACTTTGCCGAGGATTAGCTCCAACTAAAAGAGGGAGGGAAGGTTCAAGGTTGTAAATAAACATGACAACAAGGATTTCTTTTCCACGGGAACAAACTATGTGTTCCTAGAGGCTCGTATAGGGGCTTGCTCATCAAGAAGGTCCATGCTAGTGGCCTGGGAGGTCATTTTGGGGTCCAAAAGACCTTGGAGATTCTGCAAGGACAATTTTATTGGCCCAAGATGATGGGGGACGTTCAAATCAACCTAAGGAGATGTTCTACGTGCCAAAAGGCTAAAAGCTCGTTTCAAGCCGGTCCGTATACTCCATTGCCTATTCCCACAAGACCATGGGAGGATGTGAGTATGGACTTCATCGTGGCATTGCCTAGGACAAAAAGAGGGAAAGATTCCATAATGGTGGTCGTAGATCGGTTTAGCAAAATGGCCTATTTCATTACATGTACCAAGACCAAGGATGCTGTGAGTGTTGCTAGCCTCTAATTTAAGGAGATAGTACGTCTACATAGGGTGCCAAAAACGATAGTGTCGGATAGGGACACCAAGTTAGTAAGCTATTTTTGGAAGGCCCTTTGGAGGTTACTTAAAACTAGACTTCTCTTTAGCACCTCTCACCACCCCTAAACCGATGGACAAACCGAGGTGACAAACAAGACATTAGGGAGGATCCTAAGATGCATCGTGAAAAAGTCACTCAAGGATTGGGACATCAAACTAGCTCAAGCCAAGTTCGCTTTTAACCGAGCACCCTCTTCAGCAACGGGTTATACCCCCTTTGAGGTTATCTATGGAGTAAATCCCCTAATGTCAATCAACCTCTCAGGTATTCCCAAGGAGGAGGTCAATCATGAAGCGAGCAAGATGGCCGAGCAAATGCAAAAACTTCATGTGAGCGTGAGGAAACAGATTGAACAAGCTAATGACAGGTACCGCAAGCAAGCAAAGGCCCCAAGAAGGAAGAAAGAATTTGAAGCCGGGGATCTAGTATGGGTTCATTTGAGGAAGGAAAGATTTCCATCAAGAAGGAAGAACAAGCTAATGCCCAGGGCCGACAGTCCGTTTGAAATTGTGGAAAGGATTGGGTCAAATGCCTACAAAGTAAAGCTGCCCAGAGAATATGGCATGCAGGTTACTTTCAATATAGGCGACCTGAGTCCTTATTATGGGGAAAGCGAGGAGGAAGACGAGGCGAGCTTGAGGACAAGCTCCATTCAAGAAGGGGAGGCCGCCACGAGTGAAAGCAAGATGGGTGCTCAAGAATAGGTGCGAAAAGTGAGCTACCAACACGAGGCAAGCAAAGTGGTACCAACTAAAGTACTTTTTTTGCCACTAACCCATTTTGTTGACCTTGGCAAGAAAGAAAGCAACAACAATCCAAAAGTCATTAAGGAGCATAGTACTCTAGCTTTTTGCTTTATTTTAATGATATTCTACTTGTAAAACGATCGAAATATGAGACCTAGTAAGTCCTATATAAAGCACTCTATCATGTTTGTAAGTTTCAGTCTTAGTTTAATGGATAAGTGTGAGTTTTAAGCTCTCTCTCTAAAACCTTTCACCAACCAGAGTTAGTGTAAGGTTTAGGTCTAATTAGTCTTGTTGGGACTAGATTAGTAGCCTAAGTCGCGTGTGAAGTTACGACAGACCTTAGCTAAATACGTGGGTGCGTTTTGTTCCATCGTGCTTGGGTCTAAAGGTGGTTCGACATTCACAAAAACCAACTCAACCTACACAAACCTTGGAGGGATGCGAGTGTTTTGTTTATATCCATTCTTAGCATCCTTTACATCGAGTGTCATCCCATAGTTTACACTCCAGGTGGTTGTCTCGGTTTCGTCCAGCCTAGACGTCCCAGTCCTTCTCAGCCCGGCCCTTAGGCTACCATGATAACCCACCACTCCGCGTCCGATTCAGACCGTGACTAGAGTTCGGTTTGAATATGATACGAGTAAGCTCGAACCCGACCCGATTGTGCTTGGACCGAACAAAGCCCACAATAAGACGATGCACTCACTCGGGGTATTCGAACCAAGCCCAATAAAGTTAGCCGTGTGCATGCTCACACATGTCCCAAATATTGTCTAGGTGCATGCTCACTCGGGGTATTTTCGTGTGATTCCTAATCCAATCAAGCCAATACAATCTTCTGCTTTTGGTCACAAATATAAGTTGAATACGATTTTGATTTCTTCAAGATAGGTGTGTGATTCATGCCTAAATTAAAGAGGAATAATCTTCTCTTAAAGTGGCAACAAGATGGATTGATATCAAGGTGGATTGGATATCCATGGGATGCCGATTTCATGAAGATACATGAGTATCTCACCCAAAGTAAAACGATGCAATATTTCTCTTTATCAGGGAAAATAATAAGGGAGATCCTATTTAGATCATCCATTTTAGGCGTGAAGATCAAAGAGATACACACAAGGATAAGGTACTATATTTTCAAAGATTAGCTGCTTGTTTCATTGATATGTATCTCTTAAAATAAGCTAGTATATCATAAGATAAGAATAATATCTCGTAGGATAATCTACACGTAAGACTATTCGTGTTCGGTGTAAGCATTATTCATTGAACGATTAAGTAATAAAATTTCAGCAAGTTTTTGATTTACATCAAACATTGTGAAAACCCATTTCGAGAAAGTACTTCGAAATCGCGTTGAGGAATTGCTGCACCAATCTCTACGTTATTAGTTTCGAATTCATGGTCGAATTCGGGCTAAATATCTTTGGTTATGTTTATCTTTAATTTCGTCACAAAATCAATACGTAATTCAAAGTATTTCTCTTCCTAAAATTGGCGTGTCACAAACGACCTTATTGGGAGACCCTAACCTTGAGCAATGTTACCTTAACCTTCAATTTCACTCCAAAATCCACATCATCACTCAAGGTTACATTAGCCTTCGACCCAACTTCATTTCTTATTCTAAACCGTTCCGCATTCGCATCATTTTGGTTTCAGAGCCATGTTTAGCGACATGGGAGATAACGATATCAACGACAACAATGTCAACAATGACGTAAACAACGTCAATAATGGAGGGGTAATGACAACAATCACATCCAACAATTGCTCCGTGCCTTGCGCAATTTGCCCGAGAATAGACCTGGAGGGGGCAATAGGAGATTCGTGGACGTGCCCAAGCCCCATGACGAAATCAAAGTCACATAGTTGCCTGAATTCGGGGGAGGGATAGATCCGGAAGAGTACTTGGGCTGGGAGCGTCAAATAGAGAGGATGTTCGAATTCAAGGATGTCCACGATTAGAAGCGTTGCAAGTATGCTATCTTGAGGCTAACAAAAAGTGCGTCCCTATGGTTCTAAAGTATGAAGACTAGGCGAGCACGGGAGGAAAAGCCTAAGATCCGGTCATGGGAGGAACACAATAATAAGTTACGAAAGAGGTATGTTCCTAAAAGTTACGAAATCGACTTATATCGTAAGGTAGTCGAGTTGAAACAAGGGACCATGTCAATTAGTGCGTATATTGAGGAGTTCGAAAAGACATCTTTAATGTGTGATTTAGAAGAACTCGAGGAACAAAAGATGGCTAGGTTTTGTAGGGGATTAAATCGTAACATAGCTGATGTGGTAGATTTACATCCTTATGCTTCGTTGATTTGTAATGCTCTTTGTGTTTAAAAGTAGAGGGCCAACAAAAACGACAAACTACTCCGACCACTAAAACAAACACTTGGACAAAATCCAAAACACCTAATAAATTCGGAGGGTTTAGTTCAAGCCAAACCCCAAAATCCGTAATTGCCACCCAAACAACACCTAAAACAAACACCAAATCCAAAGACATGTCTAAGGTCCGTTGTTTTAAGTGTGAAGGATTAGGCCACTTTCAAAGCGATTGTCCTGATAAAAGAGTCAGCACATTAAGAGAGCCAATTAGTTATCACGATGAATTGATGGAGGGTTTTAGTGACGAGGATGAACCATCGCATGTCACGAATGGGGAGGAGTTAGAAGGCCACGATGTGCTAGAGTTTGTAGCACCAAGTCATGTTGAGTCTTTGGTCTTACATCATACTTTGCACACCGTTGTTGAACCAGTTGTGGCCGAACAACGTGACCAAATCATCTACACTAAATGCTTGGTCAAAGACAAATGGTGTAACGTGATTATAGAGAGAGGGGGGGGGGGGGGGAGGGGGAGGGGGGGAGGGAGTTGCACCAACGTCGCCTCACAAGACATGGTTAAAAAATTAACCCTAACCACCACATCACACCCGAGACCCTATACCTTACATTGGCTCAATGATGGGAACCAGGTTTAGGTAACTAAACAAGTCCGCGTTGGTTTTACGATGGGTCCTTACAAGGGCGAGGTGGTTTGCGACGTTATTCCCATGGATGCTTGTCACGTGTTATTGAGCAGACCATGGCAATTTAATCGCCATGTCCTTCACAAAGGATGAAGCAACGAGCATGAACTCATTGTGGATGGTAAGAAGGTCGTTCTAAGGCCTATGGCGCCGAAGGAGATTCGTTCGATTCATTCTAATCGTACTAACAAACCGAGTTTATCAATGTTTGCTAGTGAAAGAGACGTGGTTTTGGCTAGAGGAGAGCAACTGTACTCGCTTGTGGCGTCTAACCTGTCCACAGTTTCAAGAGGGAATAACCTTGACCAAGGTTACACTAACTTTAACCAAGTTTACCGTAATTAACCTTGACTCTGTTGAACGCGTTAAACCACTATAGCGTGAGTTTGAAGATGTTTTTCCAGATGATTTACCAGCGGGTTTACCTCCATTGCGTGGAATCGAGCATCAAATTGATCTCGTACCCAGCACGCCCTTACCAAACAAGGCGGCCTATAGGAGTAACCCCGAAGAAACCAAAGAACTCCAACGACAAATTGAGGAGTTAATGGAACGAGGGTATGTAAGAGAAAGCATGAGCTCGTGCGCGGTTCCATCTTTACTCGTCCCTAAGAAGGATGGCACATGGAGAATGTGCATCGATAGCCGAGAAGTGAATAACATCACCATAAAATATCAATTCCCGTTTCCGAGACTCGATGATATGCTTGATGAACTTCATGACTCTACCATCTTATCCAAAATCAATCTTCGAAGTGGTTATCACCAAATTCGAATGAGAGAAGGAGATGAATGGACGACCGCATTCAAAACCAAACATGGTTTATATGAATGGTTGGTCATGCCTTTCGGCCTTACAAACACACCGAGCACTTTCATGAGACTTATGAACGAGGTTCTAAAGTCCTTCATTCGAAAGTTCGTGGTCGTGTACTTGGACGATATCCTAGTATACAGCAAGGGCATTGAAGAGCACCTACAGCACTTAAGACAAGTGTTCGAAACGCTAAGGGTGAAAAAACTATACAGCAAAACCGAGAAGTGCTCATTCTTGGTCGATAAAGTTATATTCCATGGGTACGTTGTATCTCGGGATGGAGTTGCCGTGGATCAAGAAAAGGTGGAGGCTATTCGTTCTTGGCCTATCCCTAGTACGGTGACTGAAGTACGATCATTCCATGGATTGGCTTCATTCTACCGACGATTTATTCGTGATTTTAGCACAGTCATGAGCCCAATCACGGGTTGTTTGAAAAAGGGAGCGTTTGATTGGAACGAACAAGATGAAAAGGTGTTCGAGAAGATCAAGGAGTTGCTATGCAACACACCTATACTCGCTCTACCCGACTTCTCTCAACCATTCAAAGTTGAGTGTGACGCAAGTGGCGTGGGAATTGGGGCTGTTCTAATCAAAGCTCGACGACCCATAGCTTACTTTTCGGAGAAATTGGGGGGCGCTCGTTGTAATTACTCTACATACGACAAAGAGATATTCGCGATCGTTCGAGGACTTGACCTTTGGAGCTACTATCTTCGCCCTAGTCATTTTGTACTTCACCCGGATCACGAGTCTCTCAAGTACATACATGGGCAACAAAAGCTCACTCGAGACATGCAAAATGGGTTGAATTCCTTCAATCATTCCACTTTTCATCAAAATACAAAGATGGCAAGAGTAATGTAGTAGCTGATGTTTTATCACGAGATATGCGTTACCACGCTCGAAGTGAAGCTACTAGGGTTCGAATTAATCAAAGGATCCTATGTGCTTGATGATGAACTAAGGGAGATATTTGAGGAATGTCAAAAGGGTGGATACAAGGAGTACACGGTACAAGATGGGTTCCTATTTAAAGGGAATCGACTTTGTGTTCCGAAGCATCCAATTCGTGAATTACTAATTCGCAAAGCACATGGTGGTGGTTTAGCCGGATATTTCGGGGTCCAAAAGACGCTCGACATCTTACACGAGCACTTTCATTGGCTGAAAATGATTGCTGATATCCAAAACATCATAGGCAAGTGTGTTACTGGTCACATGGTGAAAAGCTATTTTAAAGCGGGAGCCTACATGCCATTACCGGTTCCAGAACGACCTTGGGAAGATGTGTTGGTGTACTTTATTGTGGCCTTACCTCGTACTCCTGAGGAAGGGATGCAATTATGGTGGTCGTTGACAGATTTTAAAAGATAGCGCATTTCATGGCTTGCCATAAAATGAACGATGCTAGTAACGTCACAGATCTGTATTATCGCGAGATAGTCTGTTTACATGGAGTCCCGAAGACTATTATGTCCGATCGTGACTCAAAATTCTTGAGTTACTTTTGGAACACGCTTTGGAGAAAGATCGGTACTAAACTACTGTTTAGTACTTCGCATCACCCTCAAACTGATGGGCAAATAGAAGTGACAAGCCGTATCTTAGGGATTATTCTCCGAGGTTTGGTGATTAAAACTCAAAAGGATTGGGTCCTTAAGCTTGCACACGCGGAGTTCGCTTATAATCGATCTCCCACTTATGCAACTAAGCACTCTCCCTTCGAGGTAGTTTATGGGGTTAACTCGTATTTACTTATTGAGTTACTCCCCATCCCTAAAGGGGAATTCGTTCACAAGGACGTGTAGGACAAGGTCAAGGCAATGACAAAGCTACATGATCAAGTCCGAGCTAGAATCGAGGTGGTGAACGAAACTTAAAAGCGGTGAGCTAACAAAAACCGTCAAGCTAATTACTATGGTTGCACTTGCGAAAGGAAAGGTTTTCGGGAAAATGAAAAAACAAGCTCATGCCGAGGGTCCGTACAAGGTCGTTGACAAGGTAAACGACAATGCTTACAAGATCGAGCTTCCGGGAGACTATGGAGTCCACGCTACATTCAATGTAGGGGACTTAAGTCCGTACTTAAGTGATGATGGCCTTACGGAATTGAGGTCAATTCCTTTTGAAGAAGGAGGGGAGATGATGCGAATGTGGAAGCGGTTTAGAATAAGAAACGAAGTTGGGTCGAAGGCTAATGTAAACTTGAGTGATGACATGGATTTTGGAGTGAAATTGAACTAAGGTTAAGGTAACCTTGCTCAAGGTTAGGGTCTCCCAAAATAAGGTCGTTTGTGACACGCCTATATTTTAGGAAGGGAAATACTTTGAATTACATATCGATTTTGTGACGAAATGAAAGATAAACGTAACCAAAGATAATTAACCCGAATTCGACCTTGAATCCGAAACTAATAACCTAGAGATTGGCGCACCAATTCCTCAACGCGATTTTGAAGTACTTTCTCGAAATGGGTTTTCACAATGTTTGATGTAAATAAAAAACTTGCTGAAATTTTATTACTTAATCGTTCAATGAATAATGCTTACATCGAACACGACTTATATAGCCTTACGTGTAGATTATCCTACGAGATATTATTCTTATCTTATGATATACTAGCTTATTTTACGAGATACATATCAATGAAACAAGCAGCTAATCTTTGAAAATATAGTAGCTTATCCTTTTGTGTATCTCTTCGATCTTAACGCCTAAAATGAGTTCTCTTCATAGGATCTCCCTTATTGTGTTCCCTAATAAAGAGAAAGATTGCATCTTTTTATTTTGGGTGAGATACTCGTGTATCTCCATGAAATCGACATCCCATGGATATCCAATCCACCTTGGTATCAATCCATCTTGTTGCCACTTTAAGAGAAGATTATCCCTCTTTAATTTAGACATGAATCACACACCTATCTTGAAGAAATCAGAATCGTAATCAACTTATATTTGTGACGGAAAGTAGAAGATTGTATTGCCTTAATTGGATTTGGAATCACACGGAAATATCCCGAGTGAGCATGCACCTAGACAATATTTGGGACGTGTGTGAGCATGCACACACCTAGCTTTATTGGGTTTGGTTCGAATACCCTGAGTTAGTGCATCGTCTCATTGTAGGCTTTGTTCGGTCCAAGCACAATCGGGTCAGGTTCGAGCTTACTTGTATCAGGGGAACTTCTTGTATATATATTAGGTACTTGATGTGATTTGGCACGGACCTTGATCTCGTATCACAAGGACTCAAAACAAAGTTGCTGGTCACGACAAGAAACGAACAAAAATAGATAAAAGTAAAACAAAAGGGATAGTGTGCTAAGTGAGATAGACCTATATCTCAACAAAGCTGGTGCTAATTCAAACACTCGATTGAAGTAGCGAGTATAGAGCTTGTAACGCGACTTACTCTAATACTTTGTCTTGTGAACTACAAAGACGAAAAGGAAAGCAAAGCTTAACTCAGATTTTGTTTGATGAAGATTGAATTTTTTATTCATCAAGTACTTGGCTATTTATAGCCTACAAAACGACCCAAAGAGAGGTCAACCAGAATAGTCAAGCCTCTTAAAGTGGGTGATACAAACAAAGAAAGGGAAAAGAATTTAGACAACTAGATACAATCAACAAGTGTGAACACTAGTTTGCTCCATTTCAGATGCATGCTTCTTTGTTTGCTCGAATAGTTTTGATTAAACGGACTTGAAAACAGCAGCTCTTCTCCTCGGGAATTTATTGAAAGCTTTAAAGAAAATCGAGGCAAAAGAAACAATTCCGTCAAAGAATTTAACACCAGCGTTTTTCAATGCACAACTGACTTGGTTGGGGCATAACTTCGTCAATACTTGTTCAATGAACCTTCATGAGCAGTCATTGGAAAGATAAGCTCGAAATCTATCTCCTCCATTTTGAATGACTACGAAATTCCAAGTATAACTCGAGATATGGACCAATCAAAACAACGCTGCAAAATGAACTCGCGTCAGTACTCCTCTCCTATAACTCTTTAATTCTGCATATTTAGGTACCTTTTTTGTTCACAATGAGGACATTGTGTTGTTTGGTTTGGAGAGGGTAACTAATTTGAATTAGTCGCATATTTTCAGCATTTCCGCTTGCATCTTTTCGTTTTGTCATTTTAGGCATTTTAGGAGTCGGAACAGATTAAGAAACGATGATGAAACCAATTTTACCTCTTCTTTTCTCGTTCCATTCACTTTCTCATTCTAGTGATATCTCAGTTTACTTGATCGAGTCTTAGGTTATGGCATATTTCGATTGTTATTTCAGTGAACGAATAAACTTGGCTTAAATTGTTGGCAAACTACTTAAATTCTGAGATTTAGAGCCATATGACACCGATGACATCCATGATTGCTCTAGTTAGGAATGAGAGCAGTTCTCCCTATTTCACATGTAACATCAATTTGCGTAAGTGTGAAGTCTGTCTCTTAAGTCTTTGTACATTTGAGTCGCCAGTAGTATATATCGAGGACTTCTTATTTCCCTTTTTATTTTCCCTTTTTCCGGTTTTAGTTATCACTCAAAAATCGAATTATCCCCTTACCACAATATTAACCACGAGCCTAAATCGCCAACCCTAGTCGAGTCATGGTGATATTGTTATTTGGATGAGATAAGTCGGTTTGTTGTATATATATGTTTTGGTTCGTGTGTATATATAGTTCCGTTCCAAAAGAAATGAAGAATAAAAGAAAAGTGGAAAAAGATCGAGTTGTGGACTTCGATGCGTGATCACAATATTATTATGGAGTCTATATGGTTGGAATAAGCATGATATGGAGAATGCCATCATTAATCGGCTTGATCTTATCCTTTGTATGATTTGGTAATTTAGTGATGCATTTTGGAAGTTTGGATTGACTAGCTTGACTATTACCCCCACATTCCAAAACATTATAACCCCTTCTTACGCATCACTCATCCCATTTCCCTTTTCGCCATGCTATGCCTCGATACGTGTTTGGTTTCGACTTTATAATGTGTGAATGATTGGTAGAGATTGTCATCACATTAAATTGCATTCATGTGTTTGTAGGTTGCAGATTAGGTGAGTATCTCTCTTCTTCTCTATCTTACCTATATATGCCGTATCTTTTTCATGAGAGTAGAGTGTAACCGCGAGAGTCCGACAATGATAAGCCTAGCAAGGTTGACGATTCACTGTTATCCTCTTGATTATGCCATAGCTCGAGTCAGTTCATGTTTTCTAAGTGTCACTTGTTTGAGTAAGATTTTGTAGCGAGTCTGGTTGGTGTAAGTAGCTTTGAGTTTTTTCCGTTCCTTTAGATTTTTGTGTGTTTGATTGCTTGATAACAAGCAATAGTCCGGTTTGGGGAGATTTGAAGTGTGCCGTTCTTATCTGATTTTTCACTTGTTTTGGTACACGCATTTCCGTGTCAGTTTATTGAGCTTAGGAGTCAGCTTACGCTATTTTCTTCCATTTGTACTACTCGGGTATTCGTTTGTTACTTTGCAGATATTTTGAATCGAGTAGACAAAAGAGCTCGAAAATAAGTCAAAAGTCGTTAAAGCTCTAAATCGAGTTGTTGCATAAGACTTGAGTAAGAAATGAAAAGCTGAAAGGAAACAAAAATGAGAAGAAGGCCGACTAGCCCAAACAAGAGGAATTGAAACAGGCCCAACTCAATGAGAATAATCAAGTAGGCTCGACAAACCCAAGTCGCAGTAAACTGGAGTCGACCTTGATGTTCCCAGTCGACCGACTGGGAGCCTAACCAAGAACAAGTCAACTCGACTAGTAATCACCAGTTGGTCGACTAATCTCAAGACATCTCCTCACAAGCCCTCAGTTGGTCGACCGAGAACCAGTCGACCCCAGTCCAGAACCCCTTAGTCGACCGACTGAGTACCCAGTCGACCAAGAGTTATTCATACAAGTCGACCTAGACTTAGAACCTCATTCGACCCTAGATATTTCTGCCGATGACCCCACGATCTCCCTCCTTGTTGATTACGCTTATTTTACCCCACTACTTCAATTTTTACTTATTCTGAGAAGTTAGTGAGGGATTGAGGTGCACAATTAGGGGAGGGAGTTAGTGGGGTAGTTATTCCTAGGCTAGAGATAGTATAAATAGGTTGTAGATCCTCAGTTAATTTCACCTTTTCATTATGTAATCAATCAACACATCAAGTAGCTACTGTCTTTTATTTCTTTCAAGCTTTCTGTAATTCTCAATTCTCAGTAATTAAATTCTAGCAAGCTTTTCAGAATTCTGTTGTTATTATTACTCGGGTTTTATTAATTCTTTGTTTTCGATTCAATTAATTCCTAATTTTGGTAATCTTCCTCTTCATCCGTAATCTCCCTCTTCTTAGTAGTTTATTATTCTTCCTCTTTTCTTAGTCTTGATTAGTTTAACGTAATCAGTATTTTGTTTTCTTCCTACTGTTACTTATTGTTTCTTAATTCTCATCTCCTCCGGTTTTGTGTAGTTAGTCCAACTCGGCTGATTATGGGGGAGATTACCCAGGGTTTGGGTGGTCGCAAGAGGGACTCGTCTGTTCCTATGACCAGGAGCACCCGACTGCTGCAGGTATCACGTTTTTTTTTTGCCATGATCTGGGTGCCAGACTATATTTGAGGCGCGCCAGTCTTTGTGCAGGTTTGGTTGTATAAGAGGTTGTCTATCATGGGCTCTCCCTCGGCCCCCGCAAGTATCGGCTTAGCCAAGTGACTGCAAGAAGGCGGGCTTCAGATTCCTTTCACCGCGGCCCATTGATCCGGTGGGTGGTCCCGTGGTGGTTTATTCCCACTTGGACCGGTTTGGCAAAGAGAGATAAGGCTCGTTATCATGTGATTTTATCTTTTGTTCAAACAGTTCACTTTTATCCTGACCTTGTCCTTATGTAGTTTGGTTGGTCGCAAAGGATCCTGGAGGATGAAGCAGTTGTTAGTGACCCTACTCAGCTGATTGACGTCATGGGTGATATTTGGCCTCAACGGTGGCACACCTGGGTCATTTGGGTCGTTCCCGAGTCCCTTCACTCGATATGGATATCAGACTCGTACGAGAAGTGGACGAAAGAGGCTCTGCGGAGGCTCATGATGCTCTCAAGATCAACGAAGCTTTTGACTTGGTTCGTAGGGAGTAGGCCAAGGATAATGGAGACTTCTTTGATGATGGCAATACTCCCGATACCTTGGTTTGTCTGATGTCGGGTTCGAAGACGAAGACTAAGACTCAAGCAAGGGAGACTGATGCTAAAGGTGTGTAGGACAGGTTAAGCCCCTAGACGGACTTTGAGAAGAGGCTCGGACCGAGATTGGCAATTAAGGACCGACTTGGTCCTCGTGACAGGCTACCGGAGCATGTGACGGCTCTGCTCGAGCCGACTACCGTGGTGGGAGATCCCCTTTCGAAGAAAAGGGTTCGAGCTAAGGAGACTTCCGTAGTGATTCGGGAGCACCGGCCCCGCCTCGACGTTAGTGGGCTCCGATGGATAAGGTTAAGGGCAAGATGCCCTGAAGTCCCCTTTTTATTATTTAGTTAATACTATTATTGTTATTATTGTGTGGCTGTTTTTTTTGAATTTTGTGTTTGGAATTCCCGAATTTATCGGGGTTTTAATATAAGAAGTTTTTATTAGGCATACTAGTTCCATCTTTTGTAATTGCAGTGGTTGTGCCTTTCCGGGGCTGCCTACGTATCAACAGTTAGTGGAATCAAACCAGACGTAGTTAGAATTTCAGAATTTGCAATACATAAAGACTAGTAGTGCAAGATGTGTACGATGGTAGGACGAAAGATCCTAGCTTATTGACTTGTCTTTGTTGGTAAAAGAAAATAACTTTGGTTTTTAGCAGATAACATTGAGAAATGATCAGGGGTAGTAACGTTTCAGCTGGTCTAGGTTGGTAGGGTTGATAAAATCATTCCCGTCCAAGTCGGTCAGCTTCATAGCGCCTCTTGATAGAACCTTTTTCACCATATATGGCCCGACCCAATTGAGTTTGAAATTTTCCCGCGGGTCAACTAGTAATAGAGCTCAAACAAATTTGAGGACTATATCTCCTTCCTTGATATGCCTTTGTGTAACTCTTTTATTGAAGGCCCCTTATATCCTCTTTTGGTATATCTGAATGTTATTGAGGGCGCGATTTCGCCGTTCGTCCAATAGAACCAGTGAGTCATATCGCGCTTGGACCCAATCAGCTTCAAGTACTTGGTTTTCTAACAGAATACTAAGGGATAGTACTTCCAACACGACTAGCGGAACTGCTTTCATCCCATATGTTAGATAGTAGGGTGTTGCACCGGTTGCGATGCAGATTGACGTTCAGTATCCTCATAGAGCGAAGGGTATCTTGTCGGGCCATTTATCAGTCATCTTTTTAAGTATGGTGATAATTGTCTTGTTGGCTGTCTGTAGCGCTCCATTTGTTTGGGGACGGTAGGGTGAGAATGTATGCCTATGGACTTTGTATTTGGTTAGTAGAGCTGTCGTTTCGGCTTGGAAATGGATTCCGTGATCATTGATTAACTCATGCGGGATTCCATATCCACATATGTTTTTATTCTGGATGAACTTAGCTACATGCTTAGCGTTCAAAATGCGGTATGCGTGGCTTCGACCTATTTGGTGAAATAGTCAATGGCCACCAAGATGAAACAGTAGCCTCTTGACCTAGAGGGGTTTACCTTTCCGATTATGTCGATTCCCCATATTGAAAATGGCCATGGCGATGTCATGGTGTACAATAGAGATGATGGCATATGTTGTACATTGGCGAAGATTCGGCAATTAGGGCAATGCTTGATGTATTGTCTGCAGTCAGTTTCAATATTGTTCTAGTAGTATCCGAATCTCATGATTTTTTAAACTAACATATGAGCGTTCATATGTGGACCACACTCACCGTCGTTTATTTTTGCCTTAACTTTTTCGACCTTTATTTTTTCGATGCATAGGAGAAGAGCCCCTCGTGCTGTCTTTTTATATAAATGGCCGTCATATGTGCAGATAAATTAGGTAGCTAATCTTCGTAGGGCCTTTCTGACCTGGCCTTCGGTTTCAGGAGGGTACTCTCCCATCGATATGTATGTTAAACAGTCTAATACCAAGGTTCGGAATCACCTATTTCAATATCTTCGATGGCCTGGATGTATGCCGGGTCGAACCGTCTTTTGACGCAAATTGGCGTACTGGTCAATTGATCGGACATTTTCACTAGAGATGGTAATTTGGAAAGTGCATCCGCGAACCGATTTTCTTCCCAGGGCAAGTATATATATGCTACCTTTTGGAACTGCTTCTCAAGAACTCTTACTCGTGCTTGGTAGGCCACGAGGATGACATTCCGAGTTTTCCACTTTTGGAGAGCCTGATTGATGACTAAGGATGAGTCGTCGTGTACCCAAAGTTGTGACTCCCAAAGTTGGCTTGTAACCCATGGATGCATGCTTCGTATTCGGTGGCGTTATTAGTCACGTCGAAGTCTAGATTGATGGATACCGGAGTAAGGTCCCCTTTTGGTGAGATTAAAAGAATCCCGACGCCGAATCCTCGAAAGTTAGATGCACCGTCGAAATACAATTCCCACGATTCTGCGTTAGTATGGAATATGTCTTCGTCGGGGAAGGACCAAGTATTGGTGTGTCCATCTTCGGATACGGGGCTATCGGTGGGAAACTCGGCTACCACTCGGCCCTTCATGCCTTTTAGTGGTACAAAATTTAGATCGAACTCTGCCAACATTAGAGTTCACCATGATATCTTGCCGTTGAGGATGGGCTTTTCAAATAGATATTTGATGGGATCCATCTTGGATAATACATGTAGTTTGTAACTGAGCATATAATGCAGAAGCTTTTTGGTTGCCCAAACTAGTATCAGGCATATTTTCTCGAGCATGGTATATTTGCATTCATACTCGAGGAACTTCTTGCTGATGTAGTAGATGGTTCGTTCTTCAGAGTCAACTGTCTGCGCTAGCATAGCCCCCATGGCTGTCTTGGTACTTGTTAGATATAACGATAGAGGCAAACCAGGTCGAGATGACATTAAGATTGGCGGAGAGGATAGATTTTCCTTGATTTTGTCAAAGGCTGCTTGACACTTATCAACCCACAGTTTTCGTTCCTCTACTTTCAGCTTCTTGAAAATCGGTTCACATACCATGGTCAACTTAGATATGAACCGGCTGATGTATTGGACTTTCCCGAGGAATCCCCTTATTTTTTTCTCGATCTTGAGAGGTTTCATCTTGGTAGTGGCGTTGATTTTTGTTGGGTCGACCTTGATGCCACGTTGGCTAACGATGTGACCCAACAATTTGTCTGATGTTACTCCGAAACTTCATTTTTGGGAATTCAGCCTCATGTTGTTCTTGCGCAGTCGAGTAAAGAACTTTCTTAGGGCGATGATGTGCCTGTCCCGACTCTCGGATTTGACGATCACATTGTCTACATAGACTTCTACTTCCTTGTGCATTATATCATATAATAAGATTGTAGCGGTTCGTTGGTAAGTGGCCCCGACATTAATGAGGCCAAATGACATGACGGTGTAGCAGTAAGTACCCCCAAGGTGTAGTGAAGGTTTTCTTGCTCATGTCTTCCTCCGCCATTTTGATCTGGTTGTACCCGGCGTATCCATCCATAATGGATAGAAGGGCATGATCAGCGGTATTGTCTACCAGTATATCGATGTGTGGTAATGGAAAATCATCTTTCAGGCTCGCCTTTTTAAGATCCTAAAAATCCACGCACCTTAATGTCCTTTTTAGGTATCGTCACGATGTTTGCAACCCAGTCTGGATATTCAGACACTTGTATGAAGTCGACTTTGAACTGTTTGTCTTCTTCTTTGACTTTCAGAGACCATTCGAGTCTCATTCTGCGAAGTTTTTGTTTAACCGGTTTACACTCGTCTTTGATTGGTATGTGGTGTTCGGCTATTTCTTAGTCTATCCCCGGCATGTCCCTGTAAGACCATGCGAAGACATCTTTGAACTCTTGGAGAAGGCTCTTGAACTGTTGTCTCTCCTCTGGATCTAGTGATAACCCTGTCTTAAGCATCTGGGGCTCTAAGGTGGTTCCCACATTGATGGACTCAGTCTCTTCGATTACCGGGTTCCGGGACTCCCTTTGCTCTAATTGTTTGATCAGATGAGGAGGTAAGGGTACCTGTTTGTCGGGTTTCTCAATGTCATTGCATAAAATATTTTTGAAACCAGAATTGCATTTAAAAAAAGACAAGTCGTAAGCAAAATGGTTGTTATTATTATTATTATTAATGGAAAATTTGGAGAAAAGCTCAAGCAGAGCGCCTATTTGATCGTTGGTCAGTGGTGGAATTGGAAGGGCGGTCGGGATAGTCCCCGGGGAATCAACAGAAGTGATTAAAGGGAGAGGGGTTACGGGTTGGATACTAGCACCAGACTCCCTAGACTTGACCTCAGACATTGACTCGGACTAAGAATCGGAAACAGGCATGTCTTCTTCACCGGCAACAAGCTTGTAGACCTGGCCTTGACCGCCTGTCCATTTGACAGTCTTCCTCCATGCCCTGTTCCCTGTCTCGGAGCCCACATCTGAGATCAGTCTGGTTGGATCAAATCTGTTGTTGCGGAGGATGATATTAACCAATTCTTCCTTTGAAGTTGGGGCAACCTTGTCCTCCTTAGATAGTGGCCCAAGCGCGGGCTCAACATTGTCGGCATCCTCCTTTAGTTCTGACTGAACGAGGGTGAACACGTCATCCAAAATGTAATTGCAGTCTCAGGCCAGTTTGGTCCCAGAGTGCGCAGTATTCGGTTGGAATAGACCAACCAGGATGGCCTCAAATACTGGCTTGACGAAGCAGCCAGTTAACTGTGGGCTATAAGAGCTGAAGTGGATACCCTTTATGAGGTTACATGATTTCTTAGAGCATGCTCGGATGACATTGCCCGATGTTATATCATATACTAGGCCGAAATGGAAACCCTTGTCTTTTAGGAGCTTAATGATCTTTCCCGGTGGAAGATATGGCCTGGAAGTGTCCCCTAAAAAATACCCCGAGTTTTATAGCATCCTATCGATGCTGGTAGTGAAGTAGGTCCTGAAGAGGAAACCGCCCTAAATTGTTCCCACAAAGTCGAACCCCCAAAGGTCTGTACAGGGACGGCTCATGGTGTTGCGGCTGGCCACAGTCATTGTTGTCGCCTCTAGGGTGATAATACCATCACACAAGAGCAACTTGATTTTTCGCTGCAGGGTGGAGGATATTACTTTGACAGCGTGGATCCACAGACGTTCTAGGAGCAAGTTGAAACAGGAGGTGACGTCAATCATATGGAATTCTAGCTCTTTCTCCACTGGGCTTGTTATAACAACTTGATAGCCCCAGCTACCGACTTAGGGCTTTTGTCGAAAGCCTGGGTGGTTTGAGTAGTCGGGATATATTCGGCCTCGGTAATAACGAGAGCTTTAGCGGTCCTTAGTGGAAGGACCTTGACAGAAGACTCATCATCTATTAGGGTCATAGGGAGATACTTCCCGCGGATATCACCGTAATGTATAGGGCTAAGTTGTGGGAAGCCCCAAATGGTGGTAGGGATGTTCAGCGGTCCAAACCCAGACCAGATCGGATTGACCCGCGGACCGGCAACCCAAAATATTCAAACTCGCGGACCGGACCTGTTAACAAAGAAACTCGGACCCGACCTGACACAGATCCTCTTAAGACCGGATTGGACCGGAAAAATACACTAAATTTGATTATTTTTTTCAAGTGTGGACCGGACCGCAGACCAACAACCAAGTTTTCGTAGACCCGCAGACCAGACCGGTATGTGGCCCGGTCCGGACCGTACGGTCCGGGTCGGTCGGGTTTGCAGGTCCGGGTCACTTTTTGAACACCTCTAAATGGTGGTAAATCAGACTCGGAGAAGGTAATCAACGGGCCTTCTTCCTTAGCCTTACCCTTAAGGTGGGGCATAACAGTAGCTACTATTTCAGCAGGGGTATAGCGGTTGAGTTGATATTGATTTGATCGAGAGCCTTAGTAAGTGCCTCCTGATGTTCTTGCGAGCTGATTAGAAGTTGCCATATAGTGAGGTCAAATCGGGTTTTCTTCAGTTGTTTCACGAGAGCTGTGTTTGTAGTTGGCTCTTTGGGAACAACTTCTGTCCTGACTTGATCAGTGACAACTGCCGGAATAGGAGTGTCCTTAGAGCTAGTAGCTTGGTAGGGACGACTGGAGCGGGTGAGGTGGTTGCTAGTTAACACCTTAGTCCTGGTCTATCGGACCTCCTCACTCGTGATGGGGATGGTTTCTCCTTTGGCGAGGTACACATCGTCTTCATCATCAAACCAGATCTCGTTCACTTGCGGGGTGAAAGGTCAAATAAGGTGGGAACAATCGATCATTTCCCTGGTAAAGATGGCGTTGGAACTGAAAAAATTATCGTTGTTGCTCGGTTTATCCCCTAGCAACGGAATCTTATCGCTTTCGATTAAATCATGGATAAGGTGCTTCAGTTTCCATCGTTTCTCAGTATCATGCCTGTTGCCCTTAGGATATTGACAATAAGCTTGTGCGTCCCAGTTTTTAGAGCGACTCTGGACCAAGACTTCTGGAGTTGGGCCTATCGGTTGGATTAGGCCTATGGAGGAGAGCCTTTGTAAGGCGTAGGCATAGGTAGTACCTATGTCTATGAATACCCGTGGTGGGGTGTTCTTCTTGGATGAGGTATTTAGTAGATTAACCTCATCGAATATGCCGTGGGCATATTCAACCGGCTCTTGTGGCGAATGGATGGAATGTACAGAGAACGAACAAATACTCCATAGCAAAGTGTTATGAGTGGCTTCGAGACAAGGAGAATGAAGTCGATTGACACAATTTGGTATGGAATAAATGGACGATCCCTAAACATAGGTTGATGGCTTGGATGTATCAACACAAAGCTATGAATAATAAGCATAAATTGAGGCAACTAAATCTGGTGACTGACGACCTTTGCTGTATTTGCGATAGCCATACGAAAGATAATGAACACCTCTTCTGTCAGTGCACGTACAGTAGGAGAATACTGAGTATCATGGAGGAATGGATACGAATGAAATTGAGGCCTAACATTGACAACCAATGGAGATTGACGCTGAGGGGGTCTAAAATGAAAAGAGCGATCGTTAATGGAGTACTAAATGCAGTTGTTTATCATATTTGGCACCAGAGGAACCGAGCAAGAACCGAGAATGAGATCCTGAGACCAGAATTAGTAGGAAAATATGCTATAGATGGACTTCGTATGTACTTTAGAAATATTCAGAAGGGCAAAATGAACTCTAAGGATTTGGCTTACTTAAGCCAAATTCTTTGATTTGTATATTTTGTGATTAATTAATATACTTACCTTTTACCAAAAAAAAAAAAAAATGCCGCGGGCTGCGGCTAAGGCCTTGGCTGAGGAGGAGGCCCCTTGGTAGCCCTTTCTAGAAGCCTTGGTTAGACCCTCTAGACTTAAGTTATCTTCGATCCTCATACCCATTTTAGTGAGGGTAGTGAAGTTGGGTATAACGGCGTACCAGAGATGGACATGGTAGGACGACAATAGGTTCTTAACGAATGTCTCTACTAGAGTTTTCTTGTTAGGCTTGTCAACCAACTTAACACTGTCAACCCTCCAGCGTTGAAGATACTTTGTGAACCCTTCTTTGGGCTCTTGGGCCATGACCTCCAAAGTGTGCATGGTGGTTTGGAACTCGGTATTGTTAGCATAGTTCCGAGCGAATTTGGTAGCCACATCATCCCATGTTGGGTACTTATTGGGGTCTAGCTAGTACCAGGCGCTCGGGTGTTTCTCGAGGGATTCTGCGAACAGATTTTTAAACATGATAGAATTCACTCCCTTTATAGCCATGAACTCTTTGAAGGCCCGTATGTGGAGTAGCGGGTCTTCAGCCCGTTCGAACATTGGCAAACACGTGAAATTCAAGTTTGTGGGCAGTTTGTCATTCACCGGGGAATAAACACGGGAGTTTTGCGTGTGGATATTGTTACTCCTTGATGAGTGGATTTGTTCCTCTAGTCGGCGTACCGTGTTGATCAGTTCTGCCATGGGCTCAGTGTTTACAAACTCAGTATCGGGGCCCTTTTGTTCGACGACAGCTAGCCGAGTGATGCGCGTAAGCTCGAGCCCGACCCAATTGTGCTAGGAACGAATAAAACCCACAACGAGACCCTACACTCGCTTGGGTTATTCGAAGCTAGCCCAATTAAGCTTGGTGTGTGTATGCTCACACACATCCCAAATTAATCAAATCATGATCACGTGATGCGGGAGCAATAAAATTTAGGAAATCAGTATTTGATTACAAATAGAATTATCTTATTTTCCTAATTTGAGTTACTTTCCTAATTAGTTACTAGCTTGTTATTTCTAGTTTCCTTATTTTTAGTTTTCTAATTTTACAAGTTTCCTTAATCAGTTTAGGAATAATTATGTTGGTCTATTTAGTATAAATAAGGGTCATTGTAATCAGTTTAATTCAGATTAAAGTTTGAAAGTTAATACAAGAGTTTCTTGTTTGTGCTTATAAACTTGCGAGTTTTAAGTTTTTTATTTCTTTCTTGCGAGATCGAAATAATCTTTTCTTCCTTGCGAGGTTGAAAATCGAGTTCTTGATTCCTTGCGAGGCTGATAGTTCTCAAACCCGTGTTCTTTATTCCTTGCGAGGTTGAGAGTTCACAAAAACCGTAATCTTGCGAGATTACAGTACTACCCTTTTATTTACAAAAAAAATTATCGTTGACACACCAAAAATCATTACTTTTAATTTTAAGAAGATCAAAGATCGAATCTTTATTTCCGCTATAAGATTCGTGACTTTATTGTACATCAATTTGGTATCAGGGCTGCGTTCTAATTTGTTTCTTAACAAGTTTACCTTAGGAAGGATAAATTCATAATCATGAGTTTAAAAAAACTCAATCGTGCATTAAAGGAGTTGGAGGAACTTGAGAAGGAATTATTATGGAAGGATATACAAAGGACATTTGATTGTATTTCATACATACAAAAAAAGTCTCGTTGAGACACCAAAAATCATTACTTTTCATTGTAAGAAGATCAAAGATCGAATCTTTATTTCCGCTATAAGATTCGTAGGTTTTATTATACATCATCACGTATAAGCCAAGATCACGTGTGGAGTGCTAAAGATTGATGTCAAGATATTTCGTGCAATATGGTGGATATGCGCTTGATTCCAAGCATGTCCTTACTCCAAATATTCAAGAGTAATCTTCTCATATTTAGCAACAAAAGGAAAGATGATCGAGGCTGATTTAATACCAATTGCTTGAGGATATGCGTGAAGATACACTCATGTAAGGCTATAAAAGCCACGTTCCATGTTAGCATAAGGCATTGAATGATTAAGTAACAAAATTTCAGCAACGTTTTGATTTAAATCAGTTCTTATGTTTCTTTTTCGAGATTGTACTTCGAAATCGCGTTGAGGAATTGGTGCGCCAATCTATACGTTATTAGTTTCGGATTCAAGGTTGAATTCGGGCTAAATATATTTGGTTACGTTTATCTTTCATTTCATCACAAAATCGATACATAATTCAAAGTATTTCCCTTCCTAAAATAGGCGTGTCACAAACAACCTTATTTTGGAAGACCTTAACCTTGAGCCAAGGTTACATTAACCTTAGTTCAATTTGACTCCAAAATCCATGTCATCACTCAAGGTTACATTAACCTTCGACCCAACTTCATTTCTTATTCTAAACTGCTTCTGCATTCGCATCATTTTTGTATCAGACGTGT
This sequence comes from Agrostemma githago, assembly GCA_958450325.1. Lineage (NCBI taxonomy): Eukaryota > Viridiplantae > Streptophyta > Magnoliopsida > Caryophyllales > Caryophyllaceae > Agrostemma > Agrostemma githago. The sequence goes on from OY288242.1 coordinate 38,284,637, forward strand.
TTACCGACATAGGAGATAACGATATCAACGACAACAATATCAACAATGACGTGAATAACAACGTCAATAATGGAGGGGTAATGACAACAATCTCATCCAACAATTGTTCCGTGCCTTGCGCAATTTACCCGTGAATAGACCTGGAGGAGGCGCTAAGAGATTCGTGGATGTGCCCAAGCCCCATGACGAATTCAAAGTCACGGAGTTACCTGAATTTGGGAGAGGCATTCACTCAAAGTCGTAAAGGCAAAACGATAATAGATTTAAAAGTCATACGACATGTGGATTTTGAAAGGAAGCGCGTGATTGATGGGCACGTGTTGACTTGCGTCGCAAGCATGGTTCCCTAGGTGAAACTCGTATCGTGGTTTGACTACTTTGAGAGTCTACGATACCTTGTTTCGGCCTTAACTGGGTGCTTGTCCTAAAATCACCCCAATTTATGACATGAATCGGTATATCGACTTAATACAAGTATCGGAGCTTTCCGCTTTGCGACATCATTAAGTTTTGTATTAGTTCAATTCTCGATGACTTTTTATGCGTGACATTCGATTACGAAATCGACATTGAGCATTTCAGAGTGACAATTATAAACGACATCGAAAACATACGACAAAGGATTCCACGATCACGTCACAACCTAAGGGTCAGGCGCGTACCTTATGGCGCCTGGGGTGGCGCACCTCAAGCCTGAGGCGCCACCACCCATGCGCTCTGTCTGGTGGTTGTGTGGACTTTTGACATAAGCTTTAGCCGGACACACTCGTTTTAAAAGGAAATCGATTCGGATTAAACCCTTTGCACTATTCGACATCAACATTGACCACAGGTCTATGATGTGCGAATTGGCGTCATGGGACGTTTATTCCGAATTGATAACGACTTGTCCTTGTACGCATTAGGTCCTACGTATCTTGACATCGTTATTGGATCGTTGAGATCTACGATATCGATTCCGACATCGGACGCCCACTCGAGTTGTGTTAAAATAGTTTTTTAAGTAATTATAGGTACACATATTAACATAATGAAAGCGTAAAAGCGTTTTAAGGATTGACTTGTCTTAGACAACCAAATACGCGGGGTAGCGAGATAAGCGACCGATGACGCGAGTGCGATACTCTTGTGTTCGGATTTCCTTATTTCGCCATTCTTAGTATTCGATAGGTGAGAACGAGCATTTTAAGTCGAAAGTTAGTAGTTAGGAGTTAGGAATGAAAAGTAAAGTGTTAGATGCGAATAATAAAATGTTAGTGCGTGAATATTTTTTTTAAGAGTTTAGAATGGGGATTTGGACACCCTCAACCTACATGTTAAATTGCTTCAAAGAACGGGCTCGCGGAGTATCACCGTAGACACAGGGAACATTTCGATGTATATAGGGCGAGTTAAGGTGTGTTTATTTTTGGTTTTAGAATATGAGAAAGGCCAAAAGCTCTCCCACTTTTTTATTCAAAATGAGAAGTTGATTTTTCGACCCCCGAAATGGTGTACATGAGGGTGTATTTATAGAGTTTTGCGAAATGTTTCTGATTTTGAATTTTAGGCGCTCTAAGGCCAACGCCTTGATTCTGAGGCGCCTCACCCGGGGCACCCCAATTCTGAGAGGCCTGGGCTCAGGCGGCTGAAATCACGTGTATTGAAAATTGCTTAAAATACGGATTGATACGAAGAGTGTGGAAACCAGTTGTTGCACGAAAGGAACCAATTCTGGAGATGAGGAAGGGGACAATTGAACCTCCTGCTGCCATAATTAATTATAGTGATATACCAAGAAAGGAGATGGAGCAGATTGGGGATAAGAGTTGTACACTGGTATCTCTGGAGAGGAGTGATAAGAACGGGGAGAAGGAAGATGAACAACCTACCAGTCCTCCAGTGGATACTGGTGGTGTGCAGAAGAGTCCATCCTTCAAACATATTCTTATCCGGAAGTTGACTCCTAGTGAAGGGAGTAAGGTCACCCGTTCAACACAGAACCACTCATGAATATAGGATTATGGAATGTGAGAGGGATGAACAGGTTAGAAAAACAAGATGAAATAAATAAATTTTTAGAATTGAATAAGGTAGGTTTATTTGGATTGCTTGAGACAAAAATAAAGCCAGGGAATTTGAATAAGGTGATGAGTCAGAAGTTCAATAAGTGGAGTATATCGACGAATAGTCATATGCATCCTAGGGGTCGAATTTGGATTCTCTGGGATACTAATCAGTGCACGGTTCAGTTTCATAAATACACGGCACAACTGATACACTGCTCTGTGCATGATAATGTTGGGTGTGTGGTATACAATGTCACATTTGTATATGCTTTCAATGTGATAGCTGAAAGAGAGGAGCTGTGGCATGATTTGATTCGGATCAGTCACAGTGTGCAGGGTGCTTGGTTGGTTGGAGGAGACTTCAACTGCGTGCTTTCGTCTGAAGAACGGTTGGGTGGGTGTTTTAACCCAAATGAAGCTTTACCGTTCCAGAATTGCATTGATCAATGCGCCCTTATGGACTGTTATGCTTTGGGAGCATTCTATACATGGAATAATAAACAACGTCCTGAGGAGAGGGTTTATAGCAGGCTAGATCGAGCTCTGGTAAATCAGGAATGGATTGGAGTGTTTGAGGATTTCTATGCGCACTTCATGCCTGAGGGATTATATGATCACAATCCGTGTGTGATTAGGAAGAAAATTGGGCAAACTAGACATAAAAGGCCGTTCAAGTACTATAATATGTGGAGTCAAGCCCCGGAATTTGAGAACGTTGTAGCAACTTCGTGGAATCAGGAGGTGGAAGGATCAAAGATGTTTAGACTTGCTGGAAAATTGAAGAGACTTAAACTGCCTCTTAAACAGCTAGACAAAGAGAAATTTCATGAGATTAAGCAACAGGCGGATGTTGCACAGGCCAAATTGTTGGACATTCAAAAGACTCTAATTGGAAACAATGCTAATCAGGAACTGCTTAGAGCTGAAATGGATGCAATGGAGCAATATAGAAGACTTGACATGGCTAGAATGAGCTTCTTAAGACAGAGAGCCGAGATGCATTGACTTAAAGAAGGGGATGCAAACACGGCTGCATTTCATGGATCTCTAAAAGCGAGGAGAGTGAGGAATTCAGTGAAACAGATTGAGGACAGCATGGGAAGGGTGCATTCAAATCCTAAAGCCATCCAAGACGCTTTTCTAGAATTCTATAAGGGTCTCTTGGGAACAAGGAAGAATACCAGCAGGGTTGCCTCTAAGATTGTAAGTCTAGGGCCTGTGTGTACGATTGAGCATTGTGAAATTTTAAACACATCAGTTAATAAGGACGAGATTCGGGAAACAATGTTTAGTATCCCGAATGACAAGGCCCCAGGGCCGGATGGGTACTCGAGTAAATTCTTCAAGGACTCATGGGACATAGTAGGGGAGGAAGTATGCGCAGCGATTCTGGATTTTTTCAGAACAGGGCGGATATTAAAGCAGATGAATACTACGGCGATTACTCTAATTCCCAAAATTGAGAGACCCAATACAGTTCTTCAATTTAGACCTATTGCTTGCTGCAATACGGTTTACAAGTGGATTTCAAAACTACTGTGCAATAGATTAGCTCGGATTCTACCGGACATCATCTCAACGGTCCAAGGGGGTTTTGTTCGAGGTAGAAGTATTGTGGAAAACATTCTCATCTGTCAAGATCTGGTGAGGTTATACTCGAGGAAATCAGTATCTCCGAGATGCATGATCAAAATGGATATGCAGAAGGCGTATGACTCAGTAGAATGGGATTTCTTGGACCAAATGATGACATACTTGAGACTGCCTGATAAATTCAGAAATATGTTGATGTAATGTGTCTCAACGACATCTTTCTCCCTTAATCTTAATGGCGAGTCCTTTGGATTTTTTCAGGGTAAGAGAGGTTTGAGACAAGGGGATCCATTATCCCTGCTACTGTTCACCATATGTATGGAGTACCTAACTCGGCTACTAAAACATACTACAGAAACCAAGGAGTTCAGGTACCACCCGCTTTGCTAACATTTGAAACTGGTGAACCTTATGTTTGCGGATGATTTGTTATTATTTAGCAAAGGAGGTATCCCCTCAATGATGGTCCTGTTGAGGACTTTTTCAACTTTCTCTAATGCGTCGGGCCTTCAGCTTAGCAAAGGGAAGTCCCACATTTACTTTAATGGGGTATATAATGATACACATCGAGACATACTAGCTGTGTCAGGTTGTAAAGCTGGGTCGATTCCGTTCAAGTATTTGGGAGTTTCGATTAAATCCTCAAGGCTAAGCCTAATGAACTGTCAACCTCTGGTCCAGAGCGTAACTGACCGTATTAGGAAGTTGGGTGTCAGGAAACTCTCATACGCTGGCCGTTTAACTTTTCAAGTCCATTCTTTCAACTTTGCATAACTACTGGGCAAGTATTTTTCTACTCCCGTCGGGAATCATTAAGCAGATTGAAGGAATATGGAGGACATACCTGTGGGAAGGGGGGGACTGCATACACGAGATCCCCTCTCGTCTCATGGAAGAAGGTATGTGTGCCGTATAGAGAAGGAGGACTTAAATTTAACGCAATGTGCTAATTGGAATAGAGCAGCTATAGGAAAATTGGTGTGGTGGGTGGCGAAACACCCAAATAAATTGTGGGTTGCGTGGGTTCATTCAGTTTACCTTAAGGGGCAACAATGGATGCAATATTCCCCTCCATCCGATGTGACATGGGGCTGGAAGCGTATTTGTAAAGTGAAGGAGAGGATGAGAAGTGCTATGGAGGAAGATGAGTGGACAGTAGCTAACCCGTATACAACAGCCAAGGGTTATCAATGGATGAGAGAAAAGGAGGAGGAAGTGACATGGCATAGAATCGTGTGGAACAAATGGACAATCCCGAAGCATAGAGTTATCGTCTAGATGCATCAACACGGAGCTATGAATACTAAACAAAAACTGCATAAATTGAACCTGACAAGTGACAATTTATGCTGTGTGTGTGGTACGCAGGAGGAAGAACTCGAGCACTTGTTCTGCGAGTGCAATTACAGCAGGCTGATTATGTTGAGGCTGGCAAATTGGAGAGATCAGGTGTTCCAATTCAGGTTGAGGAATGACTGGAGATACAAAATGAGAGGAAGCAAGCTGCAGCGAGAGATAGCGAATAGTGTGATTAAAGCTGCTATCTACAACATCTGGGATCAAAGGAACAAAAGCAGGTTGGAAGGAGTGCTGTTAAGGCCGCAAATTGTAGCTAATAATATTAAGAAAAAACTTCAATTGTACTTTAAGAGCATTCAAAAAGGGAGTCTTAGTCCTAGGGATAACACTTTTATCTCTAGAATAATGTCCACTTGATGTATATTTGATTATCATTGATATATACAACTTACATTTTCCCAAAAAAATAAAATAAAATACGGATTGATATCCGGGTCAAAGGAGGAATGATTTTATTCTGTTTTGATTTTGATTTTGAGTGGATTTGGACGCTTTTTTGAAATTGGTTCGTTTCGGGTTTTCGGCTTTGACCGGGTTTGACTCGGTCGACAAAGACGGTTTTGCCCCGGTGGCAGTTTTCGCTCAAAGTAACTTTATTTTATTGGAAACGACCCACTGAGTCTGGATACGAGGTCGGTTTTGAGAGATTTGTACTCCTCTAAGTGCCCACGTTGGATACTATTGATTCTGAGCCTGTATTCGAGCGTATTGATGCATGTTAACGTCCGATCATCATTGGGTGTTTTGTTGGAGATTGATATAGACACTAGCCGGCAAAATGTGGGTGACTACACAGGTTTGGATATTTTTTTGGAAATGTGATGCTAGGTAATAAGTGGCTTTGATGTTCCGAACTATGGAGCTCGATTTGTGTGGAGCTAAAGCTTCGAGGGTAAGGTATTCACTACTACGTATCCCTTATTTTTCTGACGGTTTGACCTCGACGCTTTTATAAGCGTCAACCACGTTTTACGCCATATCCAAAAGAAACCCGGTTTTAATAATTAAAACATCATAACTTTCACAAAAAAAACCTGCTCAAAAATTTTCATTTCCCTCTTCCAAAAAAATTTGTAACCATAACTACTAGGGATGTCAATTTCACCTGAACCTGCTTAAATTCGATCCACCCGAATAAATTTAATGGACGAAAACCCGAACTAAATGGATTTAAAGCGGATGACGGATTAATCGGGTGATGGATCGGGTCCGATTCGGGTGAAGATTTTCACCCGTCATCTGATCCGTCCACCCGTTTATAGATTATAAAAAAATTGAATGAATTAAAAAAATAATTAATTTCACTCTATTTGTATACTCATTGTTTTTTTTCTAAAACCCTAAGAAAATATTTTCCGTGATCACTTTGCCGGCCACCATCTTAAATTTTATTTCTCCCTCTTAATTTCAGACCACCAAAAAATCCCAAAACCTTTATGCATCTTATAATTTGTATATATGCTATTGCATTTTTAAAAAAATAATTTTTCATCCGTTAAGCAACCGATCCACCCGAATCACTCGCGGATGGATGGATTGGATTAGGGTGGAGGGTTAATCGGGTGACGGATGGATCGGGTGGCGTATGCGGATTCGAGTGATGGATTCGGGTGAGGCTCCACCCGATCTGAATGCGACCCCTTTCCGATGGATTCTTCATTTAGTTTCCTACTAATCACCAAACCTTATTTTCTTGCGCCCCCTCTCTCTATCTTTCACCAATTTCGGTCTTAAGTTTTTTTGCAGATCTATATGTTGAGTTCTTCGTCACTTATACCAAATAATTACTGGTAAGTAAATCAATTCACTTATTACGTTTCTAGATTTCTAGGGTTTAGATTTTTTATATCACTTGCTCATTATTAATTGAATCTTTGTGGAGATTATTTTTTCTCCATTTGTAACCCTAATATTTGATTCTGTTTTAGTGTTCTATCACATCAATTAATTGCAGTTTTAGTGTTCTATTCGATTCTGGAGCAGGTCATGTATTTGAAAACATCAAAACATCACTACTTTTGATCAGATTATTGTTTGACAAATATAAGTTTGGAACCTGTTTTGAGCGGTTCTTTATGTGATTCTTCATTCTGTTTGACAAATGATTGTTTTTGTTCACATTATTGTTATGATTCTTTATGTAATTGAAATGGCTTCTGTGCAGAAAGAGAATTTGAGAACTTGTTTATCAAGCTTGAAGGTCATAACCTTACACCCGATCCCACACAAAACTCGGGTAAGGTAGGATTTTTTAACTTAGGTTAAGTAGCTTTGTTTAGTAGTTTGAGTTATCACTTTATGCAATGTAATTACTCAATTGCTAATTAATTTTGATAGAGTGATTGTTCAGGTCTTCAATAATTGGTTGCAACTTGAGCAGATTGAAATATGTCAGGCATATGCATTGGTTAGTTGCGAATTGTTTGCATTGTCTTTTTAAAATTTTGGAATCATTTGTATAAGGTTTGTGACATTCTACCTTTATATACTGTTCAACCAGGGGTGATTGATTTATTTGTTTTGGGTTTTTTCATTTCCGAATAACTTTGTTATCATTTGTATTGATGTTTATAGGTTATTTTGGACACTACATTTAGTTGTTAATTAAATAATTAGTTGTATAATATCACGTCTCTCAATACGTGAATCTGGTTACTGCAATTTATGACAACATAGAGTGTATCCTTCTAGTCATTTTATGTTTATACTTGAATGTGTGACCTTTCTAATCGAGTTATTTAAATAACTACGTTTCAGGTAAAACTCATGTCTAATGGAACATCGAGTCTTTTCGGTGGGTTGAAATTTTGAAATATAATTGTATTTTTGTATCCAAGTTGTAAAAAAAGAATGATAGTTTCAATTGATTTTTTAAAAAATCTATTTGAATGTGTGAAAGTGAGAGCTAACAAGAACTTCACCGTCGCATACTTGTATTGTATTGTATTGTGCACTAGTAGGCATTTATAGCATGATGAATGATCTATGCAACCTAAATTTATTGGTTAATGTTTGCTTGACAAACCTATCGAGGACAAAAGATAGTGCAATGGACCACACCATTATACAACCTTACTGTAGACACCCGCATTTTGCCTGTTAGTGTCTATAGCAGTTCCCGACAAAACACCCGATGATGATCGGACGCAAACGTGACTTAGTATACTCGAATATGGGCTTGGAATCAATAATATCCGACGTGGGCTTTTAGCGAAGTACAAATCTCTCAAAACCAACCTCTAATTCAGGCCTAGTGGGTCGTCCCGAGTAAAATGAGACTAATTTGGGCCAAAACCGACACCAAAAGTAAAAACCGTCTTTTGGCGACCGGGTCAAAACCCGGTCGAAGACGAATCCGTCCTCAAAATCAGCCAAGTCCGCTTCTAGAAACTTGCACCCAAACACAATTTTCAAAAAATCAAAAAAGTCAACCATTTCCTAAAATGGCTTGCCAACCCTATCCACTCGATCGAGTGGATTGACCTCACTCGATCGAGTGGAGCCACAAAAACGCAACAGACCTCTTTTTTAGGGCACTCAATCGAGTGCACTAGGGCCACTCGATCGAGTGACCCTAGGTCGAGGGGTAAACTCTATAAATACCCCTCCTTGTGCTCTTCATTTTCAAGAATTTTCGTGCATCAAAAACCCTACATTTTTACCCTAACTCACCCATCCTCTCCACACTACAACCCTAAGCCATCCTACACAAAAAACCTAGTCATTTGTCCCTCGAAAAAACCGACAAAACCATCCACACACACACACCATAACTTTACATACATCCTCGATACTCCCGCATTCCCGTCGCTATTACGAGTCCATTGCCGAGGCCATTCTAAGCATGTATGTTGAGGGTGTCATCAACCCCGTCTCAATCTTTACTATATATATATATATATATATATATATATATATATATATATATATATATATATATATTATATATATATATATATATATATATATATATACATATATACATTTTTATGCTTTATATTATAATCGTATTAGTATACTAACACTAACGTTTGATTATCGCATACTAACTTTTTCATTCTTTCGCATTCTAACATTTAACATTTATATACCGCGTGTATGTACATAGTATTAAAACTCGGATTCGAACACGTTGAACTATGATCACCGCACCAAGTCCGTTAAATCCCTTTACGAGCCACGACGGAGGTGGCACCCTTTCGAGGAGCGCCGCCCCAACGTACTCAAGGGCGTAACGTGATCGTGGTCATTCATAGTTGAACGCGTTTGATTCCATTTCTAAGATTAGTACGGAATCCGTTGATGCGAAAATCAACATCACATAATCCGTTGGGATTAGTTTCGATGTTGTGACGCGGAGGGGCACCATTTCGTCACTAATCAAATTTTTAATCCCATAATGACACTTTTCACAAAATTCCGATGACGGTATTATGATCGTATATTACACGATTATAACACCGGAAGTCGAGTTGAATTTAAATCATGCAATATTTCTATTCAACTCGGCCAACCATCGATTTTAAAATAAATAAATCGGAATAGCCACCTTTTCCGAAACGAGTTATGACTCGTACAGGGGGCACTCGACCGAGTTCCATAGGCCACTCGATCGAGTAGCACCCCAAAAACCGGGCAGTAGCTACCTCGAAGGCACACTCGATCGAGTCCAGACCATGACTCGATCGAGTGGGTCCTTTAACCCAACAAGTCGAGCACTTTATTTCATCATCCGAGCCTCATCTTTTTTTACGATTTAGTCGTCACGTGTAAAGTCAATCACGTGATTACATTTTCAAAACTCATGCATATCATTTCACTTAAACGACTTTGATCAATTGTCTCTCACTATTAGTCTTGTGTTGACGACCCTCTAGTCGTATCCGACACATGATTAATTTAGACGCCAATTTTTCGATGTGATAAGTCGGGACAAGGCATCGAGGTTTGGGATCGGGCTAGCATCACGCCTAGGACCCATATCTCCGTCCTTCGTTTAGTACACAATATAATGTGTATTTAATTGAAGTCTGTCCATTTACACGACTTACGGTCTAGTTTATATTTATTAATACGGGTCCGTTTCTAGCATTTGCCGCTTATAATTCGAATATTTTATTTTATGGCTCGTTGTATTGTGAATTCCGGGTTGTATTCCGCCCGTGTAATTTGTAATTTATTTACGAGTTTTCTATTTTCGATGTTTTCCATTTATTTATTTAAATGAACATCACATGCTAAACAACTTCGACAATAATTTAGATGCATTAAAATGACGTAGTTCACATGTAATTAACATGCTTAGCCAAAAAACGCTATTTGCATATCATTTAGTCATTTTACTAGCGCGCGTACATGAACACGAACGATGTCTTAGTAGAGGCCGCTAAGTGCGGGCGGGGTTGGGTGTCCTTAGTGGGCTTTCCAACACGTACCCTCACCCCTTACTCAAAACCTCGATTTTCGGATGCCCGAAACCGTTGGCGCATGAGAGTCATTCTATACACGATAACCGGTAGAGACGGTATCGGTATCGGTATCGCAATGCAAAGGGACGAGCCCCATAAACTCTGAAATCGAAATGGGCCGTACTTTGTGTATGGCCCACAACGACATAGAGTGGGCTCGAACGGTTCCGAATTTCCACAAAATTCGGTGGCGACTCCAACTTTGACTTAAATTTCAACCCGAGAAGAATCTCACCACGAGATTCATTCGCCTACCCAAACCCGCGCGTGGCCGCGTCGGGGTGGACCTACGTCATGTCCACAATTTGGCGACTCCGCTGGGGATACCTAATGTACCACATGTCATCGGGGTTCCTAGGGTGAGACTCGAAGAGAAATCGTTCATATATTAGTGTGCGCGCATTAGTTTAATGATTCATTTATAACCCAAATTTTGCCCGGGCCGGTTACTTGTGACCGACGTCCCACTATACCGCGGTGCATTCCTAAATGGGTGCGCTAAAGACTTCTATGGTCGAACTCGTATGGGTTTTGCGGCATGTCCTAAGACCAACTCGGCTTAGGGAGTCCGTCCTGATTTACGAGAGAGCCATCGTTGTTGGTATAGACCCTATTTTGACCGACCGAGACTTAGTGTAAAGCATACATAAGCGTCGTAATAATGCTTGTTTGACTACATGCCACTTGGTTTCCGTGTCATTTTTCAAAAAACCGTCATTTCGAAAAATGCTTCTTTCCAAAAACACCAAATTTTGTAAAACCCCGAAATACTGTCCGTTTCGGGACCCGTCTTTTCAAAACATCCAATTTTCAAAATTCGGAATGCTGCCAAATTTTAGACTTACGATTTGACTCAAAATATCCTTTTCTTTAGCCGGCATGCTGTCCGTTTTGACTATCGAATTTCCAACACTATCTCGATTTTCTGAATTTTCAAACTTCAAATCTCGCTTTTCGAAATTCCGTTTTCGGTTTTCAAACTCTCGGAAATTCGCTCATTCTATATCCAAATTTCGAAATTTCAAACATCCGACTTTCCAAACAAATCTTCCTTATTATAGGACCTACCGTTTATCTGTGTGTCGGGTCTTTGCATAGTATGTCGAAGATTTATAGCGTCGAAACTCTGTCGATCTTACATCACGAGTTTTCCCCCCTTTCCCGAGTCCGCCTTATTTGTCAAGGCACGATCAACCCGCGTAGGGCATACCCCTACAAAGGAAAGTCCGTCTGTACACTCGAGTCAAAAGTCTGAGGAAATGACTCACGTGGACCTTCCTTCCAACAGAATTAGGCCCACAAAGCCAAAGTCTTAAGGAAGTCATACCACCCACGAGTCATCCGTCTAGGTGTCCTTCTCGAGTCTTTAATCCTTTTCCTTTTGTCGCTCGGGATGTGCTTCTTTTATGATTCCAAGATCGGGGTTCAGTTTCTAATTACGCGGTGTTCTGACAGACAGACCACCGTCCACCAGACACAGCCGCAAAATGGAAGCAGCTCTGAACAATCTGAAGGCCTCCGTGGATGCCATGGCCGCCAAACAAACCGACATTGATGCCCAACTGACAGAAATGAGGGCTGGTCAAGTGGCTATCGTTGCTCGTATGGCTGCAGTGGAGCAAAGGACTCCTAATGCCGAGGCTACTGAGCCTCTAGCTGAACTAGTTAGCACGGTGCGCCGACTAGAGGAACAAGTCCATTTGGCTGGGAGTAACAATATCCATCGGGAGAATAGCCGCGAGTACTCCCCGGTGAGTGACAAGCTGCCCGCGAACCTGAATCTCACGGGATTACCCATGTCCGAGGGGACCGAAGACCCGTTACTACATGTACGGGCCTTAAAAGAATTCATGGCTATCAAAGGGGTAGATTCTTCGATGTTCAAGAATCTTTTTGCTGCGTCCCTTGAAAAGCACCCACGGGCCTGGTACTACAGGCTAGACCCGAAGAAATACCCTACTTGGGATGATGTGGCTACGGAGTTTGCTCGGAACTATGCTGACAACACCGAGATCCAAACCACAATGCGGTCTTTGGAGGTTATGGCCCAAGAGCCAAAAGAAGGTTTTACTAAGTACCTTCAATGCTGGAGGGCCGAGAGCGTGAAACTGGTCGATAAGCCCAGTGAGAAGACTTTAGTGGAGGCTTTCGTCAAGAATCTCCTCCCCTCCTACCGGGTTCATCTCCGGTACGCTGTCATACCCAATTTCACCACCCTTACTGAAATGTGTATGAGAATTGAAGATGATCTGAGACTGGAGGGCCTTACTAAGGCTTTCTAGCAAAGGATACCAAGGGGCCTCCTCTTTCACTACTAAGCCCCAGGCTGCCACCCGCAGCATTTTCGACGCGGTTAATCTACTAGATACCCCGTCCAAGAAGAACACCCCACCTCGGGTTTTCACTAATATAGGTACCACCTATACCTATGCCTTACAAAGGCTGTCCTCAAAGGGCCTAATCCAACCGATAGGCCCAACTCCTGAAGTTGCGGACGAGCGACGCTCCAAGAACTACAATGCCCAAGCTTATTGCCAATACCACCGAGACAATGGGCATGATACCGAAAAGTGCCGGAAGATAAAGCATTTGATCCAGGACTTGATTGAGAGCGGTAAAATCCCGCTGCCTGGAGATAAGCCGAGTAACAAGGAGAACCCTTTCAGCTCCCATGCCATCTTTGCCGGGGAGGTGATTGATTGCTCTCATCTTATTTCTCCATTTATCCCACAAGTGAACGGGATCTGGTTCGACGACGAGGACGATGTTTACCTCATCAAATGGGAAGTTGTCCCCATTACCCCCGAGGAGATTCGCAAGACTAAATCCCGAGTCTTAGCCAGTAACCACCTTGGTCGTCTCTATCACGCCACTAGCTCTAGGGACACCCCTACCCCGACAACCGTCACCAATCCACTCGGGATGGAAGTCGCCCCTGAGAAGCCGACTGCTGAAACGGCCCTCGTGAAGCATCTAAAGAAGACTCGAGGTGACCTCACCATATGGCAACTCCTAGTTAGCTCACAAGAACATCGAGAAGCACTCACTAAGGCTCTCGATCAGGTTAAGATCGACTCTTTGGCTACCCCTGATGAAATGGTAGCCACGCTCCTGCCCCACTTGAAGGGCAAAACCAAGGAAGGAGGCCCAATGATCACTTTCTCTGAAGCCGACCTACCGCCGTTTGGGGCCTCCCATAATCTGGCCCTCTACATAACGGTGGTCTGCCGAGGGAAGTACCTCCCGATGACCCTAGTTGATGATGGGTCTGCTGTGAACGTCCTTCCTTTGAGGATTGCTAAAGCCCTCGGCATTACCGAGGCCGATTATATTCCGACGGCTCAGACCATCCAAGCCTTTGATGGGAGCCCAAAGTCGGTAGCTGGGGCCATAAAGCTGACCATTATAACAGGCCCAATAGAAAAGGAGCTTGAATTTCAGGTGATCGATGTCACCTCATCTTTCAATTTGCTCCTAGGAAGGCCGTGGATTCACGCGGTCAAAGCGGTATCCTCCACCCTCCACCGAAAGATCAAGGTGCCTTTGCTCGACAATGTTATTACTTTAGAGGCGAGAGGCGACCCCAATGACTGTGGCTAGCTGCAACGCCACGGGCCTTGCGGACCTCTGGGGGTTCGACTTTGTGGGGATGATCGAAGAAGAGTACCTTTTTAGGCCCTACTTCACAACTAGCATCGACACGATGCTACAGAACCTAGGGTACTTACCGGGGGCTACTTCTCGACCCGATCTTCCAGCTGGGAAGATCATTGAGGTCCTTAAGGACGAAGACTCTCACTTCGGCGTTGGCTATGCCGCCACCCCGGGCAACGTTGTCCGAACAGGAGTCGAAAAGGCCTGCAACATCATTAAGGGTATCCACTTGAGCCCTTATAGCCCACGGTTGAGTGACTACTTTGTCACACCGGTGTTTGGGGCTATTCAGGTTGGACTGTACCAACCCAATGCTGCGCACCTCGGGACCCAATTGGCCCGGGACTGCAACTACATCCCGGATGATGTGTTCGTCCTCATCCAATCTGATGGAGCTGACAATGATGAGCCCGCGTTGGGGCTGCTTTTCGGGGAAGACACCATAGCCCCGACTCCAAAGGAAGACTTGGTCAACCTGATTCTCCGCAGCAACAGGTTTGACCCGACCAAGCTGATCTCAGATGTTGGTTTCGAGACGGGAAACAGGGCCTGGAGGAAGACTGTCAAGGAAAGATCTACAAGCTGGTCACTGGAGAAGGAGACATGCCTGAGTCTGAGTCGGAGTCTGAGTCAGAGTCTGAGGTCGAGTCTAGGGAGTCCGGTGCTAGAGTCACTCCTGTAACCCCTCTCCCTCTTGTCATTCCAGCTGCTGGCACTTCAGGGTCTATCCCGAATGCCTTACCAATTCCACCACTGACCAATGATCAGATGGCTGCTATCTTCAAGCTGTTTTCAAAATTTTCAATCAATAATAACAACCGTTCTGCTTACGACTTGTCTCTTTTAAATGCTGCTTTCAAAAATATTTTATGTAATGACATTGAGAAACCCGACGAACAGGTACCCTTACCTCCACATCTGATCGAGCAACTGGAGCAAAGGGATTCCCGAAATCCGGTAATCTAAGAGACCGAATCCATTATTGTGGGAACAACCTTAGAGCCCCAGATACTTAAGATAGGGTTATCCTTAGATCCCGAAGAGAAACAACAATTCACGAACCTCCTCCAAGAATTCAAAGATGTCTTCGCATGGTACTACAAGGACATGTCGGGGATAGACCGGGAAATAGCCGAGCACCACATACCAATTAAAGACGGGTGCAAACCGGTTAAGCAGAAGCTCCGCCGAATGAGGCCCGAGTGATCTCTCAAGGTAAAAGAAGAAGTCGATAAACAGTTCAAAGTCGGCTTCATATAGGTGTCCGAATATTCGGACTGGGTCGCAAACATCGTGTCGGTTCCTAAAAAGGACGGTAAGGTTCGGGTATGCGTGGATTTTCGGGATCTTAACAAGGCAAGCCCGAAAGATGATTTTCCGTTACCACACATCGACATACTGCTGGATAACACAGCCGATCATGCCCTTCTATCATTTATGGACGGGTATGCCGGGTATAATCAAATCAAGATGGCGGAAGAAGATATGAGTAAGACTACCTTCACTACACCTTGGGGTACTTACTGCTACACCGTCATGCCATTCGGTCTCATTAATGCAGGGGCCACATACCAAAGAACTGCTACCACCTTACTGCATGACGTGATGCATAAAGAGGTAGAAGTTTATGTAGACGACATGATCGTCAAATCCAAAGAGTGGGACGGTCACATCACCGCCCTAAGAAAATTATTCACCCGATTACGCAAATACAACATGAGGCTAAACCCTCAAAAGTGCAGTTTCGGGGTAACATCAGGCAAATTACTGGGTCATATCGTTAGCCAACGAGGTATCGAGGTCGACCTAGCTAAAAGCAAAGACATTACCGAGATGCAACCTCCTAAAACCAAAAATGAAATAAGGGGATTTCTCGGGAAAGTCTAGTATATCAGTCGGTTCATTTCCAAACTAACCATGGTGTGTGAACCAATTTTCAAGAAACTGAAAGTAGGGGAACGGGTACTATGGGATGACAAGTGCCAAGCTGCTTTTGACAAGATAAAGGAAATCCTGTCTGCTCCGCCAGTCTTAATGCCACCTCAACCCGGTTTGCCTCTATCGTTATACCTAACGACGACCGAGACAGCCATGGGGGATATGCTGGCTCAGACAGTTAACTCCGAAGAACGAGTTATCTATTACATCAGCACAAAGTTTTTAGAGTATGAGTGTAAATATACCATGCTCGAAAAGACATGCTTGGCTCTAGTTTGGGCCACTAAGAAGCTCCGACACTATATGCTCAGCTACGAGGTCCATGTGCTATCCAAGATGGACCCAATCAAATACCTCTTCGAAAAGCCCGTTCTCAATGGCCGAATTTCTAGATGGACTCTAATGCTGGCAGAGTTCGACCTAAAATTTGTACCGCTGAAGGCCATTAAGGGGCGATTAGTAGCTGAATTTCTCGCCGATAGCCCGGTAACCGAAGAAGGACACACCGACACCTGGTCCTTCCCAGATGAAGATATCTTCCATACCGATACCAAACATGGAATTTATACTTCGATGGAGCGTCCAACTTTCGAGGGTTCGGAGTCGGGATCCTCCTAATCTCACCAAAAGGGGAGCATGCTCCCGTGTCCATCAAACTGGACTTTGATGTTACCAATAATGCAGCCGAGTACGAAGCATGCATTTACGGGCTACAAGCCGCCGCCAATCTGGGGATCACAAATCTCCGGGTACATGGTGACTCATCCTTGGTCATAAACCAAGCACTTCAAAAATGGAAAACTCGGAACGCTAATCTCGTGGCCTACCAAGCACGAGTAAGGGATCTCGAGAAACAATTCCAAAAGGTGGAGTACATATACTTGCCTCGGGAGGAGAATCAGTTTGCAGATGCACTCTCAAAATTGGCATCTTTGCTGAATATGCCCGACCACGTGACCAGTATGCCAATTTGCATCGAAAGACGGTCCGAGCCGGCATACATTCACGACATTGAAGACATTGAAATAACTGATCCTGAACCATGGTATCAGGCTATATTAACGTACCTGACAAACGGAGAATATTCTCCCGGGACTGAAGGCCGAGCCAAGAAAGCCTTACGAAGGCTATCTACCCAGTTTGTCCGCACCGATGATGGGCAGCTGTACACAAAGACAGCACAGGGGGCTCTACTCCTTTGTGTCGATAAATATAAAGCTGAAAAGGTTATGGCCGAAATACATGATGGTGAATGCGGCCCACATATGAATGCTCAGATGCTGGTCCAAAAAATCATGAGGCTCGGGTATTACTGGAATACTATGGAAACCGACTTCCAGTTATAACTGTCAAAACTGTCATAACTGTCATAACTGTCAAATCTTCGCCAACGTGCAACATATGCCGTCATCTCTGCTTTATACCAGAACAAGATAATATGTCGGTATGGGATCCCACACGAGTTTATCAGTGATCACGGGACTCATTTCCAAGCCGAAACGGCAGCCCTTTTGACCAAGTATAAAATTCAAAGGCATACACGTCTTCGCCTTACCGTCCACAAACAAATGGAGCAGTAGAGGCGACCAATAAAACAATTGTCACCATACTCAAAAAGATGGCTGACAATTACCAGGACTGGCCCGACAAAATACCTTTTGCCCTATGGGGATACCGGACGTCAATTCGCACCGCAACCGGGGCGACACCGTATTACCTAACTTATGGGATGGAGGCAGTCCAACCAGTTGAATTGGAGGTACCGTCCCTCAGAATTCTGTTGGAAAGTCAAGTACCCGAAGTTGATTGGGTTCGAGCACGGTATGACTCATTAGTTCTACTAGATGAACGACGATCCCGTGCCTTCAACAATATCCAAATCTATCAGAAAAGGATCCAGCGAGCCTTCAACAAAAAGGTGAGACCCAGAAATTTTAAGGAGGGGGATCTGGTCCTTAAATCGGTTCGAGCTTTATTACCAGTTGACCCAAGGGGAAAATTCAAACCTAATTGGGCTGGGCCATACTTGGTAAAGAAAATCCTATCGGGAGGAGCAGTGATGCTGACGGACCTGGACAGGAATGAGTTCGTCAACCCAACCAACTTGGACCAGCTGAAGCGTTACTACCCTTAGCCACTTCTCAATGTAATTTGCAAAATTTATCAAAATCATTTTTTTTTACAAAAAGCAAGTCAATAAGCTAGAATTATTTATTCTACCGTCACAAACATCTTGAACTAATGCTCTTGGTGTAATTCGAGATTGCAAATCTACTAAGCTTGAACAACGTTTGGTTTGATTCTGCTAATTGCAGATACGTAGGCAGCCCCTCAAAAGGGCACAACCAGTGCAATCAAGAAAAGACAGGAATGGTTTAATAATAAACTTCCTTTATTAATTACTAAAACCCCGATAAACTCGGGAAATTACAAATGCAAAAATTCAGAAAAGTTCAAAAAAAGCACACGACACTCCAAATAAATAGTAATAATATTCAAATAATAAAAAACTAAGGACTCGGTACTTAGGGCATCTTGCCCTTCCCCTTGTCCTTGGCCTCCTTGGCCGTCCACTGGCGACGACGCGGAGGGGAACGTTCCCGAATCACCACGGGAACCTCCTTAACCCGGACCCGTTTCTTTGAACTCGAGTCCTCGATCACATCTGTTGGCCCGAGCCGGGCCCTCACGGGCTCAGGCAGCCGATCGCGCGGGCCTAGTCGGTCTCTGACTGCTAGTCTGGGCCCAAGTCGTCTCTCCAAATCAGTCTGGGGGCTTTGCTGCCCCCGCGTGCTGCTAGCACCGACATCCTTAGATCGAGTCTTAGTATGTGACTTAAGACCCGATTCTAATCGGACTAGAGTAGCAGGAGTGTCTCCCTCGTCGAAGAAACCCCTGTTGTCTTTCGCTGTCTCCCGGCGAACCAATTCGAAGGCCTCTTCAACCTTCAAAGCTTTTCGAGCTTCCTCGGACTCCTCGGAAGTCCACTTCTCATATGCACGTGAAACCCAAGCTGATTGCCAAGGGTTGGGTATAGTCCATGTAGGACGGGTGAACCACCTCTGCAACCATGTGTCACACATAGCGTCCGTCAATTGGAGCGAGACGCTAATGATTGCCTTAGTTTCAGGAATACGCTGAGATAAACCGAACTGCCTCAAGAGACGGTCCGGGTAGATGTGAACTGTCCAGTCAAGAGACAGAATCACCAAGTAGCGGGCTTGGTCTCTCTTGGCCAAACCCGTCAGTTTGGAGAGAAACCACCAAGTGACGGTCCACCTAATTAAGGGACCACCATGAAACACCAGCTCCTCAACCCACTAAGCTCGATTTATATGATGACTCGAGCTTATCCGTCGCCTCCTCGAGCTAATTTGGCTGCTACGATAGTTGGGAATACTCGGAGGGGATTCTATGATCGACAGACGTTCCGACAACCAAATCTGAAAAGTATACACAAAATTCGTAAGCAATGGGAAAGTTCGCCAGAGCCCACTCGATCGAGTACAGCAGATGACTCGATCGAGTAAGCCCCCCGAAAATAGGCAGAAGCTCGACAAAGATGTCACTCGATCGAGTGACGGGTCCACTCGATCGAGTGACTCGCGTATATCAGAATTCTCGCGTAAAAAAAACGTGAGGTATATAGCTGCAAAAGACGGATACTCCCCGTCAGCTGTCGGTCCGGGTCAAGCCTCCTAGCGTCGAGACCCATAATGATCTCCCCGGTGGCTAGCCAAGCAGGGTTATGACCAGTCTCCATCTGGTCAACCACACCAATCAGCCTGATCTGACCCAAGCACGAGTCAGCCTACATCATCCCTTCAAAAACATAGCGGTGCAGCATGCAAAAGGCGAAAGCCCTACGCTTATGAGTAGTAGTAACCCTCACGTCTCGGTTATTCATAAACTTGTCGGCCAGGTCGAAAAGGGAAACAGAATCTTCCAGCACCATTCGATCTGTCTCAGCATGAGACAAACCCAGGAAATCCCTCAGCCTCCTCCTTGGATCGGGATAGAATGGAGGGATAGTTGAACGAGCAATAGGGCTCCAACCGCCTATAGCAGCGATCTCCTCAGGTAGAGGGCATGTTTCTCCTCGCGGGAACGCAAAAACGTGATGGGTAATATCCCAAAACGTTAGGCAGGCGTCCAAAAAGTGTGAGTCGATTATCAGACGTTGAAGTGGAATAAATTGACAATTTCCATCTGGGTCAGTTGAACCTTTTCCTCGTCCCGAAAATGTTGGGACCAAGCAAAAAGCAGTGCAGTCAGGTGATCGATACCCATGACAGATATTTGAGTCTTCTTTGAAAATCTAAGAGATTATGAGGAGAAGGAGGAGTTTGTGGGATATAATAAGTTGAAGCAGGGATTCCTATATTTATAATAGGAAAACCTAACTGAACCCTAACTGCCATGCCTCCTCAGCAAATATGGGCCCTGTACACGCGCGCAGGCCTAATTACAGTTCAGAACCCATAATAGGAATCAAGTCATCCCGAGCATTCCTAAAATTTCTATTAAAAAAATCCTTCAAGATTCTGATTTTCAAAAATTCATTTTCCCCAGCATGAGTCGGTGTTTTGCCTATGTGTTACATGCAAGTTGTTATGTGTCAGCATATAGGTACACCCCGGACTTCGGAAGCAAGTCTCCGCACAACTGCTTTACTCCCCCAACGTGAGTCAGTGTTTCTTCCGGAATGCTACATCCAAGATGTGATGTATCGGCATACGGGTACACCTAGGACTTCAAAGGCAAGTTTGGCTCCCCACGGAGCTATCACCGTCAGGACAGGTATGACCCTCTGCTTATGGCTGGCGAGCCTTTCACGCAAGTCTACTGGACTATAAACGACCCGACCAGAAGGCTGCCAGGTCGTAATCTGCGATTGGCCTGGTAGCTACTCTGACTTTCGCCTTGTCCAGGCCTCAGTCAGAGTGGGGGCTCTGTAGACACCCGCATTTTGCCTGCTAGTGTCTATAGCAGTTCCCGACAAAACATCCGATGATGATCGGACGCAAACGTGACTTAGTATACTCGAATATGGGCTTGGAATCAATAATATTTGACGTGGGCTTTTAGCGGAGTACAAATATCTCAAAACCAACCTCAAATTCAGGCCCAGTGGGTCGTCCCGAGTAAAATGAGACTAATTTGGGCCAAAACCGACACCAAAAGTAAAAACCGTCTTTTGGCGACCGGGTCAAAACCCGGTCGAAGACGAATCCGTCCTCAAAATCAGCCAAGTCCGCTTCCAGAAACTTGCGCCCAAACACAATTTTCAAAAAATCAAAAAAGTCAACCATTTCCTAAAATGGCTCGCCAACCCTATCCACTCGATCGAGTGGAGCCACAAAAACGCAACAGACCTCTTTCTTAGGGCACTCGATCGAGTGCACTAGGGCCACTTGATCGAGTGACCCTAGGTCGAGGGGTAAACTCTATAAATACCCCTCCTTGTGCTCTTCATTTTCAAGAATTTTCATGCATCAAAAACCCTACATTTTTACCCTAACTCACCCATCCTCTCCACACTACAACCCTAAGCCATCCTACACAAAAAACCGAGTCATTTGTCCCTAAAAAAAACCGACAAAACCATCCAGACACACACACACACACCATAACTTTATATAAATATATATATATACACACACACACACACACACACACACATTTTTATGCTTTATATTATAATCGTATTAGTATACTAACACTAACGTTTGATTATCGCATACTAACTTTTTCATTCTTTTGCATTCTAACATTTAACATTTATATACCGCGTATATGTACATAGTATTAAAACTCGGATTCGAACACGTTCAACTATGATCACCGCACCAAGTTCGTTTAATCCCTTTACGAGCCACGACGGAGGTGGCACCTTTTCGAGGAGCGCCGCCCCAATGTACTCAAGGGCGTAACGTGATCGTGGTCATTCATAGTTGAACGCAATTGATTCCATTTCTAAGATTAGTACGGAATCCGTTGATGTGAAATCAACATCACATAATCCGTTAGGATTAGTTTCGATGTTGTGACGCGGAGGGGCTCCATTTCGTCACTAATCAAATTTTTAATCCCATAATGACACTTTTCACAAAATTCTGATGACGGTATTATGATCGTATATTACACGATTATAACACCGGAAGTCGAGTTGAATTTAAATCATGCAATATTTCTATTCAACTCGGCCAACCATCGATTTTAAAATAAATAAATCGGAATAGCCACCTTTTTCGAAACGAGTTATGACTCGTATAGGGGGCACTCGATCGAGTGCCATAGGCCACTCGATCGAGTAGCACCCCAAAAACCGGGCAGTAGCTACCTCGAAGGCACACTCGATCGAGTCCAGACCATGACTCGATCGAGTGGGTCCTTTAGCCCAACAAGTCGAGCACTTTATTTCATCATCCAAGCCTCGTCTTTTTTTACGACTTAGTCATCACATGTGAAGTCAATCACGTGATTACATTTTCAAAACTCATGCATATCATTTCACTTAAACGACTTTGATCGATTGTCTCTCACTATTAGTCTTGTGTTGACGACCCTCTAGTCGTATCCGACACATGATTAATTTTGACGCCAATTTTTCGATGTGATAAGTCGGGACAAGGCATCGAGATTTGGGATCGGGCTAGCATCACGCCTAGGACCCATATCTCCGTCCTTCGTTTAGTACACAATATAATGTGTATTTAATTGAAGTCTGTCCATTTACACGACTTACGGTCTAGTTTATATTTATTATTATGGGCCCGTTTCTAGTTAGCATTTGCCGCTTATAATTCGATTATTTTATTTTATCGCTCGTTGTATTGTGAATTCCGGGTTGTATTTCGCCCATGTAATTTGTAATTTATTTACGAGTTTTCTATTTCCGATGTTTGCCATTTATTTATTTAAATGAACATCACATGCTAAACAACTTCGACAATAATTTAGATGCATTAAAATGACGTAGTTCACATGTAATTCACATGCTTAGCCAAAAAACGCTGTTGGCATATCATTTAGTCATTTTACTAGCGCGCGTACACGAACACGAACGATGTCTTAGTAGAGGCCGCTAAGTGCGGGCGGGGTTGGGTGTCCTTAGTGGGCTTCCCAACACGTACCCTCACCCCTTACTCAGAACCTCGATTTCCGGATGCCCGAAACCGTTGGCGCACGAGAGTCATTCTATACACGATAACCGGTAGAGACGGTATCGGTATCGCAATGCAAAGGGACGAGCCCCATAAACTCTGAAATCGAAATGGGCCGTACTTTGTGTATGGCCCACGACGACATAGAGTGGGCTCGAACGGTTCCGAATTTCCACAAAATTCGGTGGCGACTCCAACTTTGACTTAAATTTCAACCCAAGAACAATCTCACCACGAGATTCATTCGCCTACCCAAACCCGCGCATGGCCGCGTTGTGGTGGACCTACGTCATGTCCACACTAACAAAGATGGTGATTACTATTTGAGTTTTCCTCTATTTTATTTTGAACTCGTAGTGGTACTAATAAAAATGTGACTCTTCTTTTCTTCTTTTTACTATTGTCATGACCTCTAATTTCACAAATTTTGCATATTTATTTGATTCTTCTTGTCCCTTCTGATCCGAATGAAGAAGCAACAACAAACTAAGAGTTCATTGAACTCACACTAGCTCCAAATGGTCCTAGTCCAACCCCCTTAACCCCTCCTTCAAGTCAAGTAGTGTGCCTTCTTCAAGTGCTGAACTAGCTCGTGCGAGCACCTACTTGGACCGAATAAAAGAGCAAGAACATACATTGCTCTAATCTGATTTACAAGTCAAATAATCAAGACCATATGGATACATTAACTTGGGTTCACACTGTGGACATGACGTAGGTCCACCCCGACGCGGCCACGCGCGGGTTTGGGTAGGCGAATGAATCTCGTGGTGAGATTGTTCTCGGGTTCGAAATTTAAGTCAAAATGGAGTCGCCACCGAATTTTGTGGTTATTCGGAACCATACGAGCCCACTCTATGTCGTCATGGGCTATGCACAAAGTAAGCCCACTTCGATTTCAGAGTTCATTGGGCTCGTCCCTTTGCATTGCAATACCGATACCGTATAAACCGGCTTTCGTATATAGAATGACTCTCGTGCGCCAAGGGTTTCGGACATCCGGAAACCAAAGGTTCTGAGTAAGGGGTGAGGGTACATGTTGGGAAGCCCACTAAGGACACCCAACCCCGCCCGCACATGGCGGCCTCTACTAAGACATCGTTCGTGTTCGTGTGTGCGCGCTAGTAAAACGATTAAATGATATGCAAACAGCGTTTTCGGGCTAAGCATATTAATAGTATGTGAACTACGTCATTTAATGCATCTTATTTTTGGTCAAAGTGATTTAGCATGCGAGGTTCGTTTATAAAGCGTAAAAGCAAGTAAATAAACAAAGCTCGAAAGTAAATGAAAGAGGTGACGTACAAGTTACACGGGCGGAAATACAACCCGGAATTCACAATACAACATTACGTAAAAGTAATAAAAATAACGCGATACAAAGATATGGACGGACCCGTATGCAAGCTAGACCGCGAAGTGTGTAGATGGACTAACCCCGATTAAATACACATTATATCGTGTACTAAACGAAGGACGGAAATATGAGACTGTGGCGTATTGCTAGCCCGATCCCATATCCCGTAGTCTTGTCCCGACTTATCATGTCAAAAGTTGATCAAAGTCGTTCTACGTGTCGTGTTGTGCATGGTTTTGAAAATAAAAGAGTCACGTGATAGTCTTTACACGTGATGACTAATGTCGATAAAAAGGCGAGGCTTGAAAGGTGTGTCAAGGCCCTCGGTTATGGGGCTACGGAACTCACTCGGCCGAGTCATGGCCTGACTCGATCGAGTGCGTCCTAAAAGAAGCTTCTGCCCACGGTTTGGGGTGCTACTCGATCGAGTAGCAGGTGTACTCGGTCGAGTGGCACCTGTACGAGTTGTGACTCGTGATTTTATGTGTCTTAAATTTGAAGGTTGGCCGAATTGAGTCAAAATATTGACGAATTTAGATTTAATTCGGTTTGCCACGATAAACGTGAATTTTGGAAAATGGATTCACGTGATCGGCTTTACACGCGTCGACTAAGAGTCGTAAAAAAGACGAGGCTTAAATGTTGCATTTAAGCTCTCGGTTTTCTGGGTTACAGGACCCACTCGGTCGAGTCATGGCCTGACTCGGTCGAGTGTGCCCTTGAAAAGCGATCTGCCCAGTTTTGTGGACACTACTCGATCGAGTGGCCTACGCACTCGGTCGAGTAGTCCCTGTACGAGTGTTAACTCGTTTCATTTTTGGGGTTGAAAACGACGGTCGGTCGAGTTAAATACAAATATCGCATGATTTGAATTTAACTCGACCTCCGGTGCTATAATCGTGTATATGTACGATTATAATACCGTTGTCGGGATTTCATGAAAACGTTTACGTTTAGAGAATTTGAATTAGTAACGAAATGCTTCCCTCTACGTCACGACATCGGAACTAACCCTTTCGGGTTATGTGATGTCGGTTTTCGTGTCAATGGGTTCCGCACTAATAAAAATGGGATCGAATGCGTTCAACTACGACTAGTCACGATCACGTCACGCCCTTGAGTACATTGGGGCGGGGCTCCTCGAAAGGGCTCCACCTCCGTCGTTGCTCGTAAAGGGATTAGACGGACTTTAGGCGACAATTGTAGTCAAACGCATCCGAAACCGAAGAATTTGGTAATACTATATGTATATATACACGGTATGGTTATAATGTTAGCAACGAAATGTAAAAGTTAGTTTGCAAGAAAAAGTAAAATGTTAGAGTGTTAGATGTTAGAGTGTTAGATGTTAGGATTACGATACTAGTAAAAGTACAAAATAAACGATACAAAAACATAAGCGTAAATAACAAAGATAGAAACGGGGTTTGGGACACCCTCAACATACATGTTTAGTAAGGACCTCGGAAATGGGCTCGCAAATAGTGACGGGACTATGGAGTATCGAGGATGTATGTAAGTTATGGTGTGTGTGTGTGTTGTCGGTTTATCGAGGGACAAGGGACTCGGTCTTTTGTGTATAGGGCTTAGGGTTGCTAAGGCTTGTAGTGTAGAGAGTATAGATAGATTAGGGTAGAAGCTTAGGGTAATTTTGCATTAGTTCCATCCTTCTTTTTTTGAATGCAATGGGTTTGAAGGGGTATTTATAGGCTTCACCCCGTCCTAGGGTCACTCGACCGAGTGGCGCGGGTGCACTCGGTCGAGTGCCCTCGTGAATGTATCTGGACGGGTTCGAAGAGGCTCCACTCGATCGAGTGGCCAATCCACTCGGCCGAGTGGATCAATTAGGCCGGGCTATTTTGGGCGTGATTGCCCTTGATTTATGTTTAATTGATTATGTTTGATTTGGATTGATCTTGGCTGATTTTGTGAGCGATTTGGATAGATTTGTGAACCTGGTGCATGTTTCGGGAACGCACCCGGTCGCTCTTTGTGTCGGGTTTGTCTTGACCGGGTTTTGACCTGGTCGCTAAAAGACGGGAATTATTTTTGGTGCTGGTTTTGGCCCAAATTAGTCTCATTTTGCTCGGAACGACCCACTGGGCCTGAATTTGAGGTCTGTTTTGTGAGATTATTACTCCGCTAAAAGTCCATGTCAGATATTATTGATTTCGGGCCCAAATCCGAGTATACTAAGTCACGTTTGCGTCCGATCATCATCGGGTGTTTGTCGGGAACTGCTATAGACACTAGCAGGCAAAATGCGGGTGTCTACAGAGCCCCCACTCTGACTGAGGCTTGGACAAGGCGAAAGTCAGAGTAGCCACCAGGCCAATCGCAGATTACGACCTAGCAGCCTTCCGGTCGGGTCGTTTATAGTCCAGTAGACTTGCGTGAAGGGCTCGCCAGCCATAAGCAGAGGGTCATACCTGTCCTGCCGATGATAGCTCCGCGGGGAGTCAGACTTGTTGCATAAGTCCTAGGCGTGCCTATATGTGGGCCCGTCCTGTACCATTTCGGAGAAAGTGCCGCCTCGGGCGTTCCGCCGGGGAGATATGTGAGCTGCACGGGCTTGCTTTTGAGGCCCCGAGTCGTACCTGACCTGATGATGATGCTCCGTGGGGAGTGAAACTTGTGCTTGGAGGTGTAGGAGTACCCGTATGCTGATACATCACATTTTGGATGTAGCGTTCCAGGAGAACACCGACTCACGCTGGGGAGCAAAGTAGCTGCGCGGGGACTTGCTTCTGAAGTCTTGGGGTGTACCTGCATGCTGACACATCATATATTGCATGTAACACATAGGCAAAACACCGACTTGTGCTGGGGAAAGTGTACTGGATTTTGAAAAAAAGTTGGAATTTTCGAAAAAGCGATTTTTTTTTAGAAAGAATTTAGGAAAGCTCAGGATAACTAGATTCCTATTCTGGGTTGAAGTCAGGCCTGCGCATGTTGGGGCCCAATTTGCTGAGGAGGCAGGGTTAGTCAGGTTACTGCCAGGCTTCCATATTATAAATACAGGTTTCCTGCTTCAGCTTTCTGCACCTCAAATCAAAACCCTTCTCTTCTCTAAAAAAAAAAAAAAAAAAAAAAAAAATCTCTCAGTCTTTTAAGAAATCAAGTTCCTGCCATGGGTATCGAGCATCTCACTTCAATGCTTTTTGCCTGGTCCCAATACTTTCGGGATGATGACAGGATTCAGCTGACCCAAATGGGGATTACCAGCCTATTTCCTCTTAGGCGTCTGGTGCCTGATGTGCATTTTCTGGACGCTTGTTTGGCGCTTTGGGACACTACCCATCACGTCTTCGTGTTCCCGCGGGGAGAGATATGCCCTCTTCCCGAGGAGATCGCAGCCATTGGCGGTTGAAGCCCTGTTGCTCGCCCTGCCATTCCTCCGTTCTACCCGGACCCGAGGAGGAGACTGAGGGAATTCTTGGGTCTGTCTCATGCTGAGACGGATCGAATGGTGCGGGGAGATACTGTCTCCCTTTTCGACTTGGCTGACAAGTTCATGAATAGCCAGGATGTAAGGGCTACGCCTTCTCACCGGCGTAGGGCCTTCGCGTTTTGCATGCTGCACCGCTACGTCTTCGAGGGGTTGATGGATGCTGACTCGTGCGTGGGCCAGATTAGACTGATCGGAGTGGTTGACCAGATGGAGACTGGTCACAGCCCTGCTTGGCTAGTCACGGGAGAACTCATCATGGGTCTGGATGCTAGGCGACTTGACCCGACCCGGCAACTGACGGGGAGTATCCTCATTCTGCAGGTAAACGTCTTTCGATTTTTCAATTTTGGTTTGCGCGATTTTTTTTGTTTCGCGGCTTCTTGAAGTCCGTAAGTCACTCGATCGAGTGGACCTACCACTCGATCGAGTGGCGCCTGTTAAGTGCTTCTGCCGGCCTGTGAAGGGCTTACTCGATCGAGTCATAGGGTGTACTCGATCGAGTGTCATACCTGATAGGCTTCTGTTTGTTTTAGCGAGTCTTACTCGATCGAGTCAGAGGGTGTACTCGGTCGAGTGCCATACCTGACGAGCTTCTGGTTGTTTTAGAGAGCCTCACTCGATCGAGTCAGAGGGTGTACTCGATCGAGTGGGCTGTAGCGAACCATTCCGTTACTCATGAGTTGCGTGTACATGTTTGCAGGTTTGGTTGTCGGAGCGCTTGTCGATCATAGAGCCTCCTCCGAGCGTTCCAAACTACCGTAACAACCAACTCAGTTCCAGGGGGCGCAAGATAAGCTCGAACCACCATATAAATCGAGCTTACTGGGATGAGGAATTGGTGTTCCATGGTGGCCCGTTGATTAGGTGGACGGTTGCTTGGTGGTTCCTTTCCAAGCTGACGGGATTGGCCAAGAGGGACCAAGCTCGTTATCTCGTGATCCTGTCCCTTGACTGGACAGTTCACATCTACCCGGACCGCATTCTGAGGCAGTTCGGTTCGTCTCAGCGCATTCCTGAGACTGAAGCCATCATTAGTGTCCCGCTCCAACTGACGGATGCTATGTGCGACACTTGGTTGCAGAGGTGGTTCACCCGTCCTACATGGACTATTCCCAACCCTTGCCAATCTGCTTGGGTTTCTCGAGCCTACGAGAAATGGACTTCTGAGGAGTCCTAGGAAGCTCGCAAAGCTCTGAAGGTCGATGAGGCCTTCGAACTGGTCCGCCGGGAGACGGTAAAGGACAATAGGGGATTCTACGATGAGGGAGAGACCCCTGCTACCTTAGTCCGATTAGAGTCGGGTCTTAAGTCACATACTAAGACTCGAGCTAAAGATGCCGGTGCTAGTGGCACGCGGGGGCGGCAAAGCCCCCAGACTGACTTGGAGCGGCGACTTGGGCCAAGGCTGGCGGCCCGGGACCGACTAGGTCCGCGTGACCGGCTCCCCGAGCCCGTAAGGGCCCGACTTGGGCCAATCGAGGTGGATGAGGACTCAAGTTCCAAGAAGCGAGTCCGAGCCAAAGAGGTTCCTGTGGTGATTCGGGAACGCTCTCCTCCGCGTCGTCGTCAGTGGACGGCCAAGGAGGCCAAGGACAAAGGGAAGGGCAAGATGCCCTGAATACCGAGTCCTTAGTTTTTATTATTTAAATATTATTATTATTATTTGTCGTGTGCTTTTTTTTTGTAGTTTTTTTTGAATTCCTGTACTTGTAATTTTCCCAAGCTTTTGGGATTTTTTTTTTGTGATAAATAAAAGGAAGTTTATTATTAAAACCGTTCCTGTCTTTTCTCGATTGCATTGGTTGTGCCCTTTTGAGGGGCTGCCTACGTATCCGCAATTAGCAGAATCAAACCAAACGTAGTTCAGGCTTAGGAAATTGCAATCTCGAATTACACCAAGACTATTGGTTCAAGATGTTTTGCGACAATAGAATAAATAATTCTAGCTCATTGACTTGCTTTTTGTAAAATAAATGATTTTGATAAAAATTGCTAATGACATTGAGAAATGGCTAAGGGTAGTAACGCTTTAGCTGGTCCAGGTTGGTTGGGTTGACAAACTCATTCCCGTCCAGGTCCGTCAGCATTACTGCTCCGCCTGATAGGATCTTCTTCACCAGATATGGTCCAGCCCAGTTGGGTTTGAATTTTCCCCTTGGGTCCACTGGTAGCAAGGCTCGAACAGACTTAAGGACTAGATCCCCTTCTTTAATGTTCCTGGGCCTTACTCGCTTGTTGAAGGCCCGTTGGATCCTTTTTTGGTAAATTTGGATGTTATTGAGAGCGCGGGACCGTCGTTCGTCTAGTAGAACCAACGAATCGTACCGTGCTCGAACCCAGTCAGCTTCGGGTACTTGACTTTCTAGTAGGATTCTGAGGGACGGTACCTCTAGCTCCACTGGTTGGACTGCCTCCATCCCGTAGGTTAGGTAGTATGGTGTCGCTCCGGTTGCGGTGCGAATTGACGTCCGGTACCCCCATAGGGCAAAAGGTATTTTGTCGGGCCAGTCCCGATAATTATCAGCCATCTTTTTGAGTATGGTGACAATCGTTTTATTGGCTGCCTCCACCGCTCCATTGGTTTGGGGACGGTAGGGCGAGGATGTGTGCCTCTGAATTTTATATTTGGCCAGCAGGGCCGCGGTCTCAGCTTGGAAATGGGTTCCATGATCACTGATAAATTCATGCGGGATTCCATACCGGCATATTATCTTGTTTTGGATAAATTTGGCGACATGCTTAGCGTTGAGGATGCGATATGATTCAGCTTCGACCCACTTGGTGAAATAGTCGATAGCCACCAGAATGAAGCAATGTCCACCAGTACCGGAGGGATTTACTTTCCCGATTATGTCGATACCCCATGTCGAGAACGGCCAAGGTGACGTCATGGTATAGAGCAGAGATGGCGGCATATGTTGCACATTGCCAAAGATTTGACAGTTATGGCAGTGTTTGACATATACCTGGCAGTCGGCCTCCATGGTGTTCCAGTAATACCCGAGCCTCATGATTTTTTGGACCAGCATGTGAGCATTCATGTGTGGACCGTTTTCGCCATCATGTACTTCGGCCATTACTTTCTCGGCCTTATATTTGTCAACACAAAGGAGAAGAGCCCCCTGTGCCGTCTTTTTGTACAGTTGCCCGTCATCAGTACGGATGAACTGGGTGGCTAGCCTCCGTAAGGCTTTCTTGGCTCGGTTTTCCGTCCCGGGGGGATACTCTCCGTTGGTCAGGTATGTTAACACGGCTTGGTACCATGGTTCGGGATCGGTTATCTCGATGTCTTCAATGTCATGGACGTACGCCGGCTCGGACCGTCTTTCGACGCAAATTGGCATACTGGTCACGTGGTCGGGAATGTTCAGTAAAGATGCTAATTTTGAGAGTGCATCTGCAAACTGATTTTCTTCCCGAGGCAGGTATATGTATTCTACCTTTTGGAATTGTTTCTCGAGATCTCTTACTCGTGCCTGGTAGGCCACGAGATTAGCATTCCGAGTCTTCCATTTTTGAAGTGCTTGGTTAATGACCAAGGATGAATCGCCATGTACCCGGAGATTTGTGATCCCTAGGTTGGCGGCAGCTTGTAGCCCATAAATGCATGCTTCGTATTCTGCTGCATTGTTAGTGACGTCAAAGTCCAGTTTGATGGAGACGGGAGTATGCTCTCCTCTTGGTGAAATTAGGAGGACCCCGACTCCGAACCCTCGAAAATTAGATGCTCCGTCGAAGTATAAATCCCATGTTTCGGCATCGGTATGGAAGATATCTTCGTCTGGGAAGGACCAGGTGTCGGTGTGTCCTTCCTCGGTTACCGGGCTGTCGGCGAGGAATTCAGCTACTATTCGCCCCTTAATAGCTTTTAAAGGTACAAATTTTAGGTCGAACTCTGCCAACATTAGAGTCCATCTTGAAATCCGGCCGTTGAGGATGGGTTTTTCGAAGAGGTACTTGATCGGGTCCATCCTGGATAGCACATGGACCTCATAGCTGAGCATATAATGTCGGAGCTTTTTAGTGGCCCAGACTAGAGCCAAGCACGTCTTTTCGAGCATGGTATACTTGCACTCATACTCTAAAAACTTCTTACTGATGTAATAGATGGCTCGCTCTTCGGAGTCAACTGTCTGAGCCAGCATAGCCCCTATGGCTGTCTCGGTCGTTGTTAGGTATAATGACAGAGGCAAACCGGGTTGAGGTGGCATCAAAACCGGCGGTGCAGACAGAATTTCTTTGATTTTGTCGAAAGCAGCTTGGCATTTGTCATCCCATAGTACCCGTTCCCCTATTTTCAGTTTCTTGAAAATTGGTTCACATACCATGGTTAGCTTGGAAATGAATCGACTAATATACTGAACTTTCCCGAGAAATCCCCTTATCTCTTTTTCGGTTTTAGGAGCTTGCATCTCGGTAATGGCTTTGATTTTAGCTGGGTCGACTTCGATACCTCGTTGGCTAACGATATGACCCAGTAATTTGCCTGACGTTACCCCAAAACTGCATTTCTGAGGGTTTAGCCTCATGTTGTATTTGCGCAGTCGGGTGAAGAATTTTCTTAGGGCGGTGATGTGACCGTCCCGCTCTTTGGATTTGACGATCATGTCGTCTACATAGACCTCTACCTCTTTATGCATCATGTCGTGTAGTAAAGTGGTAGCGGTCCTTTGGTATGTGGCCCCGGCATTAATGAGACCAAATGGCATGACGGTGTAGCAGTAAGTACCCCAAGGTGTAGTGAAGGTAGTCTTACCCATATCTTCTTCCGCCATCTTGATTTGATTATACCCGGCATACCCGTCCATGAATGACAGAAGGGCATGATCGGCCGTGTTATCCACCAGTATGTCGATGTGTGGTAACGGAAAATCATCCTTTGGGCTTGCTTTGTTAAGATCCCGAAAGTCTACGCATACCCGCACCTTACCGTCCTTTTTAGGAACCGGCACGATGTTTGCAACCCAGTCCGGATATTCGGACACTTGTATGAAGCCGGCTTTGAATTGTTTGTCGACTTCTTCCTTTACTTTGAGAGACCACTCGGGCCTCATTCGACGAAGCTTTTGTTTGACCGGTTTGCACCCATCTTTGATAGGTATGTGGTGCTCGGCTATTTCCCGGTCTATCCCCGGCATGTCCTTGTAGGACCACGCGAAGACATCTTTGAACTCTTGGAGGAGGTTTATGAACTGTTGTTTCTCCTCGGGATCTAAGGATAACCCTATCTTAAGTATCTGAGGCTCTAAGGTTGTTCCCACGTTTATGGATTCGGTCTCTTCAATTACCGGATTCCGGGATTCCCTTTGCTCTAGTTGCTCGATCAGATGTGGAGGTAAGGGTACCTGTTCGTCGGATTTCTCAATGTCATAGCATAAATCATTTTTGAAAACAGGATTTAAAAGAGACAAGTCGTAAGCAGAACGGTTGTTATTATTAATTGAAAATTTGGAAAACAGCTCAAAGAGAGCAGCCATCTGATCATTGGTCAGAGGCGGAATTGGTAAAGCACTCGGGACAGACCCTGAGGTGCTAGCAGCAGGAATGATAGAAGGGAGGGGGGTTACAGGAGTGACTCTAGCACCGACTTCTCTAGACTCGACCTCAGACTCTGACTCAGACTCCGACTCAGACTCGGACTCAGACTCAGGCATGTCTCCCTCTCCGGCGACCAGCTTGTAGATCCTTCCTTGACTGTCAGTCCACTTGACAGTCTTCCTCCAGGCCCTTTTTCCCGTCTCGGAGCCGACATCCGAGATCAGCTTGGTTGGGTCAAACCTGTTGCTGCGGAGAATCAGGTTGACCAGGTCTTCCTTTGGAGTCGGGGCTACGGTGTCTTCCCCGAAGAGTAGCCCCAGCGCGGGCTCGATATCGTCCGCTCCGTCGGACTGGGTGAGGGTGAACACCTCATCTGGGATGTAGTTGCAATCCCGGGCCAAGTGGGTCCCGAGGTGCGTTGCATTGGGTTGGTATAGTCCAACCTGGACAGCCCCGAATACGGGTGTGACAAAGTAGTCAGACAACCGTGGGCTATAAGGGCTCAAGTAGGTACCCTTCATATTGTTGCAGGCTTTTTCAATTCCTGCTCGGACAACGTTGTCCGGAGTGAGGGCATAGCCAAGGCCGAAGTGGGAGTCTTCGTCCTTAAGGACCTCGATGATCTTCCCAGCTGGAAGGTCGGGTCGAGAGGTAGCCCCCGGAAGGTACCCTAGGTTCTGGAGCATCGTGTCAATGCTCGTGGTGAAGTAAGGCCTGAAAAGGTACTCTTCCTCAATCATCCCCACGAAGTCGAACCCCCAGAGGTCCGTGCGGCCCGTGGCGTTACAGCTAGCCACGGTCATTGGGGTCGCCTCTAGAGTAATAATACCGTCGAGTAGAGGCATCTTGATCTTGCGGTGGAGGGTGGAGGATACAGCTTTCACCGCGTGAATCCACGGCCTTCCTAAGAGTAGGTTGAATGAGGAGGTGACATCAATCACCTGGAATTCAAGCTCCTTTTCTACTGGGCCCGTGATGATGGTCAGTTTTATGGCCCCAGCTACCGACTTTGGGCTCCCATCAAAGGCTTGGATGGTTTGAGCAGTCGGGATATAGTCAGCCTCGGTAATGCCGAGGGCTTTGGCGGTCCTTAGAGGAAGGACATTCACGGCCGACCCGTCGTCAACTAGGGTCATCGGGAGGTACTTCCCCCGGCAAATCACCGTGATGTAAAGGGCTAGGTTGTGGGAGGTCCCGAATGGCGGTAGATCGGCTTCGGAAAATGTGATCATTGGGCCTCCTACTTTGGTCTTACCCTTTAGGTGGGGTAGGACCGTGGCTACCATTTCAGCGGGTGTAGCCAGAGAGTCGATCTTGACTTGATCGAGAGCCTTTGTAAGTGCCTCTCGATGTTCTTGAGAGCTGACAAGGAGTTGCCATATAGTGAGGTCAACTCGGGTTCTCTTCAATTGTCTCACGACGGCTGCTTCAGCGGTCGGCTCTTCGGGGGCGACTTCCATCCCGAGTGGATCGGTGATGGTTGTCGGGGTAGGGGTGTCCCTAGTGCTTGTGGCTAAGTAGGGACGACCAAGGTTGTTGCTGGCTAGGACTCGAGTTTTGACCTCTCGAATCTGTTCAAGGGTGATGGGAACGGCTTCCCCTTTAGCGAGGTAGATATCATCTTCGTCGTCAAACCAGATCCCGTTTACTTGCGGGACGTAGGGGGAGATGAGGTGAGAGCAGTCGATCACCTCCCCGGCAAAAATGGCATGGGAGCTGAAAGGGTTCTCCTTGTTGTTGGGCTTATCACCGGGTAGCGGGATTTTTCCGCTTTCAATCAGGTCCTGGATCAAGTGTTTTAGCTTCCAACACTTCTCGGTATCGTGCCCATTGCCTCGGTGGTATTGGCAATAGGCCTGAGCATTGTAGTTCTTGGAGCGTCGCTCGACCGGAACTTCAGGAGTTGGGCCTATCGGTTGGATTAGGCCTCTGGAGGATAGCCTTTGTAAGGCATAAGTATAGGTAGTACCTATATCAGTGAAGACCCGAGGTGGGGTGCTCTTCTTGGACGGGGCATCTAGTAGATTGACCGCGTCAAAGATGCTGCGGGTTGCAGCCTGGGGCTTAGTGGTGGATGAAGAGGCCCCTTGGTATCCTTTGCTAGTAGCCTCGATGAGGCTTTCTAGTCTTAGGTCATCTTCGATCCTCATACCCATTTCAGTAAGGGTGGTGAAATTGGGTATGACTGCGTACCGGAGGTGAACCCGATAGGAAGGGAGGAGGTTCTTGACAAAAGCCTCCACTAAGGTCTTCTCGTTGGGCTTATCGACCAACTTCACGCTCTCGGCCCTCCAGCGTTGAAGGTATTTAGTGAAACCTTCTTTTGGCTCTTGGGCCATGACCTCCAGAGATCGCATTGTGGTTTGGATCTCGGTGTTGTCAGCATAGTTCCGAGCGAACTCGGTAGCCACATCATCCCATGTGGGGTATTTTTTCGGGTCTAGCCTATAGTACCAGGCCCGTGGGTGCTTCTCAAGGGATGCAGCAAAAAGGTTTTTGAACATGGATGAGTCCACTCCCTTGATGGCCATGAATTCCTTGAAGGCCCGTACATGTAGTAACGGGTCCTCAGTTCCCTCGAACATGGGCAAACCTGTGAGGTTCAGGTTTGCAGGCAGCTTGTCACTCACCGTGGAGTACTCTCGGCTATTCTCCCGGTGGATATTGTTACTCCCAGTCAAATGGACTTGTTCTTCTAGCCGGCGCACTGCGCTGACCAGTTCAGTTATGGGCCCAGTAGTCCCGACATTAGGGGTCCCTTGCTCCACCGTAGCTAGGCGAGCAACAATGGCCACTTGGCCAGCCCTCATTTCGGTTAGTTGGGCCTCGATGTCGGTTTGCTTTGCGACCATGGCGTCCAAAGCGGTTTGCAGACTATTCAAAGTAGCCATCCTTCGAGCGTGTCTGGTTGCCGGTGGCCTGTCTGTAAGAACACCGCGTAATCAGAAACGGAACCCAGATCTCGGAAAAGGAAAGGAAAAGTACATCCCGAGCAACCCTAGGAAAGGAGACTAAAGACTCGAGAAAGACATCTAGACGGGTGACTCGATGGGTGGTATAACTTCCTTAGGATTTCGGCTTTGTGGGCCTAGTCCCGTTCGAAGGAAGGTCCACGTGAGACTTTTCCCCAGACTTTTGACTCGAGTGTATGGACGGACTTTCCTTTGTAGGGGTATGCCCTACGCGGGTCGGTCGTGCCTCGACTGATAAGGCGGACTCGGGAAAGGGGGGGAAACTCGTGATATAAGATCAGCGGAGTTTCGACGCTGTAGACCCTTGACATACTATGCAAAGACCCGACACACGACTAGACGGTAGGTCCTATAATAAGGAAGGTTTACTAGGATAGTTGGATGTTTAAAATTTGAATATTGAATGAGTGGAAGAATTTCCGGGAGTTTTGAAAAAAACGGAATTCCGAAAACCAAGATTAGAATTTTGAAAAATTCAGAAAATCGAGATGGTGTTGGAAATTCACGAATTAAAATGGGCAGCATGCCGACTAGAGAAAAAGGATATTTTGAGTCAAATCAGTTGATCCTAAATTTCGGCGGCATTCCGAGTTTTGAAAATTGGATATTTTGAAAAGACGGGTCCCGAAACGGACAGCATTTCGGGTTTTTCAAAATTTGGTATTTTTGGAAAGATGCATTTTTTGAAATGACGGTTTTAAAAAAAATGACACGGAAACCAAGCAGCACGTAGTCAAACAAGCATTATAACGACGCTTATGTATGCTTTACACTAAGTCTCGGTCAGTCACAATAGGGTCTATACCAACAACGATCGCATTCTCACGAAACGGGACGGACTTCCTAGCCAATTTTGAACTAGAACCTGCCGTAAAACCCCGGTGAGTTCCGCCATCGAAGTCTTTAGTGCACCCATGTAGGAATGCACCGTGGTATAGTGGGACGTCGGTCACAAGTAACCGGCCCGGGCAAAATTTGGGTTATGCATGAACCATTAAACTAATGCGCACACACTAATATTCGAACGATTTCTCTTCGAGTCTCACCCTAGGAACCCCGATGCCATGTAGTACATCAGGTATCCCCAGCGGAGTCGCCAAATTGTGGACATGACGTAGGTCCACCCCGACGCGGCCACGCGCGGGTTTGGGTAGGCGAATGAATCTCGTGGTGAGATTGTTCTCGGGTTCAAAATTTAAGTCAAAATGGAGTCGCCACCGAATTTTGTGGTTATTCGGAACCATACGAGCCCACTCTATGTCGTCATGGGCTATGCACAAAGTAAGCCCACTTCGATTTCAGAGTTCATTGGGCTCGTCCCTTTGCATTGCAATACCGATACCGTATAAACCGGCTTTCGTATATAGAATGACTCTCGTGCGCCAAGGGTTTCGGACATCCGGAAACCAAAGGTTCTGAGTAAGGGGTGAGGGTACGTGTTGGGAAGCCCACTAAGGACACCCAACCCCGCCCGCACATGGCGGCCTCTACTAAGACATCGTTCGTGTTCGTGTGTGCGCGCTAGTAAAACGATTAAATGATATGCAAACAGCGTTTTCGGGCTAAGCATATTAATAGTATGTGAACTACGTCATTTAATGCATCTTATTTTTGGTCAAAGTGATTTAGCATGCGAGGTTCGTTTATAAAGCGTAAAAGCAAGTAAATAAACAAAGCTCGAAAGTAAATGAAAGAGGTGACGTACAAGTTACATGGGCGGAAATACAACCCGGAATTCACAATACAACATTACGTAAAAGTAATAAAAATAACGCGATACAAAGATATGGACGGACCCGTATGCAAGCTAGACCGCGAAGTGTGTAGATGGACTAACCCCGATTAAATACACATTATATCGTGTACTAAACGAAGGACGGAAATATGAGACTGTGGCGTATTGCTAGCCCGATCCCATATCCCGTAGTCTTGTCCCGACTTATCATGTCAAAAGTTGATCAAAGTCGTTCTACGTGTCGTGTTGTGCATGGTTTTGAAAATAAAAGAGTCACGTGATAGTCTTTACACGTGATGACTAATGTCGATAAAAAGGCGAGGCTTGAAAGGTGTGTCAAGGCCCTCGGTTATGGGGCTACGGAACTCACTCGGCCGAGTCATGGCCTGACTCGATCGAGTGCGTCCTAAAAGAAGCTTCTGCCCACGGTTTGGGGTGCTACTCGATCGAGTAGCAGGTGTACTCGGTCGAGTGGCACCTGTACGAGTTGTGACTCGTGATTTTATGTGTCTTAAATTTGAAGGTTGGCCGAATTGAGTCAAAATATTGACGAATTTAGATTTAATTCGGTTTGCCACGATAAACGTGAATTTTGGAAAATGGATTCACGTGATCGGCTTTACACGCGTCGACTAAGAGTCGTAAAAAAGACGAGGCTTAAATGTTGCATTTAAGCTCTCGGTTTTCTGGGTTACAGGACCCACTCGGTCGAGTCATGGCCTGACTCGGTCGAGTGTGCCCTTGAAAAGCGATTTGCCCAGTTTTGTGGACACTACTCGATCGAGTGGCCTACGCACTCGGTCGAGTAGTCCCTGTACGAGTGTTAACTCGTTTCATTTTTGGGGTTGAAAACGACGGTCGGTCGAGTTAAATAGAAATATCGCATGATTTGAATTTAACTCGACCTCCGGTGCTATAATCGTGTATATGTACGATTATAATACCGTTGTCGGGATTTCATGAAAACGTTTACGTTTAGAGAATTTGAATTAGTAACGAAATGCTTCCCTCTACGTCACGACATCGGAACTAACCCTTTCGGGTTATGAGATGTCGGTTTTCGTGTCAATGGGTTCCGCACTAATAAAAATGGGATCGAATGCGTTCAACTACGACTAGTCACGATCACGTCACGCCCTTGAGTACATTGGGGCGGGGCTCCTCGAAAGGGCTCCACCTCCGTCGTTGCTCGTAAAGGGATTAGACGGACTTTAGGCGACAATTGTAGTCAAACGCATCCGAAACCGAAGAATTTGGTAATACTATATGTATATATACACGGTATGGTTATAATGTTAGCAACGAAATGTAAAAGTTAGTTTGCAAGAAAAAGTAAAATGTTAGAGTGTTAGATGTTAGAGTGTTAGATGTTAGGATTACGATACTAGTAAAAGTACAAAATAAACGATACAAAAACATAAGCGTAAATAACAAAGATAGAAACGGGGTTTGGGACACCCTCAACATACATGTTTAGTAAGGACCTCGGAAATGGGCTCGCAAATAGTGACGGGACTATGGAGTATCGAGGATGTATGTAAGTTATGGTGTGTGTGTGTGTTGTCGGTTTATCGAGGGACAAGGGACTCGGTCTTTTGTGTATAGGGCTTAGGGTTGCTAAGGCTTGTAGTGTAGAGAGTATAGATAGATTAGGGTAGAAGCTTAGGGTAATTTTGCATTAGTTCCATCCTTCTTTTTTTGAATGCAATGGGTTTGAAGGGGTATTTATAGGCTTCACCCCGTCCTAGGGTCACTCGACCGAGTGGCGCGGGTGCACTCGGTCGAGTGCCCTCGTGAATGTATCTGGACGGGTTCGAAGAGGCTCCACTCGATCGAGTGGCCAATCCACTCGGCCGAGTGGATCAATTAGGCCGGGCTATTTTGGGCGTGATTGCCCTTGATTTATGTTTAATTGATTATGTTTGATTTGGATTGATCTTGGCTGATTTTGTGAGCGATTTGGATAGATTTGTGAACCTGGTGCATGTTTCGGGAACGCACCCGGTCGCTCTTTGTGTCGGGTTTGTCTTGACCGGGTTTTGACCTGGTCGCTAAAAGACGGGAATTATTTTTGGTGCTGGTTTTGGCCCAAATTAGTCTCATTTTGCTCGGAACGACCCACTGGGCCTGAATTTGAGGTCTGTTTTGTGAGATTATTACTCCGCTAAAAGTCCATGTCAGATATTATTGATTTCGGGCCCAAATCCGAGTATACTAAGTCACGTTTGCGTCCGATCATCATCGGGTGTTTGTCGGGAACTGCTATAGACACTAGCAGGCAAAATGCGGGTGTCTACACACACTCATCAAACCTTTCATGCAAACAAGGGCTGTGCATCTTATTTAGTAGGCTGAATGTGTTCCCACTGATGCATTGTATCTAGTTGTCTAAGTTCTTTTCCCTTTCTTTGCTTGTATCACCCTCTTTAAGAGGCTTGACTATTCTGGTTGCCCTCTCTTTGGGGATGTTTGTAGGCTATAAATAGCCACCCATTTGATGAATAAAGCATTCAACTTTCATCAAACAAATCTGAGTTAAGCTTTGCTTTCCTTTTTCGTCTTTGTAGTTCACAAGACAAAGTATTAGAGTTAGTCGCGTTACAAGCTCTATACTCGCTATTTCAATCGAGTGTTTGAATTAGCACCCGCTTTGTTGAGGTATAAGTCTATCTCACTTAGCACACTATCCTTGGTTACGTTCTATCATCACTTTACAACAACTATTTCAACCTGATTTCGTTGCTTTTGTTTCGTTCATTTCAATTTACTATCAATCTCCAAATAACTTGTTCGAAGTTCATGCCAAATCACATCATAAGTGGTATTAGAGCTTTGGTCTTCCTAAGACGTAAAGAATGGCAGGAGGAGTGAACTTTGACGACCCTAACTTCTTGGAGCACCCGAAGAAGGCGTTGGAGAACTTTCAACCCATGAATTCTCGTTTCCAAGCAAGAAGGGAGCCCGTGGACAGAATCAAAGTGAATGAACTCCCTGAGTTCATGGGTGGTACTGATCCAGAAGTGTACTTGCAGTGGGAGCGAAACATTGAGAAGCTCTTCGATTGCAAGGACCTAGAAGACGAGGAAAGGTGCAAGTATGCAATTCTGAAACTAAGCAAGGGGGCATCTCTTTGGTATAAGGGGCAGAAGGTGCAACGCACTAGGGCTGGTAAGAGTAAAATCTCATCGTGGGAGTCCTTAAAACGTAAGCTACGTAAGAGGTATGTTCCAACTACACATAAGTTGTCCTTGTACAAAAAGATTGCTAATCTGACACAAGGGAGGTTAAGTGTTAGTGAGTATATTGATGAGTTTGAGAATTTGGTTTTAATGAGGGAAGTAGAAGAAAATGAAGAAATAAAAATGGCTAGATTTTTGCATGGGTTAAATCGTAGTATTGCTAATACGGTCGATTTATGTCCTTATTCTGACTTTGATACATTATGTGGGCTTTGTTTAAAAACTGAGGCACAAGGGAAGGCAAAACATGAGGGTGGGTCTAGTAAGGGTCGTACTTGGCCACGAACTGATGAAGGTAATAGGTTCAATTCTACTAATACTAATCAACCCCTCACCATTAAGAATAACCCAGCAACCCCACTTCAATCTACTACTAAAACACCCACTGAAACTAGTCTATCCAAAGTACGTTTTTTCAAGTGTCAAGGGTTTGGTCACTACAAAAACGCTTGTCCTAATAGGAGAGTTGTGACCTTAAGAGAAGTGATCACTGTTAGGGATGAAATAGGGGAAGAGGAACAACATATAGGGGCTGTTTTCAATGTTAACGAGGAAGAGGAAGATATTGAGGCTTATGAACCCCCAACTTATGATACACTCTCAGTACTACGTACTCTACATGCTAACCCCATTCAACACGATACTGAACAAAGAGACCAACTATTCCATACTAAGTGTCAAGTTAACAACAAATGTTGTAGTTTAATAATTGATGGAGGTAGTTGTAGCAACATTGCCTTAGCTGAAATGGTAACCAAACTCGGTCTAGCTACTACTAATCACCCTAAGCCTTATGCAATACATTGGTTATATAACGGGAACAAAGTGAGGGTCACTAAACAAGTAAGGGTTGGTTTGACCGTGGGTTCCTATGTTGATGAGGTCTTATGTGATGTTATTCCTATGGATGCTTATCACATACTATTGAGTCATCCTTGGCAGTTGGATAGGGATGTAGTTCACCATGGGAGAAAGAATGAGTATGAATTGAGGGATAGGGGAAAGAAAATTGTGCTAAAACCCATGACACCTCAAGATGTGTGTACCATGTTAGCTAATCGAGTCAAGAAATCCAACCTCTCCATATTTGCTACTAAAAATGTGGTAGAACATGCCATAGAAGAGGGAGAGTGTGTCTTTGTCATGCTTACTAGAGAGGAACCAGTTAGGGTTGATAATGGGTTTGGAGGCAAACGATTTGAGGAGTTGCTAAAGGAACTGGGTGTTGCCATTCCTAATGAATTACTAGCTGGTTTGACACCTAGTAG
The DNA here is from genome assembly GCA_958450325.1 of Agrostemma githago. NCBI lineage: Eukaryota > Viridiplantae > Streptophyta > Magnoliopsida > Caryophyllales > Caryophyllaceae > Agrostemma > Agrostemma githago. Next base: position 38,327,423 of record OY288242.1, read on the forward strand.
AGATCATGAGTACTTAAAGTACATCAATGGCTCGCAAAAGCTAAGTCCAAGACATACCAAATGGGTGGAACTTTCGCAACCCTTTCATTTCTCTTCCAGATATAAGGATGGTAAGAGTAATGTCGTGGCTGATGCTTTATCCTGTCGCTACACACACTTATCCACCCTAAATGTAAGATCGCTTGGATTTGAGACTTTGAAGGACTACTACTCTGTGGATGCTGATTTTGGTGAAGTATTCACCAAGTACAAGGCTGATGCTCTTAGTACTTTTGACGAGTTTGTTTTGCAGGAAGGATTTATTTTCAAGGGAAATCGACTTTGTGTTCCCAAACATCCCATTAGGGAGTTGCTGGTTAGGGAAGCTCATGGGGGAGGTTTAGCAGGTCATTTCGGCATCACAAGAACATTGGGAGTCTTAAAAGAGCACTTTTTTTGGCCAAGAATGCAAGGGAGTGTTCAACATGTAGTGAGCAAGTGTGTAACTCGCCAATTTTCCAGGAGTTCTTTCAAGCCAGGAGTTTATATGCCCTTACCCACACCTAAAAGACGATGGGAAGATGTGTCCATGGATTTCATTGTGGCCTTGCCAAGAACAGCTAGGGGGAAGGATGCTATCATGGTGGTGGTGGACCGGTTCGCAAAAATGGCTCACTTCATTTCTTGTCACAAAACCGATGATGCTAGCAATGTAGCCTATTTGTACTTCAAAGAAGTGGTGCGCCTCCATGGAGTACCTAAATCCATTGTTTTGGATCGTGATTCAAAGTTTCTTAGCTATTTTTGGAACACATTGTGGAGGAAGGTAGGGACCAAGCTCTTATGTAGCACCTCTCATCACCCACAAACAGATGGCCAAACTGAGGTTACCAACCGCACTTTAGGCACGTTGCTAAGAGGCCTGGTGAGCAAGACTCAAAAGGATTGGGATGTCAAGCTATCCCACGCTGAGTTTGCTGACAATCGTTCTCCTACTTATGCTACCTCTCATTCTCCTTTTGAGGCTGTTTATGGAATCAACCCTTATATGCCTTTGGACCTAATTCCCCTACCTAAGGATGAGTTAGTCCACAAGGACGCAGAGTCAAAGCTCAAATCCATGATAAAACTCCACGAGCGAATCCGAGAAAGGATCAAGGAAGTAAATGAAGCCTACAAAAGAAGGTCCAACAAAAACAGGAAACCAAGACTCTTCCAAGAGGGTGACTTGGTTTGGGTTCACTTAAGAAAGGAGAGGTTTCCAAGCAAGAGAAAGAACAAGTTGATGCCACGAGCTGAAGGTCCACACAAGATCATATCAAGGGTAAACGACAATGCCTACAAGGTGGGGTTACTAGATGATTATGGAGTTCATGCCACGTTCAATGTGGGAGACCTTTCTCCTTATCTTGATGATGATGGCATTTCAGAATTGAGGACAATTCCTTTTCAAGGAGGAGGAGATGATCCGAATGAAGAATCAACAACAAACTAAGAGTTCATTGAACTCACACTAGCTCCAAATGGTCCTAGTCCAACCCCCTTAACCCCTCCTTCAAGTCTAGTAGTGTGCCTTCTTCAAGTGCTGAACTAGCTTGTGCAAGCACCTACTTGGACCGAATAAAAGAGCAGGAACATACATTGCTCTAATCTGATTTACAAGTCAAATAATCAAGACCATATGGATACATTAACTTGGGTTCACACTCATCAAACCTTTCATGCAAACAAGGGCTGTGCATCTTATTTAGTAGGCTGAATGTGTTCCCACTGATGCATTGTATCTAGTTGTCTAAGTTCTTTTCCCTTTCTTTGTTTGTATCACTCTCTTTAAGAGGCTTGACTATTCTGGTTGGCCTCTCTTTGGGGACGTTTGTAGGCTATAAATAGCCACCCATTTGATGAATAAAGCATTCAACTTTCATCAAACAAATCTGAGTTAAGCTTTGCTTTCCTTTTTCGTCTTTGTAGTTCACAAGACAAAGTATTAGAGTTAGTCGCGTTACAAGCTCTATACTCGCTATTTCAATCGAGTGTTTGAATTAGCACCCGCTTTGTTGAGGTATAGGTCTATCTCACTTAGCACACTATCCTTGGTTACGTTCTATCATCACTTTACAGAAACTATTTCAACCTGATTTCGTTGCTTTTGTTTCGTTCATTTCAATTTACTATCAATCTCCAAATAACTTGTTCGAAGTTCATGCCAAATCACATCACCTTCTCATAGTGACATAGTTGCTACGTTATTATTTAAGGCCTCTTAACATAATGATGAGTGTCATAGGACAACAGGCTGACTAAGATTATTTGAGGGTGTTTCTTACATGTGAACATGTGTAACACCCACTATTTTCTAAGCGTCGTTAATTATGCTGTTGTGACTCTGTCATGACTCTGTGTCAATTTCGCCTTCTGTATCCTTCATCTTTCTAAATTCTTATTATTTTGAGTCAAATATTATTTATTTTCACTAAAAGATTTTAATTATTTTATTTTTCTATAAAAAAAATCTATTTATTAAGCTTTCATCGCAAACTATTCATTTATTACAGGAAGAACTCCATTTTTCTACGAACTATTGTTTTAAGCTTGGATTGGAGTTATTTATTTTTCTAAAAACGACCAAACATATTTATATAATATTTCCAACTAAGAAATGTTTTTATTTGCGAAAATTTAACCTTTAATGATTTTGTTACTAAGTTTCGTAAATAATTATTTTATAATGCGCGGTTTACTCAAATTGCTTTGAAACGCTTTTAATAATTTTACGATTCTTATTTTTAAGCAACTACAACCAAAAGGAGACCCTTTTGGACTATTTTGGACCGTGATCCCTTGTCCTGCACCTCATCTACATTTTTTTAACACTCCATTTTTATAATTGATAAACATGTAGATATTTTTATCCTTGTTATTTAATTTGATGACTCATACAAACTTTTCAATCCCCTTCGTGCATCCTCTTTGGCCATGTATTACTAGTGCATGGTGCCTCATTTTCATCAATTTTAAGACTCCATTCATTCTAATCTTTTCACAATTTTTTTTGTTTTTCATTCAACCACATTAAACAAAAATACTCTTCATTTCCTTCATTTAGCCATGTTTCCAGCAGTATTTTCCAGCCAAGTTTTGTCTCAAATCGAGTCTTGATCGTCTCATTTCCATCTCCAAATTAATCGTGATTCCTTTTTCTTTGTTAAGGTATTAATCGATGTTATTTTCGATCGTTATTGACCTTGATTCTTAATTAGTTTTCTCATGGTATTTTTGTACCATGTTTGTTGTGTATTAGGATTCTTGGACGACCCCAAAGCCGACGAATTTATCATAGACTTGGATTTTGATTGTAGGTAACGTCGATGTTACTCGGTATTGCTTGATTTTATTTGTATAATTGCATGTATATAATTATAATTTTATTTTGATAATTATATGAATGTCACAAAAGTTGCAGTCCAGAATTTTAAAATCATAAAATTTTCATGTTACGGTAATTTTATCGCTCTTGCGAGATTAACGATTAAACTGTTATATTATTTTATAAAATCGTAATATTCGGCCTAAACATATAAAATCTGAATATATTCTGTAAAAATGAGGTTTTTGATGATTTTGTATTTTTCTGATATTTTAGGTATCGATTATTGAATTATTACCGTTTTTGGATAAAAATGATTAAAAGCTTATTTTTAGTTCTAGCACTTAAACATTTTATTTTAATCTGAAATTTGGCGTGGCCAACCTCTCTGATGAAAAAGAAGTTTCTGATTTTTTTACAATTTTTCGGAATTGTTAAGTGGGTGAATTAATTAGTCACTTTAAATCGTCGTTTATCGTTAAAACCGTGTTTGTTATTTTAATCCCCGATTTCTGATTTTTGTTTTGGATCTGGAAAAAAATTGTTCCTGATAGTTCTTGATAAAAATGTATTTTTATAATTTTTAGTGATTTAATAAATATTAGGAACGACAAGTTTTATTAAGAGAATCGTTAATTGTGGAAACCGGTTTTAAAAGACGGTTTTATTGGAATTTGTGAAATCTGAAAAAAAAAATGATATTTTCTGGAAAATCATAATTTTTAAGATTAATAATAATTTTTGGATATTAATACTTAAATTGTTTTGTAATTACTATTTTTATTAGTCGTTATTGTCGAGATTAGACGATTAACGAGAAAACCCTTTAAACTGAATTTACAGATTCTGGAAAATTTATTTTTCTAGAGAGAATTTCCAAAAATGTATTTTAGCTATTTTAAATAATTTTTGTACTATTTATCGAAGCCTTTAAATGATAGTATTCATTTTTGAACAAAATTACGATTTATTGTTAAAATGCTCCGTTTCAGTTAAATGAATCAGTTTTCCAGCAATTTTGAAAATATTGAAGTCTGAAACTTTATGAGTTAAATCACCCCTTATCATATTCTAAATTTGTTTAAATGTTTAATAAATAAAAGACGTTAAATGATTTATTTTGACATTTGCCGTAAAATCCTATTTATGTTGTTTTGTCAAAATTAATAATAATTAGGGAATTTTAGTTTTATAAATTTTGGAAACACCCTAATTAGTAGTATTAAAATGTTTAAGACATTTTTAATCATTTTATAAACACTTGTACCACATTTCAGTAATTTATAAACCTGATTGTTTTCATTTTAACAATTAATATCGTTAAGGCCGAAAGTATTAGTTTTAAAAATCTATATTAATTATTAAAAATGTTGTGTTAGTATGACCTAATATGTTTGATACTTTGATATGATTCTATTTTTAGAATGTTTTCTAAAATAGAAAGTTTCATCTTTTAGAATATAATGATTACTCCTTTTATCTCCATATTGTTTATAATGATTATATCTTTTGAATATTGATGATGGTTTTGTTTTGGAGTTATGGAATAAGGACAAGTGTGAGGTTTAGAGTAATATATATTCTGTGGTTTATGTTTTTGCCATCAACTATAAGGTTAGTGTATCAGGAATCGGTACATTAGTTGTTGAACCGGGTGACAGGTATCCCGGGAGTTGTGTACATTTTAGCCTTAAACTTAGGCCTCGCAGTAACTCGCCGTCATAAGTTGAACTGGGTGACAGGTAATCCCAAAATGGCTGTGCATTGCCTTAAACTAGGGTCACGCATTTATAAGCTGTCGCCCTATTATGGTTGAGTCAACTAGTTAGAGATCGAAGTTTGATTTGTTTTAACTAGGTTCTTGAAACTAGTTTCTAGTATTCTCCTAGTGAAAGTTTAGTCTTCGATACTAATTCTATCCATAACGCCATTTTGAATACTTTTATTATTATCGATATATTTTGGTTTGCAAGTTGGAAAATATTTGAAGTTTTCTTCTGAAAACTTGTTTTGATTTTATTGTTCCAATATTTTAAGTTTTTCCGAAAGCTTATTTTTATTATGATGTTTCAATGTTTTCTATTTTTACTATCTTCATATAATAGTAATTACAGTTTTAAAATCTTGTAATATGACTGGGAGAACGTCATCGTTGCTCCTCACTGATTGTGGTTGTTATATTTTTAACATGGCAGGTATATATGTGTTTCCTTTCGGGTGGGCTAGCGAGTAGTTACGGATCGCTGATTAATAATTTTTGTACTATGGAACCTTTTTATGGATTGTTTTTATTTTAACCATTTTTATTCAATGACTTATGTATTGACTTACCATTTTTATTTAATCAAGACATAGGTACAGTGTGTTATAATCTCACATCTAAAGTGTTTCCACCATTGTATTGCGCTAGATTTATGAGGGGATTATATTTAGTATCAGAGCATCATTGCTCCCAATGCTTACACCTGAAATTAGGGAAAATACCAGTAAATTATTTAAACGGTAAATAAAAATATTACTAGGATTGGGTAGAAACAAATAAAGACTTGTTAAGTTTTTCCTGTTCCTAAAACTCAATGATTAGCATTGAATATTTGTTTTATATGTCAAAGAAGATGATGAGTGGACAAGATGTTGACGTGATGCTGCTCCATATTAGTACGAGACCTACATAGCACTCTCAACGCCTGATGACTCGAGTAGATAACATCGTGCTCCAAGAAATATACAAATGGTGACTTTGTAGCCCTAATTCAGTCTTCTCAAGCTACAGATGATCAAGAGTAGATTCCAGTTCCATTACGGTGCAGCAACCTCAGATGTGAAATCACTTTGTATCCAGATGGAGCGTCCCAATACTAGTGTGCTTGTTCTTCTACTTGAAGTTGAAGAAATCCAGCAAGTTCCCTTGTGAATTTCGGAGGCCCGCAGATTCTCCTCTAGTTTAAGACCTTAATTTTCTAGGATCGTTGATTCTTTTCTTTCATCTTTCACGCTCTGCTTCTTTCAATCCTTCTCTTATATATTTTCATCTTCATTCTATGGTGAATCCTTGTTCTATTCTTCTAATTTTACCATCTCCCTCTTGAGATTCTTTGGTTAGAGCGAAATCTATCTTAGTGAACCTTTTGGAAGTTAAAGATGTTTGAGGTTTAAGCAACTCCTTCTCACATGGTTTGAGAATTGTGAGTTGAACCCTATTTTCTATGTAAGCGAGAAATTCTGGAGGAATAATTTGAATGGTATTAGTTGATTAATGGAATTAATATTGTACCTTAGAGATTGATCAACCTTGGGTTATAAATTACTTGATCATACAGAGGACTTAGAGTTGAGTAAATTTTTGGATAGTGAGAGTATATCATATTTTGATCGATGGATATCTAGTACCTAACCTAGAACTGAACTAAGTGTATCTGGTTATATTTCTTTGGGATTCATACCTATTGTTGACTTAAAGGACTAGTCGTGGACTTTTGAGATCATAGATCATCATTAAGAGTTTTAGCCTGAGTGATGTGGTGCCCTTACTGGTTTTCATTAATGTTGTTAGAAATTTTGGTCGGCATAGATTGTCCTTATTTCTTAAGGAATAGATCGTTGATCGTTGATGTAAGTTTGTAACCTACGAATTTTGGAGTTGACTGACCTAAATTTGGATAGATCATTGTTAACCTTGAAGAAGAGAGCATCTTGCACAATTAGAGGTTAATTTAATGTCAATCATCTTGATGGTATTTATGGTTTAGAACCCTTAGACCAACGATATTTTGGTTTCGTTGAGTTATTTAAACATTTTGTGGTTTCACCGTTGCAATTTGAAAATTTAATGGAATTCTCAGAAACCTTAGTTGAATGACGTGTTTGAAAATGTGAGTATCTGTCGTTACATGTCAAGCTGAGTGTGTTTAAAGTTTAGCGTACGTCCCTAACCTTTGTCTATTTGTGGTGCTAAGAACATGTTGGTATGATCACTTTTGAGGACTTAGTGCCAGAGCATTGTTAAATTGGTGGATCTTGTTTAATGTTCCTTACTCGAGAAAATTACAGTATACCTCGAGATCAAACCTTATGAGCTTTGAATTTATGAGCTTAGCGATTATGAATTTGAGTATGTTTTGATAACCGTTGGAATCTTAATTAATGAATTTGTCTAAATCATTTGTGAATTCCTACCGTACTAATTGAAAGATTATATAAGTATGTAAGACTTAATTTTAAAGGTTGTGGCAGTTGATAATTTTGGAGGTTGTGAATTGAGTAGGACCACCTAGTACCGATATTAGACTTAGTATTATTTGATGGGAATGAGAAATCCGTGTTTGTGGGAGTCGTGGTAGGAATCTCGAGATGATTAATTTCTTCTATAATCCTTGAGAGCTCTATTTGACTCTCAACTCCGTCCTCCTTTCCACTTCTCTTGAATTCTGTTACCGCAACTGCTGCTAATCCCTTCGACCTTTATCGATTTTGAAAACTCTTATTTTAATTTATTGTTTATCCTTGTTCTATTTATCCGTTAACCATTTTGGGAACTCCCTATTTTATAAAAAGTTTAACAAGTAAAAAAAATGGATTATCGTAAAATTTTAACATTTTGAATTATAATTTTTAATTGTGAAACTCCCCATTTTGTAACATGTTTGACTTAACTTAAAACTTTTCGGATATCATGAAATTTAACATTTTTTTTATAATTTAAGAATTTTATACTTCACTTTTGTTTTATCTTTGCTTTATATTTATATTTAGATTTGTTTCAAAATGTCTTAATAATTTATTCTAAATTATTTCTAAATTATTTCAATTTTTTATTTTTAAGAGATCGGAATTTTATGAAGACTTTCATATTTCCAAATACTTCAATCTCTACAGGATTATTATGTAAAACATTTTAACATTGTCGAAATTATTTTGTATGTTCAAGTTTGATAACATTTTTGAAAACTTTCGTAATTACTTTGATAACATTTTTGAAATTTTAACATTTTGAAATTAGTCTTCATTTTATTGTGGGTGGACTTTTGAATCTGTTATTGAAAATTTTTGACGACTGGTTCGATTTTTACTAACTACAAAATTTCTTAATCAGATTGTTTTACTATTGTTTTGAAAATGTTTTAGTTACCCTATTTCCTTCAAGCTCGTTTACAAATGCTATTTAGCGTCACTATTTAATCAAATAAACTTTACTTTACGATTTAATTAATTTAGAAGATTTTAAATTCCGGGTAGCTTACCCCAATTCCTCTTGGAATTAATATTTGCATTCGATTTCGTATCACTTTGAAAGTTGTAAAATTTTCTTTTAAACCAAATTTTTATGCAAAATTTGTATCCTCGTCTTTTTGAGTGGGGTAATCTTGATTTCTTTATGCTTATTCTTAATTTCGAGGATGAAACTTTCTTTTAGTGGGGAGGATTGTAACACCCGCTATTGTCCTAGCGACGTTAATTATGCTGTTGTGCCTTCGTCATGACTCTGTGTCAATTTCGCCTTCTGTTTCCTTCATCTTTCTGAATTCTTATTATTTTGAGTCAAATATTATTTATTTTCATTAAAAGATTTTAATTATTTTATTTTTCAATCAGAAATCTATTGATTAAGAAATAAACTATTCATTTATTTCAAGAAGAACTCAATTTTTCTACGAACTATTGTTTTAAGCTTGGATTGAAGTTATTTATATTTTTAAAAATGACCAAACATATTTATATAATATTTCCAAGTAAGAAATGTTTTTATTTACGAAAATTTAGCTTTTAATGATTTTGTTACGAAGTTTCATAAATAATTATTTTCTAATGCGAGGTTCACTCAAATTGCTTTGAAACGCTTTTACTAATTTTAGGATTCTTATTTTTAAGCAACTACAACTAAAAGGAGGCTCTTTTGGACTATTTTGGACCGTGACCCCTTGTTCCACACCTCATCTACATTTTTAAACACTCCATTTTTATAATTGATAAACATGTAAATATTTTTATCCTTCTTATTTAATTTGATGACTCATACAAACTTTTCAATCCCCTTGGCGCATCATCTTTGGGCGTGTATTACTTGTGCATGGTGCCTCATTTTCATCAATTTTAAGACTCCATTCATTCTAAAACTTTTTACAATTTTTTTTGTTTTTCATTCAACCACATTAAACAAAAATACTCCTCATTTCCTTCATTTGGCCATGTTTTCCAGCAGTATTTTCCAGCCAAGTTTTGTCTCAAATCGAGTCTTAATCGTCTCATTTCTATCTCCAAATTAATCGTTATTCCGTTTCTTCGTTAAGGTAATAATCGATGTTATTTCTGATCGTTATTTACCTTGATTCTTTTAGTTTTCGCATGGTATTTTTGTACCATGTTTTTCGTGTATTGAAGAATTCTTGGACGACCCCGAAGAAGACAAATTTATCGTACACTCGGATTTGGATTGAAGGTAACGTCGATGTTACTCGGTATTGCTTGATTTTATTTGTGTAATTGCATGTATATAATTATAATTTTATTTTGACAAATATATGTATGTCACAAAATTAGATGTCCAGAATTTTAAAATCGTAAAATTTTCATGTTTCTGTAATTTTATCGCTCTTACGAGATTAACGATTAAACTGTTTTATTATTTTATAAAATCATAATATTCGGCCAAAACAAATAAAATCTGAATATATTCTATAAAAATTATGTTTTTGATGATTTTTGATAATTTTGTATTTTTCTGATATTTTAAGTATCGATTATTGAATTATCACCGTTTTCGGACAAAAACGATTAAAAGCTGATTTTTAGTTCTAGCACTTAAACATTTTATTTTAATCTAAAAATTGACATGGACAACCTTTCTGATGAAAAAGAAGTTTCTGATTTTTTTTATAATTTTTCAGAATTGTTAAGTGGGTGAGTTAATTCGTCACTTTAAATCGTCGTTTATCGTTAAAACCGTGTTTGTCATTTTAATCCCCAATTTCTAATTTTTGTTTTGGATTTGGAAAAAGAAAATGTTCCTGATAGTTCTTGATAAAAATGTATTTTTATAATTTTTAGTGCTTTAATAAATTATTAGGAACGACAGGTTTTATTAAGAGAATCGTTAATTGTGGAAACGGGTTTTAAAAGACGGTTTTGTTGGAATTTGTGAAATCTGGAAAAAATGATAGTTTCTGGAAAATCATAATTTTTAAGATTAATAATTTTTGGATATTAATACTTAAATCGTTTTGTAATTACTATTTTTATTAGTCGTTATTGTTGAGATTAGACGATTAACGAGAAAACCCATTAAAAATAAAGTTTACAGATTCTAAAAAAATTATTTTCTAGACAGAATGTCTAAAAATGTATTTTAGCTATTTTACATAATTTGTGTACTATTTATCGAAGCCTTTAAATGATAATATTCATTTTTGGACAAAATTATGATTTATCGTTAAAATGTCCCGTTTCAGTTAAATGAACCATTTTTCCAGCAATTTTGAAAATGTTGAAATCTAAAAAGTTATGATTTAAATCACTCCTTATCATATTCTAAATTTGTTTAAATGTTTGATAAATAAAAGACGTTAAATGATTTATTTTTGACATTTGCCGTAAATTCCTATTTATGTTGTTTTGTCGAAATTATTAATAATTAGGGAATTTTAGTTTTATAAATTTTGGAAACACCCTAATTAGTAGTATTAGAATGTTTAAGACATTTTTAATCATTTTAAAAACACTTGTACCACTTTTCAGTAATTTATAAACCCGATTGTTCTCATTTTAACAATTAATATCACAAAGTATTAGTTTCATAAATCTATATTAATTATTAAAAATGTTGTGTTAGTATGACCTAATATGTTTGATACTTTGATACGATTCTATTTTTACAAAGTTTCCTAAAATAGAATGTTTCTTCTTTTAGAATATAATGATTACTCTTTTTATCTCCATATTGTTTATAATGATTATATCTTGTGAATATCACTGATGGTTTTGTTTTGGAGTTATGGAATAAGGACAAGTATGAGGTTTAGAGTAATATATATTCTGGGGTTTACATTTTTGCCATCAACCATAAGGCTAGTGTATCAGGAATCGGTACATTATTTGTTGAACCGGGTGACAGGTATCCCGGGAGTTGTGTACATTTTAGCCTTAAACTTAGGTCTTGCAGTAAGTCGCCGTCATAAGTTGAACTGGGTGACAGGTAATCCCAAGAGGGGTGTGCATTACCTTAAGCTAGGGTCACGCATTTATAAGTCGCTGCCCTATTATGGTTAAGTCGACTAGTTAGAGATCGATGTTTGATTTGTTTTAACTAGGTTCTCCAAACTAGTTTTTAGTTTTCTCCTAGTGAAAGTCTAGCCTTCGACACTGATTTTATCCATAACGCCATTTTGAATACTTTTACTATTATTGATATATTTTGGTTTGCAGGTTGGGAATATATTTGAAGTTTTCTTCTGAAAACTTGTTCTGATTTTATTGTTCCAATATTTTAAGTTTTTCCAAAAACTTATTTTTATTATGACGTTTCAATGTTTTCCGTTTTTACTATCTTCATATAATAGTAATTACAGTTTTAAAATCTTGTAATATGGCTGGGAGAACGTCGTCATTGCTCTTCACTGATTGTGGTTGTTATGTTTTTAACATGACAGATATATGTGTTTCCCTTCGGGTAGGCTAGCGAGTAGTAACAGATACTGCTTCGCTGATTAATAAGTTTTGTACTATGGATCATTAAACCCTTTTTATGGATTGTTTTTATTTTAGCCATTTTTATTCAATGGCGTATGTATTGACTTACTGTTTTTATTCAATCAAGACATAGGTACAGTGTGTTATAATCTCACATCTACAGTGTTTCCGCCACTGTATTGCGGGATTTATTAGGGGATTACAACATGTGAATTTGAGAGGTTCATCACTTTTATGAGGTAAATTTCTTTCACATGCATACTTTTCGGCAAATATGTTTTCATAATCACATTGCTTTTCTTATTAAATATCTCTTCCAGTCTCAGTAAAAACTTTGCAAAATTCCCCTTTCTTTGTATCAGCAGATGAAGTTGGGGCCGTGGAAGCACAGTTACTAGTCCTTGTGATTATATCAGGATTATCCAACTATCTACAAGGTATTTTCAGTATTCTCTTGGGTTTACTACATTTTCCCTTTGGAGCATCCACAAGTTACTCCGTATTTGAGAAACTAATTTTCATATTATTGAAGGAGTTATGTCCACTGTCCTACGGATTAACCCGCTTAAGTCTATGTATCCGATATGCCTTGCTAGAGGTCGATGTCGGGTTGACATATAAATGAGTTACGTGTCTGGTAGTCTTAAGTGGGCCCATTGGGTCACACACAATGTGTACGGGATATTATTAATATATATCGATATATTAAATATATCGGGTCAGTAGTAATACGGACCCAGCTGCGTTGTCAGGTTATGGTAATTAGAATTATACTAATAATCTAATTATGGTAATTAGAGTTATAGTAATAACCTAATTCTAGTTTCTCATCTCCTATATAAGGAGGATCATATGATGAACCAACCTATGGAATAAAGAGTACTGACTCATATTATATTCGTCTTATAAAGAGTTATAAGAGATATAGAGAGAAGTTGTGAGACGGTCTCACGTACCTTTATACTAGCATATACGCCGCAGTTCCGTACCCGTGTGGATACCAAAGGAGGCATCACGTTTGGGGTGCTTTATTCTGTCCGTGGAGATTATTTATTCTGTCCGTGGAGATTATTTATTCTTGTCCGTGAAGATTATTTATTCTGTCCGTGGAGATTATATATATTTCTGGGTTTATTATACTTCTTATTAATACGCTATTCCGCTGCAAATAAGGTATAATTGTTATCCCTCTTCTTTTGTCTTTTCGGTTAATACTCGTAACAGGTCCTTGGGTTTAAGGGTTGTAACCCTACAGTGGTATCAGAGCCTCTGTTACGTAGTATTAATCAGATTGACGTGAATCTATGTCTCATAATTGGTTATGAGGGATTCTATTGCGTATTAATTTGATTTTATTTTCCGTCCCGAGAATTGTTCTCACTGTTTTATTAATCTCATGAGTTGATGATGTTGTACGCGAATTATGTCAAATAAGCATGTTTATGAATATGCAAGTCAACTTTTCGTTCATGTTTAGGGTTTGTCTTGTGAATTTAATCGGTTAAACTCTAAAATTGACTCGTAAAATTAATTTAAGATCTAATATTGATTATTTTTAATTTAATTGCCCTAAATTAGTCCACTATAACCCAAATTACTTTGTTGACGATGAGACTAATTGGATTAGTCAAGATTCGATTGAAATTTGGAACATAAAATTACTAGAATTTAATGTTGACGATGAGTCCTAATAAGATTAAGACAAGACCCGTTTTAATAATGGTGGGGACGGAACGAAACAAGGTCAACCCGGTCGACACGAGTGTGACTCGATCGGAACGGGTGTGACTCGGTTGGCACGAGTATGACTCGGTAGATACGGGTGTGTCCCGGTTGGAACGGGATGACCCGGGTGGCAAAGATTTGACCAAGACGACACAATATTTACTCGGACGACATGGTGTCGGGTCGAGCGACATTTTTAAGAAAAATCGTTTTCTTGCGTTTGTGTGTTGATTATGAATCAAACATAGATTACACTTTATTTTTCCGATTCAATGAAAAATTAGTTTTCTAAATTGGCTAAATAATGTTTTGCATTTTAATTATCATATTGTCATAAATAGATCGGGAAAAGAGTTTCTCGAGTCCTAATTGATTTTGATGAATTGTTCATCTATATGACAATTATAAGTTGCAGATCGATTGTGAATCGAGTTTTGTATATCCGTTCAATTTTTCCGGGTGGGAAATTGTTCCTCGTAGTTGGAAAAATGAAAGATATTTGTGAAATTGTTCAAACCGAATTGTAATATGATTATAAGTCAAAATATGGTATCTTTTAACTTGTTTTATGCACAAATCACTAGTAACAATTGAATTATTATGTCATATGATGCATGATTTTTATTGTTTGAGACTTGTGACTTGTGTGCCTAGAACTGATAGATCGTCTTGTAAGTTGACCTAGCAGCATGTTTAGGACCCATATGCATTTAATCCCTCACACAAATATTAAGTATTGCCTTTCCAGAATTGACCACTACAACAATTTCATATCATTGGTTGAAGTGACTGCCTAAGCGGTGCTTTGCCGATGTGTGTGGACTGAGTAGGTGGGTAACGGTTACCCACAGGTTCAGTCTGGTTTGCTTAACATTGCTATCAAGTCGGACTTGGACTTTGAGGCAAATAGTTGGTGTCATATGATGACTAATTCCGACGAACCAAGAATTACATATTGATGTAATTGACAATGTTGTTGTCTACCTTTACTTTTGGAGCTTGAGCAGTGAGCCCAAGTTCACTTGAGCGACAAAAGGTTTAGGATCTTGGAATATTATGCGAACTTGAGGGTAGTTTTCATGATTTTATCTTAAAATTGTTTAAGATTATTAATATTAATTATCGTTTTACTTTGCATATACGTATAATTGTAATTTAGTCACCATTATCACATTTATTAAAGATGAGTTTGAATTGTTCAACCTCATCGATTGGTATCTTAAGAATTGTTCTCAAAATTAGAGATACGGATTTTGTCCTTGTGAAGGATAATTCCGACAAATTATCACCAATGTTAATGTACAGTATGGACTGTATAATTAGAGTCATGAAGATGATTATAAGTACCAAAATTAATTGTTTCAATAAAGGGAACCGTTCCCATTAAGTGAGAAAATATTGAAGATGATCTAATTAATCCGTGTCATATGATGACGTGATTATATTAATAATCAGGAAATTTTGGATGCCTCTTTCTAAAGAATTAGGAATTGAAATCGTTTCAATTTGTCCTAAGTTTAGGTCACTTTATTATGAATAAACATGTGACTTAATAAAGTTTCTCACCTTTTAGCCTGAGATGTTAAAAGACGGTTGAACATTGTATCAAGAAGGCAAATAATACTAATGTTCTATGAGTTCATTAAAAAAAATTGCTTCAGATAATGATTAATGAATCTAAGATGTTGGTTAAAGTAAGGGAAGAATAATTGTTATCATACCCAAACTTGTTGCCAAATTTAGATTAGGTACGATTTTATTAGTCATTAATGTAATGACAAATATTGGACATTGGTAGATAGTTTCTAGAAGTGTCTAGAAAATCTGCAAATCAATTGAAGTATGACTTCTGGTGTGTATGTTACTAGAGTAATTGTTACTTTCATTCTACTGTTTTGGTATAAGATACCAAATGCAACTAATACATTGTGGATGTGATGGTTCAAAGAGGGTGGAATAATGGTATATAAGTGAAGTGTTTTATGATGAAATGAACAAATGTTGTTGTTTCATATATAAAAGGAAAATTACTTAATTTTACCATAAAGCTGAATACTGGAATTGAATAATTGTTATTCTTGTACTAGTCATAAGCAAGAATATTGATTCTGTTTCATGTATGGGCATGAAAAGTTTTGATAAAAGTAGAACAAGTGTTGCTCTATACCTTGCAAGAATATGAGGTACAATAATTGTTGAGCTCTACATGATTGTTGAGCTCTACATTCCTAGTAGTGAATGCTTTTATTTATAACATAACGATCAAAAGGTTCAAGTCCCATGACTCAAGTTTTACCTATTATGGCATAGTCCTTAATCCATGAGACAAGAAACATAAGAATAAGTTTCATAATGATGAAATTATAAACCTTATTGATAAGGATCAAGTGAGGTAAATGGATCTTGTTTAGATGGATAAATGACATTACAAGTGACTCCTATTAATTGTAGTGGGAGTTTTAACTAGTGATGTTGCAAAATGGGTAACGTGTATGGTTTTGTTCATTTGATGAATTTTGAAATTGAATGCTTTGAAATGTTCAAGGTACAAGATCAACTTGATAAGTTGATACGAGTTGTTCGATATAATTGAAACAGGGAGGAATTAACTAAAAGATTGTGATCATTTTAGAAGTAGTGAAAAGTGTTTCAAACTACATCGAACCATATTTGATATGATTTGGTCTATGATGAGTTATGCAGATTTTATTGACTGTTTAGAAAGTTATGCACTATAAAAGTCTTTGTACAATGTTGATGAGATTGTCCATGTATGTCGAAGAATAGACACCATATGAGATATGGATTGAAATGTTCTAAAATAGTCTTTTCTTAATTATCAAGTCTTAAAGTTTAAAGAAAATTGTCTTCTAGAACTTAGACTGAATTATGACTTGTGTTTTATTAGGGATATTATGTTAAATCTACGAACCATCCAAAGAACAAAAGTGTTTTGTTGCATGGAGTGATATGTTTTTTTAAAGATATGTGATTTCTAATAGAAACAGTGGGAGTAGAATCGACCTTGAAAGTGTTCAGGATTAATAGGTGTTCTCTACAACTGTTGAAGAGGATATTGATGCATCCATGAAAAGTCATGATCATCTTACCTATGATGAAACAATAATGGGCAAAGACTCCAAAAGTCACATAAAATCTAATAGATTCTATATACCATAACTACCAAGTATAGACTATGGTTAAATGGGCTTTATAGTGAAGAATAGTCTTCAATATAAAGACGATGTAGATTGATATAAGAGTATCTATGAAACATAGTTGGTAGTTAAGGATTGAGCTCATAGTAATGACTATGGAAAAACCTTCTTACAACATTATGCTTAAGTCTATTAAGATTGATTTAGCATTTTGAATGTCATCACTCATTATGATGAGTTTTGGACATATATATGTGAAATACATTTCTTGAAAGGGATGAAATATGATGTGTGTGCGACGCATCGTATGAATTTCATATTATTAAAGTTGCTAGACAAATGTGAATGATCCAATTTGATTGGAGCAAGTATTATGGAGCAAGTATCTTCGTTCTCAATGTGGTAATTCAAATATGTTTGTTTTCCACTGAGACGAAGAGAGACAAAGTGTGTACAAGAGGCTAGTGGGAGTGCATTCATCGTTATGATTTGGTATGTAAGTGACATACTTCTCTAACTAAACGACATTTGATTGCTTTAGTCAATGAGACTTGGCAAGAAAGTTGTTCATTATGTGCTTGTGTGACGAGTAGATACTAATCTGGTGAGTGTCACTAGAATGCTATCTAAGAATTGTTCCTTTGCGCTTGAGAAGCAAAAAGGGAATTATTTAAGAGATGCGCATGATGTGATAAGCGAATTGTTGTAAACAAGTTACAGCGATTCATATTTCCAAATAGACAAAGATGACATACATGAAATTGTTATCTCAGTATGTATATTTTGTTTTGGATGAGAAGTTGTATGTTGGAACGGTTCCAGAGGACAACTTTGTGGCTAGTATTATAACTAAAGTTAGTGTTCTATTACTTTTGAAGCAAATAGACGTTTGATTACGAATTAAGCACACACTCAACTTTAAAGTTTATGAAGCAATTTGTTGCATATGAAACTAACAGTTTGCCTTAATTGAGAGAAGGTAGATTGGTCATATGCTTGTAAATAACCGATACAAATGTTGTATGTCCCGAAACCTCCTCTACATAAAGATCATATTGATTATGATCGGTATAAGACACATGAGCGAGTGGTCTTAGTACTTTTAGAGGTGTTTGGTTTAGTGGGAGTTATTTCGATAATTGATATAGGTATGACATATTGTCATTTGGTTAAAGTAACCGAGTTTTGTCCCTAAATAATTTACATTGATGAAATAGATCACTAAGTACGTGACTTAGTCTTGGAACTCTATTTGGATGATGTAATTATTTTGTCTCTAGTCAGGGTATTACGTTGGGATATTTGAATACCCTTAAATGACTAGTGTGTGAGTTGATTGATGACTAAGTTCCTTGAGTTATAGGTATTGAGATACTAAATCAGGCACACGGGTGTATGTTAAGAACATGCATTAGACAGACCCGCCGAAAAGGATTTTACTAAGATTTCGCTTAGTGTCAGTAAAGTTCTTTGCAAGTTATGAACTTGTACGGTCTTTAGACCTGAGTCTTCGACTATTCTGTACATGTGATGTGTATGCTTTGATACACATTATCATTAATTATGGAGTATTCAATTATATTTTAGTCGGAAAACTAGCTACTTTAAACAGATCACAAATGTATATGTATATATACCTCGGGAGCAAGGTGCTTGCAGTGACCACACCTAGAGCAACCAATAATGAAGGAAGGGTAAGAGATACACCTTTGTATGGTAACGGAAGAAATTATATTTGTAAAATAAAATGGGTGACTTTGTCTCGACTCCACCCGAATTTCAAATCCATATCCAACGTCAGCTGTGAAAGGGGGCTATGGATGGTTATTGGGCATGCATGGATCATGTGATAGGATGTTGTTAGACAAGAGGGGATTTGCTCTTCCTTTATTGAAGGGAATGTATTGTTTCTTGGCCACTCGAAGAGTGTGACTTGTGCAAATGCATGGCCGCGCTCAGATAGGATGATTGTCATCTATCTGCTCTTTTAACAAGTCAACTCAAAGATTCGAGTAAAAGATTGAGATATGTGAGGATGACACTTCTTCTTACCTCATTCTCAATCGAAGACAATAGTAACAAAGAGACTTAACGCCGTTCTTGAGAGGACATGTACAAGTGGGAGACTGAAGGAGTTATGTCCACTGTCCTACGGATTAACCCGCTTAAGTCTATGTATCCGATATGCCTTGCTAGAGGTCGATGTCGGGTTGACATATAAATGAGTTACGTGTCTGGTAGTCTTAAGTGGGCCCATTGGGTCACACACAATGTGTACAGGATATTATTAATATATATAGATATATTAAATATATCGGGTCAGTAGTAATACGACCCAGCTGCGTTGTCAGGTTATGGTAATTAGAGTTATACTAATAATCTAATTATGGTAATTAGAGTTATAGTAATAACCTAATTCTAGTTTCTCATCTCCTATATAAGGAGGATCATATGATGAACCAACCTATGGAATAAAGAGTATTGACTCATATTATATTCGTCTTATAAAGAGTTATAAGAGATATAGAGAGAAGTTGTGAGACGGTCTCACGTACCTTTATACTAGCATATACGTCGCAGTTCCGTACCCGTGTGGATACCAAAGGAGGCATCACGTTTGGGGTGCTTTATTCTGTCCGTAGAGATTATTTATTCTGTCCGTGGAGATTATTTATTCTTGTCCGTGAAGATTATTTATTCTGTCCGTGGAGATTATATATATTTCTGGGTTTATTATACTTCTTATTAATACGCTATTCCGCTACAAATAAGATATAATTGTTATCTCTCTTCTTTTGTCTTTTCGGTTAATACTCGTAACAGGTCCTTGGGTTTAAGGGTTGTAACCCTACAATTATGACTCTCACTAATTGAGTGGAAGATGCTATCTCTCGGTAAACATAATGATGTTAAGTAGAAATTGTTATTGTGGTGTGAGACGGTTTATGCATATGAAAGGTGAGAGGAATAGTGAGCCAAAATTATAAATTAAAAAAGAAACACAAACTGGCACTCCAAATGTCCCACTCAAGTCTCAAGAGTCTCAAGTCTGGAAGTGTTGTGTGTATTTTCCCAAACAACACAACAAAACACAAAACCGGTTTTCATCACTTTATTTTATATGGAGTGGTCTCTTTGATCAATGGATAGCAGCAGTTGAATCCTCAATTATCATCATCCATCATTCATTCATAAATTTCACACAACACATAGGAGCGATATATTTTCCAATTTTTCTTGTCCAGATGAAATAATTACAATTCGTTTTTTGAAGGAGGAATGTATTTAATTTGGCAATGAAGTGTTATGCAACAAGCACTTGATTTGGATATACTCGTTATTTATTTTCCATTTTTCTATATGCTCTTTATGCTATCATCCTTCTGTGAGCAATACGTCTAAAAGAAATTATAAAATATTTTCTTAATAATTAAATGTTGACACTTTTTTCCGTCAATGTTAGGACTAACATTTTTTTTCTTTACACACATTAGTGTCAACCTTTGAAATTTTGACACATAAAGCGTCAGCAATCTTGACACCATAAAGTGTCGTCTTAAACTCTTTTCACAAGAAAGTGCCTAAAAGCGTCAAAAATTCCTAACGACCCATAATCCGATGCTTTTGTAAAGCGTTGAGAATCGAAGGGATTTGTAGTAGTGATTGTAATACGGTAGCGAAGGGGAAAGTCGAGTAAAACTGTCTCCAACTTCGATTGGATAGGATTGACAATGCGGGATCTGATTTCCATGTCTGGCCCTAAAGGTTAGGGGGTATCCTGTGGAGCTTTAATCCTCAAAATTCCAGATTGTCTCTTAGCCTAGGTCTCGAGAAGGTCTTGAGGGTTGTAATAATGTGGGAAGGCTAAATGTGGTGTTAGCTTACCAGCCTGATTGTCACCCTTCGATTTGATGGTATGGATATTAATAATTCTGGAGTTGACCGTACCCTGGTCAAGGGCTTTTCATTTGAGTTGACCGTACCCCGCACGGTCAAGGGATTTTCATTTAGGTTGACTGTTTAACCTCGGTCATGGGTGATTTTTTTAGAACTCTTTTTGATGATGGTCTGCTTTTTCTGTTTTTGCCCTTTTGCTTTTGCTTTTCTTCCGTTTTCTTTCTCTAGCCATTTTTCTTATGGGCTTTCACGTTTTTTTATCACGTCTATCCCTCCTATGGTGTTGGCAATAACCATGAGTATTCCCGACTTTACAATATTTATCTGCGGGATCTAAGGTTGGGCCTATCGGTTGGGGCCTTTAGAGCTATACTTTTGTAAGCATAGTTGGTATCTATGTGAGTTAACACTCGCGGTGGAGTACTCTACAGTAAGTAGATAGTTTGGATCTTGGTATTTGTCAACATAATTCCGAGTAAGCCTTGTGGAAAGATCGTCCCAAGTTGGGTATTTCTTGGCATCGACTATACAGAATCACGATGTTGCTCTTTGTTCTTATTTTTTGTCATACTAACGCCTAAGGTAGTGATTGGTCGGTCATATTGGAGGGGTGTTTTTTTGTGGGGAATGGCTTCCCTACCATCTTGAACCCAAACTAGAAGACTTCCTTGGTTCGTCAAAGGATTCGATACCGCTCATGCTAAGGGTAGTTATGTGGCTTTTTATACCAGACATGGATTAGGTAAAGGGAAACACGGGTCTCGGTTCCCTACAGTCATTACAGTGTGCCCGTAATAGTCACGTGCGTGTGCTCACAGTGTATGATGGTGTTCATCATGTTCTCATAAACACATTAAGAAATCACATAAAAAAGATAGAATATCGAAAAGTTGGTTTTATTGAGTTGGAAAAGAGGACAGAATAAAGACGACTTTGACTCTGACTGAAGAATTGAAAGACATAAAATCCCAGACTCAAACTCAAACTCGAATTTAAATCAAATCCGGACTCTCGGATGCCCGGCTGGTAGATTGGATGCTCCGGTCATTGGGCCCTGCATAGTCCATGAGGTGTTTTGCATCCCCAATGAGCGATAATGCTTCCAGAACAGGTGTCCTCCCGGCTTCGAGGAAATCTTGGATGAGGTGCTTCAATTTCCAGCATTTTTCTGTATCGTGTCCCCTTTCCACATGGAATTGGCAGTAGTGGTCAGCATTCCAAGCTTTGGAACGGTTAATTGGAGGTGCGTCGGCTGTTGGGTCTATTGGCAGTATCAAGCCCTTCGACGTTAACCTTTGGAAAGCAACAGCGTAGGACATATCCAAGCTGGTTCTCAATTTTCGGAGAGGTGACTTGAGGGTTATCTCTATCGGTCTTGCCATTTTGGTGGTACCGAAAATTTTCGTAGGAGTTTTCACCTTTTAGAAATCTTGGTTGGGTGATTGACTGCCCTTGTAACACCCCGGCCCAATCCTAGGACCGGAAATGTTAACTGCGGTAGCCCGCCAGGCTTTGTACTGGTCCCACAGACCAACACGAGTCCTTTCCAGCACATTTTTTCCTCACTCATGCGCATCCCGGAAACCTTCCCAGGAGGTCACCCATCCTAAGATTGCTCCCAGTCAAGCACGCTTAACTGCAGAGTTCTTATCATGGGCAAACCAGAAAAGAAAGTGCACTTTGTTCATATGAGTAGTACTTCAAATCCTTTTAAGCAAAGCTCATAAATAGGACATCTTCAATCAATGTGGGGTGTTTCAATCACTCCCACTTGAAGAACGCAACGTCCTCGTTGCGCCTGGCAGCATAACCGCTGACCCAGAATCCACCCCCGCTAGGTGCCAAATGCACGGTCGCAGGGTTGCTCTGATACCATTTGTAACACCCGTTCTAGTTGTGTTAAACGAGATCGGGTTTTAGCAAGATTGTAATCCCCTAGAAATTCTAACGCAATACAATGGCGGAAACACTGTAGAGTTGAGATTAAAAAATATTGACAAACAATATCTTAATAAAAGAAATG
This sequence comes from Agrostemma githago, assembly GCA_958450325.1. Lineage (NCBI taxonomy): Eukaryota > Viridiplantae > Streptophyta > Magnoliopsida > Caryophyllales > Caryophyllaceae > Agrostemma > Agrostemma githago. The sequence continues at coordinate 38,350,254 of OY288242.1, forward strand.
GTAAATCAATACAAATGCACTTTTTACAAAAGGCCTAAAAGAAAATTCTCCAAACAGGTTTATACAAACCATAAGTAAACTTGAATGAAGAAACAGTAGGATCCACGCTACTCGCTAGCTCACACCCAAAACCCAACAACAAATACCTGTCATATTACATAACAGCCACATCAGTGGGGAGTAACTCAGACGTTCTCCCAGCCATATTATATCATATGGAAAATAATAGTATTAACATATCAAAATATATTAAAATGGATAACATTAAAATGATATGACGAAAATAAGTTTTCGGAGAAACTTAAAACATTTGCCAACCTTCACGTCAAAACCAATCGATAATAATAATATTTAAAAATGGTGTTATTGATAGAATCAGTGTCGAAGGCTAGACTTTCACTAGAAGGATACTAAAAACTAGCTTTGAGAACTTAGCTCAAACAAATCAAACTTCGATCTCTAATCTAGGCAACTCCACCATAATAGGACGGCGACTTATAAATGCGAGGTTCTAGCTTAAGTAAATATACACACCCCTCCTGGAACACCAAATGTGCCCAGTTCAACCCGACGACATCTTACAATGCAAGGTACGAGCTTAAGTAAATATGTATACACTCCTGAACACCAAGTGTGTCCAGTTCAACAACCAATGGATCTCAAATGGATACACCAGACTTATAGTTGATGGCAAAACGTAAATCCTAGAATATATTACTCTAAACCCTACACTTGTCCTTATTCTATAACTCCAAAACCAAGCCATTATCGATATTCAAAAATAAATAGTCATTATAAATAATATAAAATAAAAGAAATAAACAATTTACATTGAAAGGAAACCTTCTGTAAATAGAAAGTTACTTAAAATAGAAATATTCTTATAGAAAATACGTAATTATTAAAACAAGTGAAATGTATTAAAATAGCATTGCTTGCAAAATTAACATTTTGTAATATCGTCGTTATCGTGACTTAAAATATTTCTAAATTCGTTACTCAAAATATAAATATAATATAATAAGTCAATATATAGTATTTATAAATAATTCGGAAATCGAGTTAAAACTATTAATTTTAGAAAATAGATGTTTCAAGAAAATGATATCAAAATCAATTGAGTTGATGGATCTTTTAAATGAAACGAGGTTTCACAAATCTTTCAAATTATTTTTAACAAATAAATTTTATTAATAAATTATACGGATTTTACTAAAAATAATCAATCATAGACAAATGCGAATTTATTAGGGAAAATAGTATCGACTAAAAATGATATAAAAAAATCGACTACTTTCTCATTTATTAATATAAGTCGTAAAACGAAATTAATTTATTAAACGAGTATATAAATCTTGATTGATATATTTAAAATATTATTTGAGTTAAAATAATAACTTAACGAAATATGATAAAATTATGAATTCAATGTTATTTTGTTACTAGTGTCACGATAACCAACAAAATATTATAACGATCATTAATAATAAAATTACTAACGATTTATAGAACAATATCGAATAGTTGTAAAATATTCATAAGGTATACGATTTAAAATTATACTTTTAGCAAAAAATACGTAGCTAAAATGTAGAAAACCGAAGGTAAAGTATTTACTACATACTATTACTCAAGCATACGATATAATACCTAGTAACGCTCTAAAGTTACCTTAAGTCAATATACAAATCGATCACGTACTCGTCCTCGTTGGGGTCTTCACGAAATCCTACGAAAGGCTAACATATGGTATAAAAATACTATATAACCCAAGTAGAACGAAAGAGGAATGGGTAATCAGATGACATTACCCATAAAAGTAAGAGATGAACTGAAGGATTAGAAGCTGTGTTACTCCGACATGTCAGTCCTCCAGCGTGTCGCGTGTCGACACGACACGTGTGACGACACGACACGGACATGGTGGTCGAGGATGGAGAATAAGGACAGAGAGAGATAAAGTGAAGATTAAGTGTATAAACCTTGTCAGAGAACGACGACGTTGGGTGTTTGGTGGTTGATGTACGGTGGTGGTGGTGGTGGTGGTGGTGCATGCTGATTATGGTGGCTGAAGAACTATCTTGGGGTGGGGAAGGGTTTACTGGGGTAGGTAAGTAGGTGATGGTTTAATAGGTTAAAATAATGGGTAGGTGAGGTGTTTGGACAACTGTAAAAAGGTTAAAAATACTCCTTTTATTTCACTGATGTTTCCAAGACAGTTGAAAACTCTTCAAATTTCACACCTCAGTTTTCCCTTTAAAAAAATAAAACTTAAATTTGTAATAAATATTTACATTAATGTATAAAATTAAATTATTTTAATAGTGTCGTGTCCGTGTTGTGTCCACTAACTTGGTCAAGACACCCCGTTGACCGTGTCCACGTATCCTAAAATTTCAAAAATTACGTGTCCGACACGTGTCCACGAGTCTGAGTAACATAGATTAGAAGCAAGAACGGAGCAGATTGACAAGACTTCTCACACAAATGAACACGAACAAACCATTAGCAACAGCAGCCACGATACTCAGCAGAATGAACACAAGAGCAACATAAGACTGACCTATACGACAACATGGGAACTACAGTAAATAATTACGGAACGACAACGAAATCGACATTAGCAGAAGCAGCAGCGTCAGTAGACAAAAGCAGTGCATGCATAACGACAACCGCGAGATGAATAGTAGTAGCAACAGGACCGAATCAGCCAGCAAAACTCGCAGTAGTACAGTAATTGACCAACAACAAACGAATGAGACAAAAACAACTCAAACGACCATAATAAGAATGGACCAACACAACAATAGAATGAGAGTGACAAATAGCTGGCAACAGTAACACGAATAAGAAGCAGAACGATGGGAAGGGACAGATAGGCAAACACGAAAATGAGAACAACAACGACAGCCTGGTAATAGTGGATACGCACAAATCAACTACGACAAGAGAACAACAAAAGAGGAAATCAGAGGAAGAAGATAAGAGAAAGTGAAACGAATAGGACAACAATATAACAGCAGCAACATTGACGCAATATCGACACGGAACCGAGTGAAAAGGGGCACGACTAAAGTGACAGCAGCAGTAGCAATAACGTACAGAAACATCATCAAACAGTAGAGATAACACGACAGTAGGAGCAGTAAATAGAGGGGCGTGAATCAAGGAATACGCATCTGAAATGACAAAGCAAAGGAGACGACAACATCAACAAACGACAGCCATAACAACAGCAAACAAAGGCATTGAGAGACGAACTTGCAATGGCGAGGGAATAGTGAGTGATCGATTAATGATGATGGTGAGGCAGAAAAAGCAGGGGATCGATGAAAATGACGAAGGCAATGAACACACCAGCATCGACAACAATAATGAATAGAAACACGCTCAAGGACACAACATAAGAACGAAGGTAGGGGCGATGATGGCGAAAAGCAGGGAAGACAGTGGTGGTCAAAATTGGGGTGATGGATGATGGAGGAGATGAAAGCAGATGAACGAAGAAGAAGAAGAAGAAGAAGAAGCAGAGGGGAAAAAGGGGAGTGACGACTTTGTCATAAAAAAGAACGGAGTAGATTCATCGGATATTTCCCATTGTACCCTTGAACTTTGACACATTACACATGGTAACCCTCATTTTATGTTTGTTCCTATGGTAACCTTGTGTTTTGCGTTTAGTGCCCATGGTACCCCTGATCAATTTTCTGTCATAACGGCGTTAAAAGTTAGTTTAGTTAAAGTGATTAATTTGTTTCAGAGGAAAAATTAGTTAGAACAATTAATGAACTTCTAATTAAAATAATTGAAAATTGAGGGAATGTCCATGGTACCCCTGTGTTTTCAATGTTTTAGCCATGGTACCCTTATATTTTAAATTCTTTGCCCATGGTACCCTTGTGGTTACAATTCATTCAGGGGTAACATGGACAAATAATTGAAACCACAAGGATACCATGGACAAAAAATTGAAAATACAATGGTACCATGGTTAAAATATTGAAAACACAGGGGTACCATGGACATTTCCTCAATTAATTTGAATTTCATTAATTTTCTAACTAATTTCACCAAAAAAAATTAAAATTAATCACTTTAACTAAACTAACTTTTAACGCCGTTATGACGGAAAATTGATCAGGGGTACCATGAGCACTAAACGCAAAACACAAGGTTACCATAGGAACAAACTTAAAATGAGGGGTACCATGTGTAGTGTGTCAAAGTTCGAGGGTACCGTGGGAAATATCCCTAGATTCATTAGGTTAAAATACTGGGTCGGAACAAAACGACAAAATGGTTCAAGTAAATGACGTTACTATACCAGTAGACATTGAGTAAAAATTTGGCCCAAATAAAAATCGAGTTTAAAATCGACTTAGAAAGTAATTGGACCCCATACAATAACAAATTGATAAAATATTTCTCGAGGCTAAAATAAATACTCGAGACACGTAAGAAGTTCGGAGAAATAATTAATTAGTTGAAAGGAAAGATAAAGTTAATCTATAGGATAAAATAAATGTTTGAGACGAAAATGAACTGAATGGTATCTCGACGAAAACGAATAAATGTTTCTATGAAATTTAATTATTATAAGCTTCGAGTTATAAAAAACAAAAAACAAAGTTTAAATAAAGGAATTTAGAAATCAAATCGTCAAAACAAAAGTTCGATAAGAATGAAATGATTAGGTAGATCAAAATAAAATTAAAATTATATTTGAAATATATAAGTAGACTTTTTGAGACAAATAGTATTTTAGGAGTTCAAAACGATTGACAAATAGATTCGTTTTATGATAATTTTAAAAATCACGAGTTAAATCATAAACAGAATAAAATATGAATAAAATTTTAATTACAAAAATCAGGGGTGTTACTAAGATCTACTTCGATGATGGCTACCCTAGAATTCAGTGCATCTAAGGCGGTATTGTTTTTAGAGAAAATATTGTTGATGGAGCATGACAACATAAGCATGCTCCCCTGAATATCTTCTTTCTTGATAGCACATGAACTGTTGCCGCTTGGTAATACCTAGTTCATAAGGTCCTTGATCGAAAGACATGGCAAGTTTTAGAACTCGCCTAAGCTCGGTTTCGTGCAAAAGGATGAAAGGGTGATATGTTAGACATTACCCGAGGGGATAGGACGACATTATTTGAATTGGAACATTCACATGCCGACCCGGGCAACGTGAAGACTCTGGGGTTGACTTTAGGTTAGACTCCCCTAAGGCAAGTTGTAGGGTACCATTCTCAGAGTGATTGTGATTTATAGCTCTGTTGGAGAACAACCCTCAAGAGGGATCGAAGGTTTCGCTAAGACTCGAATGTTAGACGAGTGACCCTTAGACGTAAGGTTCACAAACCCTTGGTTACAGGACTATGCCTTGCAAAAGGTTGACTCGGCCTCGAGGAAGGGCAGACAGGGTAAAATGGGGGGAAACTTGCGATGTTAGATCGGCAAAGTTTCAACGCTATAGACCCTCGACTTGACTAGGAATGAACCGAAGGATTAGGGTAAACCCTTATGAGGACGCTCGAATCGGGAAAAGTTGACTAACGGATAACGAAACACATACGAATTTCCCTTAGGAAAGGTCGTGGGGAGTTTCCTGTCGGAGGAAAAAATCGTGTGGGACTTTCTAATTAGGACTCGAGTGTTTATACGAGCCTTCCGCTACAAGGGTATGCCTCGTGTAGGTCGGTTATGCCTTTAGACAAGGCGGACTAGGATAGGGAAGAAACCCATGATGTAGAATCGACGGAGTTTCAACGCTATAGACCTTTGGCGGACTAGGTAAGACTAGACACCCATACATTAAGGGTATACCCTAGAATCAGAGTGGATTCAAAAAGGATCAAATTTTGAAAATGAGGGGATAGTTCGAACTTTTGAAATGAACAAGACCGATTTTATTTTTGAAATTGCTGGAATATTTTTAAAAAATATCGGATCTTGAAAATTGAGGACGGGCCAGTCTTTTGAAATGGGCAGCATGCCGACAGGACATGATTTCCTTTGAAACGTTGAATATTTGGAATGTCAAAAATTTGAATATCGAAAATGGATTTCCGAAGATTTAAAAGTCGAAAATGGCATCTTGGAGATTTGAAAGTCAAAAATGGCACTCAAAGATTTAAACCTCGAAACAGATTTTTGAAACTTTGAAAATCGAAAAGGGATCGAAAATTCGAATATTGATGTGGATAGCATGACGGATAGAAAATAGGTTGTTTTGGGTCAAAACCTAAGTCTAAATTTCGGCAGCATTCCGGGTTTTTGATATTTTGAAAAGTGATGCATTTAAGAAGTTTGATGTAAGGCATGCCGAAAAGGCCATACGAGTTCAGCACGTGAATAACTTGATGCAACCAAAGTTCGAGAGGCATCGCAGTATAGTGGGACGTTAGAGGCATGCCTCCAGCCTGGACAAAATTGGGGTTTATGTATGAACCATCGAACTAAAGTACACATTCTAGTAATTAATCGATTTCTTTTCGAGTCTTACCCTGAAGACCTCGACAACAAGTAGTTCGTCAGGTATCCCCAGCGGAGTCACCAAATGGTGGACATGACAAAGTCCACTCGCCCGGGATGCTGCAAGGCGCGCGCGGGTTCTTACTTGCTTTGGTGAGGGTTCTCATGTGAGATGGTTCTCGAATTGAAATTGAATCGTAATGGAGTCGCCACTTAACTTTACGGGAGTTCGGACCCGTTCAAGCCTACTCTACACTTAGACGCACCGTGCACAAAGCACAATTGGCCTTAGTGCTGGAGTTTGAGGAGGGCTTGTCCCTTAGCATATGAATACCGATGTGTCGGATATTGAATGACTCTTGTTGGCAATGGTTTCGGACGTCTGGAAACCGAAAGTCCTGAGTAAGAGGGGAAGGTATGTGTTGGGAAGTTCACGAAGAACACCCAACCCCGCCCGCACATAGCGACCTCCACTAAGAATCAATTAATGTTGGAATTCGTGTTATTAAGACGGTTATGCATGACAACCGTTGTTTTGAACCTAGCATATGAATTGTATGTTGCTACGTCTTTTAATGCATCTTTTGATATGTCGAAGTTGAATTTAGCATGTGGGTTCATTTGAAAGCGGTAAATTGCCAAACAAGTGAAATAAAGAACTTGAAATGTAGATTACAAGTTACACGAGCGGAATACAACCCAGAATTCACAGTACTTGAACAATTAATATCAAAATTGGAACGGTAAACGCAAACTATAAACGGGCTCTTAAATAGAAAACGTAAACTGAAATCGTATATCGAAGATTGGAAAGACTCTTACACATTGTGTTGCGCATTTATCAGAGGACAGACTTTAAGCTCATGGATGCCTGCTCCCTGGAACATATGCGCGGGACACATGGCGCCTCAGCCTTCAGGTGCGAGAGCTGTCGCGCCTGATTTTAGGGCCTACAGGACCTAAGCGTGATGCTAGCTTGATCCTGAGGTCTCGAAGTGTCTTTCCCAGACTGTCCTTACGAATATTAGACTCTCTGCTTGTCGATACCGTTGCTTGGCTAATAATAGCCCACAGTAATCGCTTTAGCATCAACGAGTATTCGTTCTAAGTCGCTTTAGAAAATAGTTTGCGACTCGTCATCGAGAATGTTAGATCCTATGCGTTACTGACATCATTGTTTGACCGTTATGGTCTACGATGTTCAAATTAGTGTCATAGGATATTCGCTCTTAATCGTATCGAAAATAGTTTTGAATAGTATAGTATATGCGATAATGATGATAAGACTACCAATTTGCACAATTTGATTTGTATGTCGTTATCGGAATGATTGTATGAGTTCGAAACAAGAGTTGACTCATTATGAACGGATAAAGCTTAATTCGATTAATTATAATTCTACTTTCGATTATAGAATCGATATCAAATGTTAAGAGTTAATTACGCGTTAAAGAAATTTGAAATACGCATAGACAGGAACGCGCACCTTGGTGCGCCTTGATGTTCAAGCGCGAGCGGCCAAGCGTTTCAATGTTGAAGCGCTTAAGCCCCTACGTCTAGTCTGATGTGTATCCCGACTTTGGGCAAAATCGATTATTGAATGCGATCATTTTGAAAAACATTTGTCAAGAATGATCCTGAAAAATAGATGCATTATTTTTAGTATTATGAATTCGATGTTCATTTTAGAAGTGGACTCGCTCCTTTCACATTAAACACGCGAGAAAACGAGATGAGCGACCGGCAACTCGAGTGCAATACTCTTGTGTTCGTGTTTCCTCAACTTGCCATCTTACGCATTCAATACGATTGAATTGAGCATTTTAGTCATAACGCCCTAAATCTATTGCCCATGTCGATGTTGAAGTGATTTAATTCGATTAGGAAAAATAAATGTGATGAATAAAATATTAGAAATGTTAGTGGTTAGGAACAATAAATAAATAAAATGTTAGCAGTGTTAGATGTTGGTAAATAATACGAAATGAACAAAGTTAGAAGTGGAATTGTTACACTCTCAACATACCTGTTCTTACTTCGATGCGGAAGTCGTTTTGGTATTGACAGTAGACACGAGAAGCTCATCGATATGGAGTCGAGTTAAGGTGTTTTTGAGGTTGAAATAACGGATTGCGATCTTCAAAATATGTTTGAAGAAAGGATTTTTTTTTTGGTTTATGAACCTTGAAAAATGGTTGAAGGAGGTATTTTTCTCGTCTTTTGTCCCTGTGCAAATAAGGGCAATGGCTTATATATGTGTGTGTGTGTGTGTGTGTGTGTGTGTGTATATACATATACATATACATATGTATATACATATATATACACATACATATACATATATATACATATACATACATACATATATATATATGTATATATATATGTATATGTGTGTGTGTGTGTGTGTGTATACACATATACATATGTACACATATATACATATATATACACATACATATATACACACACACACACACACACACACATATATATGCATACATATATATATACATATGTATATATATATATATATATATATATATATATATATACATATACATATATATATATATATATTTATAAACACACACATATATATACACACACATATATATATATACACATATACATATACATATATATATATGTATGTATGTATGTATGTATATACAGGACTGGTAGTTTGAGATTCAAAACATAGGCGCGGGAGGGCTTGCGCTTTAATTCTCGAGCGCGGGAGTGCTTGCGCCTCAGTTCTTAGGCGCGGGAGCTCCTGTGGTTTAGTTCTGAGGCGTGGGAAGTTACCCAAAATACGGGATTGATATCCGCGTTATTTGGGGTATGATTTGATACGGTTGACTTTTGATTTGAAATTGTATTTGGACGCTTTTTGACATTTTGGATTGTTTTGGGTTTTCGGCTTTGACTGTGTTTGACCGAATCAATAAAAGACGATTTTGCCTCCGATGGCGTTTTGGCTTTAAGTAGTTTTGTTTGATTGGAAACGACTCACTGAATCTGAATTTGAGGTCGGTTTAAAGAGTTTTTTACTCCGTTGTGTGCCCGAGTCCGATACAATTGATTACGAGCCTACATTCGAGCATTTGAAGCATGTTATCGTCCGATCCTCATCGGGTGTTTGGTGGGAAGCTGCTACAGACACCAACAGGCAAAATGTGGGTGTCTACACAAAGAAACATGGAAATCGCTATTAACGAGATGAAAGCTCTACTAGGAATTGTGGTCAGCAAGGAAGACACATCTGAGACCCAACTTTGGGCCATAAGGCCTGATCAAGAAGCTATGAATGCCCGACTAATTGTCGTCGAGCAAAAGGGCTCCGACTCTAGAGTTACAAATGCTGAACCAATTGTTGAATTCATCAGCACGGTGCGGAAGCTCGAAGAGCAGTTGCATTCATCCCGGGGTAACAATATCATCACCGGGAACTCCAGGGCCTACTCCTATGTAATTGATAAGCTGTCGGCCAACCTGAACCTCACAGGTTTGCCCCTGAGGGAACTGAAGACCCACTGCTTCACATTCGGGTCATCAGGGACTTCATGGCTATAAAGGGGGTCGATTCAAGCATGTTCGTGAATCTGTTCGCGACATCCCTGAAGAAACATCCTAGATCCTGGTTCTATAGGCTCAACACCAAGAAATACTCAACTTGGGATGATGTCTCGACAGATTTTTCTCAGAACTATGCCGACAATGTCGAGACAGACTACCATGCATACTCCGGAGGTCTTGGCTCAAGAGCCCAAAGAAGGGTTCACCAAATACCTCCAACGTTAGAGGGTTGAAAGCGTCAAGTTGGTAGATAAGCCCAACGAAAATACTCTTGTCGAGACATTTGTGAAAAATCTCCTACCGTCCTACCGAGTTCACTTCAGGTACGCCGTCATTCCCAACTCCACTATCCTCACTGAAACGGATATGAGGATCGAAGACGACCTGAGACAAGACGGCTTAGTCAAAGACTCAAACAAGGGTTATCAAGGAACCTCCTCAACCAAGGTTCCAGCCGCTGCCTGCGGCATATTTGACGAGGTTAATCTACTAGATGCCTTATCCAAGAAGAATACTCCACAATGGGTATTCACTGACATAAGTACCACCTATGCGTACGCCTTACAAAGGCTCAGCTCTAAAGGCCTACTCCAACCGATTAGCCCGACGCCAGATCACCCCACAGAAAAATGCTCTGGGGCTTGGAACGCCCAGACCTATTGCCAATATCATAGAGGGAACAAACTTGATACCGAGAAATGTTGGAAATTGAAGAATCTTATCCAAGATAAGATCGAGCAGTAAGATAACCTTACCAGGGGATAATCCGAACAACAAAGAAAATCCTTTCAGTTCCCATGCTATATTTTCTGGGGAAATCCTGGAATGTTCACAACTTATCACCGCTTACACTCCAAATAAACAGGATCTAGTACGACGATGAAGATGATGCGTATCTGACTAAGGGCGAAGCCGTCTTTATTACCATTAGCGACATCCGGAAGACTAGGGCTAAGGCCCTAGAAAGAAACTACCTCACAAGATCTGGTCGTCCCTATCAAGCTACTAGCTCTAAAGATACCCCTAACTGTCACCGACCCTGTCAGGACGAAAACCACCGCCGAAGAGCTAACTTCCGACACAACTCTAGTCAAACATTTAAAGAAGACCCGAGTTGACCTCACTATATGGCAACTCCTCGTTATCTCGCAAGAACATTGAGTGGCAATTACTAAGGCTCTTGATCAAATCAAGATTAACTCTGCCGCTACCCCTGCAGAAATGGTAGCCACTGGCATGCCTTATCTCAAGGAGAAGTCTATAAAGGAAGGTCCGTTGATCACCTTCTCTAAGGCCGACTTACCTCCATTCGGAGTCGATCGTAACTTCCCTATTTACATTATGGTCATATGCTATGGGAAATATCTCCCGATGACCCTGATTGACGATGGGTCTGCGGTAAATGTCCTACCCATAAGGTCCGCCAACGCTCTCGGTATTACCGAGGCTGATAATATTTTGATGGCTCAAACCATCTAAGCTTTTGATGGGAGCCCGAAGTCCGTAGCTGGGGCCGTAAAACTGACCATAATAACAGATCCGATCGAGAAGCAGTTAGATTTCCATGTGATCGATATCACCTCTTCCTTCAATCTGCTTTTAGGGCGTCCCTGGATTCACATCATTAAATCGGTGTCCTCTACCCTACACCAAAAGTCAAGCTACATTTAGGTGACGACATTATCAACTTAGAGGAAACGCCTATGACTATGGCTAGCTGCAATGCCACAACCCATCCCGACACGGATCTCTGGGAGTTTTGTGTTGTGGGGATGATCAAAGAAAACTTCCTTTTCAGGCCTTACTTCACCTACAACATCGACACAATGTTACAAAATCTGGGATACTTTCCCGGGGTTACCTTTCGCCTATATCTTCCAGCCGGGAAGGTAATCGAAGTTTAAAGGATGAAGACTTCCATCTGGGCCTAGGTTATGACTCAACCACAGACAACATTGTCCGGGTAGGTGTCGAAAAGGCCTCCAAACATATAAAGGGTATCAACTTGAGCCTTTATAGCCCAAAGCTGATCGATTACTTTGTTAGACCACGTATTCGGGGATGTTCAAGTGAGTTTATTACAACTATCTTTCTTGCAGCTCGAGACCAAATTTGTCGGTGAAGGAGACATGCCCAGTACCGATTTCGATTCTGAGTCTGAGTCTAAGATCGTGTCTAGGGAGTCTGGTGCTAGAGTCAGTTCTGTAACCCCTCTCCCTCTAACCACTACTGCAGGCACCTCTAGATCTATCCCGCGCGCCTCGCCAATTCCGCCGCTGACCAATGATCAGATGGTTGCTCTGTTTGAGCTGTTTTCAAAATTTTCCATTAATAATAATAATAACAACCAGTTTGCTTATGACTTGTCTCTTATTAATCACAATCCCATTCTCAAAGATATTTGGTGCATTGACATTGAGAAACCTGAGGAATATGTACCACTGCCTCCTCACCTGATCGAGCAGTTTGAGCAACGAGAATAAAGGAATCCGGTCATTCATCGAATCTATCAATGTGGGAACAACCTTAGAGGCCCAGATGCTTAGGATATGATTGTCACTAGATACCGAGGAGAAACAACTGTTTATAAGCCTTCAGTAAGAGTTCAAAGTCGTCTTTGCGTGGTCGTACAAGGACATGCCGGGGATAGACCGGGTAATAGCCGAGCACCACATACCGATCAAAGACGGGTGCAAACCGATTAAACAAAAACTTTGCCCATTGAGGCTCAAATGGTCCCTCAAAGTCAAATAAGAAGTCGACAAATAGTTCAAAGGTGGTTTCATACAGGTATCCGAATATCCGGATTGGGTGGCGAACATCGTACCTGTAACACCCCAACCCAATCCTAGGGCCGGAAATGTTAACCGCGGTAGCTCGCCAGGCTTTGTACTGGTCCCACAAACCAACACGAGTCCTTTCCAGCGCATTTTGTCCTCACTCATGTGCATCCTTGAAACCTTCCCAGGAGGTCACCCATCCTAAGATTGCTCCCAATCAAGCACGCTTAACTGCAGAGTTCTTATCATGGGCAAACCAGAAAAGAAAGTGCACTTTGTTGATATGAGTAGTACTTCAAATCCCTTTAAGCAAAGCTCATAAATAGGACATCTTCAATCAATGTAGGGTGTTTCAATCACTCCCACTTGAAGAACGCAACGTCCTCGTTGCGCCTGGCAGCATAACCGCTGACCCAGAATCCACCCCCGCTAGGTGCCAAATGCACGGTCGCAGGGTTGCTCTGATACCATTTGTAACACCCCGGCCCAATCCTAGGGCCGGAAATGTTAACCGCGGTAGCTCGCCAGGCTTTGTACTGGTCCCACAGACCAACACGAGTCCTTTCCAGCGCATTTTGTCCTCACTCATGTGCATCCTTGAAACCTTCCCAGGAGGTCACCCATCCTAAGATTGCTCCCAGTCAAGCACGCTTAACTGCAGAGTTCTTATCATGGGCAAACCAGAAAAGAAAGTGCACTTTGTTGATATGAGTAGTACTTCAAATCCCTTTAAGCAAAGCTCATAAATAGGACATCTTCAATCAATGTAGGGTGTTTCAGTACCGGTTGCTAAAGAGGACAGTAAGGTACACGTATGGGTAGATTGTATAAGAAATCATTTGTTTGGACACTTGTGTATTTTGGGTGTTTTGTGTTTGACCGTTTTTGACTTGCACATTCCTACACTGAAACATACAAACTTTAATACGAAGTTAGTAAACGATTATAGAAGTACAAGCAAATTAACAATGTAGATACGAAAGTATCAAAGGAGTTTTGACACCCTCAACATACTTTTTTAAGCTTCGAATATGGACTCGCAATGGTATCAACGCGAACACGAAGAGCTCTTTGGGATGTAGATTGACGTGCGGTGTTTTTGAAGGTTGTAAAGGGTGTTCGAATAGGTTTTATAAGTTTAGGAGAGAATTTGGAATGCGGATTGACGATCTCTTGAAATGATTGAAGAGGTGTCTTGTTTATAGAGTTTGGATACGTTTGCCGAAATCTATTTCCCAGGATCGTAGCTTTAGCGCCTGAAATTAGGCGTTTGTAGACACCCATATTTGAACCTGGTGGCTGCAAGAGCGTCCGACAAACACCTGATGATGATCGGACTGCAATGCGACACGATTCTACGATGTTTTAATTGATTTTTCTATAGAATGGATCAACAATTACTCAGAGAATTTAATTCGACTACAGGACGGTCTTAGTCGCGTCAACACTAACTAGAGTCAATTCCGACTCCAGGGTTCTGAATCGACTCTGAAACATGCAAAATCAAACCCGAATCAACGCATCAGACCGAGTCGAACCTCGAGATGCGCCCCCGACGAGTAAACAATCACAATGATCACGTGTATCTCGATTTTGGAAACTTTTCAAATCGGATCTTCAAAATCTTAGGCTCCCAGTGGGACGTTCCTGAGGATCATGTCGACTGGAGTCAGGCGCCTCAATATTGGGTCGCACGACGTGCTGTGCCCGAGATCTCGGATTGAACTACGAGAAAAACTATAAATACCCCCCTTTCTCCGCTCATAATCAACATACAACACAACTTTCCTCTCATCTTACAAGCTCCACACAACTTGAAGCTCTTCTTTAGCGTCACACTCCACGACATTAGGAACGATCCACTCGATCGTTATCTCCTTGATTCGCATTCCACGAATCAACGCTACTCTTCGTAGTTCCTCAAGTACATGACTCGAAAGGACGAAAAAGGGCACCTGTGTTGATCCGTTGACTTACCTTCCACCGTAGCGAAGCTCTGCCGAAATCATTGCAGGACTTTAGGAGGATCATTTCGTCCAAATCAATATCGTCACTAGGTTGTCATCTAAACCAAACTTTACATATTGCACTTTAATTATGCATTTTGACGTCGTCAAGTCCGACCTATGTGGATACTAATTCCACAACGCGTCCACCATTTGCACTCCAAATGGTGTACAAGCCTTACTCTTGTTTGGCTCAGTTAAGACCAACTCGTCTAAAATACGTAACGTCCACAACTTCAACCTCAAGTACTAAATCACCTAAATCGAATCTAAGTAACCGTTATAAGTTCCGTTCTTAATCGTTTAAACATCGTACTTTGTTTAGTGTACATTCTGAGGGTGCAACTCCTCATACAACGTGATTTACTTATATCTCGCACTTTACCATTTTCGTATTATTTACCGCTTTTATGACCATAATCGCATGCTAAATCACCTAACACAAAATCAAAACGTGAACAACTAATACTAATCAAAACGAGCAGTGGTCTAGTCCAGTATTAATCTTGATGCTCACACCTCACGCGTGGTTCGATGCATCTTTATTAATACTGTACGGACCCACTTTAAGCAGAATACCAGGTAAGGTATGTCACGAGAATGACTAATATCCGTATTATCACATTACAACTGATTTGCTAATACGTATACTAACTAGTACTCTACTCTGCTACGTGCATCTTTTCATGGCCTGCTTATCTCGTGGAATCGCATGCAAAGAATGTAAAAACACTTACTTCGACAATAACTTACTAGTTCCTAAAACAACCGACATAGCAAAGGTATAATGTTAAAAAAACGGCTGTTATCGCATTCACACCACATTAGAACGAAGTTATAAGCCCACCGATTGATTAGTAGAGGGCGCTGCGTGCGGGCGGGATTGGGTGCTGACGTCTAGCGGTGATTGTCTTCCCAATACGTACCCTCACCCCTTACTCAGAATCTACGGTTTCCGGATGTCCGAACCCATTGGCAATGAGAGTAATTCTTGACATGGAATGCATAAGGGTACAAGTCTTTATCTTTAGTTTTGAGCCGACTAAGGATTAAAGTTGATTTGAACGGTTTCCGAGTATCCCAAAAATTGCTCGGTGGCGACTCCACAAATCGACAACAAATTCGATTCACTAAATGGTTGCCAGGCCAAATGAATCGGCCTTTAAACGTTTACAACCACATCTCGATCGATTCAACGGAAACATAGATGCGCCCATACATCTATCTATTACAATTCAAATCGTCAACCAAATCGAGGTCCGACACTCCGTCCCGAACACGGGATCGAACCGGCCCAAACAACGTCAGATGGGCCGTATGGGTGGCCACCGCGACGGTCCGCGCGGCGAGGGGGTGGCAGCGTCCGCTGTTTGGCAACTCCGCTGGGGAAATGGAAACAAATTTCAAGCAGTGGCGTAACTCGAACGAGGTCAGTGAAGAGCATTTCTAATTTCTTTTGTGGTCACTACAGGGTTTTGGCCCTAAAATGCCCACGCTAACCGATTTAGGACCAATCAACCTTTTCAAGGTAAGGTTCTCGGACCAAATCCTTGAGGAGACCCCCGATTGACATTCGGGTCGTCCAAAGAAGTAAAGGCATTCTAAAAGCTCTCCTAAACTTCTAACACATATTCGCACACTCTTTTACAACCTTCTAAAACACCTCACGTCAACCTACATCCCGAAGAGCACTTCGTTTCCGAGTTAATACCATTGGAGTCCAAATTCGATGCTTCAACACGTATGTTGAAGGTGTGAAGACTCCTTTGCTATTCGTATTTACATTATTAATCTGCTTGTACTTCTATTATCGTTACTAACTTAGTATTAATGTTTTGATGTTTCCTTGTAGTAATGTGAAAGTCAAAGACGGTCAAATACGAAACACCCAAAACACACAAGTGTCCAAACACATGATTTCTTATACAATCACGCGTGATAATCTTTCCTTGGATAACCCAGATACGCGATCAAACAAATCAAGTAACTTGAAAAAAACATGCGCTTGATAGCCTCGGACGCGCTTAAGACGTGAGGCGCACAATGCCTGGCGCCTCATGGATAGGACGCCTAATTTGCGGCTTTTAAGTTACGATCGTGGGAATTAGATTTCGGCGCCTAGCGCGATTCCCAATGTATCCAAACTCTATAAACAAGAGACCCCTTCAATCATTTCAAGGGATCGTCAATCTGCATTCTAAAAGCTCTCCGAGACTTCTAAACCTATTCGATCACCCTTTTACAACCTTCAAAAACATCTCACGTCAACCTATATCTGGAAAAGCTCTCCGTTTCCGAGTTGATACCATTGCGAGTCCATATTCGAACCTTGAAAAAGTATGTTGAGGGTGTCAAAACTCCTTTGCTACCTTCGTATTTACATTGTTAATATGCTTGTACTTCTTTTATCGTTTACTAACATCGTATTAAAGTTTTTATGTTTCATGGTAGTAATGTGCAACTCAAAACACGGTGAAATACGAAACACCCAAAAATACACAAGTGTCCATACACTTGATTTCTTATACAATCACGCTTGATAATCCATGGATAACCCAGATACGCGATCAATCAAATCTAGTAACTTCCAAAGAACATGCGCTGGATAGCCTCGTAGGCGCTTAAGTCTTAACGTGCACAATGCCTGGCGCCTCAAGGATAGGACGCCTAATTTGAGGCTTTTAAGCTACGATCCTGGGAATTAGATTTCGGCGCATAGCGCGGTTCCCAACGCATCCAAACTCTATAAACAGGAGACCCCTTCAATCATTTCAAGGGATCGTCAGCCCGCATTCTAAAAGCTCTTCGAAGCATCTAAACCTATTCCATCAACCTTTTACAACCTTCAAAAACACCTCACATCAACTTACATCCCGAAGAGGTCTCCGTGTTTGAGTTGATACCATTTCGAGTCCATATTCGAAGCTTGAACAAGTATGTTGAGGGTATCAAAACTCCTTTGCTACCTTCGTTTACATTGTCAATATGCTTGTACTTCAATTATCATTAACTAACTTCGTATTAAAGTTTTTTTTTTTCATTGTAGTAGAACAAGTCAAACACTGTCAAATACGAAACACCTAAAATACAAACGTGTTCAAACACATGATTTCATATTTCATCACGCGTGATAATCTTTCCTTGGATAACCCAGATACGCGATCAATCAAATCTAGTAACTTCCGAAGAACACGCGCTAGATAGCCTCGTACGCGCTCAAGTCCTGAGGTGCACAATGCTTGGCGCCTCAAAGATAGGACCCCAAATTCGAGGCTTTTATGCTACGATCCTGGGGATTGGATTTCGGTACCTAGCGTGATTCCCATCGCATCGAAACTCTATAAACAGGAGATCCCTTCAATCATTTTAAGGGATGGTCAATCCGCATTCTAAAAGCTCCCCTAACTAAACCTCTAAAACCTATTCGAACACCCTTTTACAACCTAAAAAAATATTTCACTTCAACTTACATCCCGAAGAGCTCTTCGTGTCCTAATTGGTACCATTGCGACTCCATACTTGAAGCTTGAACAAGTATATTGTGGGTGTCAAAACTCCTTTGCTACCTTCGTATGTACATTGCTAATTTGCTTGTACTTCAATTATCGTTTACTGACTTCGAATTAAAGTTTGCATGTTTCATTGTTGTAATGTGCAAGTCAAACACGATCAAATACTGAACACCGAAAATATACAAGTGTCCAAACACGTGAAAATCCTTCTTTGGATAAACCAGATACTCGATCAAACAAATTAAGTAACTTCCAAACAACGTGAGCTTGATAGCCTCGTAGGCGCTTAAGTCCTGAGACGCACAGTACCGGGTGCCTCCAGGATAGGACGCATAATGTGAGGAGCTTATGCTAAAATCCTTGGAGTTAGATTTTGGTGTCTAATGCTTTTCCCAACGCATCCCAACTCTATAGGCACGACACCCCTTTAATAATTTTAACGGATCGTCAATCCGTATTGTAAAATCTCTCCTAAACTTCTAAAACTTATTCGAACACCCTTTTACAACCTTCAAAAACATCTCACGTCAACCTATATCTCGAAAAGCTCTCCGTTTCCGAGTTGATACCATTGCGAGTCCATATTCGAACCTTGAAAAAGTATGTTGAGGGTGTCAAAACTCCTTTGCTACCTTCGTATTTACATTGTTAATATGCTTGTACTTCTTTTATCGTTTACTAACATCGTATTAAAGTTTTTATGTTTCATGGTAGTAATGTGCAACTAAAAACACGGTGAAATACAAAACACCCAAAAATACACAAGTGTCCAAACACTTGATTTCTTATACAATCACGCTTGATAATCCATGGATAACCCAGATACGCGATCAATCAAATCTAGTAACTTCCAAAGAACATGCGCTAGATAGCCTCGTAGGCGCTTAAGTCTTAACGTGCACAATGCCTGGCGCCTCAAGGATAGGACGCCTAATTTGAGGCTTTTAAGCTACGATCCTGGGAATTAGATTTCGGCGCATAGCGCGGTTCCCAACGCATCCAAACTCTATAAACAGGAGACCTCTTCTGATGTGAGTTAATATGAACTTTGAAACAAGAATGTGAAGATGGATTAGTATTCTGAAATGAACGTAAACAAAGTAACCAAAACAGATTGTAAGGATGAATAAACCGTAACCAAAGGATAGTATGCTTAGTGAAGTAGACCTATACTCCAACAAAGCGGGTGCTAAATCAAACACGCGATTGAAGTAGCGAGTTTAGAGCTTGTAACGCGACTAACTCTAGACTTTGTCTTGTAAGCAACAAGGACAAAAAAGAAAGCTTAGCTTTACTCAGTTTTGTGATATCAATATTGGATGTTTTATTCATTCAAGTAGATGGCTGTATATAGCCTACACAAAGACCCTTAAACCGGCTGGTTAGGGTGACAAAAACAAAGCTACATCTATGTGAACTAGGAGTTAATAACAAAGCTATGTAAACTAGGAGCTAATAACAAAGCTATGTAAACTAGGAGCTAATAACAAAGCTAAGAGAGCATTAGGGCGCGGCCTATGTGAATATGGAGCTAAAAACAAAGCTTAACAAGGAGCCATTTGGACGTGCACACCATGTGAACACAACCAGCTTCAAACGTCCTCTTTAACCCCGGTGCTTTCCCATGCTTGAATGGGTGTGAATCCAAGTTAATGCCTTCATATTACCTTGACTAATTGCTCCTTTATTTGGTCCAAACTCGAGCTAGCTCCATAATTGAAGACGACTCCTTATTAGTGCTAATGTAGCTGGACTATGTTTACTTAGGAGCTAGTATTCTTTCATTGAGCTCTTTAGTAACTTCCTTATTCGGATCAGTAGCTTCTTGATTCGGATCATCTCCTCCCCCTTGAAAAGGAATTGTCCTCAATTCTGAAATGCCATCTTTATCAAGGTAAAGAGAAAGATCTTCCACTTGGAACGTGGTTTGAACTCCATAATCATCCGGCAACTTCATCTTGCAAGCGTTGTTGTTACCCTTGTATGGAACTTCTGGTTGTGGCTTCAACTTGTTCTTTCCTCTGTTTGGAAACCTCTCCTTTCTCAAGTTAACCAAAGCCAAGTCACCCTTTAGGAAAAGTCTCGTATTTCTGTTTTTGTTGGGCTCTCCTTTGTAGGCTTCTCTCGTTATATACTCTGAAATAGAATGCCCTGGGGCGCAAAGGAGGTTTCCTTTAAAAGGAAGTTCTTCCTGCAAAACATACTCATCAAAAGTACCAAGAGAATTAGTCTTGTGCTTGGTATGTACTTCAGCCTCCATGGAGTAGTAGTCCTTCAAATTCTCAATTCCAAGTGTGCTTGCATCTAGGGTGGTTGAATGCGTGTTGTGACAAGACAAAGTGTTAACCACGCCTTTGATCTTACCATCTTCATACCCTAAGATCTCCTGATCTCTACTAGGTGTTAAACTAGTTGGTACTTCAATAGGAAGGACAACACCCCGTTTCTTTAGCCACTCCATCAATTGTTTTCCTCCAAACCCATTATCAACCTTAACTGGTTCCCCTTTAGTAACCATGACGGCATTACACTCGTCTTTTTCCATGGCATGTTCTCCCACATTTTTACTAGCAAACATTGAGAGGTTGGGTTTTCCGACTCGATTTGCTAACATGTTACATACGTTTTGAGGTGTCATGGGCTTGAGTACAATTTTCTTTCCCTTATCACTCAATTCATACTCATTTCTTCTCCCATGGTGACTACGTCCCTATCAAACTGCCAAGGACGGCCTAATAGTATGTGACAAGCATCCATAGGAATAACATCACACAAAACTTCATCAACGTAGGAACCCATGGTCAAGCCAACCCTCACTTGTTTAGTGACCCTTACTTTGTTTCCGTTGTTTAGCCAATGTAGTGCATAAGGGTTAGGGTGTTTAGTAGTAGCTAGACCTAGTTTGTCTACCATTTCAGTTGAGGCAACGTTGGTACAACTACCTCCATCAATGATTAAACTACACCATTTGTCTTTAACTTGACACTTAGTATGGAATAGTTGGTCTCTTTGTTCGGTGTCATGTTGAATGGGGTTATCATGTAGAGTACGTAGTACTAAGAGTGTGTCATAAGCCGGGGGTTCATAAGCCTCAAAATCTTCTTCTTCTTCCCCTCCCTCATTAACATTGAAAACAGCTCCTATACGTTGTTCCTCTTCCCATATCTCATCCCTAATGGTGATTACTTCTCTTAAGGTCACAACTCTTTTATTGGGACAAGCGTTTTTGTAGTGACCAAATCCTTGACACTTGAAACAACGTACTTTGGATAGACTAGTCTCAGTGGGTGTTTTGGGAGTAGGTTGGGGTGGGGCTGCGGGGTTATTCTTATTAGTGAGGGGTTGATTAGTATTAGTAGAATTGACCTTATTAACTTCATCCGTTCGTGGCCAAGTATGACTCTTACTAGACTCACCCTCATGTTTTCCCTTCCCTTGTGCCTCAATTTTTAAACACAACCCACACAAAGTATCAAAATCAGAGTATGGACATAAATCAACCGTATTAGCAATACTACGATTTAGCCCACGTAAGAACCTAGCCATCTTTATCTCTTCGTTTTCTTCTACTTCCCCCATTAGAACTAAGCTCTCAAACTCCTCAATGTACTCACTAACCCTCATTCTTCCTTGTACAAGGTTAGCAATCTTTTTGTATAAGGATAACTTGTGCGTAGTTGGAACATACCTCTTACGTAGTTTACGTTTTAAGGACTCCCAAGAAGAAATCTTACCCTTTCCATTTCTGGTGCATTGTACCTTAAGCCCTTCATACCAAAGGGAAGCCCCTTTGCATAGCTTTAGGATGGCGTATCTGCACCTCTCCTCGTCCTCCAAATCCTTGAAGTCAAAGAGCTTCTCCATGTTTCTTTCCCATTCCAAGTAAACTTCAGGATCAGTACCACCATTAAACTCAGGAAGTTCATTTACCTTGATCTTGTCCACCGGTTCCCTTCTTGCTTGGAAGCGAGAGTTTCTGGGTTGGTAGTTCTCCCACGCCCTCTTTAGCTGTTCCAAGAAGGTAGGATCTTCAAAGTTCAATACTCCTGCAATGCTTTACGTCTAATGGATGACCAAAGCTCTGATACCACTAATGATGTGAGTTAATATGAACTTTGAAACAAGAATGTGAAGATGGATTAGTATTCTGAAATGAACGTAAACAAAGTAACCAAAACAGATTGTAAGGATGAATAAACCGTAACCAAAGGATAGTATGCTTAGTGAAGTAGACCTATACTCCAACAAAGCGGGTGCTAAATCAAACACGCGATTGAAGTAGCGAGTTTAGAGCTTGTAACGCGACTAACTCTAGACTTTGTCTTGTAAGCAACAAGGACGTAAAAGAAAGCTTAGCTTTACTCAGTTTTGTGATATCAATATTGGATGTTTTATTCATTCAAGTAGATAGCTGTATATAGCCTACACAAAGACCCTTAAACCGGCTGGTTAGGGTGACAAAAACAAAGCTACATCTATGTGAACTAGGAGTTAATAACAAAGCTATGTAAACTAGGAGCTAATAACAAAGCTATGTAAACTAGGAGCTAATAACAAAGCTAAGAGAGCATTAGGGCGCGGCCTATGTGAATATGGAGCTAAAAACAAAGCTTAACAAGGAGCCATTTGGACGTGCACACCATGTGAACACAACCAGCTTCAAACGTCCTCTTTAACCCCGGTGCTTTCCCATGCTTGAATGGGTGTGAATCCAAGTTAATGCCTTCATATTACCTTGACTAATTGCTCCTTTATTTGGTCCAAACTCGAGCTAGCTCCATAATTGAAGACGACTCCTTATTAGTGCTAATGTAGCTGGACTATGTTTACTTAGGAGCTAGTATTCTTTCATTGAGCTCTTTAGTAACTTCCTTATTCGGATCAGTAGCTTCTTGATTCGGATCATCTCCTCCCCCTTGAAAAGGAATTGTCCTCAATTCTGAAATGCCATCTTTATCAAGGTAAAGAGAAAGATCTTCCACTTGGAACGTGGTTTGAACTCCATAATCATCCGGCAACTTCATCTTGCAAGCGTTGTTGTTACCCTTGTATGGAACTTCTGGTTGTGGCTTCAACTTGTTCTTTCCTCTGTTTGGAAACCTCTCCTTTCTCAAGTTAACCAAAGCCAAGTCACCCTTTAGGAAAAGTCTCGTATTTCTGTTTTTGTTGGGCTCTCCTTTGTAGGCTTCTCTCGTTATATACTCTGAAATAGAATGCCCTGGGGCGCAAAGGAGGTTTCCTTTAAAAGGAAGTTCTTCCTGCAAAACATACTCATCAAAAGTACCAAGAGAATTAGTCTTGTGCTTGGTATGTACTTCAGCCTCCATGGAGTAGTAGTCCTTCAAATTCTCAATTCCAAGTGTGCTTGCATCTAGGGTGGTTGAATGCGTGTTGTGACAAGACAAAGTGTTAACCACGCCTTTGATCTTACCATCTTCATACCCTAAGATCTCCTGATCTCTACTAGGTGTTAAACTAGTTGGTACTTCAATAGGAAGGACAACACCCCGTTTCTTTAGCCACTCCATCAATTGTTTTCCTCCAAACCCATTATCAACCTTAACTGGTTCCCCTTTAGTAACCATGACGGCATTACACTCGTCTTTTTCCATGGCATGTTCTCCCACATTTTTACTAGCAAACATTGAGAGGTTGGGTTTTCCGACTCGATTTGCTAACATGTTACATACGTTTTGAGGTGTCATGGGCTTGAGTACAATTTTCTTTCCCTTATCACTCAATTCATACTCATTTCTTCTCCCATGGTGACTACGTCCCTATCAAACTGCCAAGGACGGCCTAATAGTATGTGACAAGCATCCATAGGAATAACATCACACAAAACTTCATCAACGTAGGAACCCATGGTCAAGCCAACCCTCACTTGTTTAGTGACCCTTACTTTGTTTCCGTTGTTTAGCCAATGTAGTGCATAAGGGTTAGGGTGTTTAGTAGTAGCTAGACCTAGTTTGTCTACCATTTCAGTTGAGGCAACGTTGGTACAACTACCTCCATCAATGATTAAACTACACCATTTGTCTTTAACTTGACACTTAGTATGGAATAGTTGGTCTCTTTGTTCGGTGTCATGTTGAATGGGGTTATCATGTAGAGTACGTAGTACTAAGAGTGTGTCATAAGCCGGGGGTTCATAAGCCTCAAAATCTTCTTCTTCTTCCCCTCCCTCATTAACATTGAAAACAGCTCCTATACGTTGTTCCTCTTCCCATATCTCATCCCTAATGGTGATTACTTCTCTTAAGGTCACAACTCTTTTATTGGGACAAGCGTTTTTGTAGTGACCAAATCCTTGACACTTGAAACAACGTACTTTGGATAGACTAGTCTCAGTGGGTGTTTTGGGAGTAGGTTGGGGTGGGGCTGCGGGGTTATTCTTATTAGTGAGGGGTTGATTAGTATTAGTAGAATTGACCTTATTAACTTCATCCGTTCGTGGCCAAGTATGACTCTTACTAGACTCACCCTCATGTTTTCCCTTCCCTTGTGCCTCAATTTTTAAACACAACCCACACAAAGTATCAAAATCAGAGTATGGACATAAATCAACCGTATTAGCAATACTACGATTTAGCCCACGTAAGAACCTAGCCATCTTTATCTCTTCGTTTTCTTCTACTTCCCCCATTAGAACTAAGCTCTCAAACTCCTCAATGTACTCACTAACCCTCATTCTTCCTTGTACAAGGTTAGCAATCTTTTTGTATAAGGATAACTTGTGCGTAGTTGGAACATACCTCTTACGTAGTTTACGTTTTAAGGACTCCCAAGAAGAAATCTTACCCTTTCCATTTCTGGTGCATTGTACCTTAAGCCCTTCATACCAAAGGGAAGCCCCTTTGCATAGCTTTAGGATGGCGTATCTGCACCTCTCCTCGTCCTCCAAATCCTTGAAGTCAAAGAGCTTCTCCATGTTTCTTTCCCATTCCAAGTAAACTTCAGGATCAGTACCACCATTAAACTCAGGAAGTTCATTTACCTTGATCTTGTCCACCGGTTCCCTTCTTGCTTGGAAGCGAGAGTTTCTGGGTTGGTAGTTCTCCCACGCCCTCTTTAGCTGTTCCAAGAAGGTAGGATCTTCAAAGTTCAATACTCCTGCAATGCTTTACGTCTAATGGATGACCAAAGCTCTGATACCACTAATGATGTGAGTTAATATGAACTTTGAAACAAGAATGTGAAGATGGATTAGTATTCTGAAATGAACGTAAACAAAGTAACCAAAACAGATTGTAAGGATGAATAAACCGTAACCAAAGGATAGTATGCTTAGTGAAGTAGACCTATACTCCAACAAAGCGGGTGCTAAATCAAACACGCGATTGAAGTAGCGAGTTTAGAGCTTGTAACGCGACTAACTCTAGACTTTGTCTTGTAAGCAACAAGGACGTAAAAGAAAGCTTAGCTTTACTCAGTTTTGTGATATCAATATTGGATGTTTTATTCATTCAAGTAGATAGCTGTATATAGCCTACACAAAGACCCTTAAACCGGCTGGTTAGGGTGACAAAAACAAAGCTACATCTATGTGAACTAGGAGTTAATAACAAAGCTATGTAAACTAGGAGCTAATAACAAAGCTATGTAAACTAGGAGCTAATAACAAAGCTATGTAAACTAGGAGGCGGCCTATGTGAATATGGAGCTAAAAACAAAGCTTAACAAGGAGCCATTTGGACGTGCACACCATGTGAACACAACCAGCTTCAAACGTCCTCTTTAACCCCGGTGCTTTCCCATGTTTGAATGGGTGTGAATCCAAGTTAATGCCTTCATATTACTTTGACTAATTGCTCCTTTGTTTGGTCCAAACTCGAGCTAGCTCCATAATTGAAGACGACTCCTTATTAGTGCTAATGTAGCTGGACTATGTTTACTTAGGAGCTAGTATTCTTTCATTGAGCTCTTTAGTAACTTCCTTATTCGGATCAGTAGCTTCTTGATTCGGATCACCTTCAATCATTTCAAGGGATCGTCAGCCCGCATTCTAAAAGCTCTCCGAAACTTCTAAACCTATTCCATCAACCTTTTACAACCTTCAAAAACACCCCACATCAACTTACATCCCGAAGAGGTCTCCGTGTCTGAGTTGATACCATTCCGAGTCCATATTCGAAGCTCGAACAAGTATGTTGAGGGTATCAAAACTCCTTTGCTACCTTTGTTTACATTGTCAATATGCTTGTACTTCAATTATCATTAACTAACTTCGTATTGAAGTTTTTTTTTCATTGTAGTAGGACAAGTCAAACACTGTCAAATACGAAACACCTAAAATACAAACGTGTTAAAACACATGATTTCATATTTAATCACGCGTGATAATCCTTCCTTGGATAACCTAGATACGCGATCAATCAAATCTAGTAACTTCCGAAGAACACGCGCAAGATAGCCTCGTACGCGCTCAAGTCCCGAGGTGCACAATGATTGGCGCCTCAAAGATAGGACCCCTAATTTGAGGCTTTTAAGCTACGATCCTGGGGAATGGATTTCGGTACCTGGCGTGATTCCCATCGCATCGAAACTCTATAAACAGGAGATCCCTTCAATCATTTTAAGGGATGGTCAATCCGCATTCTAAAAGCTCCCCTAAGAAAACCTCTAAAACCTATTCGAACACCCTTTTACAACCTAAAAAAATATTTCACTTCAACTTACATCCCGAAGAGCTCTCCATGTCCTAATTGGTACCATTGCGACTCCATACTTGAAGCTTGAACAAGTATATTGTGGGTGTCAAAACTCTTTTGCTACCTTCGTATGTACATTGCTAATTTGCTTGTACTTCAATTATCGTTTACTGACTTCGTATTAAAGTTTGCATGTTTCATTGTTGTAATGTGCAAGTCAAACACGATCAAATAATACAGAACACTGAAAATACACAAGTGTCCAAACACGTGAAAATCCTTCTTTGGATAAACCAGATACTCGATCAAACAAATTAAGTAACTTCCAAACAACGCGAGCTTGATAGCCTCGTAAGCGCTTAAGTCCTGAGACGCACAGTACCGGGTGCCTCCAGGATAGGACGCATAATGTGAGGAGCTTATGCTAAAATCCTTGGAGTTAGATTTTGGTGTCTAATGCTTTTCCCAACGCATCCCAACTCTATAGGCACGACACCCCTTTAATAATTTTAACGGATTGTCAATCCGTATTGTAAAAGCTCTCCTAAACTTCTAAAACTTATTCGAACACCCTTTTACAACCTTCAAAAACATCTTACGTTAACCTATATCTCGAAAAGCTCTTTGTTTCCGAGTTGATACCATTGCGAGTCCATATTCGAACCTTTAACAAGTATGTTGAGGGTGTCAAAACTCCTTTGCTACCTTTGTATTTACATTGTTAATATGCTTGTACTTCTTTTATCGTTTACTAACATCGTATTAAAGTTTTTATGTTTCATGGTAGTAATGTGCAACTCAAACACGGTGAAATACGAAACACCCAAAAATACACAAGTGTCCAAACACTTGATTTCTTATACAATCACGCTTGATAATCCATGGATAACCCAGATACGCGATCAATCAAATCTAGTAACTTCCAAAGAACATGCGCTAGATAGCCTCGTAGGCGCTTAAGTCTTAGCGTGCACAATGCCTGGCGCCGCAAGGATAGGACGCCTAATTTGAGGCTTTTAAGCTACGATCCTGGGAATTAGATTTCGGCGCATAGCGCGGTTCCCAACGCATCCAAACTCTACAAACAGAAGACCCCTTCAATCATTTCAAGGGATCGTCAGTCCGCATTCTAAAAGCTCTCCGAAACTTCTAAACCTATTCCATCAACCTTTTACAACCTTCAAAAACACCTCACATCAACTTACATCCCTAAGAGGTCTCCGTGTCTGAGTTGACAACATTCCGAGTCCATATTCGAAGCTCGAACAAGTATGTTGAGGGTATCAAAACTCCTTTGCTACCTTCGTTTACATTGTCAATATGCTTGTACTTCAATTATCATTAACTAACTTCGAATTAAAGTTTTTTTTTTCATTGTAGTAGGACAAGTCAAACACTGTCAAATACAAAACACCTAAAATACAAACGTGTTCAAACACATGATTTCATATTTAATCACGCGTGATAATCCTTCCTTGGATAACCCAGATACGCGATCAATCAAATCTAGTAACTTCCGAAGAACACGCGCTAGATAGCCTCGTACGCGCTCAAGTCCTGAGGTGCACAATGATTGGCGCCTCAAAGATAGGACCCCTAATTTGAGGCTTTTAAGCTACGATCCTGGGGATTGGATTTCGGTACATAGCGTGATTCCCATCGCATCGAAACTCTATAAACAGGAGATCCCTTCAATCATTTTAAGGGATCGTCAATCCGCATTCTAAAAGCTCCCCTAACTAAACCTCTAAAACCTATTCGAACACCCTTTTACAACCTAAAAAAATATTTCACTTCAACTTACATCCCGAAGAGCTCTCCGTGTCCTAATTGGTACCATTGCGACTCCATACTTGAAGCTTGAACAAGTATATTGTGGGTGACAAAACTCCTTTGCTACCTTCGTATATACATTGCTAATTTGCTTGTACTTCAATTATCGTTTACTGACTTCGTATTAAAGTTTGCATGTTTCATTGTTGTAATGTGCAAGTCAAACACGATCAAATACAGAACACCGAAAATACACAAGTGTCCAAACACGTGAAAATCCTTATTTGGATAAAGCAGATACTCGATCAAACAAATTAAGTAACTTCCAAACAACGCGACCTTGATAGCCTCGTAGGCGCTTAATTCCTGAGACGCACAGTACCGGGTGCCTCCAGGATAGGACGCATAATGTGAGGAGCTTATGCTAAAATCCTTGGAGTTAGATTTTGGTGTCTAATGCTTTTCCCAATGCATCCCAACTCTATAGGCACGACACCCCTTCAATAATTTTAACGGATCGTCAATCCGTATTGTAAAAGCTCTCCTAAACTTCTAAAACTTATTCGAACACCCTTTTACAACCTTCAAAAACATCTTACGTTAACCTATATCTCGAAAAGCTCTCTGTTTCCGAGTTGATACCATTGCGAGTCCATATTCGAACCTTGAACAAGTATGTTGAGGGTGTCAAAACTCCTTTGCTACCTTCGTATTTACATTGTTAATATGCTTGTACTTCTTTTATCGTTTACTAAAATCGTATTAAAGTTTTTATGTTTCATGGTAGTAATGTGCAACTCAAACACGGTGAAATACGAAACACCCAAAAATACACCAGTGTCCAAACACTTGATTTCTTATACAATCACGCTTGATAATCCATGGATAACCCAGATACGCGATCAATCAAATCTAGTAACTTCCAAAAGAATTGTCCTCAAAGTTCACACTTATTCATTGTATCTAGTTGTCTAAGTTCTTTTCCCTTTCTTTGTTTGTATCACCCACTTTAAGAGGCTTGACTATTCTGGTTGGCCTCTCTTTGGGTCCTTTTGTAGGCTATAAATAGCCACCCATTAGATGCATAAATCATTCAACTTTCATCAAACAAATCTGAGTTAAGCTTTGCTTTCTTTTTCGTCTTTGTAGTTCACAAGACAAAGTATTAGAGTTAGTGCGTTACAAGCTCTATACTCGCTATTTCAATCGAGTGTTTGAATTAGCACCCGCTTTGTTGAGGTATAGGTCTATCTCACTTAGCACTATCCTCGGTTACGTTCTATCATCCTTACAACAACTATTCCAATCTGATTTTCGTTGCTTGTTTTTCGTTTATCTCAAATTACTATCAATCTCCAAATAACTTGTTCAAAGTTCATTCTGACTCACATCATAAGTGGTATCAGAGCTACAACTCTTGATTTTTCTTAAAATCTAGACGGTCCAAGGAGTGTCGAAGCCAAGTTGTTAGTTGAATTTCTGATTGCGATTGGAATTCAAAGGTTAAACTCGTGCGGGTAGTTCGAGGGTTAATCGGTTTTGATTATCTCGTGGTTTTTGTTGAAGTTGTTGGAGCAAGTGTCCTCCACAATAGTGCATTGATATATTAAATCTCATGGACGGAATATATTTGGGATAATTAGTACATCGATACTCCACGTCAGTTGATTAACGAAAATCGGTAACGCTCAGCTGACTAGAGTTAGACGTTATTGTCGTAAGACGGCGGTGATCAACTGATCCCTTTCGGTCACACCTATAGGATGAGACCCAAATAGAAAACTAATTATTTGTATTTGATACAGTTAATCAGTTCCTTGCGTATATATTTGATATATGCTTTGTAATGAGAGTTATTTATTGGAGATAGAGTTTAGAACTCAGTCTGATTAAGTTTATTAGTCTATTATACGATAATTGACTGAATAAATTTTACGTCTTATTTTAATACGATTAAATAAGACCTAATTTAGTATTTAAACGTTAATTACTAAATTAGTTGAGGTTTTGTATGCTTTTATGGGTAGTGATAATTAGCCATTAATATTTACAAGAAGTTGTAAATTTAGCTAAGTAATTATTATTATGGGACCTATTATATATAGATATAATAGTAATGTACTACTTAAAGAGTTAAGAGTATATTATTTATTTGATGTGATCAATTATATGAGATAATTGATCATGTCACACATAAGCATTTGTATGACAAATGACAAAAATAATATGGACCCATTATGCATGCAAATAAAATAATGCAATGGTCTTCCCTAATTTAGGGGTGGCCGGTTTTGGGAGTCATTTAAGGGAACATTTTTGTTCTCATTTGACATCCATTCATTCATTAGTTTTTGCATGACCTCTTCTCCAAAACTCTCTCTCATACTAATATTCATCTTTATTACTAAAGTAGTAATATTCATAATATTAGTATAGGTTCATCACTACTATTATCCAGTTAATAATAATAGTGATTTTTGGGTTGAATCTTGGTGCAACTAGAAGGAGATCTTCTACTTTGGAGATTCAAGTTTTGGAGGATCATCCATACTAATATAAGCTCAAGAACAATAAGAAAAGGAGTTTTCTTATTGTGCCCATTATTTCCTCTTTGTTTATGTAAGGAAATCTCTTCTTGTATCTAGTTTTTGTCATTTGATGTTATGCATGTAACTAGATCTTTATATACTAAATTAACAAGTAATTTAGTAACTAATTAGAGGAGTCTAATTAGAGGGTTATGAACCCATCAGAAGTTCCGATACATTTGTTTCTTACGGTTCACGTGTGTACTGTTCACCAAAAAAAATGTCAGCAATTTTCTCGTTTGAAAACACTTACGAGGAAAGTTTGGTGTTTGATCCAACGTTACCACCTGTTTTTGACGAGTATCATCTTCAACCAAACAGGTTGTGCAAGAAGAAACAAATTCTGATCTTAGCCAAAACAAACATGGAGAGTAAAGGGATTGTGCTTGTGGAATACTTTGAAGAGCAACAAAAGATACTTGATCCATCCTTGTTCACAAGAAAAGTAGAGTTCACAAGAATTCAAAACTGCACCTATTTGAAAAGAAGTCGAGCTTGTGGTCGAGCCATAATACCAACGTTACCCACACTTATATCTATTTGGAGTGAGGATGTGTTGATCCTAACAAATTTTGTATTTGATCCAGGTGGGATACATGTTACAAGAATTGAGGACAATTCTTTTTCAAAGAAGGAGAGTATGACGCGAGTTCATTTTGCAGCGTTGTTTTGATCGGTCCATATCTCAAGTTATACTTGGAATTTTGTAGTCATCCAAAATGGAGGAGATACATTTCGAGCTTATCTTTCCAATGATTATTTGTGAAGGCTCATTGAACAAGTATTGACAAAGTTATGGTCCGAACAAGTCAGTTGTGCATGGGAATTTCGCAGAAGTTATTTATTTGACGGGACTGCTTCTTTTGTATCGACTTTCAATAAAAGAGCTAGTGGATACATTGCTCTAATACGATTTCTAAGTTCAAATAATCAGCAATGGGATTAATTGCTTTCAAGACTAGAAGATACATTAACCAAGTGCAAAAACACACCAGCCTACTAAAGCAAACAAAGAAGCATTGCATCTGAATTGGAGCAAAATAGTGGCTGCTAGTGTTCACACTTATTCATTGTATCTAGTTGTCTAAGTTCTTTTCCCTTTCTTTGTTTGTATCACCCACTTTAAGAGGCTTGACTATTCTGGTTGGCCTATCTTTGGGTCCTTTTGTAGGCTATAAATAGCCACCCATTAGATGCATAAATCATTCAACTTTCATCAAACAAATCTGAGTTAAGCTTGCTTTCCTTTTCGTCTTTGTAGTTCACAAGACAAAGTATTAGAGTTAGTCGCGTTACAAGCTCTATACTCGCTATTTCAATCGAGTGTTTGAATTAGCACCCGCTTTGTTGAGGTATAGGTCTATCTCACTTAGCACACTATCCTTGGTTACGTTCTATCATCCTTACAACAACAATTCCAATCTGATTTTCGTTGCTTGTTTTTCGTTTATCTCAAATTACTATCAATCTCCAAATAACTTGTTCAAAGTTCATTCTAACTCACATCAGTAGGCTATAAATAGCCAAGTACTTGATGAATAAAACATTCAACTTTCATCAAACAAATCTGAGTTAAGCTTTGCTTTCCTTTTTCGTCTTTGTAGTTCACAAGACAAAGTATTAGAGTTAGTCGCGTTACAAGCTCTATACTCGCTATTTCAATCGAGTGTTTGAATTAGCACCCACTTTGTTGAGGTATAGGTCTATCTCACTTAGCACACTATCCTTGGTTACGTCCTATAATTCCTTTACAGCAACTATCTCGATCTGATTTCGTTGCTTGTTCTCGTTTATCTCAATCTACTATCAATCTCCAAATAACTTGTTCAAAGTTCATGCCAAATCACATCAGTTTCATTATTGTAATGTGCAAGTCAAACACGATCAAATACAAAACACCGAAAATACACAAGTGTCCAAACACGTGAAAATCCTTCTTTGGATAAACCAGATACTCGATCAAACAAATTAAGTAACTTCCAAACAACGCGAGCTTGATAGCCTCGTAGGCGCTTAAGTCCTGAGACGCACAGTACCGGGTGCCTCCAGGATAGGACGCATAATGTGAGGAGCTTATGCTAAAATCCTTGGAGTTAGATTTTGGTGTCTAATGCTTTTCCCAACGCATCCCAACTCTATAGGCACGACACCCCTTCAATAAATATAAGGGATCGTCAATCCGTATTGTAAAGCTCTCCTAAACTTCTAAAACTTATTCGAACACCCTTTTACAACCTTCAAAAACATCTCATGTCAACCTATATCTTGAAAAGCTCTCCGTTTCCGAGTTGATACCATTGCGAGTCCATATTCGAACCTCGAACAAGTATGTTGAGGGTGTCAAAACCCCTTTGCTACCTTCGTATTTACATTGTTAATATGCTTGTACTTCTTTTATCGTTTACTAACATCGTATTAAAGTTTTTATGTTTCATGGTAGTAATGTGCAACTCAAACACGGTGAAATACGAAACACCCAAAAATACACAAGTGTCCAAACACTTGATTTCTTATACAATCAAGCTTGATAATCCATGGATAACCCAGATACGCGATCAATCAAATCTAGTAACTTCCAAAGAACATGCGCTAGATAGCCTCGTAGGCGCTTAAGTCTTAACGTGCACAATGCCTGGCGCCTCAAGGATAGGACGCCTAATTTGAGGCTTTTAAGCTACGATCCTGGGAATTAGATTTCGGCGCATAGCGTGGTTCCCAACGCATCCAAACTCTATAAACAGGAGACCCCTTCAATCATTTCAAGGGATCGTCAGCCCGCATTCTAAAAGCTCTCCGAAACTTCTAAACCTATTCCATCGACCTTTTACAACCTTCAAAAACACCTCACATCAACTTACATCCTGAAGAGGTCTCCGTGTCTGAGTTGATACCATTCCGAGTCCATATTCGAAGCTTGAACAAGTATGTTGAGGGTATCAAAACTCCTTTGCTACCTTCGTTTACATTGTCAATATGCTTGTACTTCAATTATCATTAACTAACTTTGTATTAAAGTTTTTTTTCATTGTAGTAGAACAAATCAAACACTGTCAAATACGAAACACCTAAAATACAAACGTGTTCAAACACATGATTTCATATTTAATCACGCGTGATAATCCTTCCTTGGATAACCCAGATACGCCATCAATCAAATCTAGTAACTTCCAAAGAACACGCGCTAGATAGCCTCGTACGCGCTCAAGTCCTGAGGTGCACAATGATTGGCGCCTCAAAGATAGGACCCCTAATTTGAGGATTTTAAGCTACGATCCTGGAGATTGGAATTCTGTACCTAGCGTGATTCCCATTGCATCGAAACTCTATAAACAGGAGATCCCTTCAATCATTTTATGGGATCGTCAATCCGCATTCTAAAAGCTCTCCTAACTAAACCTCAACAAGCTATTCGAACACCCTTTTACAACCTAAAAAAATATTTCACTTCAACTTACATCCCGAAGAGCTCTCCGTGTCCTAATTGGTACCATTGTGACTCCACACTTGAAGCTTGAACAAGTATATTGTGGGTGTTAAAACTCCTTTGCTACCTTCGTATGTACATTGCTAATTTGCTTGTACTTCAATTATCGTTTACTAACTTCGTATTAAAGTTTGCATGTTTCATTGTTGTAATGTGCAAGTCAAACACGATCAAATACAGAACACCGAAAATACACAAGTGTCCAAACACGTGAAAATCCTTCTTTGGATAACCCAGATACTCGATCAAACAAATTAAGTAACTTCCAAACAACGCGAGCTTGACAGCCTCGTAGGCGCTTAAGTCCTGAGACGCACAGTACCGGACTACCGGGTGCCTCCAGGAAAGGACGCATAATGTGAGGAGCTTATGCTAAAATCCTTGGAGTTAGATTTTGGTGTCTAATGCTTTTCCCAACGCATCCCAACTCTATAGGCACGACACCCCTTCAATAATTTTAACGGATCGTCAATCCGTATTGGAAAAGCTCTCCTAAACTTCTAAAACTTATTCGAACACCCTTTTACAACCTTCAAAAACATCTCACGTCAACCTATATCCCGAAAAGTTCTCCGTTTCCGAGTTGATACCATTGCGAGTCCATATTCGAACCTTGAACAAGTATGTTGAGGGTGTCAAAACTCCTTTGCTACCTTCATATTTACATTTTTAATATGCTTTTACTTCTTTTATCGTTTATTAACATCGTATTAAAGTTTTTATGTTTCATGGTAGTAATGTACAACTCAAACACGGTGAAATACGAAACACCCAAAAATACACAAGTGTCCAAACACTTGATTTCTTATACAATCATGCTTGATAATCCATGGATAACCCAGATACGCGATCAATCAAATCTAGTAACTTCCAAAGAACATGCGCTAGATAGCCTCGTAGGCGCTTAAGTCTTAACGTGCTCAATGTGACGCGAGTTCATTTTGCAGCGTCGTTTTGATTGGTCCATATATCGAGTTATACTTGGAATTTCGTAGTCATTCAAAATGGAGGAGATAGATTTCGAGCTTATCTTTCCAATGACTGCTCATGAAGGTTCATTGAACAAGTATTGCTAAGTTATGCCCCAAACAAGTCAGCTGTGCATTGAAAAACGCTGCTGTTATATTCTTTGCCGGAATTGTTTCTTTTGCCTCGATTTTCTTTAAAGACTTCAATAAATTCCCGAGGAGAAGAGCTGCTATTTTCAAGTCCATTTAATCAAGACTACTCGAGCAAACAAGGGCCTTGCATCTGAAATGGAGCAAAATAGTGGCTGCTAGTGTTCACACTTGTTCATTGTATCTAGTTGTCTAAATTCTTTTCCCCTTCTTTGTTTGTATCACCCACTTTAAGAGGCTTGACTATTCTGGTTGGCCTCTCTTTGGGTCGTTTTGTAGGCTATAAATAGCCAAGTACTTGATGAATAAAGCATTCGACTTTCATCAAACAAAATCTGAGTTAAGCTTTGCTTTCCTTTTCGTCTTTGTAGTTCACATGACAAAGTATTAGAGTAAGTCGCGTTACAAGCTCTATACTCGCTATTTCAATCGAGTGTTTGAATTTGCACCCGCTTTGTTGAGGTATAGGTCTATCTCACTTAGCACACTATCCTTGGTTACGTTCTTTCATCACTTACAGCAACTATTTCAACCTGATTTCGTTGCTTTGTTTCGTTCATTTCAATTTACTATCAATCTCCAAATCACTTGTTCAAAGTTTATTCCAACTCACATCATAAAGAAAGAAAATTGTAAGCTTTTGCTTGTTTAATTTTAATTGTCGAGTTACAATTAAGAGTCTTAGAGTTCGACGCGTTTTCGAGTTCTAATTCCCGCGTATTCAATCGAGTGTTTGAATAGCGACCCACTTAGTCGAGATATAGGTCTATCTCACTTAGCATACTATCCCTTTTGTTTCACTTCTATCTATTTTTTGTTTGTCTCTCGTCGTGACCAGCAACTTTGTTTTGCGTCCTTGTGATACAAGAATCGAGTTCCGTTCCAACTCACATCACAATGCCTGGCGCCTCAAGGATAGTACGCCTAATTTGAGGCTTTTAATCTACGATCCTAGGAATTAGATTTCGGCACATAGCCCGGTTCCCAATGCATCCAAACTCTATAAACAGGAGACCCCTTCAATCATTTCAAGGGATCGTTAGCCCGCATTCTAAAAGCTCTCCGAAACTTCTAAACCTATTCCATCAACCTTTTACAACCTTCAAAAACACCTCACATCAACTTACATCCCGAAGAGGTCTCCGTGTCTGAGTTGATACCATTCCGAGTCCATATTCGAAGCTTGAACAAGTATGTTGAGGGTATCAAATGACGCGAGTTCATTTTGCAGCGTTGATTTGATCGGTCCATATCTTGAGTTATACTTGAAATTTCGTAGTCATTCAAAATGGAGGAGATAGATTTCGAGCTTATCTTTCCAATGACTGCTCACGAAGATTCATTGAACAAGTATTGCTAAGTTATGCCCCAAACAAGTCAGCTGTGCATTGAAAAACGCTGCTGTTAAATTCTTTGCCGGAATTGTTTCTTTTGCCTCGATTTTCTTTAAAGCTTTCAATAAATTCCCGAGGAGAAGAGCTGCTATTTTCAAGTCCGTTTAATCAAGACTACTCGAGCAAACAAGGGCCTTGCATCTGATTTGGAGCATGGAAAGTAGGCTGATTGTGTTCTCACTTATTCATTATATCTAGCTATTTAGTTCTAGCCTAGTTCATTTCCCTATCTCACTTAGCATACTATCCATTTTGTTTTACTTTTATCTATATTTGTTCGTTTCTTGTCGTGACCAGCAACTTCGTTTTGTGTCCTTGTGATACGAGGTCATGGTCCGTGCTAAATCACATCATAAGTGGTATCAGAGCTACAACTCTTGATTTTTCTTAAAATCAAGACGGTCCAAGGAGTGTCGAAGCCAAGTTATTAGTTGAATTTCTGATTGCGATTGGAATTCAAAGGGTAAACTCGTGCGAGGTAGTTTGAGGGTTAATCGGTTTTGATTATCTCGTGGTTTTTGTTAAAGTTCCGATACATTTGTTTCTTAATGTTCACGTGTGTACTGTTCACCAAAAAAAATGTCAGCAATTTTCTCGTTTGAAAACACTTACGAGGAAAGTATGGTGTTTGATCCAACGTTACCACCTGTTTTTGACGAGTATCATCTTCAACCAAACAGGTTGTGCAAGAAGAAACAAATTCTGATCTTAGCCAAAACAAACATGGAGAGTAAAGGGATTGTGCTTGTGGAATACTTTGAGGAGCAACAAAAGATACTTGATCCATCTTTGTTCACAAGCAAAGTAGAGTTCACAAGCATTCAAAACAACACCTATTTGAAAAGGAGTCGAGCTTGTGGTCTAGCCATAATACCAACGTTACCCACACTTATGTCTATTTGAAGTGAAGATGCATTGATCCTAACGAATTTTGTATTTTATCCAGGTGGGATACTTGTTACAAGAATTGAGGACAATTCTTTTTCAAAGAAGGAGAGTATGACACGAGTTCATTTTGCAGCGTTGATTTGATCGGTCCATATCTCGACTTATACTTGAAATTTCATAGTCATTCAAAATGGAGGAGATAGATTTCGAGCTTATCTTTCCAATGACTGCTCATGAAGATTCATTGAACAAGTATTGCTAAGTTATGCCCCAAACAAGTCAGCTGTGCATTGAAAAACGCTGCTATTAAATTCTTTGCCGGAATTGTTTCTTTTGCCTCGATTTTCTTTAAAGACTTCAATAAATTCCCGAGGAGAAGAGCTGCTATTTTCAAGTCCATTTAATCAAGACTACTCGAGCAAACAAGGGCCTTGCATCTGATTTGGAGCATGGAAAGTAGGCTGATTGTATTCTCACTTATTCATTGTATCTAGCTATTTAGTTCTAGCCTAGTTCATTTTCCTTTCTTTGTTTTTGTCACCCACTTTATGAGGCTTGACTTTGCTGGTTAGCCTCATCCTTGGGTTGAGTTGTAGGCTATAAATAGCCAAGTACTTGATGAATAAATCATTCAACTTTCATCAAACAAAATCTGAGTTAAGCTTTGCTTTCCTTTTCGTCTTTGTAGTTCACAAGACAAAGTATTAGAGTAAGTCGCGTTACAAGCTCTATACTCGCTATTTCAATCGAGTGTTTGAATTAGCACCCGCTTTGTTGAGGTATAGGTCTATCTCACTTAGCACACTATCCTTGGTTACATTCTATCATCACTTTACAGCAACTATTTCAACCAGATTTCGTTGCTTTGTTTCGTTCATTTCAATTTACTATCAATCTCCAAATCACTTGTTCGAAGTTCATTCCAACTCACATCTTCAAAACTCCTTTGCTACCTTCGTTTACATTGTCAATATGCTTGTATTTCAATTATCATTAACTAACTTCGTATTAAAGTTTTTTTTTCATTGTAGTAGAACAAGTCAAACACTGTCAAATACGAAACACCTAAAATACAAACGTGTTCAAACACATGATTTCATATTTAATCACGCGTGATAATCCTTCCTTGGATAACCCAGATACGCGATCAATCAAATCTAGTAACTTCCGAAGAACACGCGCTAGATAGCCTCGTACGCGCTCAAGTCCTGAGGTGCACAATGATTGGTGCCTCAAAGATAGGACCCCTAATTTGAGGCATTTAAGCTACGATCCTGGGGATTTGATTTTTGTACCTAGGGTGATTCCCATCGCATCGACACTCTATAAACAGGAGATCCCTTCAATCATTTTAAGGGATCGTCAATCCGCATTCTAACAGCTCTCCTAACTAAACCTCTAAAACCTATTCGAACACCCTTTTACAACCTAAAAAAATAAAAACAACGGGCCAAGTGGGCTCAGATCAAATTTAGAGCGAGATGGTTGCATACATACAAATATATTCGATGCGGAAAGTCCAAGTGGTTACCGAGCAAAAGACATTGCTAATCTCAATTGTTCGCAAATGAGTTGTCACGGACATATTAATATTGCTCATAAACACATAACTTTATATTTTTATTAGCATCGTTCGTCTCATCCAGAGAACTAATGTAAGCACTAGACCTGTCGGGTGCGTCGAGTCAAATACGGATCACGTATCGGGTTATGGTCAGAATACGGGACATAAATAGTTTTGAATGCCTGATGTTCTCCCGCTTTTAATTAAAAAAATTATTTTTGGTATTGTTTTTTATTTATTTTAATAGTATTAGTACTATACTCTTTAATTATAATGTTTATATTTTAAAAAATAATCATAATCTCCTTAGCTTGTCACATTTCTTGATTTCTCTCGGGATCATCCCCCTAAGATAAACATTGATAAGCAGTGTCAACTATCAATTCTTCAAAATAATAATTATTGGAAATAATCATAATCACTTCGTCGCAGTCCAAATTAAAATTAGTAAAAATAATAGGAGTACGTAGTATTAAATTATTGTTCATATGTTTTTAATGTTTATCTCATTTAGTAATTATATATGTAAGAAGTATTTTATTAAAATGAAAAGAACATTAAAAATAGAAATATTTTACTAATTTTAATAATTTTTCATCAACCCACCGAATTGAATAGGTTGGGTCATTTTTCGATCCTAAATTAACGAGTCATTTAGTTTCAGGTCAAATAGGTCGCGGGTCAGAATAAAAGGCTCATGGCCCTAAAAACAACAGGTCGGGTGGGTAAGGTCGAATATAGTGCGAGATGATGACATACATACAAAATATTTGATGCAGAAAGTCAAATGATTATAGTCTTATAAATTAAAAGATATAGATAAACTAAATGTTCACAGAAGAGTTGTGACGTATTAATATTGCTCACAGATACAGGACCTGCTACTTTGATGAGCATCGTTTTTTTATACAAGTAAGTAAGTAACGAATATAGGTACTAGACCAGTCAAATAGGTTGAGCGGGTCGGCTCATGGATCGAGTTATACGAGTGGATATACGAGTCAAGGGTCGAGTTATTATCTATTTGTTTTAGAATTTTGGGGGCACCTGCACCCCCTAATGCCGCCCCTGAACAAAAGTAATGACTATTAGGTATATAGACTTATATTATAAAGGATGTAGAATTATAGAAAACATACTAGATTTTACTATTATATTTTTCAATTACATATATACATCATTGTAAAACATTAGTTATCCCTATTTAGCTATATTAATTTTAATAAATAAAATATAAACATATTGCATTTTAAATGTTTGGAAGTTAAACTTTAAAGAACAAAATTTGATAGTAATATTCAATCTAATTTATTTGTAAATAAAATCTGACATCATTATAAATCAACCTTTTATTTTAGAATTACAATAACAATAATATGTGTGTTGATTAATTGGTGTACTTAGTAACCATTTGGGTGTATATAACAATTATTATACTATATATATTGAGTTCTTAAGTGTGTGTGTATTGAGTTCTTTAGTGTACAATTATTTTCAGGTATATTGAAATAATATTAGTCTACATAAACACAATTTAAGTGTATATAATAAAAAATTTAGTGTATATAAAAATATTTTACAAAATCAAATAATTATATAAATATAATTACATGAACTTTTTGGTGTATATATAACTATTATTTTACTGTATATATTGAGTATGTAAGTGTGTGTATTAAGTTTAGTAGCGTATATAATAAGTTTTGTAGTGTACATATCAGTTTTTTATGTATATAGTAATATAGTAAGTTTAGTAATGTACATAATGAATTTTTTAGTCCATATATAAAAATATTTTCTAAAATGAAATTTAAACTATAATCGATCATCGTTAAAATCATAACAAAGAATTAATCCCCCAACATAACCCATAAATCAATTAAGTCAATTTTAGATTCAATTATTAACATATGTACTCCCAAATAATGAAATATATACAATTGTAAAATTAACATAGTAAGTAAATAAATAAAAAAAGTCAAAGAAAAATAGTAGGAGTAGTAATCCAAAAAAATCACTACTACATTTCGTCGTCGACGTTTCAGCCACGTCGTCGACGCTTTATACGTGAATTTACTCTTTTACCCTTCCATAATTATGATTAATGATATTAATTAAGTTTCTTAATTAATCTAATTATTATTTCCGAGTAAATTAAAATTACGATTTTTGTACTTTTGAACGGTTTTTGAGGCACGTGTCTCAACGTAACTCTTTTACCCTTCTTTAATATTGATTAATGAATTTAATTAAGTTTCGGGATTAATGTAATTATTATTTTCCCGACTAATTTAGAATGACGGTTTTTGAAATTGTGAACGGTTTTTGACCCGGGAATCAATGTGACCCGGGAATATGTTTAGGAAATTTCTATATAAACCCCCTTTCTCTTCATAATTCACTTTCACTTCTTTCTCTCTCAAATAATTCCTTTTAAAAATCGTTTTTCAAATCTAAAACCGCCTCCACTCCCACTCCAAATCCGTAGTCAAGTAAGTAGATCTGTCTATTTTGTATTACTTTTGAGTTTTTATTTGATTATTTTAGGTTGATTAGTTTGATTATAATTCGTATTAGGTTGGTAGTTTAGGTTCCCCGCATCTATTATATGCTTAAACAATCCATGTAATACCCGATTTGAGTAGTTATGGTATGCTATGTTCGATGTTGGTGTCGGTTTTTGTGATTTATTGATTGAAAATTGCGAAGAGGGAGCGATTTCTGGGGTTGGGTTCGCTGAAAACAGGGGCGGGCGTCCAAAATTGGCGCCTGGGAGGCCTCCTGGGCGCCCAAAAATGGCGCCTGAGAGGCCTCTTGGGCGTCCAAAAATGGCGCCTGACAGGTCCTCTGGGCGTCCAAAATTGGCGCCTGGGAGGCCTCCTGGGCGCCCAAAAATGGCGCATGGGAGGTCCTCTGGGCGCCAATTTTGGACGTTTCAGGGGCTTTTTGGGCGCCTATTTTGGACGTCCGGTCCGATTTTCGCCTTTTTTTTGTTCTTAAAACGTTACACGCTATGATCCGTCTTGGTTTGTTTACCTTATTTTTCGATAAATGTTATTGTGGGTCGGTATTTTTGTATCTTTGATTAGTTAGTTATGGAGTTATGTTTGTTGATATGAATTGAATAGTAAATGTTATTTTTTTAGTGGTTGATTATTGAATTGAATTGGGTTGTTATTGGGTTTGTATACTTTGCCATGTGGGTTATGGATTTAATTATTGTTGTTTCCAAAAAATATAGCTTCAATTTAGTGTAACGAAAATAATTGGATTTGTATACATTAGATTTGCTACGTCTCAAATTCGAATACCTTCTTGTAATTATATCGACCTTTACTGCTATAAAATATAGTACTGACATAACATATCTTTAAAATTGTTCAAATAACGCAACATACAAAAATATTTCGAGTTATTTTACTTAGGGGTGCAATATATAATTCATATTTGAAGCAGAAAATATATCAAACTCTAGAGAAATCAAATCTTCATACAATTCATATATAATTCATATTTGAAGTACAAAAGTTTAAAAGTTGAAAAAATTTATTTTAGGTTATGGAGAAATAGGTTGAAAAAATATAGGTTCTTTAGTTTTAAAAAAATCAATTTAGCTTCAAAAATAGGTACGAAAGTTCAATTTGTTTGAAAAACTTGTAGTCGTTATGTTTCGCTAAAATCGGTTACCCAATTGAGATAACGATAAGGTTAGTAGTGTTTAATAAAAAAATAAATTTATTTTGAAGACTAATTTTAGCTAGAAAACTACTTACTCGACGACCCTTATCGAGATAACAAATCGTAGGTAAAATTACTTGAAAGAAATTACTTAAATTGAAGAGTATACGTTATTATCGACCTTTAATATTTGTTGAGAAGAATATACGTTATTATTTATTTGATTTTTCAAATAAATTTTAAATATGAATCTGAACTCCCAATATTGGTTGGTTGAACACTGTTTCATTTACGAAATTGAACGAGAACGTTAAATTAATTTCTTATTAACGTTAACAAGTGACATAGTTTTGTTTTATCACCCTGTTGAATTTATAAAAGTAGATGGCTGATAAGGGGAAGAGTATTCGGGTCTACGGTAGGAGAGTCACTGCGTCTACACGCGCTCGGGATAGGGAACGAGTGCCACCTACCGGCCAACCACGGCCGTCGATCACCACGGAGCCACCACAGACGGCTGGTGCGTATGGGGTGGGCGGGTCTTCCTCAGTGGGGGGTAGACAGAAAATTCCTATTCCACATTTTTGTATCACGAGCGGTACTCGTGATGGTTCTTCGGAGGGAACCGCGAGCGGTGGTGTCCCCTAGCTGTCCAGGTCGTTACATTCTGCCGACCTGAACATGGAGTTCGATGAGACAGAGAGGCAGCACGCTTTCCCTGACGACTTCTCGGAGCAGCAGGCTGAGGAGCGGGAGCAGGAGACGGACACAGAGACGTCGCGGAAGGGTAAGGCCGTTGTGTACAGGAAGGGGCCAGGAGGAACTTTTCAGGGGAGTGTCGGTACTTCGAGCTCGAGGGCTCCCCGGCATCCACGGAGCGACACTTTGTGGGTTCTGCAGGGACCTAGTCCCGGAGGTCCCATCGATCCATCGGTGATCCCGAGCTTCAGGGGTCATGTGGCGCGTCTGCTTTGGTCAGAGCCAGAGCACGAGGTCAGTCTGTTGAAG
This sequence comes from Agrostemma githago, assembly GCA_958450325.1. Lineage (NCBI taxonomy): Eukaryota > Viridiplantae > Streptophyta > Magnoliopsida > Caryophyllales > Caryophyllaceae > Agrostemma > Agrostemma githago. Next base: position 38,394,762 of record OY288242.1, read on the forward strand.
ACCTACCACCGTCCTAGGATCGTGAGGGAGTTGGAGGCGTTCGACAGATTACAGCAGGTAGTGGATGTTGTCCGACAGACTGGCCTGATGCATCTACGTGCGTGCATTCTACGCCATTTGGACATACCGCTCCTTACAGCATTCGTCGAGCGGTGGCAGCCGGATACGAACACATTCCACATGCCGTTCGGGGAGATGACCATCATGTTGCACGATGTCGCACGGATCTTAGGGCTCTCTATCCAGGGTGAGCTCTGCGTGGTTCGTAACGACACAGGGCGTCTTACCGATAGGATGGCTGCTGTAGGGAACTTCTTCGGGATGAACGATGCGCAGTTGAAGGCACCCGCGAGTGGAGGGGGCCCTCCCATTTACAGGAGCGGGGGGTACTAGCTAGGGCCGTGCATGATAAGATGCGCACTGGGACCCAGGAGCAGACTATTCAGGGTTACCTGATCACGTTGCTGGGGGAGTTTCTCTTCGTGGATAGGTCCAGTGAGATCGTATTCGTCCGTCAGTCTTCCCACTGACGAACAGCTTGGACTAGATCATTAGTTTTGCGTGGGGTGCTGGTACGTTGGCGTACTTGTACAGGTGTTTGGGGATGACTTCGAGGCAGGGGGCTTCCACTTTGGCCGGGTGTTTGACTCTGCTTCAGGTCTGGATCTATGAGTACTTCCCCGACTTTAGGCCGGGGGCACCGATCCAGATTATGTCGACTTCTCCACGGGCTAGTGCGTGGGTAGGCGTCGGGAAACCATCGACGCATGATAGCAAGCTGTTGGAGTACCGTCGTTCACTTGATGGACTTACAGCAGATCGGGTCCGCTGGGAGCCTTTCGTGAGACACGCTCACACGTCGCATGTGACTACTTCCTTCTACGGGATATTGCGCTTCATGGACATTGTTGAGCCTTACCAGGGAGACCGGGTCATCAGACAGTTAGGCTATGTTCAGACGATAACCTGGTCGATGCCTACGCCGGTTAAGGTGCATCGACCCGGGCAGGGGGGGGTCTACCTTCTTGAGTTCGGTGCGGGGTACGAGGACCACCCTTGGGCTAGTTGCGAGGTTAGTCGCGTTGACCCGAGGAGGATCTCGCGGCCCGTGGACTACCCGGGGGAAGTGGCTCAGGATTACCACGCTTGGTACAAGAGAGTCTCTCACCCGAGGATCATACCACCATCCGCCGCCGATGTGCAGGAGCAGGCGAGACTCGCTGGGGGATCACAGCAGGTATTGAAATTGTATTTTGGTGTTTGACAATATTTAACTGTATGTTTATTTTTATTAACCTCTGCCATCTTGTTTTAGGTCGCAGTTTCGTTGATGGAGCGCTTTTCTGCGGCTCAGCACTTTCTGGACGACCCGGATGCCCGACTTGCGTATTTTGACAACTTGTTGATGTTGTTCCAGCCCGTTCTCTCCTCCCCGGGTGACCGCCCACCCCGATCCCAGGGGAAACGAGGTCGCCGTTGACTGATTTGGATTTTATTTGTAATTTGTTTATGTCTGGATTGTTAGGGATTTTATTTTGTATTCCGGATGATTTCGGTTGATTTGTAATATGTTTATGTTGACTACTCGTTTCTTTTTACATTTTGGATGATTTGGATGTTCGTTTGTTTGTTATTAGTGGTATTGGATTGTCGTTACGAGATTTGCAGTCGCCTCAACAACAGCAACAGCGCGCATACTTACTACAATTTACAAATGAATACAATACTAGTCTAAAATATGAACATAATACAAATGCTGGTCTAATATTTACACTTACTAAAATTTAATAATGAATACAATACTGTTCTAAAATATGAACATAATACAAATGTTGGTCTAATATTTATACTACACTACATGATGAAGGGGTTGTTCGCACCACCTGGGTCGTTGGGATCGATCGTCGCACGCGGAAAGTACTGATTCCACTCCTCGACCCACCTGTCTTGACGTTCTCGGTAAATGTGAGGGTAATTAGATAATGCGAGGTAATGAGGGTAATAAATCGCAGTCTGCGAGATAATGCTCAGTACCTACCGGGAGGGGGGTCGTCGTACCTACACGGGTTAGGGCGCCTTCTCGACCGTCGTCGTCTAAGACGTACACGGTGTCATACATGGGGGAATGAATGTGCTCCCACAACGCCCTTCTCTGGCGAGTAAAACTGGACTGGTCACCGTACACTGCATGAGCCATGACACGGAATCCGCAGTGACCGTCCCCAATAACATCTATCCAGTTCACGAGGTACGGACACATGAAACCGACAAGTTTGCTCATGTCCGGAAAGGGCCCCCTCATGTAGTTCACCTCCAGGGGGCGTTCGGTAGCCCTTCCCATGTGCCCGTGGTCGACTGGCTTGCGGTCGGTATGGGTGGGTCGGTCGACTGACTGCTCCCTGGCGTTGACGCGTGCGTAGTCCTGGCCGACTTACTCGGGGTGGCTCCCGTGTCGGTGGTGCCGTACCTCAGCCTCGCGTGTTCGACTCCGATACGCAACCTCCCTGTCCCCTTAGATTTTCTGGGATTCGGATTCAGAGTCGGATCAAGTAGACCAGATTCCTCGGGCCGTAATGCTGAATTCAACACATCAATGTAATGTCGCCACATACTAGGATCACTCGTGCGTATTTCCTCAATCAACCCGTCAAGCTGAAATCTATCGCTGACGGGCAAAGCTTCCTCCTCGGCATAGTCAAGCGTCCTCCAAAACACATGAACGTCGGTCAACTGCACTACGGAATTCTGCAACATCAGCCCGGCAAGTTCACATGCGCAAGGCAAACCCTTGGACGTCCTCAATACACACAGGCAGTCGTAATAAACCCGATCTCCCAACTCTTGCATCATATTCAGTTCCCCGGCCAGCAAGTCCAACGCCTTACGACTTACCCTGAGTCTCAAGTTCTTCAAAATGGGTGGTAGAGTAGTTGATCGCTTCCTGCGGGATGTTTCCAACTTCGTCCGCAGTTTCGACTGCTGACGCCCAATTAGCCTGTCGATCCTTTCGAACAACCGAACTAAAGACGTTGTCGACGTGCCAAGAGCCTTCTTCAAAGCCGCATGCGCAGATTCAGCGATGGATGTGGTGGTGTTGCCGAAGTGGAGGTATCGGTCAGTGTATGCGTGATTCCATTGGTTGAAAGTACCCCAGGTGTCATAAATGTAAAGAAGAATTCCCGACAACCTCCACTTCAACTTTATGTTAATTCCATTTTGTTTGGAAGTCCGCCATACTTGTAGAGTACAGGAAAGGGTACCACACTCCATGCATGAAGGTCGCTACTCGGTCTTTCTGACCACCAAAGTATCTCAGGGCACGACTTTCCACACAGTTAGATATGTGCCACGTGCAGAGCAGATTCAGGGTCTGCGGAGCCGGAAAGACATTCGCTACTACACCCGTCAACGCCTGAACCTTATCCGTGATAATCACGTTCGGTGCCCGGTCCCCAATTAGCAGCTTCAACTTCTGAAGCACCCAAATATAGGACACCGTGTCCTCGTATCGAAGAAGGGCGTACGCTATCAGATAAGATTTCCAAATGGGAGTCACCCCGACCATCTCCACTAACTTCATATCGTACGTGTTCGTCTTGTAGGTCGCATCCATAGTGACTACGTAAGGCCAAGTACGAAATAGTTTCACGGACTCGGGGTGAGCCATGAATATACGTTCCACGACACTCGTAAGCTCGTGCTCGAAGAAGAAGTGGACGTATAGAGCCCGGCGCGCTAGTACCATCATCTGCTCAATGGCGTTACGACCTTCCCTTGCCTCCGCCCTTAACTTCCCCCCGATGTTGTATATCGTCTCGATCGAGGGGCGTGGTTTCCCCGGATTTCTCTGATGAAGGCCCTCGTGTATTTGGGCTGGTGTCCTGTGCTCCCGAATACCCTTCCGAACATACTCTTTCTCGGCCTCGTCAAGGGCGGCTAGACGTCTGTTCCCGTCAGCGTAAACCCGTAACGGGTGGTTGTGCGTGCCACATGGACCGATGGCTAAAATCCATCGTTCCCTGTCTACGCTCTCGCACGCCTTCACCCAAAACTTACAACCGATCTTGTAAGAATTCTTCGTACTTTTTGCCAGATTCCCGTTAAACTTGCATTTAAAGTAATTTTGACCAAGACGGTTCGGGTTCACATTACTTTGCGTTTTGTTGCTCGCTTTCACTAAGGTGAACCCAAGAGCCGAAGCTATCTCACTAGCGTAGTTGAATGCCTTATTCGAACTACCGAACGCTGGCCCAAAAATAAAACATACGCGATAGTCAATACCGTCACCACCAAGGTCCTCCTGATACACCGATAAAAAATTACAGGTTAGTTACACAATCTTATTTAATTTCATAATAATAATTATACGGATAATAATTTCATAAATTCTATTTAATTAAAATATTTCGTATACAAAATTCTAGTCATGAACTTGATAATAATAATTCAAATAATATTCATAATAATCGTAATTATATAAACATTTCGTATAATTTCAAAATAATAATTATAAATAACGACACCCGTGTCACGATATAAAAAAAATGTCAAACCAAAACAAAAAAAAACACGAAAACAGGAATACGTGCTAGCCGGTTGTGGGTTGGATTGGGCAAACGGGAAAATCGATTCATCGAAGGTCATGTGACGAGAGTGATAGATTTTTCCGATTTTGGAATCGAGACATTTATAGCCACGGAATTCATGGGGGTAGCCAAGAAAGACACAACGAATGGATCGGGGTGTGAGTTTGTGAGGACGGGTGGATGGGAGATTCGGGTAGCAAGCATAACCGAACACACAGAGGTGGTTATAGGAAGGAGTTTTAAGAAAAAGTATAGAAGTGGGAGAGCGAGATTGGAGGAGACGGGAGGGAAGGATACTGTGAAGGTGAGTGGCGGTTTGAAGGGCATAGGTCCATTAAATAATAGGGACGGAGGCATGAAAGAGTAAAGTGAGAGTGATTTCATTTAAACGTCGAATCATACGCTCGGCCTTACCATTTTGAGACGATGTTTGGGGTCACGAGAACCGAAAGATTAGGCCGTTAGCATCTCCAAAAATTTCAAAAGGAATTATTATCAAATTCACAACCAAGGTCACATTGAAAAGCTTTTATTTCACGGTTAAATTGGGTTTTGACATATGTTCGGAATTTAAGAAATTGAGAATATGTTTCTGACTTAAATCGTAGTGGGTAGACCCAAACAAGTTGTGAAAAATTATCGATGAGCACGAGTTAGTATTTATAACCGGTTTTACTTGTGACGGGAGATGTCCAAAGATAACTGTGTATGATATAAAACGAGGCCACGGTTTGGGAGAACGACTCGGAAAAAGGTAAACACTTGTGTTTGCTAATTTGGCATGAATGACAAAGTTTCGAGCTATGCTCAGTTTTATTACATGGAAGTGAAAATTTAGTTCGCAAAATATCCAAAATGTTCGACCCGGGATGACCGAGACGAAAATGCCAAGTCTCGGAGGAGAGGGTGACAAGGTTCTGATTGGACAAAGCGGACTCGATGGGTGAGATGGTGTAGATTTCACCGTCACTATTGCTCCTCAGAATCGATTTCCCAGTCGCTAAATCCTTCACAGTAAAACCAAACGGGTCAAATTCGACGAAAACATTTATCCTTCGTAAATTGACGGATGGATATGAGATTTTTAATTATTTAAGGGGTATATAAAACTTTATTTAGGGTGAGAGGTTGGGTTTTAGTAGTAATGTGGGAGTTATCGGACCCGAGAACCGGAATACTAGAACCATTAGCGACATAAATAGAGTTAGTCATACTAGAATTAAAAGGGGAACGGAGAGTACCTGGGTTGGCAGTCATATGAGACGAAGCACCTGTGTCCATGAACCATGTACCATTGTCAGGGTGGTGCGGGAGAGTGAGTGTCCGAGACGGTTGACCCAAATCCAGACTGAAGTATGCCTGACCGGCGGAGGAGGAGGGGTGACCAGAGTGAGAGCCTGACGGGCACGGACTAAACCGGGGGTCGGGTGGGTGGCTGATGCCAGATATAGGCTGGCGGTTTGGTCGGGATGGGGTTGCAGGAGGGCTGGTCGGTTGGCCGGCTGCCCACGTAGGAGGCGCAGATGGGGCGGCATATGCGGCGAGCGCGACGCCGGCGCTGGCACCGGCAGCCGGCGGTTCCAGGCGGGACAATATGTGTCTTCGTCGGTGGAAGGAGGGGCTGCCATGGACAGTGGTGATCGAAGGTGGGCTCAACGTTGTTGCGTCGTCGGACTTGGCCATGGGTTAGTCGACGGAAAGAATGGAGCAAATTGTTGGTTTTGGGCTGCCGGTGGTGGGATTAGTACAAGATCGAGAAACACGATTGTGTTATGAACCCTCTGATACCATGAAAGTCTCCATATTTCCATGAGTAACGAGAATTACAGACTCGATTTATAAACCCAAGGATAGGAAGCCATATACACCCTAACTAAGGTGCTACTAATTACATAACACTAATGAAGGTAAAGTGAAGAGACATTTACAATCAATATACATAAGTACACCTAGTTACTAAGATTAATAATAGTGCTCCTGTGGGTAGTCACTAAAATATTTAAATAAATAGAATGTTACACATGATAATATAATCTACCTGCGGGTAAATATATATTTTTTATATGTGAACGATATAATGACTATATTAAGTCAAAATTAAACTTAAGTTGTAAATTCACTGTGGTGAAATTTAACCATAAGAATTTCATATTATCATTATCTAAACCCGAAAAAATATGAAATTATAACTTAAGAAATCATTATTTTTATCAAATGATTGAATTATATCGAATGATCATAAACAATACGGTCAAAACGTATTTCAGTAAATCACGTAATCGAGTATATTATAGTCATATTCTCATGGAATTACCAATTAATAAGATTTTAAGTCATTAAAACTTTAATCTATATACTAATCATTATGTATATAGTTTTTTTGGTTCAACGAAGAGCACACTTAGTCGCATTACAATCAATATAAGGGAGGGGAGATTCAAACCTGAGACCTATTGTCCCAGAGCACCTAGCCTTAGCCACTAGGCTAAGACATCTTTGGTAATCAATATGTATATTCATATAATCATGACAAAATCAGTTTAACACAATAATAGAGACCATGATGATAGCAATTTCATGTTAAACATTTACTAATTTTCATATCACTAACACCTTATATTTGCATTATACGTGGTCATAATAATATGTTTCCGTACATCATAATAATAATAATAATAATAATAATAATAATAATAATAATAATAATAATAAAGAACCCCCGTAATATATTGTAATAACATCAGATAATAATACTTCTTGAACAAGAACCAGAGATATACAACACATAGAAGGATAATAATATTAACAATGATGTAATAATTTTCACATACATGTTATTCTCCGCATGAGCATAAGGCAAGCAAAGTATGTATATCAATAGTCTCATAGTATCACGAATCATGTGACCAAGAAGACATGCAATACAATATATAGCATAATTAATAGACAAATACGCCTATAATATGGAGTAATATGATATGAAGTACAATAATAATCTTATTTAATGGACAATCATGAGTTCAATAACTTAAGCTTTGATACCACATGTTACCACAAGTTAGCATATTATTAACATGACATAAATCCCATAAATCTTTGAACAACATGAAGGTCACAAAATATTAATTAAGACGAGATTAAGACATACTTCATTACGGAATACGTCGAAATCTAATACGAACGATATTAGATCTCTATAAGACGATTTCATAAATAAATACAACGACTTCAAATAATAATAATAGATCGGTTTCTCTCTCTTGTCCTATAACGTAATAAGTATTGTTATTGTTATTGATGGGGGTCGGCGTCATAGGCAGCCGAAAGCCGGCAATTGGAAGGCATTCTGCAAACTTGGGACCATCTCCCGCCGGCTCCCTCCGGTAGAGGGAGGCGCCAGCCCGGCCAGCAGAGGGGTAGTCGGCTCACACTCCTCTGAGCCCTATAAATACACCAAAGAATCACCATAAGAAGGGGGCACAAAAATATCTACAACACTTAATCTCTCAAAAAGCTAAGTAATACTCTCCATAATCTTATCTTTACTCCTCGACCCACTCAACTGACTTGAGCGTTGGAGGGGTTACCTCGGACACCCTCTGAGGCCCGTGTGTGCTCCTTGTGCAGGTCCGGAGCCGTCGGGTCAGCCCAGGGCGGAGTGGAAGATTGTCGGCCGCCGCCGGTTGGAGGCTCGTGATTGTTTGATACCCAAACAATTTGGCGCCGTCTGCGGGGATCGCTTTGAACAAAAAAGCTCCTCGCTCTAAGAAAGAAAAATCATCAAAACACCGAAATGACAACTCGCGACGACGCGGACACGGTTGAGGCGACAGAGAAAGATGTCGAACTCGAGGTGGTAGGGACCCCCCCTCCGGAGGGCCAGGCCCGGGACAAGAACAGGGGCAAAGGCCACTTGGCCTCGACGTCCACCCCGAAAGAGGCGCCCCCTGCGAACGTCCAGACGAACGCCTTCACCCCCGAGCAGCTGTTCGCCGCCCAACTGTTCTTCGCTGCCCTGCTGGGGGCAACCACCCCGTCTATGTTGACCGCCCCGCGTGCGGAAGGAACCTCTCAACCTGTCGCCGGAACCTTCCAAAAAGCCGACGTCTCGCCCAGGGAACTCTTTCCGGAGTTACCAAAAACGCTAACGTTGGAGGAAAGAAAGCAACGATACCTGGAAAAGGGCAGGCGCCTGGACGATGAGCGTATCGGGCAACACCAGCGCCGACCGGAACGCTGATCCAAGGGGTCATTGTCGTATCGCCCAGGCGCGACCTTGGGCCTCCTAACGACGGCTGACATTGGAAGAGAGGACAGCGAGTCCCCGTCAAGCAGCAGACATCGCGACAGGAGCCGGAGTCACACCCCGTCCATACGCCACCGACTAGGTCCAGGCACCCGGAAGGCCAGAAAAAGTCATAGCCCCCAGAGGACGGTTCATCACCGCCTAGGCCAGAGAGAGAGAGAAGGAAGAACCGGGAAAACAGTACGAGACCGGTTAGGACCCCGAGAATGTGGAAGAAAGCGCGCCAGCCCCGAAGGACGCGGCTCGGTGTTCACCAGGCTAACAGGGGACACTTGCCAATAGGCCAGCTCCGCCCACCAGGAGGAGCCCCCCAAACGGGAGACGTTCGTGACGTGCCGGTCCTGCGGGAACATTTCCACGCCCCAGGAAGAGGGGGAAGGCGAATCCAAGTTAATAACGCCCACCGCGAAAATACCTAAAAGGGGACGACCTACCGTATCGCCGTTTAACCCGGAAATCACGGAGCACCCCATGCCCAGAGTGAAAGTACCGAATATTCAATTCAACGGGACGGCCGACCCGGAGGATCACTTGGCGACATACGAATGGCCATGTACGAGCTCGACGACGCGGTGTGGTACCGAGTGTTCTCCACTACCCTCACCGGGTACGCCCAATCATGGTTCTGAGGGTTACCCCGGGAATCCATTCGAAGCTTCAAAGACCTCAGCACGGCTTTCATAGATCAATATGCCGGGAGTCGGCGGCGGCAGATCGTTACAGTGGACCTGATGACCTTGAAACAAGGGCTGAAAGAGACCATTAGAGAATACGTCAGAAGATTCGACCTGGAATGCCAACAAATCAAGACGATTGACGCCTCGACGGCCGCATGCGCCCTGACCCATACGATGACGGAAGGCCCCCTCAAGAGCCACCTACTCAGAGAGAGGCCGACCTCACTAGTCGAGGCCCGGCGAATAGCTGAAGGTTATATGAACGAGGAAGACTACAGAGCACGGCGCGAGGATCCATCGCCGCCAAGGGCCCAACGTCCGCCTTTGGAAAGGACCTCGAGCCCGACGGGCCATAAGGAACCTCCCAGAATGCCAAACAGAGGCCGAGAGGAAAGGAGGACAGATGGAAGCCGCAGGGAAAGATTCGACCGCTACACCGCGCTAACCCGACCCAAGGCGGAGATCTACGACACAGAAAAAAAACAACGGGAAATGGGGGATTCCGCGACCCATCAGGGCAGGGGCGCATACCGACCCGAAAAAATACTGCGCTTTCCACAACCAAACGGGACATACAACAGAGGAGTGCAGAAATTTGAAAGACGAAATTGAGAACCTCATACGGCGCGGATCGTTGGCGGCATATGAAGCCAGAACCCAACGCGTCGCCAACAACAAAAACAGCAACGACAATAGCAGTCACGGTACTGCGACCGGCAACCCCAGAGACAGAGCCGAGAAAAGGAAGGAGCACAATTTCATTAACATGATAGATGAGAAGAAGCACGTGGCCGGGACCAGCAGGAGGCAGATTAAGCGCCACTTTAGGGAGCTGACTCACAATATATGTTACGCCAACGAGTCCAAGAGGGACACCATCCCAACCCTCAACGTCACGGCAGAGGATTACAAAAGAGTAACGTACCCCCACAGCAATCCTTTGGTTCTGGCCATCACAATAGGCGACCACACGGTTAGAAGGTGCATGATAGACACGGGCGCCTACACTAACCTGCTGTACAAAGAAGCTTTCGAGCAAATGGGTTTCGACAAACGACACCTTAAGCCAACGGCCGGCGCCTTATATGGTTTTTCGGGAACGGGTGTCGTACCCATGGGGACGATCGATCTGCCGGTTACGTTCGGAAAGGGAGAAAACACAAATACAACGGCGGCCCAGTTCGTAGTAGTAAACCCCAAGTCCGCCTACAATGCTCTGATAGGCCGGATAACCCTGGACGGGGTACACGCCTTGGTGTCCATACGAGCTCTGACGCTGGCCTACGTCACCGACAGAAACACCGAGGGAAAGCTTCACGGGGACCAGGACTCGGCCAGAAACTGTAACTCGGTGGCCCTCAGGCGGTCCGAAGAAGAAATGAAGGGGAAGCGAAAAGTCACCCATGACACCGAAGAAGGCCTGCCGGCCCCAAAAAACCTCAGGATAAAAGAGGCGGTGGGCCCCGAATCCGAGCGCCTCGAGCCCGGCGGGGAAAGCATGGCGATAGAACTAGCACCAGGCTGATCCGTTCTCATAGGGGCTGGCCTAGAACCGGTCTACCAAGAGCGCCTCGTCAGCCTCCTAAAGAACAACACCGACGTGTTCGCATACTCGGCGGACGAAATGATGGTAGTCGACCCAGAGGTGATGGTACACAGGCTAAACGTCGACCCCGCCGCCCGACCAGTGAGACAGAAGAAAAGAACTATGTCGGCAGAAAAGGACGACGCCGTTCGATGCGAGGTCGACAAGCTAATAAAAGCCGGTTTCATAGAAACTTGCAATTACCCGGAATGGCTGGCAAACGTGGTAATGGTAAAAAAGGCCTCAGGCGCCTGGCGCATGTGTCTCGACTTCACCAACCTAAACAAAGCATGCCCGAAAGACTGCTACCCCCTCCCCCGGATCGACCAATTGGTGGACGCCACCAGCGGACACACCATGCTGAGCTTCCTGGACGCCTTCTCCGGATACCACCAAGTCTTCCTATGGGAGCCGGACAGGGTGAAATGCGCGTTTATCACCAGCGCCGGGACATTCATGTATAATATGATGCCTTTCGGCCTAAAAAACGCGGGCGCCACCTACCAAAGACTGGTGGACAAGATCTTCAAAGGTCAGAGAGGCAAAAACATGGAGATATACGTGGATGACGCGATCGTTAAAAGCAAGGAAGACGACCAGCACCTAGACGACCTGGAAGAGACATTCCGATCTCTAAGAAAACACAAGATGAAACTCAACCCCCAAAAGTGTACGTTCGGGGTAAGGTCCGGCAAGTTCTTGGGTTTTCTAGTGAGCGCCAGAGGAATCGACGCCAACCCCGAGAAAGTTCAAGCCATCCAGGACCTGCCGAAACCAAGAACTATCAGAGACATATAAAGGCTCACGGGGAGAATGGCAGCCCTAGCGCGGTTCATCTCGAGAGCGGCGGATAAATCGACACCTTTCTTCGGAGTCCTCTAAGGGAACTAACACTTTAAGTGGGGGGAAGAGCAGAGAACGGCGTTTGCCGGCCTGAAAGAACACTTAAAGTCCCTGCCAACACTGGCACGGCCGACAGAAGGCGAACAGTTGTACGTATACGTAGCTGTCACCAACGTCACCGTAAGCGCCGTCATACTTAGGGAAGAAAAGAAAAACCAGCAACCAATATACTTCGTCAGCCACGCGTTAGGACCAGCAGAAAAGAACTACCCCATGGTAGAAAAGGCGGCATACGCCGTAGTTGTGGCCGCCCGGAAGCTACGCCCCTATTTCGACGCGCATCCGGTAACCGTCCTCATAAACATGCCTCTCGAAAAAGCCTTGGAAAAATTTGAGAAATCAGGACGAATGCTGAAGTGGGCCGTCGAACTAAACGGCCTCGGAATAACCTACCAATCAAGGATGGCGATAAAGGCCCAGGCGTTGGCGGATTTCATAGCCGAGTGCTCCCACTCGGAGGAAGAAGACCCTCCGTCAGGGGTGTGGGAAGCCTTCACCGATGGGTCGGCCACTAGCAACGGTTCAGGAGCCGGCATTGTCCTAACAAGTCCCGACGGCGAGGAATTCGAACACGCCCTAAGGTTCGCCTTTCAGACATCCAATAACGAAGCCAAATATGAGGCTGTCTTGGCCGGCATCCACCTCACCAAGGCCGCTGGCGCGGAATGAATCGTACTATCGACGGACTCGCAGCTGGTGGTGAACCAAATCAACGGGGAATACGAGGCCAGGGAACCCTCAATGGCGCTCTACCTGAAGAAAGTAAAAGAGGAACTGTCCCAACTTCAGTCATACGAGGTCAAGCAAGTTCTCAGGTCGCAAAATAACCGAGCCGACGCATTATCAAAACTCGCAAGCTCGAGCCTACAAGACATCCGACGATCGGTCTGGGTGGACGTCAGGCAAAGGAAAAGCATCGAAACAGATGAAGACAGCCAGGACGGCGTCCACATCATGGAAAAGGAGGACGACGACGATTGACGGGTTCCCATCATCGAGTACATCCTTACCAAGCAACTACCGAGCGACCCCGCCAAGGCAAGGCAAATGCCGACGACCGCCTCGAGGTACATAATATTAGAAAATTAGCTCTACAAGAGAGGGACCGCGGCACCAATCCAAAGGTGCCTAAAACCAAGAGAGGCGGCAGAGGTACTGGACGACATCCACTCGGGGATGTGTGGACACCACATAGGCGGCAAAAATCTGGCGCACAAGGCGGTCCGGGCGGGCTACTATTGGCCGACCGCCCTGTACGACGCTCGGGAACTGACAAGAAAGTGTCGGAACTGCCAAATCCACTCACCGGTAATCCATGCACCGGCAAGGGATCTTCAGCCCATCCTCAGCCCCATCCCCTTTGCTCAATGGGGAATAGACATACTGGGACCCTTCCCTACGGCAACTGGGGGCAGGAAGTTCGTAATAGTAGCAGTGGACTACTTCTCAAAATGGATGGAGGCGGAAGCCGTCCCTAACATCACCGAGCCAGCCGTGCGCAAGGTAATCTGGCGCAATGTCGTAACCCGGTTCGGCGTGCCCAAAGTTCTGGTTTTCGATCACGGCCGACAGTTCGACAACCCTCCGATAAGAGAGTGGCTGGGAGGATTGGGGATTGTCCTAGCATACTCTGCCGTCTGCCACCCCCAGACCAACGGTCAAGCCGAAGCGGCCAACAAATAAATCCTCAACGGACTGAGAAAGATGCTGGAAGACCTTAAAGGAAGATGGGCAGACGAGTTACCAAGTGTACTCTGGTCCCTAAGAACAACACAGAAGGCGGCAACAGGGCACTCACCTTTTGGCCTAGTGTATGGGGCAGAAGCCCTCCTCCCCATAGAGGCACGCATCCCCTCCGCCCGTAGCAAGTATTATAGGGGCGACGCGAACGAAGCAGCCATAAAAGAAGCTGTAGACCTGGTGGAAGAAACCAAGGAGGAGGCGCATGTAAAACTGGTGGCATACCAGCAGCGTATGAGAAAGGCGTAAACCCACAAGGTGAACCACCGGAGATTCCAGGTGGGAGACCTGGTCCTTAGGAAATCCGCGGCAGTCGGCAAAGCAAACGAACACGGAAAGCTTAGCGCCAACTGGGAGGGACCATACGAAGTCACCAAAGTGCTAGGGCCAAGTACCTACAATCTGAAGGACTCGGAAGGGCGAGACCTACCGTCACACTGGAACGCGGACACCATCAGGAGGTACTACGTATGAGCAAGCAGACAAACTGTCGTCTCGAACCTCGGCAGGGTACTATCGGGCCTGTCGACGACCCTGCCACCAGAAACTTGTAAAAAATTTAATAAGGTTTCCTGTTTGCTAAATCTACTTGCTCCCCGTTCTCTACTTTCTCGAGCAGCAAGCAGGGGGCAATAAGGGGGGAGCCCTAATTCACCAGCCACAAAGAATGGACACCCCACCCAAAATGTGGGGGCATAAGTCGGAAACCGTCTATGGCCTTGTCCACAGCCGGCCCCCTGGCCAAATCTCCCCCACCCAAAGTGTGGGGGCATAAGTCGGGAACCGTCTGTGGCCATGACCACAGCCAGCCACCTGGCCAAATCTCCCCCACCCAAAGTGTGGGGGCATTAATGGGTTCAAGACCCTCTAATTAGACTCCTCTAATTAGTTACTAAATTACTTGTTAATTTAGTATATAAAGATCTAGTTACATGCATGACATCAAATGACAAAAACTAGATACAAGAAGAGATTTCCTTGCATAAACAAAGAGGAAATAATGGGCACAATAAGAAAACTCCTTTTCTTATTGTTCTTGAGCTTATATTAGTATGGATGATCCTCCAAAATCTTGAATCTCCAAAGTAGAAGATCTCCTTCTAGTTGCACCAAGATTCAACCCAAATAATCACTATTATTATTAACTAGATAATAGTAGTGATGAACCTATACTAATATTATGAATATTACTACTTTAGTAATAAAGATGAATATTAGTATGAGAGTGTTTTGGAGAAGAGGTAAAAGTAAAAACTAATGAATGAATGGATGTCAAATGAGAACAAAAATGTTCCCTTAAATGACTCCCAAAACCGGCCACCCCTAAATTAAGGAAGACCATTGCATTATTTTTATTTGCATGCATAATGGGTCCATATTATTTTTGCCATTTGTCATACAAATGCTTATGTGTGACATGATCAATTATCTTATATAATTGATCACATCAAATAAATAATATACTCTTAACTCTTTAAGTAGTACATTACTATTATATCTATATATAATAGGTCCCATAATAATAATTACTTAGCTAAATTTACAACTTCTTGTAAATATTAATGGCTAATTATCACTACCCATAAAAGCATACAAAACCTCAACTAATTTAGTAATTAACGTTTAAATACTAAATTAGGTCTTATTTAATCGTATTAAAATAAGACGTAAAATTTATTCAGTCAATTATCGTATAATAGACTAATAAACTTAATCGGACTGAGTTCTAAACTCTATCTCCAATAAATAACTCTCATTACAAAGCATATATCAAATATATACATAAGGAACTGATTAACTGTATCAAATACAAATAATTAGTTTTCTATTTGGGTCTCATCCTATAGGTGTGACCGAAAGGGATCAGTTGATCACCGCCGTCTTACGACAATAACGTCTAACTCTAGTCAGCTGAGCGTTATCGATTTACGTTAATCAACTGACGTGGAGTATCGATGTACTAATTATCCCAAGTATATTCCGTCCATGAGATTTAATATATCAATGCACTATTGTGGAGGACACTTGCTCCAACAATCTCCCACTTGTCCGATACAAGTTGTGCATGTAGCCACTATATTGCGGAGGACTCCTACCCCATCAATATCTCCCACTTGTCTACACAAGTTGTGTGCTACCGATTCTCTTGTCTCTTTGATGTCACATCCTCCCACTCATCACAAGATGTCTTTCAGGTCGCACTTGTGATTTAATTATAATTAGAGTGGTTTTCTCGATCAGGAGAATAACTGTCTGACCGGAAAATCTACCATAGATCTATTTCCGAGCGTGGCCACGCATTTCCAGTTACTTTTCCTCGAGTGGCCCAAGGATGTTTGTACCCAACGTGGGTGGACAATTCCTGTTGACCCATCTTATACTGTATAATGCAGATCACCATGACCCAGAAGATGTCCATCAGCCTCCTTTCACGGTACGACCTAGGGCACCAACCAAAGCCAATTGGAAACTGCACCGACTCAGATAAATGGTCGCCAGTCTAAAGAATCGACTCATAGGAATAAAATAGAAATCCCCGCCACGACCAGGCCTCAACTATTTTGATAAGGGACTCTATTGTGGTCACTGCCCGGCAGAGTGACAATCAGTCTGCCTATGTAAATGACCAGTCATCTCCATGACCCCATGGTCTTGAACTAACCATCGATCAACTTACAATCTTGTCACTCCGAGTTGTCACCTCATTAAGTGACAAGGGGCAAAAATACCATGTTCAAATGTTCACTTGAATAGGGTTCAAGATTGTCTCACAATCCATTCGAATGAACAAGGTATAAGTTTTAGTCAAACTAAATAAAAGAGTTCATATTGAAACTCGAACAATGAATGCTATTATCAGAAATGTAAAGTTGCTACAATATCCAATTATTACATCTTAGATAACTTAAAGAAAATTTGGGACTTTTCTCAATCCCATTGCGACAACATGACCATCATGTTTAGCCTTTGAAAGAGGCTTGGTTAAAGGATCAGCGATGTTCTCGTCTGTCCCAACCTTGCATATATCGATTTCCTTCCTTTCCTCGAGATCTCTTATCACGTGGTATTTCCTAAGTACATGTCTAGACTTATTGCTAGACTTGGGCTCTTTTGCTTGAAAAATGGCCCCGCTGTTATCACAATATATGGTGATAGGATCTTCGACAGAGTGGACTACTCCTAGTCCTTCCAAAAACTGACGAATCCAAACAGCTTCCGAAGCCGCGATGTATTCAGCTTCTGTTGTAGAAACCGCGGTGACACTTTGCTTGGAGCTCTTCCAACTAATGGCTCCTCCATTCAACATATAAACATAGCCGGATTGGGACTTCAAATCATCCCGATCGGATTGGAAACTGGCATCCGTGTAACCTCTTACACGTAACTCAGTATCCCCTCCAAACACTAAGAACGAATCTTTGGTCCTTCGCAAGTACTTAAGGATGTTCTTTACGGCTGTCCAGTGACTTTCACCTGGATTGGTTTGATAACGACTCGTCATGCTCAAAGCATACGAAACATCGGGACGAGTGCACGTCATGGCATACATGATTGATCCAACAGCGGAAGCATATAGGATCAACTTCATGCGTTCAATCTCTTCGGGTGTGGAAGGACACTGTGACTTGCACAAAATGGTACCTTGACTCATGGGAAGAAAGCCTCTCTTAGAGTCTTTCATTTTGAATCTATCAAGAATCTTATCTATATAAGCTTCTTGACTTAATACCAACGTCCTCTTGGACTTATCTCTATGGATCCGAATATCCAAAATGCATTGTGCATTTCCCAAATCTTTCATTTGGAAGTGTTTTCCTAGCCACTTCTTTACGAAAGCAAGCATCGGAACGTCATTCCCGATAAGAAGGATGTCATCCACATACAAGACAAGAAAGGTTACCTTACTCCCACTAAACTTCACGTACAAACAAGGTTCCTCGACACTTCGAATAAATCCATACTGTTTGATAACATGATCAAAGCGATGATTCCAACTTCTGGACGCTTGCTAAAGACCATAAATGGATCTCTTAAGCTTGCATACCTTCCTAGGATTAGATGTATCTACAAAACCTTCTGGTTGTGTCATATACACTTCCTCTTCTAGAATCCCATTCAAGAAGGCGGTTTTGACATCCATTTGCCAAATCTCATAATCATGAAATGCGGCAATCGCTAGGATAATCCTTATGGAGCGAAGCATTGCGACTGGAGCAAAGGTTTCGTCATAGTGAAGACCATGAACTTGAGTAAAACCCTTTGCCACCAATCTGGCTTTGTAGACATCTTTATGTCCATCTATGCCATTCTTGATCTTAAAGATCCACTTACACTGAAGCGGTCTCACCTTTTCAGGTAAATCAACCAAATCCCACACTTGGTTTTCGTGCATAGAGTCCATTTCGGATCGCATGGCTTCAAGCCATTGCATGGAATCACGACTAGATATGGCCGCTTTGTAGGTTGTAGGTTCGTCACTTTCGCAAAGTAACATGTCCAACGCATCTTCCTCGACAATACCAAGGTATCGATCAGGAGGATGACTAACCCTCGTGGATTTCCTAGGTTCAAAGGGAACATCAACCGTGTCCGAGGAGGTGGGAACACTTTCCTCCACTTCATTTTCGGTTTGTGGCTCTTGGACTTCATCAAGTTCAAATTTTCTCCCACTCTGTCTTCTAGAAATGAAGGCCCTGTTCTTTTCGGCTGAAACAGGGCTGAGCTGAGCTGAGCTGGTCTGATAGGAGCTGAGCTGGACTGATAGAAGCTGAGCTGAGCTGAGCTGAATTAAAAGAAGCTGAAACTAATATTATCTACTTATATAAATCATCTAAAAGAAGCTAAAAATATTAGAGCTGAGCTGAGCTGAGCTGATAGGAGCTGGGCTGAGCTGATAGAAGCTGAGCTGGTCTGAAACAGGCTGAAAATAAGCTGAAAAGAACAGGGCCGAAGTCATTTTCTAGAAAGACAGCGTCACGAGCCACAAACACTTTGTTTTCGTGACGATTCTAGAAGTAATAACCTTGTGTTTCCTTTGGATACCCTACAAACACACATTTGTCGGATCTTGGTGCGAGTTTGTTGTCAGACTTGTTCTGAACATATGCCTCACAACCCCATATTCTCATAAACGACAAATAAGGAACCCTTCCCTTCCATATCTCATATGGTGTCTTATTGGCTGCTTTATTCGGGCTTCGATTTAGTGAAAATATTGCGGACAAAATGGCAAAACCCCAAAATGAATCAGGAAGCTCAGTGAGACTCATCATGGACCGAACCATATCTAATAAAGTTCGGTTTCTCCTTTCGGCCACACCATTCAATTGTGGTGTGCCATGAGGAGTCCATTGTGATACTATGCCACAATCTTTTAGGTGTGAATCAAATTCATTATTTAGGTATTCACCACCACGATCGGATCGTAGTACTTTAATCTTTTTATCCAATTGGTTCTCTACTTCACTTTGAAACTCTTTGAACTTTTCAAAAGCATCGCTCTTGTGCCACATTAAGTAGACATACCCATATCTACTTAAGTCGTCGGTAAAAGTAATGAAGTAGTTGTAACCACCCCTAGCGGTGATAGTCATTGGGCCACACACATCGGTATGTATAAGGCCCAATACCTCACTTGCTCGTGTTCCTTTACTTGAGAAAGGGGCACGAGTCATCTTGCCCAAAAGGCAAGACTCGCATGTGCCATAAGATTCGTAATCAAATGGTTTGAGAAGTTTCGTTGAAACAAGTCTCTTTATGCGTTATTCGTTTATGTGTCCTAAACGACAATGCCAAAGGTAGGATTGATTAGGTTCACCCGTTTTGAGCTTCTTGTTTTCTACATGATATATATCATTAACATTATCTAGAACATAAATACCTCCGATAGACGTAGCTTTACCATAAACCATGTCATTAAATGAAAAAGTACAACAATTGTCCTTAATCATAAAGGAAAAACCTTCCATATCAAGTACGGAAATGGAGATAATGTTCTTAGTTAAAGTTGGTACGAAATAACAATTATTCAAATACAACTCAAAACCACTAGCTAGAGTGAGTACATAAGTGCCTACAAATATAGCGGCTACTCTAGCTCCATTTCCCATGCGTAGGTCCACATCACCCTTGGCTAGTGCTCGCACGTCCCTCATCCCCTGTAAATGATTACAAAGGTGAGAACCACATTCGGTATCTAATACCCAAGTGGAAGTGCAAGTATAGTTAATGTCTATCATATAGAGAGAAGTGAGAACAATACCTGACGGAGTCTCACTCTCGTCTTTCTTGTTCTTCAAATCTTTCAAATATTTGGGACAATTGCGCTTCCAATGTCCCTTGCCATTACAATAATAGCAATCAGCGTCGGCATGTTTGTTAACCTTAGCCTTAGGTTTGCTATTCTCAATAGCTTTCCCTTTGTTATTGTCTTTTCCTTGTCTCTTGAATTTGGTCTTACCCTTGTTTTTACCCATTTGAACCCCAAGATTGAGATTCTTCATTTTCATGGAGAGCATGTCTCTCTTCTCACTCCCACTGGCCTCCATGTCCCTCTCCGCTTGGTTGAGGAGTGCATGAAACCCTTGGAAACTCTTGTCCATGCCATGCATATTGTAGTTCACCCTAATTTGGGAGAACTTGGAGGGGAGTGAGTGAAGAATGCGACCTATCGCAAGCTTCTTGGGAATGCTACACCCTAGACGCTCTAAAGTGTCAATATGCTCAATCATCTTGAGCACATGGGGGCCAACTTTTTGACCCTTTTTCTAGCTTACCCTCGAAGAATTTCATCATAGCTTCATATTGACGGATGTCGGGTGATTGAGAAAAAGTCGTCGTAACCCTTGAGAATATCTCATATGCACTAAGGGTAATATATTGAAGCTTGAGTTTTGGAGACATTGACCATATCAAGACATTCTTGATATCGTTAGATAGCTTCAAAAACTCCTCATAGGCGGTCCTTTGTGCCGCGGTGGCTCTAGGACCGGGTTCATTGGGTGGTGGCCCGTTCAAGTAACGAAGGACGTTGTCTGACAACGCCGCACCTTTTATGGTAGACTCCCACTCGATGAAGTTACTTCCATCGTCTTTCAAGATACATTTGTCCATAACGGACTTAAGCCAAGAATCCTTTCCGAGTTGAATGGTTGCATTGGTAGCCATAGCGAATTATAAATACTACAACAAAATTTAGGAAATATTAACATCCATTGTTATATAATTTACTTGTAAAACAATTTTAACAAGTCACTCATATAATGACCCCTCACGAAATTATATAAGTGATTCTGAGACCCGCATTTAGATAAGAACTAACATCGCATGCAATCCTTATGTAAAAACTGTAAGTCATTACTCGACCAATTCTACTCTAGAACTCTCGGTTGACGGATTTCAACCAAATCCATCTCCTAGCCCCGAAATAAATTTTATCTCGTTGAGTCCAACCCAATCTTGGCATGTGATCTTATCACCCTACTTACCCAAGGTAAAAAGGGGTCCACGTTGTGGTTGCCCTAATGAACAAGGGGTTCATAGGTGCTTTAATTGGTAAGGCTATATCACAATTATTACTATGCATGTGAGATGTCTTGTCAATATTAAGTTACTAATCACTTATAAGTGAACTAAGTTGGTGATTACGTAAATTGGTGAATTGACAATCGATAAATAAAATGCATGATTGGCGATTTTGGCATGAGTGAATATAAAGCAAGCATCAAACAAAATAAATCCTAGTATGGCCATCTAGCTAATCTAATTAACTAGACTATTACAAAATCGGAAACCAACTCCTTGGTCCCTGGCCTCTTCAAAGGAACACCTCCAAAAGGCACCGTCTTTTGTCCACCGTCTTGGGTAATCTCCGTCTTCATAATAATTAATTACAAATGATACAAATGAATACATAGCATTCCTATTATACATTTGTATAAATAAAACTATTAATTATTACAAACGGGCGATACGAGATCGCAATTAATTACAATCAAATCGATATTCCCTTACATTACGGGTAATACCGATTAAAAGACTAGGCCATACTAGGTACAATCTTGCAAAATAATCAATAAATGACATTCATTCATTCAACAACATTAAAATAAATAAAATGTTGTAAAAATCATGCCAAAATCGCCCTATAATTTATCAAGTTCATCCTAGCTCGGTTTTTATGGAATTTATCGATTTTTAACCATTAAAAATCATTAATCAACACTTAATTCTCAATTAACCTCAAACTAATTTTTCCAAACCAATTTGAAATTTCAAGAATTAGTCTCCACTAATTTGAAAAATATAGAAAATTAGTTTGAATTGATTTAATTTGCTAATTTAATCGATAAATGGTCAATTTTATGAAATAAATTCAAATTAAATCATAAAACACCCAAAAATAAAAATAATTTTTTTTTTACATTCTGGAACATTTCCAGGAACTCAAAAAATCAAAAATTTGTCCACAAAAATTTCGAATAAATTTGGAACAAATAAATGCATGTTTATCGATTTTTTTTATCCAATAAAAACAATAAACATCCCAAAAGGACAAAATAAATTTCAAAAATTTACAAATATGTCCTTAAACATATGATGAAATGTACAAAAAAATATCATGCCCAAAAACAACATGCAACTATTTTTAGTTAACTTTTAACATCAAATAGGCATAAAAACTCGAGTTTTAAGGCATAAATGATTATAAATTAGCAAATTAATTCCAAAAATTACCAAACTCGACCACAATCTTTTTGAGGTCATTAGGTATGCATGTACCCAAAAATTTTGTGTGAAACAAATTTTTACACAAAATTTTCGGTTTTTACAAAGTTATCATATAACCCGAAAAAAATGTCAAAAATCGACATGCATGCAACAACAAAGCTCTGATACCACTTGATGGGTTCAAGACCCTCTAACTAGACTCCTCTAATTAGTTACTAAATTACTTGTTAATTTAGTATATAAAGATCTAGTTACATGCATGACATCAAATGACAAAAACTAGATACAAGAAGAGATTTCCTTACATAAACAAAGAGGAAATAATGGGCACAATAAGAAAACTCTTTTTCTTATTGTTCTTGAGCTTATATTAGTATGGATGATTCTCCAAAATCTTGAATCTCCAAAGTAGAAGATCTCCTTCTAGTTGCACCAAGATTTAACCCAAATAATCACTATTATTATTAACTAGATAATAGTAGTGATGAACCTATACTAATATTATGAATATTACTACTTTAGTAAAAAAAGATGAATATTAGTATGAGAGTGTTTTGGAGAAGAGGTAAAAGCAAAAACTAATGAATGAATGAATGTCAAATGAGAACAAAAATGTTCCCTTAAATGACTCCCAAAACCGGCCACCCCTAAATTAGGGAAGACCATTGCATTATTTTTATTTGCATGCATAATGGGTCCATATTATTTTTGCCATTTGTCATACAAATGCTTATGTGTGACATGATCAATTATCTTATATAATTGATCACATCAAATAAATAATATACTCTTAACTCTTTAAGTAGTACATTACTATTATATCTATATATAATAGGTCCCATAATAATAATTACTTAGCTAAATTTACAACTTCTTGTAAATATTAATGGCTAATTATCACTACCCATAAAAGCATACAAAACCTCAACTAATTTAGTAATTAACGTTTAAATACTAAATTAGGTCTTATTTAATCGTATTAAAATAAGACGTAAAATTTATTCAGTCAATTATCGTATAATAGACTAATAAACTTAATCGGACTGAGTTCTAAACTCTATCTCCAATAAATAACTCTCATTACAAAGCATATATCAAATATATACATAAGGAACTGATTAACTGTATCAAATACAAATAATTAGTTTTCTATTTGGGTCTCATCCTATAGGTGTGACCGAAAGGGATCAGTTGATCACCGCCGTCTTACGACAATAACGTCTAACTCTAGTCAGCTGAGCGTTATCGATTTACGTTAATCAACTGACGTGGAGTATCGATGTACTAATTATCCCAAGTATATTCCGTCCATGAGATTTAATATATCAATGCACTATTGTGGAGGACACTTGCTCCAACAGGCATAAGTCGGGAACCGTCTGTGGCCATGTCCACAGCCGGCCCCCTGGCCAAATCTCCTCCACCCAAAGTGTGGGGGCATAAGT
Organism: Agrostemma githago; assembly: GCA_958450325.1. Taxonomy (NCBI): domain Eukaryota; kingdom Viridiplantae; phylum Streptophyta; class Magnoliopsida; order Caryophyllales; family Caryophyllaceae; genus Agrostemma; species Agrostemma githago. The sequence continues at coordinate 38,418,734 of OY288242.1, forward strand.
CGGGAACCGTCTGTGGCCACGACCACAGCCGGCCACCTGGCCAAATCTCCCCCACCCAAAGTGTGGGGGCATATGTCGGGAACCGTCTGTGGCCATGACCACAGCCGGCCACCTGGCCAAATCTCCCCCACCCAAAGTGTGGGGGCATAAGTCGGGAACCGTCTGTGGCCATGTCCACAGCCGGCCCCCTGGCCAAATCTCCCCCCCCCCCCCCAAGTGTGGGGGCATAAGTCGGGAACCGTCTGTGGCCATGTCCACAGCCGGCCCCCTGGCCAAATCTCCCTCACCCAAAGTGTGGGGGCATAAGTCGGGAACCGTCTGTGGCCATGACCACAGTCGGCCCCCTGGCCAAATCTCCCCCACCCAAAGTGTGGGGGCATAAGTCGGGAACCGTCTGTGGCCATGTCCACAGTCGGTCACCTGGCCAAATCTCCCCCACCCAAAGTGTGGGGGCATAAGTCGGGAACCGTCTGTGGCCATGTCCACAGCCGGCCCCCAGACCAAATCTCCCCCACCCAAAGTGTGGGGGCATAAGTCAGCAAAAGGGTAAACAGGCAAATTAGCAATCCAAAAATAAAACATAAAACATAAAAGACAAAGCACAATAAGCAATCCAAAGACAAAGATAAAGGCGTCAGAAGCGCCAGGCGTTTGTTACAATAAGGAGTTAAAATAAGGCTACGATTGTTTAAAAATCGGCAGCCGTCCCCAAAGGATCAAGCGCCACCTACAAACACGACAAAATGGAGAAACAATGAAGCATGGAGGGCAAGCCTATGCCTAAACCTCAAAAGGGTAGGTGCGAGGAGATCCACAAAAAGCCTCAAGAGGGGGCAGAAGAGTTAGCAGAGTCTGCCGGCTCTTCTGCCGCCCCCTCCTCTCCCTCCCTGAGGGTACATGAGGCACAGGAGGACGACGGCCCGAGTTCCTATTTCGGGGAGGGCGGATGTTCCGCCACCGGCGACCCATCCTCTTCAGCTTGAAGGCGCTTATATATCGGATTGTACCGATCAAAGTCAAAGTCGGGATCATACTCAAGGAGGGCTCTGGACGTCAGGGCGACAACGACCTTCATCCCATCATCAAAAGCTGCCTCACCGTCCTTCTCCAGGTCAGCAATCTCCTTGGACTTCTCCTCCAATTCCTTCTCGGTCGCCACCAGCTTTGACTGAAGAGACCCCATCTCGACACGAGTAGACTCCATCTCGGCACGAGCAGACTCCATCTCGGCACGAACAGATGCCATTTCGGCACGGGCCACCTCCAACTGCCCCTCCAGGGCTTTCCGGGACGACTCACAAGAGGAGTGGGCCCCCCGGAGAGTCTCCAATTCCGTACGACCGGCCGCCTCTTTCTCGTCAGCCTCCAACCTTAGCTGCCTCTCGACCTCCAGCTTTGACTCCGCCTCCTGCAAACGGGCCATCAGCCTCGCGCCCTCCTCCGCCGCCTTCTTGATCTTGATACTGGCTTGAACTACCTTGGACAAGTCCTCTCCCATGCCACGGTAGACGGTGTCCAATTGGGCGAGAGTCTGGATCCGATCAACGGGCGAAACATCCCCCTCCAGCATCTTGTAAAAGGAAAGATCAGACAAAGAGGGGAGCGACGCATCCACGGCGGCGGCAACATCGCGCATAGTTTCCCGATCTTGGGAAGCCTCCAGTCGGCCGGCCACCTCCCCCGGGTCGGAGAACGGCTCAAGAGTCGTCACCGGATCGAGAAGAGCGACAATAGTAACAGCCGGGGAACCCGTTGTCCTCGGAGAAGTGACAGCCTCAGAATCCCCAACATCGATCGGCACGCCGGCCACACTCCTGGCAACCTCGTGGGCGGCAGAGGATGACCCCAGGGCCTGTCTCTTCGGGGCAGAAACCCCGCCAAAGTCTGGAGCATCCCTCTTTACCCGGCCAAATCTCGACTTCCGGTAGGTCATAATCGTCGACCGATCAAGGGGGGGAGCCGGCGGCGTAGTAATAAGCTGTCGGAGAGAAGGATCCAACCCAAGCAAGTCAATCTCCTCAGGTGTCCAAGAGGTCGCCGACCTGCTGCCTGCAAAATTAGGCAGAAAAATGGGCAAAGGGGCGGGTTGAGGGTCTGGTTGCTATCAAGGAAGGTGGACAACACAAGAGAATAGGTGGGTCGCCAGATACCTGGGCCGGCGACAGGAACGCTCATGCCCACCCGTTCCAAGAAATCATTCCTCGTAATCAAATCATAATGGGGCAACCAGATTGAAGGGGCGGCCACCCTCTCCTTACCAACCCACTTTATGACGGCGGGGAAGGCACTAACAACCTCCTTATCCGGCTGTCCCAAGCTGGACTCCCTCAAATCCAGGCAACGCCCCATCTCCTCATCACTCTCCATGTTAATACGCAGATCCGACTGGAATAACCGGGAAACAACCCAGGGCCGAGCCGAATGCACATACAAGAAGGCGCCCTTCCACTTATGACAGTTCGACAGTATGGGGTAGGAAGTAACATATTTGCCTCGCCGACCCAAGGCCCAGTAGGAAGAAGACGACACCGATTTGAGGTGCGTCATAAACCTGAACGCCTCTTCCTAAACCGACACACCCAACAGAACGAGATAATGGCGCGGAAAGACTGAGGAATCAGCTGACCCAACGCCGACTTCATACGGCAAAACACCTCTTCCACAAAGGGGTCAAGGGGGAAACGCAGGCCAAACTTCAGAGATTCCACCGACACCCCCACACACCCCTCAGGAGGAGAACAAATTGACTGACCAGGCTCCGGCAACATATATTCATAGCCCTCCCCAAGAGGATAGAGCTCCCTGGCGGCATCAAGACCACCGACATCGATCACCTTCTGACGCCAACCCTCATCCACCAATGTATTGGCGTGGCGGAGGGGAAGGCGACCACTATCAACGTCACCCGTCGGCCCCCCCACCGGCCCAGATATAGAGGCCGAGCGACGGGAAGAAGACCCTCCCGCCTCGAAGGACTCCTCCAGACGAGAGGCGCCTTTCTGGAGACGGCGGCATAGAACCATAGTACTGCCCACAGCAACATCTCCCCCAGAAACATCAGAAGACGACACCCCTTCGCCGCCCCCGCAAAAATAGAGGTCAACCCCCCTCGGGGGGGCCCACCAGCAGAAATACGCAGGGTTCGGAGAGGCCTCGCAAGAAGGGGCTCTACCTCCTCTAAAGACTCACCAGAGGAGGCGTCGCCGGCGCCTTCACCGGATCCGCTGACCTGGACTCCGTCGTACGTCGACATCACCTCATCGTCCTCTTCCTCAAAGCGAACATGCCGGGAACGGGTGGACATGATGCGGAAGCAAAGGAATAAACAAAAGACAAGAATAGAAAACTGACCTAAAAAGAATGCCGGCAAAATCTAGAACTCCCGCGGAAGGAGACGGCGACTTAATAGGAGGTGAAAAGGGTAGAAGAAGTGTGCTTTGGCTCTTAGTGAGAGATTGGGAAGGCAAATGAGAGCAAATGAGGGGGGGGGAGCCCCTATTTATACAAAGGGGGCATCCTAGGGCCACCCATAGAAATAACTGACAAGGGACAAATGGCATTCAATGCAACCTAAGCGCAGAATATGAAAAGACAACACAAAGGAGGAGGCAGACAAATTGGAAAGCGTAATAATTAACACAAGGCACAAGGGCCCACATATAATAAACAGTCAGCATACACCCGAACACCCTACCATCCACAGGCTAAGGAACCGGCATCCCGATAATACAAAGCCGGTATTCGAGAATCAAAAACAGGGGGAGCCGGTAACCCCCAAAAAGGCTACATTAACCGACTAAAAAAGGAAAAACTACCTACAATAAGCAAGAGCGGGACGAAAGCCGAAGACCACCCGCGAAGCACCGCCAACATAGCCATACCCCGAAAACCATACCGCCTTCCCACCTGCTGACCTCAGCCGGTAAAACGAGGTCCAACCAAAGAAAGAGGCCCTAATCCATATCCTCCCCGTCGGTATCCTCATCAGGAAGGGAGGAAGCAGAACTAGCGGAGGAAGACGAAGAGGCAGGAGAAGGAGGAGGGGCACGAGTCCTGCGGGGGATGTCGAAACCCTCCGCCATTTCACCCGATGAATCGCTGGGACAGAGGGGCCCGGCCGTCCACGACGGTGGAGAGGAGCGGCCGCTCGAGGAGAAGGAGCCGGAGGAACCACCAGAGGAGGGACAGTCCGGGTCAACATCCGGCTCTGAAACGCCGAAATGCACCCTAACCCTTCGACGACGGCGATCACTACCACCGTCGGAGGAGCGTCCAGCAACCTCCCTAGCGGGAGGAGCAGGAAGAGAGGGAGTCGCGTCGGCAGGAGGAGGAGGAGAAGGAGCCGAGAGGAGTCCGTGGACGCGAAGGAGGCCCCCGGGAAATCTAACACCCCAGCTTGGGTTTTGAAGTCTCCGGAGAGGGAGAACGCTTCCTGCGCCGAACGGGAGAACTAGGGTGCATCACGACGGACGGAAGAGAATTGCTGCCAGAGGACGACATTGCTGAATTAAGTTTTGAAAAGAGGAAGTGGAAAAATGATGCCAAAAATGGCAAAAAATGGGGGCATTATATAGGGATACTCAGCCATGCATGCACCCCATTTAATGCATACAACCACCCAACAACCTAGGGAAGACAAAAGGTCATCATTACCTCTAGGCACACCCTAGGCGCAGGTACGGAAGGTGAACTGACTCTACGCAAAGCACCGACGGTCCTGTGACGCCTCACCCAAAGACTGTTCACTAGAGTTGGCCTACGGCGTCCCTCGGCAGACGTCCAGCGCTGGGGCAATTGATGGGGGTCGGCGTCATAGGCAGCCGAAAGCCGACAATTGGAAGGCATTCTGCAGACTTAGGACCATCTCCCGCCGGCTCCCTCCGGTAGAGGGAGGCGTCGGCCCGGCCAGTAGAGGGGTAGTCGGCTCACACTCCTCTGAGCCCTATAAATACACTAAAGAATCACCATAAGAAGGGGGCACAAAAATATCTACAACACTTAATCTCTCAAAAAGCTAAGTAATACTCTCCATAATCTTATCTCTACTCCTCGACCCACTCAACTGACTTGAGCGTTGGAGGGGTTACCTCGGACACCCTCCGAGGCCCTTGTGTGCTCCTTGTGCAGGTCCGAAGCCGTCGGGTCAGCCCAGGGCGGAGAGGAAGATTGCCGGCCGCCGCCGGTTGAAGGCTCGTGATTGTTTGATACCCAAACAGTTATTATGCAGAGTTTCTGATGGGGAAGACTCCATTATATAGGCAGAGAAAGGACCAGATTTCTATTAGGTTTTAGATTACGTTAATCTCGACCTTCCATCAAGGTTGAGTAAATATGGAAAGACTCCTTATTTAGTCCGATATTATTGTGAAAACATATCTCTTAAAACTCAATTTCCAATAAGACCATAATTATGAGGAAGAAATATTAGCATAATAATAAGGAAGATATATTACATATCCCGTAATATTATTATATCATAAAATATTCTTACAAAGGCTGCCTTAGGTAATGTGGTGTCCGACCATCCGTATTACAGTAGTGAGCCTACACATTCTGTTGGGAAACTAAAGTGGAGTAAATTAGTTCGTTCCAAGCATCAGGAACTCCAGGAAGACACCAGTGACTACAATCTTGCTTCTTAGTCGAAACTCGTGTTCCTTCTGCCCTGACTTTCCCATAAATTGACGGGTGGCCATCCTTGCGAAAATTTGTTAACTTTGTTACATTGAGCAAAACAACTGGAACCCTCATTTGTTGGATCGCTTCTTCAACTATTTTCATTTTTAATGGATATGAGTCCAGGAAAGCTCCGCTTTCTATTGGATCCTTTTCGCCATTGCATGTACCACCAGAATCCCAATCTCCACCCCTGTGACCTCACAGAAAACCATCATTGTAGGGTACAAGTTTTTAATATGGCATACATCTAATTGTTCAGCTTAAATCAATTCTGAAAGTCTAGTTTCATACGTGTAAAAGTTCAATACAACTATTTTCTCAAAAGATATCAATGCCTCGACCCACAATTGCAGACCTGATGAACTTACGATGAGCATATGACACAGGTATGGTTATAGAAGAACCTGTAGTGAGCAGAGGAGTATGCACGATAGAACACAGTTTGTCTTGCAGTGTTCAAATTTTCATCAGTCCATTTCGCCCATGTCTTCAAGGCCCTCCTGTATGCCTCCACCGAGTCAAACCTGGGGTAGATGTGATCTCCTTCTTTGAAGTAATTTTTCCTGCACTAGGAAAATGCAGTGGGAACCACATGAAAAATAACAAGCGTTTACCTTAGGATATCTATAATAAGATCCTACGAAAAATCAAGGCTCAAAGGTTATTGAATAATTTCATTTTTGTATAAACCACGTGGTTTAGACCACATTTGAGCCAGGTACAATCACGAGGGAGGTAGAGCTCTCGCTTTTCAGTTTGAACACTACTTCCTCAAGGTTTCAAACTTGAGATAACTAGCTATACTCCCACTGGTTGATTTAACAGCTCATGGATACAACTCATACAAGACAGACACATGTTGGCCACGGTTAGCCGTGATTTGAGAGTGTATCATAGGGAGGATAGTTAGAAATGACCCCTCAATCCATGGATTGAGTATCCTCCGGCGAGGATTAAACCAATTCTATCCTTGGTGATTGATAGATCCATTGAGAAGAGAGGGTATATAATGTGGGCCCCTAATTAAAGTATTTACATTGTTTTTTTTGTGAGTGTAAGGTCCATTAATTAAATAATTAGAGACAGTGTGTGTTGACATGGAGTCCTTAAGAGGACTTACAATTTTATTAATTGAATTAGAATACTTATGCACGGTTTTTGAATAATTTATGTTTATACAAATAGTTTAGTGACTTGACAGAATCATAATCCTTCTACGTTTCAGTCAATAATTTACGTTTCTGTTTTGAAAACAAAAAATTACCCTACTTTTTTTGTTTTCAAGCACAATAAAAGAATGCTCCTCTCATTACCTTGTATTTCGATATAAGGAAAATGCAATACTCCTTCTGTTTCAGTCATTTGTTTACGTTGATTATAATACTCCTCACGAATAATATAAAAGATAAATCAAATGACCGAGACGAAATTAATATTAATTGATTTTTTGAATTTTGAATTAATAAATATTAAGGCGTCAGAAATTATATATGTTCTGACCCTAATCCGATATGTGACGTGTACTTGATTTGACCCGTATGACTTGACTCGTATGACCCGTTTCCCAGACCTATTAGGAAGTATGGAAGCAATTTATAGTTATCATGTTAGAATTTTTTCCAATGTACATACGGAGTAGTTGATTAAATTGGTAGATAATAAAAGTTTTGGTTATCGTATGGATGGACAACATAATTGGACTTTTAATGAAATTAGACAAAAGTTTATTGTGAAGCCCAATTGATGTAACATAGAGGAGAATTTAAGCGAGAAAGTTGAAATGACATTGTTGACCCTTGATATTGTTTTAGTGAATAAGGAATTGATTGATTATGGTAATATTATGATTGACATTAGGAATCAATATATATATATATATATATATATATATATATATGTATATATATAAAGAATGAACTTTTCGAGCGATGTGATTGGTCCGTTGCATCAAGGCTCAATTTAGGAAAGTGTCATTAATAATAAAAAAATCAAGTAGAGAATCTTCTAATTGTTATAATAATACATTTAATCTATCATATTAATGTGATATTTTATAATTTTCATCTTAAAGTCTTTAAATTTTGTTTAACAAAAAATTATCGTAAAAAAAATTATAAAAATGTTATAATTAGAATCTTGGTAGAAAATACTTTCATTTGAGTATAAATTTCGTATAATTTGTTTCATATTATTTGCTCGAAAAATTGATGAATTTATTACATATAAAAATAATAAAGTTATACCACATCGACATATTATAATAAGTTGATGAAATTCTATATTATAAATAAGAATAATCATACGTTCTTAGATATTCACAAAAAATCTTTTGAGTCTTGAAGAACTCTTAAGATTAAGATTATAAACCTTAACTAATTATCTCACATTGAAAAATTATTATGAGGTTTTGAAATTTTATACTTTTATAAATAAGATCATTGTTTTTAAATTATTATGAGGTTATGAAGTACTATAAAATCATTGTTTTTAAATATTGACCAAAAAACTTTTGAGTCTTAAAAAAACTCTTAATAAGACTACAAACTTAAAATTATCCCACATCGAAAAAAATAAAATAAGATGATGATTCTATATTATAAATAAGAGTAATCATTTGTTCTTTTGGGTCTTAAAAAGATCTCTTAATATGGTAAATTATTCAACATCAAAAAAATTATGATAATGGAATTCTATATTATAAATAAGAATAATAATTTATTCTTAAATATCAGTAATAAAAACTTTTGAGTCTTAAAAAGTTTCATACTAAGACTACAAATTTAAGTAAAATAATTCCACATCGAAAAATTATAACAAGCTACGATGAAACTCTATATTATAAATAAGAAATAAGAGTACTCAATTATATAATAAGACAATGAAATTCTATTGTACAAATAAAAGTAATCATTCTCCAAATTATGATGAGGTGATTAAAATTTTTTATTATAAAGAAGAGCAATTATTCGTTCTTAAATATCAACAAAAAAAAGTCTTAAAAAAACTCTTAATAAGATGGTACCCCATCAAATTTTTTTCTATATGCTTTAAAAAAACTATAATAAGATGTCACTAAAAAAACTCAAAAAACTATAAACTTATGTAAGGGGTCGTTTGGTTGCCCTCTTAAATCATGGGAAGTAGAACTTCCCATGAATTGATGAATTGGGATGTTGTTTGGTTGCCCACTTCCCGGGAATTGTCATTTACCAGGAATTGTCACTTCCTCCATAATGGGGAAGTTAATCACCAAGTCTCCCTTGGTGTGTAGAACTTTCCGCGTGAAGTTATGAAATACAAATTCACGTAAATTTAAGTTCCTAATAACTCCATCTTCCCATGGTGAACTAAACGAGCCCTAAAATTCTCCCACATCGAAAAATTATAATAAGAGATATTTTACCTGGTACCCCATGTTTTTAGCTTTTCTATATGGTACCCTGCACTTTTATAATAAAGATACCCCTCACTTTAAGGGACAGAAAACATCACTAAGGGTTTAGAGACATAATACACTAAAAGTGAGGGGTACCATGTGTGATTATAAAAGGGCAGGGATGCCATATAGAAAAGCTAAAAACATAGAAACACCGTGTAGAAAAGGTCTTATAATAAAGTGGTGGAATTAAACTTAAGTAAATTATCCCACATCGAAAATTTATGATGCGGTGATGAAATTATCTATTATAAATAAAGTGATCATTCGTCAAATTATGATTGATGAAATTCTATATCATAAACAAGATTTCATATTATTTTCTTGAAAAAAATGTGATGAATTTACTACGTACTTCAAAAATTATCACAAATAAAAGACATCATTCATTTTTAGATATTAACCAAAAAAATTTAGTCTTTTGAAAGCTCATATAGCGATAAATTTAAGTAAAAATTATCCCACATTGAAAAATTATAATAAGGTGATAATATTCTACTATATAAATAAAAGTAATCGTTTATTTATAGATATCAACGAGAAATCTTTTGAATACTAAAAAAACATTCTTAAGACTATAATTACATTCAAGTAGAATTATCCCACATAGAAAAATTATAAGTTGATTGAATCTACTATATAATTAAGAATTACCATTCGTCTTTATATGTCAATCTGGAATGTTAATTATGATGGTGGTGATGAAATTTACATCGTCAATAAGAGAAATGATTAGTTTTTAGATATTAATAAAAAATCTTTGGAATCTTATAATAACTCTTAAGGCTACAGATTGAATTAAAATTATCCCACATCGAAAAATTGCAATAAGGTGATGAAATTCTATTATATAAATAAAAGTAATCATCGTCGTTAGAGATCAATCCTAAATCTTTTGAGCCCTAAAAAGAATTCTTAAAATAAACTATAAATTTAAGTAGAATTATCACACATCGAAAAATTATGATGAGCTGATGAAATTCTATTATATAAATAAAAGTAATCATTCGTCTATAGATATCAACAATAAATATTTTGAGTCCTAAAAATCACTCTTAAGAGTATAATTAAATTCAAGTAGAATTATCCCACATCGAAAATTTATAAGTTGATTGAATTTTATTACGAGTATATAATTAAGAGCGATAATTCGTCTTATATGTCAATATGGACTCTTTTGAGTCCTAAAAGAACTTTTAAACTATAAATCTAAGTAGATTTATCCTACATCGAAAAATTATGATGAGGTGATGAAATTCTATAAAATAAGAGACATCATTCGTTTTTAGATATTAACAAAAAAAATTTGTCTTATAAAAGCTCATAAAGCTATAAATTTAAGTAAAATTATCTCACATCGAGAAATTATATTAAGGTGATGAAATTCTACTATATAAACACGAAGTAAAAGCAATCATTCGTCTTTAGATATCAACAAGAAATATTTTGAGTCCTAAAAGAACTTTTTAAGATTATAAACTTAAGTTTACCCACATCGAAAAATTATGATAAGGGGATGAAATTCTACATCATCAATAAATGAAATTATTCGTTTTTAGAAGTAAAAATTATCCCACATCGAAAAATTACAAAAAAGTGATGAAAATTATATAAATAAAAGTAATCATCGTCTTTAGATATCAATCAGAAATCTTTTGAGTACTAAAAAAAGTTCTTAAAGCTATAAATTGGAGTAGAAATTATGATGAGATATCGTAAATAAGAGAAATTATTCGTTTCAGATAATCATTTGTCCAAAAGTATACTCTTGTAATAAGGTGATCGAATTCTATATATAAACAAGATTAATCGGTTGTACTTAATAACTTATATGGAAAAACAAATTCTTTTGGACTTAAAAAAAATTCTTAAGACCATAAACTTAATTAAGTAAAATTATTCCACATTTTTTAGCCTTAAAAAACTTTTAAGACTATATATATGAGTAAAATTTCTCACATCGAAAAATTATTACAAAGTCATGGATTTCATAGATATAAACCAAACATCTTTTGAGTTTTAGAAAAGCTCTTAAGACTATAATAAATTTAAGTAAAAATTTCTCTTTTGAGTCTTAAAAAAGTTCTTAAGACCATAAACGTGTGTGAAATTTTCCCACATCGAAAAATTATTATAAAGTTATGAATTTCATATTATTTCCTCTAAAAATTAATGAATCCATTACATATAAAAACAGTAAAATCATTTTGCATCGAAAAAATTATATTAAGGTGATAAATTTTTACTATATTATAAATAAGAATAATCATTCGTTCTTAGATATCAACAAAAAATCTTTTGATCCTTAATCTCTATTAAGTAAAATTATCCCACATCGAAAAATTATGATGAACTATTTAATATCTATATTATAAATAAGAGTAATCATTCGCCCATAGATATTGACCAAACATCTTGAGTCTTTGAAAAACTCCATCTTACATCGAAAAATTATATAATAGGGCGATGAGTTTTCATTACATAATTCGTCATTAAATATCGACAAAAATTAACGAGCTTTTAATACTATAAAATTAAGTAAAATTATCTCACATTAAAAAAATAATGTCATTCAAAGAATAATGTCATTCAAAGAATAACGTCATATGTATAAATTAATTATAAGTAAGAAGTGAGGTTAATGTAGTAAAAAGGTTGGACCAAATAAAAAATATTCCGGATGAGAAGAAGATAGAAAGACGAACGAAAATAGAATATCGAAGGAGATAGAAGGAAGGAGGAAGTACTTCGTAGTATAACTGTACCACATCGAAAGATTATCTACATTCACGTATGTAAATAGTATTCCTTTACAATCATCTAACTTGGTGTTATTATCATTGTCACTAAAAATCGGCCCGTGCATCGCACGGGCTTTCCAACTAGTTACTCCATATATTGGTACTACCATTCTATATTATGTAAAATATATCTTATCCTAGTTAGTTTAGAAAACGTTTACTTATATTGTCATCTAGTAACATAAGCAAGCCTTGTGCAACGGTTACGTAAACAATTCACAGAAGTTTCCACATTTCGTTGATTATCATTAAGCATCTGCTGCTTGCCTCGTAGAATTTTTTTTAAATCTTTTACACAAACATGACAGCAAGGCCAGGAAAGATTGCATACCTACCCTCTAGATGTCTTGCCATGAGTCCACCAATGCCCAGTATTGAAGACAAGAATGTCAGCTCCTTTCCATTTCTTAGCTGTCTTATCAATTTTATCTATTGATAGAGTTGGGTTTGAGTTTCCTTGTCCATTAACTCGAGTTCCTTCCTTTACCAGAAAGTGTGACCTGATGAATTCTACTGTGCAATTAAAATCCTGCAAAAAAAAAAGTTCATATAACTAGAAGATTGACGGTTTCTAATAAACTTAATAAGGTTGTCAGGAAGTACTAGTGGAAAAAAGTAAGATTTTCTTTGTCAGAAACTATCTTTTATTTAGGCTGTTTTGTGAGCAACTAATTTTCATTTTTTGTTAAAAACTACCTACATCTTATTTCCGGTGACCCGAAGTAACTTCTCGGTGTTGACTAAACGTGAAGTTTTTTGTTTTGTGGGAAACTACTTTTTATTTTTATTTTTTGTGGGCGACCACCTTATTTTTAAACAAACTTGTAATGTAAATATTGAAATTTCAGATAAATAATCATACGAAATTATAGTAAAGTACATCAAAGGAATATTCTTATTTTTTCATTAATTCTCAAATTTAAACCTTAATTTAATTTTTTTAAAAGCAAAATAATGTCATTTATTAACCTCTTAATCATTCATTCATTTTGTTAATCACAATCTATCATATAATATTTTTTAATCAATTGTCCACCAACTCCTTGTTAAAATAATAGGTTATCTAGAAAAATTTGCGTGTATCTACAAATGTTTATATTAGAAATCGAAAGTATATATAATTATCTTAATAAAATAGCTCTCTACACTATAGAAGTATTAGAGTAGCAAAATGGATGAAAGACTTGAAATACCTCTTTACTCTCCCTCATTCCCACTAAATACCACTCTATAAAACAATTTAGTCAAACTTACAAACAATTAACATAAAACAAAAAATAATATCCTTAATCCTTGTTCCGACTTTGCTCAGATCAAGCAAGTTAAGAATGATAAAATCAATGTTATGAATGTATAATAAGCTCAAATTTGGGAAATATGAAGAGTGTTCTTGTTTTTCAGTATGTAAACATTTGTTCAACAAAGGTTGCATAGATAAATGATTTTCTATCCATTTCAGTTCAATTTGTACGACAATGTTTATCTGAAATGTTTATGCTTAATTGAATTTTTGCAAGTTTTGTTTGAAAAAAAATAGTTGCCCACAAAAAAAATTAAAGAAAAGGTAGTTTCTCTCAAAACAAAAAGCTTCAAGTTTAGTCAACGCCGGAAATTTGACTTTGGGTCACCGAAAATTAGATTTAGGTAGTTTTTAACAAAAATTGAGAATAAAAGATAGTTGAATGCCAAAAAATAAATAAAAGAAAGTTGTTCACAAAACACCCTAAATAAAATTTAGTTTCTGACAAAAAAAAGTCCAAAAAGTTGATATGAATTAACATATAAGTTTGACTCTTTTCAGGAGAGAGACAGAGTCTACGGCAACTTAAAACAAAAACCCTAATGCGATCTGCGGCGATTTAAAGGCGATTTGCGGCAACGTTCATCTTCTTGACACTATGGTCAGGAAACCAACGACGCAACAGGTCCGACAACACAAACCGGCAACTAGGAATAGTTAGAAGACCCACCAGGATGACTTAGAGGCTCGTGGCTCTGAGGAAGTGCATGAAACTTTGATGCAAGACAGTATTGAAGGCATGGAGATCCTTGAGGATTTTGAAAACGACAATATGATGAAGTTGTTCTAGAGACTCTTGCTGGGGGTGGCTGGAGTAAGAAAGTTGGGAAGAAAACTATGACAGAAGATGATGATAATGACCTCATGCAACTGTCGGATGAAGATGCTGCAGAAGAAGTTGAATATTGACAACAAGCGGTGTGTTGCTTCATTATGGGGGCAAAACCGCCTTGGACAGTCATAGAAGGTTATATTAAACGGATATGGAAGAAATTTGACGTAGAGAAAATATCCTTCATGTCGAATGAAATTTTCCTCGTTAGGTTTAAATCCATGGAGATGAAGCAGGCAGTGCTTGATCAAGGACATTGCTTATTTGACAATAAGCCATTAATAGTCAAGGACTGGGATCCAAACGTGGAATTAACCAAATATTATATCAAGAAAGTTCCTGTGTGGATACACCTACAGAATTTGCCCCTTAAATTCTAGGGGAGGAGTCTACCTCGCATAGCTAGCCTAGTGGGACCCTACGTCAAGATGGACGTGGCCATAGAGGAGAAAACTAGACTAGGGTATGCAAGGGTAACGGTAGAGGTTGAAGTGGGGGGGGGACTTTCAAGGACCTTATCAAATTTAAAGATGAGGTGGGGAGGATTATTGAGATCAAGATTGAATATGAATGGAAACCTTTGTTATGTACCAAGTGCAAAGGCTATGGTCATGAGATACAACAATGTAGGAAGGATTAGAAGAAGAAAGAAGAGAAGAGGAGAGCTCCTGTGAGAGGGTACAAGAAACCTAAGGTCAATAAGCCTATGGGACTTGACATCAAAACGAAGGAGGATCCTACTGAGAAAGATAAAGGGAAGGGGGAGGAGGTTTTGCGACAGCTGAACCCAGGGGACAAATCGTTTGCAGTAGTAGGGGAAACTAGTGCAAGTGGTATGATCAAAAAGTAATCCTCCGTACCAATACTTGATGTTAGCTCATAATATAGGTATGTGGAACGTGAGCGGTATGAATAATAAAGTTAAGCGAAAGAGTATTTGTGATTTTTTTCAGTACAAAGAAGTAGCAGTAGTTGGTCTCCTTGAGACTAAAATAAAGAATAATGCAGTTGTTATTAATGATTTTACTAATAATTGGTGCATCACCACTAATAAGCACTGTCACCAGGAGGGAGGGTATGGCTCCTGTGGAAACCTGAGTTGGTTCATCTACAGATTTTAGATTATTCTCCTCAAGATTGAGGTTAGGGTGTCTAAGGAGACTTATCATCTCACCGTAGTTTATGCTTTTAACTCCATTGAAGGGAGGGAAAAACTTTGGGAGAGAGGCTGCAGGCTTATACTTCTCTAATTCATGGCTCTTGGCTAGTTGGAGGGGACTTTAACTGTGTCTTCAGCAGTGAGGAACGTTTGGGAGGATTGGCTACAGACGGGAAATGGACCCTTTTAAGAGGTGTATAGCTGCATGTAACTTGATGGATAGTGTGGCGAGTGGGGGTTGGTTTACTTGGTCTAATAAACAGAAACCGGAGTCTAGGATTCTCAGTAGGATTGATAGGTTCTTGGTTAATCCTGAGTGGCAGTTTCCTACTGGGTATGCTCAATGCTCATTTTTTCCCTGAAGGGACTTTTGATCATTTTTCATGGATTATGAAGGGAGGACACCAGGGGCCAGTAAAAGACGGGCATTCAAGTTTATGAACATGTGGGTTCAATCTCCAAAGTTCAAAGACATTGTTGAAAATGGATGGGGAGCTCAGATAACTAGAATGTATTGCTTTTGGAAAAAAAAAATGAAGGTCCAAAAGCTTATGCTAAGGAAGCTCAATGCCTCTTCATTTGCTGGCATTGAAAATTCTTGTGATCAGGCTGAGGTTAGACTGTGTTAGTTGCAGGTCCAACTTCTGGTAATAGAGGTCTGCAGGAAGAGGAATTTCGTATGAACACTTTGGTGTTAGAATTCCAACGTGCGAGGAATGCCTTTTTGCAGCAAAAAGCCAAGATTAATTGGACAAAAGAAGGGGAACTCAATACATCCTTCTTCCACAACGTGATCAAAGGTAGGAGGAACTACAATACAATTTTATTTCTCCAAGATGAGGGAGGGGTGGATTGTGTCTCACCAGACAATATTAAAGGAGCTTTCCTGTAGTTCTACACAAGACTGTTAGGAACAGCTTCAGAGGTTATTCCTGTCAATATGGAGGTGGTGAAGAAAGGGAAACTTTGCTCAGAGGAGCAGGGCAGAAGGTTGATCCAGAATGTCATTGCAGCAGAGATTAAGGAGAGTATGTTCAGTATTCACAAAGACAAGGCAGCAGGCCCTAATGGATTTTCAAGCCTTTTCTTTATGGAAGCTTAGGAGACCATTGGGGGGCGTTATGAGTGCAGTACAAGACAACTTTTTTGAATCAGGAAGGCTCTTAAAACAGGTTAACGCGACTACTTTGACTCTCATTCCTAAGGTTCATATGCCTCACGACTCAATTTAGACCCAGTGTATGTTGTAATGTTATCTACATATGCAACACTAAAATAATGGCAAAAAGATTGGCACAGGTACTTCCACTCAGGGAGGATTTATTAAGGGGAGGAATATATTAGAAAATGCTTTAATTTGTCAAGATCTTGTGAAGATGTATAAGAGGAAGACAACTTCTCCAAGATGTTTGTTCAAAATTGACCTTAAAAAAGCATATGACACGATTGAATGAGGATTCTTGGAGCACATGATGCAAGCATTGGAGCTCCCTCATAGATTTATAGCTTAGGTGATGGAGTGTGCTACTACTGTCTCTTTCTCTTTGAGTGAGAGTGGGGAGGTCTTTGGGTTCTTCAAAGGGAAGAGAGGTATTAGACAAGGGGATCCCCTCCCCTCTCTTGTTCACCATTTGTATGGAGTACTTGTCAAGGATTTTGGCCTATGTTCATGATAGGTATCCTTTCAAGTTTCACCCTAAGTGCAAGGCGTTGAGGCCGAACCACCTAATGTTTGCAGATGACCTCCCGTTGTTCTGTAAAGGGGACTTGTCTTCCATCAAGATTCTGATGAGGGCCTTTGCTACCTTTAGCAAGTCATCTGGATTGAAGATAAGTGAAGGGAAGTCGAATATGTACATGGCAGGTATTAGAGACAGAGAAAAGCAGGAGATCTTGAGCTTCTCAGGTTGTAGTGAGGGGTGTCTTCCCTTCACTTACCTGGGGATTCCAATTCAAACTACTAGAATGACGAGGCAGGATGGTAATCTGCTCTTAGAAAAGATTGTAGCTCGGATTAGAGGTATTGGGGCTAGGAAATTATCCTATATGGGACGACTTTCTCTGGTTCAGTCGGTCTTGTCCAAGTTACATGTTTACTAGGCGCAAGTATTCATCTTTCGTAAAGGAATTCTGGCTAAAATAAATGGAATTTGTAGGAACTTTCTTCGGGAGGGTACGCCTGAGTATGCTAGGGTACCTCCTGTTGCCTCATGTGTAGACCAAAACAGGAAGGAGGACTGGGCGTGCAGGACCTACAATCCTGGAATGCTGCTTTGGTTGGGAAGCTGGCTGCGTGGATATTTGATGAACCTGATAGGCTACTGATTGGGTTAGCTACAAACCAGCTTAGGACGTAGGATTGGGATGGAAGAAGATATGCCAGGTGAAGGAGCTACTGAAATCGCAACGATATAATGGAGTTTGGTTTGGGAGGAATGCTTGAGTATAGCATTCAGGATGCCTATGAGCATTTGCGGTTAAAGTCCAATAAGGTGCCATGGTATAGGCAGGTATGGGCAGGATGGTCTATTCCTAAGCATTGTTTCTTGGCTTGGATGGTATACAAGGGTGTGCTAAATATGAGGAAAAGGCTCAGCAGATTCGGGGTTGTGGATTGCACATATTGTTGTTTGTGTGGCGTGCTTCCTGAGACTATTAGTCATTTGTTCTACGAGTGTATCTACTCCAAACAAGTGCTTAAAGGGTTACAGGATTGGTTGGGGGTGATTTGGAGGGGGCCTCTTCTTTTGGAGAGGATCCTCTTACTCAAGCGGACTAGGCTTCAGAGGAATGTTATCCGAGCCTCTTTTAATGCTTTTCTTTATTTAATCTGTCAGCAAAGGAATAGGGGAAGGGTGGATGGGGTTCGTCTTCGTCCTAAAGTGTTAGTAGGACTTATAATGAAATCTCGATTCAAAACTTGTATCCTAGGTACCCTCCATCCTAGAGATGAGAGATGGTTAATTCGGCTGAACCTACTGGTCAGGCTTTGTGTAATCATCAATTTTTTTAAATATAATTCTTACACTTTTACTAAAAAAAAAGTCTGACTCTTTACTGTTAACGAACCATCTCAACCAAAATCTTAAGGTTATGGTTGAGGCCCGTTTATATTCTATTATTTACTTTGGTGGTGTTGCTTGTCTGAGACATACAAAACTCATTTCGATACACAACACTGCCTCAAACACTTCATCTTGGTTTAACACATGAAAATACGAAATAATATACGGAGTACAAAATAACCGTGTCCGACACTTTGACCCGAGCTCACTTCCACCACATCTCATTGGATCAAACTAACATTGATTAGCATGATAATTAACATAATTATTAAGTTGAAATAAATATGTTATTATTACCACAAACTTAAAGATGTAAGAACCTCTCCCCTTGGTGATTTTGTAGCCATGGACTTCATACATTTTGCTTTTATCATGTAAACCTTCACGAAGAAGACATAGCATGGACTCAAACTGGTTTCGGTTCATTGAATCTCCAACAAGCATCAACCTTTTACCTCGAAGTTTGACCAAAAAGTCAGTTGCGTTGAACCTGCAACATAGCCAAAAGGTGAGGCAACATGTTCCAAAGTCTCTATGGAATCAGGATGGTGACCCCCATTTTCACTTCACTGCTAAGTAGAGTTATAATGTACTCCATATAATTTGTCACGTTCTGTTTTACCAAAATAAGTAACTACTTTGAACAATCATCGTCTCACAAGAAGAAAAATACTAACTGTGCAATGTGAGAAAAATTTCAGCCAAAGTTAAGGAAGTTTGACCACCAATCAAATTAGGATCATATAAAAAACTTACAAATAACTACTCCCTTTTAGATTTGACCTTTTTGAAACAATTCCGTTATATAATTTATTTATTTTCTTTCCAAAGATATTTTTATGTACTCACTACTTATTCACTTAACTAAGTAGTTTTTTTCAAGGATAACTAGATAAGTAATAAAATTATTATTATACCATTTTCCAATTCGATTATCCTTACAATCTAACCTAATACGATGGAGACAGTGAATTGGAAAGGTGAAATAGGAATACAATTACTTGTGTGAGTAAAATGAACGAAATGATAGATTCTAGCCGGAAAACTCAAACACAAGTTACCCAAGTGATTAGGTAATGATTTGTACATAAACACTTTTTAAAAAGGAGTTTGCGAGGGAAATTTTTTTACAAAAGGGAGTTACTACAAAAAAAAAGTTTATTTTGAAAGGGAGCTTCTCAAAAACAAAAAAAAAACTTATATAATGGGATGAAGGAAAACCTAAATAAAGCTAATCCAAAAGTATACCTGCTTTAACAAACAGACGAGAAACAAATTAAAGCAATGAGCACCCCAAAGATCAAAACCAACGTCCCAACTAATGAGGAGGTGTTGTACTTTAAGAACGAGTCATGGGTAAGAGAGAAAACTAACAGTAAGGATTAAGGAATGAGTCATGGAGGAGTACCCACGTGCCTTACACTAAGCCTTAACGAGGGACCAAAAGACAAGACCGTTGGAAGCATGCACGGGTCACCCCCACAGTCGCTCCCAAGTCCCAACGACACTCCAACCACGCCCATCGGCCGATTGGCAACTGGAAGCATGCACGGGTCACCCCCGCAGTCGCTCCCAAGTCCCAACGACACTCCAACCACGCCCATCGGCCGATTGGCAACTGGAAGCATGCACGGGTCACCCCCGCAGTCGCTCCCAAGTCCCAACGACACTCCAACCACGCCCATCGGCCGATTGGCAACTGTCGACCCCGTATTTGTAACCTACGTTTGGCCTAGTTAGGACTCCTAATCCTATTGGTTAAGAGCAGTTATTACCTAATAAAGTCAGGAAGCTGATTAAACACTCCTAATCTTGTTAAGATACACTTGTTAATTACTCCGAAACTAGTTGGGCTTAGATTAGCCTCCATTACCACACTTAAATACTATGTCCGGTGATTTCAGAATCATTGAGTAGTTAGGTACATCCAACCCCACCTTCCCTCGCAATTACACCCCAATTACTATTTGCCGTCAAGATTCACTTCCAATGTTCTGGGTACCAACATTACTAAATTTACATAACTGTGTTGCACCTTGCTTAACCAAGAGTAGCGCACGCAAATGTCAAATCTACCAACTAATTCAATTAGTAACTCTCTCCCAGCACCATGAATAGAATCACTTTGTTGACCATAGCCATTATATCAAACAAAATCATGAAGAAAATGAACAAATAAAATTCACCTGGGAAGATCACAATCATCAGGCTTCCACCTCCAGTTCAAATACCCAGAATCAGGCCTACCATTACTCTGACAATCAAATGCCTCATCAACATATGGGCATGAACCAGGCTTATAAACTGGATATCCCTCATCTCTAACCCATTTTCCCTTATACAAATTACATTTCTTTATTACATTTCTCTGCCTTCCTACAACCTTTTCAACAAACCTATTTTCGCTATCAACAAAACCCACTTTTTTGTTTTCATCAGATAAAATTTCTCCCATTTTTTCTGGATGGGAAATCCCAGTGCCCTTTTCCTTGAATCCTGAAATGGGTGATCTTGGAATGTTTTTTTTCTCATCACTGATGTCACTAAAGTTTGAATCTTTTGATTTTGCTCGAATAATATTGTTGGTGTGAATGCCATTTAGCAAGTTTTCTGGATTGGGTAAATGTGTGGTATAATTAATGTTAATATTAGTATTGTCGTTAAAGTTTTGGTTTTTAGAGGAATTAGAGAAGATATTCTTGTAAAGAGATGGGGAGAGGATTGAATTGAGGGTGTTTTCACTTTTGAGGAAGACAAAGAAAACTACAACGAAGGAGATGAGGAAGAGAATGGTAGAGAATGAAATTAAGGTATGAGATTGAATTTCGTGGGTCTTCTGTTGGGGGAATGCATTGGCCATTTTAGACAAAGTTGAAATGGTGATTTTTTGATTTCGTGTTTGCTTCTTATCACTTGTGGTTAACAACTAACCGTTTTTGTGTCAAACTAGTAGTAACGCTGCTCCACGCGATATTGTTTTATAACTACGGTTTGTGTATGTGATGTAGGATTATGTCCATGCGAAAACGAAATTTCATGAAACAATTTTCTCGCACCAATTCAATAATATTCAAGAATACAAGTATAATATAGATATGAATCATGACAAAAGTAGGACGAGAAATATATACCCTCGTAGCGTAAATTCCTCGATATAAGAGACGGAGATACTATAGCTCCATGTGTTGCTCCTCTACTCGGTCCACTAATCCATTTAGAATCCCAGACCTGCTAGAAGAGATTGAGGGTGTTAATGAGACGAGGCAGCTCGCGAGGAGCTTGAGTTCGACACGGTCAAAGCTCGGTCAAAGCTCAACTCGTGTGAGCTCGACTCGGGCTCAGTCTCGACTCGACAACTTAACAAGTCGAGCTGAACAAGGCATGGCTCGACTCGAAAAGCTCACGAGCAACTCGATTTGATGTGATTAGTTAATATTTTGTTCTTATTTAAAAAAATACTGATAATACTCCCTCCGTTTCATTTGATTCCATATTTGCTTTATGCACGTATGTCAATGCTCGTTTTCTTTTGTCCATAGTTTTAGTTCCATATTACTAAAAATTAGTTGAAAAGTCTGTGCGATGCATGAGCCGATTTTTAGTGACAATGATAATGACACCAAGTTAGATGATTAAATAAATTTGTGAGACTACGCAACAGTAGAAAGTAAGTCGAAGGTAAGAGTATATCTAATAATAAAGAAATACTATCCACATACGTGAAAGTGTTTTTTTGGAGGTCATTTATGCGGTAAACGTCAAATTAAATTATACGCGTACATTGTATTTAAAACTCGTAATATCTCTCTTTAAGACAATACTCGTTAAATATTTGGGTTGATAGTTGATATCTAAGAAACAATAATTACTTCAATTTATAATCATAGAATCATCCCTTATGATAATCTTTCAATGTTGTACAATTATACTACAAAATACTTCCTCTTTCCTTCTATCTTCTTCCATATTCTATTTTTGTCCGTCTTTCTATCTTCTTCCCATCGCAAATATTTTTTTATTCGATCCAACCTTTTTTCTATATTAACCTTACTTTTTACTTATAACTACAATTATAGAAGGGAGAAATATTTATGAGAAATTCTACGTGGTACCCAATTATTTCGAATTATACGTGGTACCCTACTTTTTTCGAAACATAAATGGTACCCCCAAGTTTTAGAAAAAACCACCAAGCGTAACCCTGACTTTTAATTCCGTCAAATTTGTCCGTTAAGTGATGACGTGTCAGCAAATTTGACTTAGTTTAGAGCATACTCTCACTACTAAGACCTTAATTAACCCCTAATTTCATTCATCAATCACACCTCCTGATGAACTCATTTCGTATATATATTTAACCCTAACTTTTCCTTTATTTTGGTTCGTTTTATGTATCTTAGGAGTCGTTTTTCTAGCTTTTCATCTTTCTTTGTTATGCCGGGTATTTTGTTTACGTTTTTTAGGAAACGAGACAAATGAAGGCGATTGAGCTATATTCTGGGCAATGACGAGAGTCGAGCCCTGAAATCTACAAGAAAGAAGTGATAAAAGTTAGAAGATACTAAGTGAATACTTGAGGAAGGACGTGAAGTGAAGAAACAATAAGAAACGACAAAGAAATAAGTTGGGAGGCTCAAACAAATGCAAATCGAGAAGAAAGAACGATCGCGAAAACAAGGGTCAACTTCAAACGTAAATATCTTGAGTTCTACAACTCCGATTGAGTTGATTTTTGTGGCGTTGGAAAGATATTTTTCTTAGCTTTCCAACGGTATATTACACGTCCAAATACGATAAATAAGGAAGAAACAACAAGCATTTCAAATTCGTCACGCAGTGCAGAGGAACCCGAACCGCTCGGGATGAACCCAAACCGCTCGGGACAGACCTGAACCGATCGGTTTGAAGCTGTTTTGCAGGATTTTCAGTTTTTAGACTTCGTAACTTACCATAACTCTTATATTATGTGATACTTAGCTTATTCGTTATTCCTAATTATTTAGGAAAGGAGGAGATGTTAGACTCCTTATTATTAATATATATACCCTCCTTAGGGTTAGATTTATTTACACTTTCATATTCATTAGTTTTGTTTAGACTTTTTATTAGTATTAGAATTCTTCAAGTTTGTAACCATACTTTTAGATCGTTAATCTTTCAGTTCTACGTAATTGGTATCTTTTCTTATTCTCTTATTATTCTTTATTATGCTTAATTCTTTTATTGCTTTATCGTTTATTATGAGTAGCTAATTTATTTATCTAGGGTTGAAGGGGATCTATGTTAATTGAATTGGGGATGTTAGTTTAATTATTTATTTGATTGATCATTCATATGTTATTGCCTTACTACTTGTCTTGTATTATTGTTTGATTAGTTTGAGACGTTGAACTAGTTGAATATTTAGGAACCCGAACTAAGATCGAAAGCATGGTAAGGGTAGACTTACAAGTAAGTGGGTAGGATAATCTGGTAAGTTGCGAGAGCCCGTCAGAATCTATCCTAAGGTTGGCATAAGATCCGAGAGGCCGTGTCTTTGCCCTAAATAACTTTGATTGATTGATTGAATGATTAATTAACTTTACCCAATTTAATTGCATAGTGAACCGGAAAATCCTAGATCCTTTTAATATTGTTAGAACCTCTTAGTTTATATTATTGCATTAGTTTAGTTAACAATTCAACAAATCGGAATTTAAATAGTTTAGAATCAATTATTAGATAATTAGCGATTTTCATCCGTCTCTCTGTGGATTCGACCCTTACTTACTGCTATCTACCTGTTAGTTGTTCGTTATGATTATTTTGATTAAGGTGATACGACTTTAGCTTTATCACCTCCAACAACCACCAACAACTCAAGCAAATAGTCACAAACTCCGGCGGCTCTTCCACCACCCGATCTCGCCGCCACTGCTACAATCGTCCCTCCTCCCTCCTCCGATCAACAACCAATGCCAGTTCCACCACCGAGTTCCACCATTTCCGACACCTCCATTCAGTACCACTCTGGCATTCACCCTCATCTCCTACGAACCATCTTACCACCACCGTTCACCTCCACTCTATTCATGCTGCCTGTTCTCTAGCTCTCCTCAGTCCTCACCATTGGTATTCACACTCCTTTGATCAACAACCATCCCTTGCTCTCGCCTGACCTCCGGTATTCACACTCCATCCTCAGCCTAGATGCTCTGGCAATGTTCGCCCTTCACCAACCTAGATCTCGAAACTTAGCGTCGGCGAATATTTTCTCCACCATGGACGACGGAAAGATGGAGTGAGCTGATAGAGGTGAGGAGGAGGGAGGAAGGCAATGGTTGTTGATCGGAGGAGGGAAGATAGACGATGGTGGCAGCGGCGGCGAGATCGTGGCGGAGGAGTCGCTCCGAGTGGGTGACAGTTTTCCTGAGTTGTTTGAGTTGTTGGTGGTTGTTGGAGGGGTGATTGATGATTGAAATTAGGGGTTAATTAATGTCTTAATGGTAAGATTATGCTCTATGCTCTAAACTAAGTCAAATTTGCTGACACGTCATCACTTAACGGACAAAATTGACGAAATTAAAAGTCAGGGTTACGCTTGGTGGTTTTTTCTAAAACTCGGGTACCGTGTATGTTTCGAAAAAAGTAGGGGTACCACGTAGAATTCAAAATAATTCGGAGGTACCATGTAGAATTTCTCTTTCTTTTATATATTAAAACTTATATTGAAAATTCTCTACACTAATGAATAGTATCCAAAAAGACAAATGTATGGAACCAAATAGAACGGGGGGAGTAGTTACATAATTCTTCACCATATAAAATGTTCTTATTGATTTGCTTAATATGTTTGTATATATTTTTTGGATCCCTATTTATTAAAACACATCGGTGCAAAAAAACGTAAATTTTAATAATTATATATAGGTTCGAGTTAGGCTCGAACTCGCATTTTAGCTCGCGAGCTTGATTACGAGCTCAATTTTTCAAACTCGAGTAAGTTCGAGATTGGCTCGAGTTCGAATTTTCCTTAACGAGCACGAGTCGAACAAGACCAAGCTCGTGCTCGGCTCGGTTCGTTTACACCCCTAGAAGAGATAGAACGATTCTCTCTCTTACTGGTGTTTGAGGCAATAAACTGAACTAGTTAGATTAGGGTTTTCTCCTTGGGTTGACTATCAATCACCTACTGACTCATAACTATATCCTTATATAGTAGTAGAGGAATGTTAAACCAAGAGACAAACTGGGTCTCATAAGTAGTCTCAATGTAATACTTCAAAAGTCCATATTGGCCGGGTCTGTTAAATTTTCTGACTGAGTTTAACTGTGTGACCTTATATTATAAGATTCATAGTCATCAGCCCAATCGAATTGGACTAATTATCATAATTATTCTCTAGCAAACAATTATGAATTACTAGAATACATAACGATTATCTCCATAATAATATTCTATATTATATTTAGTAATTGCCGGAAATGTCTTAGGACATATTTCTTCAATCTCCCACTTATCCGTAGACAATAAGACAATCTTCAAATTTCTTAAGTCGCTTAATGTCGAATTCGATCACATCTAAACATCTCATTATTAATGTGTCACTAATCAAATTCAATTCCTAGATATCCGAGTTCGAACTGTTCTTGAATGAATTAACTCCTTAATTCATTCCTCGCATGACCATGCATTTTTCAGTTCTTTCTCATCAAGGAGCCCGAACACTAATCCTATCATATAGGAGGACTTATCCAGTCTTGTATCATCCAAAACTCCCACTCAATTCTTAGTCACCACGACGACTGCCTTTATAACCTCTTTTTATGGCACGACGTTTGATAGTGTCAATGCATAACTAATTATATCATGGTTGTAATGATAGACTCATGCCAAATGAATCCACTGAACATAGATTTCGATTCTAGTTTAGAATCCACTTTGGTCAAGTCACAATATGTCCAATATATCCACTCGATTGAACGAACATCTCCATGTTCCCATAACCCATGAAATTGCGCTATCAAACAATCTCGTGCTAGTCATTCAATGCATCACTTATGTCCAGTTTAGTGACACCGATTAGGGACACATGTAAGTTGTGATCTCTGTTCACCGATAGTTTTCCACTTATCAAAACACTTTTGATATTCCTATAGAGAACTCAAATGTTTTCTGGACATTTTATTTAATACTAAACCAATGATTAAAAAATTACTAATGATATTATAGTCACCCAGATTTGGACCTGGTGGCTACTGGAGCATCCGACAAACACCCGATGATGATCAGACTACAACACAACACGATTTTACGATGTTTTAGAACGGATCAAATAATTACTCGGAGAAATTAATCCAACGTCAAGACGGTCTTAGTGTAGAAACCCGCATTTTGCCTGCTAGTGTCTATAGCGGTTCTGACAAAACACCCGATGATGATCTGACGTAAACATGACTTCATGTGCTCGAATACGGACTCGAAATCAATAGTATCCGACATGGGCACTTAGCAGAGTACAAATCTCTCAAAACCAACCTCAAAACCAGACTCAGTGGGTCGTTCCGATAAAATAAGACTAATTTGAGCCAAAACCGTCACCGGAAATAAAACCGTCTTTTTGCGACTGAGTCAAAACCCGGTCCAAAGCCAAAACCCGAGACGAAACTGACCTTGCATGCGCCTAGATACGAAGTCAAAGCAAACACAACCAACAAAATCAATTCAAAAAAGGTCAAAAATCTTTCTTATTTTCACTCTACTCGCCTAAGCCCACTCGATCGAGTGACATGGGTCTACTCGATCGAGTAAGCCCTCTAAAACCGTACATGCATCTTTTCTTCAAGCCACTCGATCGAGTGTATCTAGGGCCACTCGATCGAGTGACTCCTAGACGGGGCATGCTCTATATATACTCCCCCATTCCATCACATTTGATCACCTGGACAAAAAACCTTTTTCAATCATCACATTTGCACCTTTAACAACCCTACACACATATTCTCTCTTCCATTTTCAAGAGCATCATACACACACATCCCGAGACCGATCCTCCCGATAACCGAGAAAACCGTCTCTACAATCACACACACCGTAACTCCTCCTACGTTCTCAACGCTCCCGCGCCTACGCTGTTACTCGACGAGCCTGTTTCCGAGACCATTTAAGCATGTACGTTGAGGGTGTAAAACAAACCCCGTCATCTCCTTTGTCCTTTCTCCTTCTCGTTATTTATATATATATATTAACCATTACTAATTGTTATTAACTAATACTAACTTTTAATTTTTTTTGTTGTATACTAACATTTTAATTTCTGTTACTAACATTTATTTTTCGTAATCTAACAATTTATTTATCGCACGCTAACAAATCTAATACCTCTACAATCTAACATTTTTTTATCGTTTCTTTATATATTCCATCAATAATAATAATATCGCGTATATTAACAAAAAAATTACTTTCAATCCAATTTTCGAGTCGAATGCGTTCGACGACGAATCCCGTCTAAAGTCCGTTATAATCCCTTGACAAGTCGTACTGGAGGTGGCGCTCTTTGAGGCGCGTCGCCCTAGACTCTTAAGGGCGTAACGTGATCGCGGTGATCCGCCGTCAAACGTATCCGATGTCATTTTTCGAAATGCTACTCTAAAGGAACGATGTTGACTCCGTAGTCAAATGTCGCGTCTAAAGGGTCATCGATAATCGAGATCAGCACGAAACCCGTTGACGCGGAATTGAACATCACGTGATCCGTAAGGATTAATAACGATGTCGTGACGCGGAGGGAATCGATATTCGTTCTAATTAGATTAACAACGATGTCACAAAATTCACTCTCAATGTCCGATACCGGTTCCGTAACTGGGCATCGCACATTACGAGTATCGAAAACCGAGTGAGCTTAAATTATATAATATTTATGTCTAACTCGACTAACTATCGATTTAAATCAATAAATTGCGAAATAACCTCCTTTTAAACGAGTAGTCACTCGTATAGGGGATACTCGATCGAGTACCTAAGGGACACTCGATCGAGTAGACCCCCAAAAATTGGGCAGGAGGGTTACTCAAAGGGCACTCGATCGAGTCCCTTCTATGACTCGATCGAGTGACTCACATAGCTCTCCAACTTGAGGATAAGCAAGGGTTTGTTTGTTTGGGGAGGTTTGATGCGTGCGATTTATATATGAATATTATGTCTTTTACGCACGCATTTCCATGCATATCGAGTAGCATTGTCTACTATTTTCCTCCGAATTTGATATTTTGTGGTCTTGTTGCATCTTACGTAGGGAATGAACCCATGGACGCATAAACAAGCCAAAAATTGTGCTTAAAGATGGAATCTTATGCGAAATAAGAAAGGAGAATGATCGTTTTCAAATGGGTCAAATAAAAACGTAAATATCTTGAGTTATACAACATCATTTGTGCTGAATCTAGTTGAGTTGGAAAGCTCTTTCTCTTAGCTTTGCAATGGTATATTACAAGCCAAATTTGAAAAAGTAACAAACAAATGGCAAGCGTTTGAAGTGGAGCGCGCAGTGATGAGAACGGAAATAGGTCACAAATAGTCGAACGACTATCCAAAATAGTCGACCGACTATTCTTAAGATTGGATGAAGACCGAGACTTCCCTAATTTTATGTTTAGTGTTAATAAGACATTTGGGCTTTTGTTTTAGCTTAGTATTTAAGAAAGTATTAGACTAGAATTCTATACCTCATCTTTTATGCTTTTAATTCTCTTTAGATTACTCCTTTTAGATTTCTCTGTACACTCAAACTTTTAGATCTAGAATTTCTAAAAAAATTTACTACTCTTTCTTAAACTCGGTAATTTAATTCTCTCCTTGTTCTCTCTTTGTTCTTCCTTTATTTCTTAATTCTTTCTTTCTTAATCTTATTAATTCGTTTATGCTTATTTCTCTTTAATCTATTAGTTATGCTTAATCTAGTTATCATCTTTAATATTGTTGTCGTGAATTTTTCCATGAGTAGCTAAATCCCCTTGCTAGGATTTAGGGGATCCGTGAATTGAATATGGCTGTTAAATAGTTTATAGATCTGTCAATGATATTGCGTCTGAGTTGTTAATTGTAGCATTTAATTGAGATTAATTGATTAAGTCAACGTACTTGATTAATTGAATTGGTAAACTCGAACCTAAGATCGGAAGCCTGGTAAGAGTTAGACCTGCTACAACACATTAGATTGCCCTAATAAGATCGGAAGTCGTTAGAAGCATTCTAGGGTGAATAGCTGACCGGAAGGACCTTTTCACTACCCCTTAGACCAATATCTATGATAGACCTGTGACCTAGATTGTGACCATAGAAAATTCATGGTGAACCGACAATCCTAGTTTTTCTCTCCATATAAATTTGTCTTAATTCATCTTATTTATTTTAGTTATTTCTTCTCTTTTAATTCTCTTTCGTTCACTACTTTAATCTAGTCAAACAATCAAACAACCCCCATATTTGGTTACTTAAACAAACTTAAGTTGCAAGTAGAATTTATTTGTCTCCCTGTGGATTCGATCCTGACTTTCCTAGCTATATTTTTAGTTAGACCTAAGTCGGTTATCTTTGATAGGTGTACGATTAACTTATCAACGGGTCTGCTGTCAATGTTCTTCCCCTAAGGACCGCTAAGCCTCTCGGTATTACCGAGGCTGAATACATACCGACTACTCAAACCATCCAAGCTTTCAATGGGATCCCAAAGTCGTTAGCCGGTGCCATCAAATTGACTATTATATTGGGCCCGGTAGAAAAAGGGTTGGAGTTCAGGTGATCGACGTCACCTATTCCGTTAACTTGCTCTTGGGACGTCCATGGATCCACGTAGTCAAGGCAGTATCCTCTACCCTACATCGGAAGATCAAGTTGCCTTTGCGTGATGGCATTATAACCTTAGAGGTGACACCTATGACCGTGGCCAGCTGCAACGCCACGAGCCGCCTCGGTACAGACCTTTGAGGGTTCGACTTTGTGGATATGATCGAGGAAAGCTTCCTCTTCAGGCCCTATTTCACTACCAGCATTGATACAATGCTACAAAATTTGGGGTACTTCCCGGGGGCCACCTCCAGCCCATATCTTCCAGCTAGGAAGATTATCGAGGTCCTAAAGGACGAAAACTCTCACTTCGGCCTAGGATATGCCATGACACCGGGCAATGTTGTCCAAGCAAGCACCGAGAAGGCCGACAATATCATTAAGGGTATCCACTTGAGCCCTTATAGCACACGACTGACTGATTACTTCATCACGCAAGTATTTTGGGCCGTCCAGGTTGGTTTATTCCAACCAAACGCTGTGCACCCCGGGACACAATAGGCACGGGACTGCAACTACATTCTAGATAACGTGTTGACTCTCATCCAATCAGAACCAAGGGAGGATACCGACAATGCTGAGACCGCGCTAGGGCTACTATTTGAGGAAGACGGGATAGCACTGACTCCAAAAGAAGACCTGGTCAACCTCATCCTCCGCAGCAACAAGTTTGACCCGACCAAGCTGATCTCGGAATTTAGCTCCGAGACGGGAAGTAGAGCTTGGAGGAAGATTGTCAAGTGGACCGACAATCAAGGAAGGATCTACAAGTTGGTTGCTGGCGAAGAAGATATGCATGCTACTGATTCTGAGTCTGAGTCGGAGTCTGAGTCTGAGGTCGAGTCTAGGGGGTCCGGTGCTAGAGTCCAACCTGTAACCCCTCTCTCTTTTAGTCACTCTTGTTGGTGCCTCGGGGTCTGTCCCGAATGCCCTTCCTACTCCCGCCACTGACCAATGATCGGATGGCTGCTCTGTTTGAGCTATTTTCCAAATTTTCAATTAATAATAATAACCGTTTTGCTTACGACTTGTCTCCTTTTAAATGCAATTCTGGTTTCAAAAATATTTTATGCAATGACATTGAGAAACCCGACGAACAGGTATCATTACCTCCTCATCTGATCGAGCAATTAGAGCAAAGGGAGTCCCGGAATCCGGTAATCAAAGAAACCAAATCCATCAATGTGGGAACCACCTTAGAGCCCCAGATGCTTAAGATAGGGTTATCATTAGATCCCGAGAGGAGACAACAGTTCACAAGCCTCCTCCAAGAGTTCAAAGATGTCTTCGCATGGTCCTACAAGGACATGCTGGGGATAGACCAAGAAATAGCTGAGCACCACATACCCATCAAAGATGGATGTAAACCGGTTAAGCAAAAACTCCGCAGAATGAGGCGCAAATGGTCTCTTAAAGTCAAAAAAAAGTCGACAAACAGTTCAAAGCCGGCTTCATACAAGTGTCCAAATATCCGGACTGGGTTGCGACCATCGTGCCGGTACCTAAAAAGGATGGTATGGTGCACGTATGCGTGGATTTTCGGGATCTTAACAAGGCGAGTCCTAAAGACGATTTCTCGTTACCACACATCGGCATACTGGTGGACAACACCGCTGATCATGCCCCTATATCCTTTATGGATGGATATGTCGGGCACAATCAAATCAAAATGGCAGAAGAAGACATGAGTAAAGACCACCTTCACTACACCTTGGGGTACTTACTGTTACACTGTCATGCTGTTCAGCCTCATTAATGTCGGGGCCACTTATCAATGGACCGCTACAACCTTATTACATGACATGATGCATAAGGAAGCAGAGGTTTATGTGGATGATATGATCTTCAAGTCCAAAAGCCGAGACGGACACATCACAGGCCTAAAAAAGTTCTTTACGCGACTGCAAAATACAACATGAGGCTAAACCCTAAAAAATGCAGTTTTGGGGTAACATCTGTCAAATTACTTGGTCACATCGTTAGCCAACGTGGTATCGAGGTCGACCGAGCAAAAATCAAAGCCATTATCGAGATGAAGCCTCCTAAAATCAAAAAAGAAATAAGGAGATTCCTTGGGAAAGTCCAATACATTAGCTGTTTTATCTCCAAACTAATCAAGGTATGAGAACCGATTTTCAAGAAACTGAAAGTGGGGGAACGAAAATTGTGGCTGATAAGTGTCAAGCGGCCTTCGACAAAATCAAGGAAATGCTGTCAGCTCCATCAATCTTATGTCACCTCGACCCGGTTTGCCTCTGTCATTATATCTAATAACTACTGAGACAGCCATGGGGGCTATGCTGACGCAGACAGTCGACTCGGAAGAACGAGCCATCTGTAAGTTAACGTAATGTGTTGATTATTTCAATGAACTAACTCGGTATATATATACCGAAGGTAATAACCAGATACAACGAATCTAGAGCTGTACTAATGACGGGAATATATAAAGCTAAATACTAATGACGGAATGTCATGAGACATTCATCATTATTACTAACACGCCCCCTCAGTCAAAACGGTAGTTTACGGACGCTTTGACTGGACCAAGAGATAATTGTAGATGCCGCTGAAGATGAACCAAGTTGACTTTTTGATGCCGGAACCGCAGCTATGTCCCTTGTGTATGTCTAGAATCCTCGCGCATGCCGAAAATAAAATAAAAATGCTAACAAATCTAATGGTGCGCGAGGCCGAAACGGCAAGTCGTGACACAAATAAAAAAAATGGTGTACGGGAGCGTGGCCAACCCGTAAAGCACCACAAACTGGAGCAAAGCTCAACAGTATAAATTAAAAAGAAAAGAAAAGAAAAAAAACGGTGTACGGGAGCGTGACAACCCGTAAAGCACCACAAACTGGAGCAAAGCTCAACAGTATAAAATAAAAGGAAAAAAAATGACTAAACCGAAACATAAAACACCCGACCGGGCTCTTCGATCCAGTGTCGGCTGGTTGGCCATGCGGGTCGTAGCCGGCGGAGTCAGACCACCCGGCCCGTGGGGCAGGGGTGGTTGCTGGGGCGAACCTGAGACGGACACGGAGAAGGCGATGATGGGACGGGGTGGCAGTTTAGTGCGGTCGGCGGGTGTCGAAACAACGACAAGGGTAGGAGCGGTATCGACGAGGATTAAGTCAACGGAGAACATGACGACGGCAAAAACAATATAATATGAAAATCGGTGCGGAGGATATTATTATTTATTTTTAATAATATTATTATTCATAATAATATAATAACGGTGGTAAGGAGGCTAAAATAGATGGAGGCAGGGACCCCAATTGAGTGGACATGAAATGATCATGCATGGATATGGCAGGTGAGGTAAAAATTGGAAGGAGATGGAGGACATTGCACACCATTTTTTGATTACTCCGTACTAAGTTATTATAATTATAATATATTATTGCATAAAATTGGACTACCCGCCGGAGATGGAAGATAAGATAGCCATCTCCGGCCGGCTATTAAAGCACAAAGTTGTACCAAGCGGAAGGAATTCCTAGAGATCGATTAGGCTGATACCATGTAAGTTAACGTAATGTGTTGATTATTTCAATGAACTAACTCGGTATATATATACCGAAGGTAATAACCAGATACAACGAATCTAGAGCTATACTAATGACGAGAATATATAAAGCTAAATAATAATGACGGAATGTCATGAGACATTCGTCATTATTACTAACACCATCTACTACATCAGCCAAAAATTCTTAGAGTATGAATGCAAATACACTATGCTCGAGAAAACATGTCTGGCACTAGTCTGGGCCACCAAAAAGTTTCGGCATTATATGCGCAGCTACGAAGTACATGTATTGTCCAAAATGAATCCCATCAAATACCTATTCGAAAAGCCCATCCTTAACGACAGGATATCTAGGTGGACTTTAATGTTGGCAGAGTTCGACCTAAAGTTCGTGCCACTAAAAGCCATCAAGGGCCAAGTAGTAGCCGAGTTTCTCGTCGATAGTCCCGTAACTAATGAAGGACACACCGATACTTGGTCCTTCCCAGACGAAGATATATTCCATACCGATACAGAAACATGGGATTCGTATTTCGATGGGGTATCCAACTTTCGAGGGTTCGGAGTCGGGATCCTTTTAATATCACCAAAGGGGGAACATACTCCCGTATCCCTCAAATTAGACTTCGACGTGACTAATAATGCCGCCGACTATGAAACATGCATCTATAGGTTACAAGCTGCCGCCGATTTAAGGGTAACAAATCTCCGGGTACTCGGCGACTCATCCTTGGTCATCAATCAGGCTCTCCAGAAATGGAAAACTCGGAACGCCAACCTCGTGGCCTACCAGGCGCGAGTAAGGATTCTCGAGAAGAAATTCCAAAAGGTAAAATATATATACTTGCCTCGGGAAGAAAACCAATTCGCAGATGCACTCTCTAAATTGGCATCTTTACTGAACATCCCCGATCACCTGACCAGTATGGTGATTTGTGTCGAAAGGCTGTCCGAACCGGCATACGTCCACGTCATCGAAGATATTGAAATAGCTAATCCCGAACCTTGGTATCAAACTATTTTGACATGCATGTCAACGGGAGATATCCTCCCGAAACCGATGGTCGGGCCATGAAAGCCTTATGAAGATTAGCTACTCAATTTATTTGTACGGATGACGGGCAATTATATAAAAACGGCACAGGGGACTCTCCTCCTATGCGTCGACAAAATAAAAGCCGAAGAGGTTATGGCCGAAGTACGTGACGGTGAGTGTGGTTCGCATATGAAAGCCCAGATACCAGTCTGAAAAATCACGAGGCTCGGATACTACTTGAATAATATGGAAACTGACTGCAGACAGTACGTCAAACATTGCCACAGCTGTCAAATCTTCTCCAATGTGCAACATATGCCATCGTCTTTATTATACACCGTGACGTCGCCATGGCCGTTCTCGAGATGGGGAATTGAGATAACTGGAAAGGGAAACCCCTCTGGTTTAGGTGGACAATGCTTCATCTTGGTAGCCATCGACTACTTCACCAAATGGGTCGAGGCCGAATCCTACCGAGTTTTGAACGCCAAACACGCCGCCAAGTTCATCCAGAATAAAATCATATGCCGGTATGGGACCCACATGAATTCATCAGTGATCACGAGACCCATTTCCAAGCTGAAATAGGAGCTTTGCTAACCAGGTATACAATTCAGAGGCATACATCATCACCCTACCGTCCGCAAACAAATGGAGCGGTAGAAGCAGCCAACAAAACAATTATAACCATACCCAAAAAGATGACTGATAATTACCAAGAGTGGCCCGACAAGATGCTCGTCGCTTTATGGTGATACCGGAAATCAATCTGCACCGCAACCGGTGCAACACCCTATTATCTAACATACGGGATGGAGGCAGTTCAACCAGTCGAGTTAGAAATACCGTCCCTCAGAACACTGTTAGAAAGCCAAGTACCTGAAGCTGATTGGGTCCAAGCGCGATACGACTCGCTAGTTCTATTGGACGAATGGCGATCCCGCGCCCTCAATAATATTCAAGTATATCAGAAAAGAATACAACGGGCCTTTAACAAGAGAGTCAGGCCCAGGTATATCAAGGAAGGGGATTTGGTTCTCAAATCTATTCGAGCTCTATTACTAGTTGACCCGAGAGAAAAGTTCAAACCCAATTGGGCCGGGCCATATCTAGTATAAAAGGTTCTATCAGGAGGTGCTGTGAAGCTGACAGACTTGGACGGGAATAACTTTACCAACCCTACCAACCTAGACCGGTTGAAACATTACTACCCCTAATCCCTTCTCAATGTCATTTGCAAAAGTTTATCAAAATTGTCTTTTCAAACATAAACTTTGGAAAAGCAAGTCAATAAGTTAGGATTATTTATCCTACTATCATATACATCTCGAACCATTAGTCTTGGTGTATTTCGAGATTGCAAAATAATACAAAGCTTGAACTACGTCTGGTTTGATTCCACTAATTGTGGATACGTAGTCACCCTCTCACAAGGGCACAACCACCGCAATCGCGGAAAAAAAAGGCAGGAATGGTTTAATTAATAAACTTCCTTTATTATTACTAAAAACCCTAATAAACTCGGAAAATCCAAAATACAAGAATACAAAAAAAAAACCATACGACACTACAAAAAATAGTACTATTCAAATAATAATAAAACTAAGGAATCGGGTATTCAGGACATCTTGCCCTTATCCTTATCCTTGGCCTCTTTGGTTGTCCACAGACGACGAGGCGAAGGCGGATGTTCCTGAATCACTACAGGAACTTCCTTGGTCCGGATCCATTTCTTCGAATAAGGATCTTCGACCACTTCAATTGGCCCGAGTCGGGCCCTCACATGCTCCGGCAGTCTGTCACGTGGGCCCAGTCGATCTTTGGTCGCCAGTCTCGGCCCAAGCCTCTTCTCCAAGTCAGTCTGGGGGCTCAGTCACACCCACACGCCTCTAGCACCGGCGTCTTTAACTCGAGTCTTAGTTTTTAACTTAGGACTCGACTCTAATCGTACTAAAGTAGCAGGGGACGGATCTTTGTCCCTGGTCTTTTGCTTTCTTTGGGATAGTTTCCGACTATCCCTGAACTATTCTTTGGGATGGATCTTTATCCCTGGTCTTTTGATTTCTTTGGGATAGCTTCGGACTATCCCTGGACTATTATTTGGGACAGATCTTTGTCCCCTGGACTTTTGCTTTCTTTGGGATAGTTTCCGACTACCCCTGGACTATTCTTTGGGAAAAATCTTTGTCCCTGGTATTTTGCTTTCTTTGGGATAGTTTCCGATTATCCCTGGACTATTCTTTGGGACGGATCTTTGTCCTTGGTCTTTTGCTTTCTTTGGGATAGCTTCTGACTATCCCTGGACTATTCTTCGGGACAGATCTTTACAATGGTCTTTTGCTTTCTTTGGGATAGTTTCCGACTATCCATGGACTATTCTTTGGGTTGGATCTTTATCCCTGGACTATTGCTTTCTTTAGGATATATTCCGACTATTCCTGGACTTTTGCTTACTTTGGATAGTTTCCGACTATCCCTGGACTTTTGCTTTCTTTAGGTAGTTTCCGACTATCCCCAGACTTTTTGTATTGATGAGTGATTGTTTAGACTCGATTATAGTTTTTGCTTTTGATTCTTGTTAGGGTTGTTGTATAAACTCTCGGCGAGTACATGATGGTGTTTGCATTGATTCTGAGGGCTTATGGTTTCCTGCTGGGGATGCGAGTTGATTGCTTTAGATTGGGGATTCGCTAGGGTAACTGATTTGTACTTCAATTTTGACATTTTGAATTGATGGGTAACACTAGGTATTTTCACGGATTTGCATAACGGGCTGTGCCGGCTTGTGAGATGCTCTGCTGGGATAGTATATTCGGTTGCCATAGGTTTTAGTACGAGCTGCCGTACTAGCTGGGGATTTCTTATTTCTTGCTTATTCCGCTGGGGAGAGGTAGATTGCTTTTAAATTATCTTGTTAGGGGAAGGTAGTAAGACTTGCTTAGTCTGCTGAGGAGGAGTAAATTGCCCCGTCTTTGTTTATTCTATTAGCACGTGAATGTACGTCTCGCGGGTATTGAGAATTGTGTTTGTATCAATCAGATTTCGTTTGTGCTGAAGGAACAGACACCCCCCTTCCTGCGGCCCAGTATTAAGGCGCCTATGCTACAGCACCCCAATTTTGGGCGCCCGCACTGAGGCGGCCCAAGTTTTGTTCTCCAGTTTTGTTTAAGTTTCGCAATTAAAAAGGGGAAAGGTTCATTCGTCCCAGAAATCAGACGCATGACCTTCTTCGCCCCAAACCCATATTTTCGATTTGATCAACAAATTTCCGACTCGATTTCTGTCATACTTGACTATGTCGACACTGGGTAAGTGCTCCTTACTCACCTATTGTCGATTTGTGATAAATTGGTGCGGTTGTGGGTCGATTTTTGTAAACCCTAGAAATCAATTTGGGTGCTTTGGTTTTGCTATGTTTTGATGCTTGCTCTTGATTCCTTTGTTGAATTAGGGTAGGATGGAGCTTGATAGTGTAGTTATTTGCTTGAGGTAAAAGCTTGGAGGTACTTTAATGGCCTTCCATGTGTGAAAATCGAAATGTTAGGGCCTAGGGGTTGATTTCCCGTTTATTCCTGTATTTGATTCTTGTGACCTTGCTAGATTATTGCTTGTGGTGCTATGGGTAGCTCACATGTCGATTTTTGTGAGTTGGAATGCACTCTAGGTCACTCTATATGAGTTTATGATGCTTACGACGGACCAAATGATACCGTAAAGATGCTGGATTATCCAGAAACCACTTTTATTTTGACCGGAGTTGAAAATGGGTAGTGCTAGTGGGTTTTTCAAAAATTTTATATTGCTTTCCGAATTTCTGAACTTATTTTGACCTGTTTGGGCTGTCTTGACTAGACCCGAGGTGCACTTTTTGTTTTGTTTCACAATTGGAGATGGTACGAGACATCCTGAGGGAGTCCCTACAGCTGGTACTAGTGGTGAGGCCATCGGGTCGAGTTTGCTGACTCCTCGGATGGCCCGCAAGAGGCAACAGAACGCTTCTTCGCCTCGCCTTGAGCCTGGGGCCGTAGATGAGGCTAGTTTTGATCTAATCACGAGGCGTACCTTGCCCGTGACTGTGGCTAGGAGGAAGCATGTCTCTAGATCTGTTGACGAGGAAGAGGAGGCTGCTTATAAGGATCCTATTTGGGCTCGGGATTGGGACTGTCGGCAATTAAAATTATTGCTCCGTCCGGATTTGAACGTGTCCAGCCGTACTGTAAACGGCAAGGTGAGTACCTCGAATTTTGTCATTGGCTCATGTTTTGACTTCGATCTGTGTTTGTTTTGTTTGTTTACACTTGTATTGTCACGATTTGCAACCCCTAGGTCCGATGAGGACCTTCTCAGGCTTCACAACGTGCTTAGAAATCTACGCTCAAAAGCTTAGCCCCGAGGCTAAGGAGGTGGTTATGGGGACGACTCTAGGGCCCTTAGTCGGACACTGGGTCTGGTTAATAGGTTGCAAGACTAAGTGCAACCTGATGGTGGTTAGAGCGATGATGGATCGATTTCATGACACGACCTCGACATTCCACATGTCATTTGGCGAGGTTGGCATGAAATTAGAGGATTTAGGGGTTATTACGGGGCTGCCTTAGGGTCCCAAGTCGATTAGGTGGGCTCCGGAGGGTCCTAGGTTAAATAGTGATAAGGTTAGGGATTGGATTGGGGACTGTTTAGAGCCCTCGGCTTATTGTACGCCCCATGCTTTGGTTAGTTCATACATCACCGACCACTTCGAGAGGGTGGCGGTTTTAGAGGGTCGAGTGCCCAACACGGCGGTGTAGGATGCCCGTCTGTGGTTGTGGTACTTCTTAGGGTCGACCAACTTCTCGGACAAGGGCGAGAGGTTTAGCACTAGGATCTTACCTTTCCTGGCTGACTTGGGTTAGTTGGGATGTTTTGACTGGGTGACTGCAGCTTTTGCAGAGATGACTTGCTGCCTATAGGTCATGGTGAGACTGCAAAGGGTGAACTCTGGCTATGCCATACTCATTGCAGGTCAAGGTCTCGTACTGGAGGTTAGTTATTTGCATTTGGTTTTGGAGTTTTGCTTAGTTTGGTTTGGTTTTGCTGATGGTATCCCGGGCTTTGCTGGCTTAGATCTACTCCCATTTCCCATGCTTGGCACCTAAAACGGTGCCAGTTCGCCCGGCTAGGTTTCCGGCTGGGATCGAGTGGAGGTTGGCTCAGACCAAGACTACGACGAGCCACTACTCGACGGAGAACGTGCGGGTGAACCAGTTCCGTCTCGAGGATGTAAGTTTTCCCTCTTACTATTTGTTTTCTTAGGTAGCCCCAAGATTAGGAGTTTGAGATGTAGGTTTGGTTATGTAGTTTGTGGTCCGTCCTTGGGCCAACTATGAGGGTCTGCCTGGGTATGTGGAAGCAAAGTAGAGGCCGAGGAGCTACAGGAGGATGCTCCTCCATGCGTTATTTCGTCCGGTGTGGTACTTGGGCAAGAGGTTTGTGCGCCAGTGCCTATAAGATGAGTTTAGGGTGTCGGTTGATCCTCCCCAGACCATGATTAAGCCTCCGACTGCTGCAGAGGCCCGTGAGGACAAGGATGGACATCGAGGTGAGGTGTTACTGGTGTGTGGTGCCTTCTACATGTCTCACGTCTGCCAGCGGCAAGCTTGCCACCGCATTAGGTGAGCATTTGGTTTTTTTTGTTTGCTTTTGTTTCATAGTTTTGGTTCTGTTCGTGTTTTGAACGGTTTGTTTTCTTCCAGCTGGCCGACCCGGCTGATGCCGTCCAGCCCTAGATTTCCCTTTGACACTGCTTAGAGTGGATGCGGCCGGGGTAGCCTTTACTGAGCCTCTTCCTCTTTGTCCTGCGAAGGAGATGGAGGCCGGGATGAAGTGGTGCGACCAGGTGTACCGGGTAAG
Source organism: Agrostemma githago (assembly GCA_958450325.1). NCBI lineage: Eukaryota > Viridiplantae > Streptophyta > Magnoliopsida > Caryophyllales > Caryophyllaceae > Agrostemma > Agrostemma githago. The sequence goes on from OY288242.1 coordinate 38,459,296, forward strand.
TTTCAGGATTTTGTTTTAGATTTGGTTTTGAAGGTTAGGCTTTGTTGTTTGACTCGTTAGGTTTTGTTGCTAGGTTTCGTCGGCTTCCAATCAACGGTTATGGCAGGCTGCCAACTACTTCCGGGCCTATGCATCGAGGAGGGCTACTACCTCGTCTCGCGACACATCGGGACCTCGATAAGTAGGTACTCTCTTCCTCTGGGTGGTTTTAGGCTGGCTGTGTTATCTTTTCTAAGGGGTAGTTATGTTTGCAGGATGTCCCGGACATGGTACCGCAGTTGGAGAAGCGGGTGACCGAGCTCGGGGAGACTGAGTGCGGCATGCTCCAATCTCTGCGATCTCAGGATGTCGAGATTGCTAAACTTAAGGCACCACTGGCTCGATCTCGGGGTGAAACCTCGGCACAGGGTGAAGCTAGGGTTGAGGCTAAGGTGGAGAGAGAGGCTGAGGCTGAGGGCCAGGCTACTAGCGTTACCGAGGATGTTGATCCTTCCGGGGAGTTTCTATAATCCCCTAGAAATTCTAACGCGATACAGTGGCGGAAACACTGTAGAGTCGGGATTATAACACGCTGTAACTATGTTTTGATAAAAATTTAAATGGTAAATTCAAACATTAGGCCTTAAATAAAATGGCCAAAATTAAATAAATCCACAAAAGGGTTTTACAATCCACAAGACAAAATTATTAAAATTAATCGAGCAGGGATCATGTCTGCCTGCTAGCCCACACCCGGAAACATGCATACCTGTCGTGTTAAAAACATAACAGCCACAATTATTGAGAAGCAACGTCAACGTTCTCCCTGCCGTATAACAGGATTTTAAAACAGTAATTACTAATATTGGAAAATAGTAAAAATGGAAAACAGTAAACTAACATATTAAAATAAGCTTTCAGCGCGAAATGAAATAATCAAATGAGTTTCCGAAGAAACATAAAAATATTTGCCAACCTGCAAACCAATTTATATCGATAACAATAAAAATATTCAAAACGGCGTTATGGATAGGATTAATCCAGAATCTAGACTTTCACTAGGAAAATACTAAACTAGCTTCGAGAACTTAGTCAAAACAAATGAAATTTCGGTCTCTAACTAGGCAACTCAACCATAACAGGACTGCGTACAGCGAGGTCCTGGTTTAAGTAGTGCACACCCCTCCTGGATACAAACCATATCCAGTTCAACCCGACGCGACTTACACGATGCGATATTTAAGTTTAAGGTAAACATACACTCTCCTGAACACAAACCATGCTCAGTTCAACAAACAATGTCCCCCACAAAGACACACCAGCCTTACAGTTGATGCAAAAACGTACATCCCAGACTATATTACTCTAAACCCACACTTTTCCTTATTCGATAACTCCAAAACAATCCATTATCGATATTTAAAAGATGTACTCAATATAAATAATAAGGGAACAAAATGAAAGGAATCACTTTCCAAAAGAGGAAACTTTCTATTTTAGGAACCTTCTATTTTTAGAAACTTACTAAAAATAGCATCATATCAAAATAGCAAAATAATAGTTTATACTAATACAACATTTTTAGTAAACGATATAGATTTATAAAACTAGTACTTTCGGCCTTAACGATATTAATTCTCAAAATGAGAACATTTGAGTTAATGAAATTAATGAAACGTCATACAAGTGTTTATAAATTGATTTAGAAATCTTTTAACGTCTTTTATTTAATTAAACCATTGGATATATTTAGAATATGTTAAGGGATGATTTAACTCTTAAAGTTTAAGATTTAAATACTTTCAAAATTGCTGGAAAAATAATTCTTTTAGGTAAGACGAAACATTTTAACGATAAATCACAATTTGTCCGAAAATCAATACTTATTAATTAAAGACTTTAATAAATAGTACAAAAATTACGTAAAATAGTTAAAATATATTTATGGACATTCTGTCCAGAAAAAAAAATCCATAATCCTAAAACTCGGTTTTTAAAGCGTTTTCTCGTTAATCGTCCAATCTCGACAATAACGATTAATAAAAATAGTAATTACAAAACGATTTAAGTATTAATATCCAAAAATTATTATTAAACCTAAAAATCATGATTCTCCAGAATCTACAATTTTTCCAGATTTTCAAAAATTCCAGATTTAATAAGTCCCGTCAAAACCGTCTTTAAAACCCGTTTTCACAATTAACGATTCCATTAATAAAACTTATCGTCCCGAACATTTATTAAGGCACTAAAAATCAAAAAATTACATTTTAATATGAAATCATCAGAATCACATTTTTTCCAGATTTTATCATAGGACCAGAAATCGAGAATTTAAACGACAAACACGGTTTTAACGATAAACGATGATTTAAAGTGATTAATTAATTCATCCACTTAACAATTCCGAAAAATTATGAAACAATTCAGGAAATTCTATTTCATCAGAAAGTTTCACCACGTCAAAAATCAGATTAAAATAAAATGTTTAAGTACTAGAACTAAAAATCGGCTTTTAATCGTTTTTGTCCGTATACGGTAATAATTCAATAATCGATAACTAAAATATCAGAAAAATACTAAATTATTAAAAATCATCAAAAACATCATTTTTACAGAATATAAACATATATTACATGTTTAGGCCGAATATTATGATTTTACAAATTAATATGACGATTTAATCTTTAATCTCGTAAAAACGATAAAAATACCGAAACATGCAAATTTCCAACTTTTAAAACTTTTCCAGATTTTATGACATACATATATTGCCAAAACAAAACATAAAAATATATACATGCAAATACTCAATTAAAATCATGAAATACCGAGTAACATCGACGTTACCTCTACTCCAAGTATGAATCGATTATATATTCGTCGGCCTCGGGATCGTCCACAAATCCTACCAAACACGAAAATCATGGCATAAAAATACCATGAGAAAACTAAAAAAAATCAAGGTAAATAATGATCGAAAACGACGTCGATTATTACCTTAACGAAGGGATCGGAAAGAGGATTATTATGACGATAAAAATGATGCGATTGGGACTCGAAATGGAGCAAAAATAAGCCTAGGATGGTTGAGGTTACCACGGCCAAAATGAAGAGAAAGAGAAGGTGTTGAATATTTTTTTTATGACAAAAATGAATGAGCAGGATGGAAGGGTTTTAGCAATAAAAGATAGTAAAATGGGTGATGAAAACAATGTGTATTTAGCCTAAGGTGGCCGGCCAAGAGAGAGCTTGGGGAGTATGAAGAGTTTTGACAATAATGCAAGGAATAAATGGAAGAAAATAATCATACGTTTACGGTTTAACGTGATAAAATGAAACGTATTAATAATACGTAGTAAAGTTTGTGACCAGAAGCTTAGTCGGTCCAAAATGTGAGGAAATGGCCTCAAATAATTTATAAGTTGATAAAAAGTATAATCGTAAAATAATTAAAGATATTTCAAGGTAATTCGAGTAAATCTCGCGTTGGAAAATAATTATTTACGAAACTTCGTATTAAAATCATAAAAGGCTAATTTTTAGTGAATAAAAATATTTACTAGTTGAAAATATTATGAAAATATGTTTAGACATTTGTAGAAAAAGAAGTAACTTAAATCCGAGCTTAAAAACGTTAATTCGTAGAGAAATAAAATTCCTCGCGGAAAAATAAATAGTTTACGAAGAAAATCAAATAAATAGATTTAAAAGAATTAAAATCTTTTAAAATAAAAAATAAATATCATTAAACTCAAAAATTAAAATAGAGCTTAGTAAAATGATGAAATATGAGGCCGAAAAGTGACAGAGTTAAGACGGAGTCCTAACAGAAAGAATAAAAATGCTAGGAAAAATAGCGGGTGTTACAATCCTCCCCACTAAAAGAAAGTTTCGTCCTCGAAACTGAGATTAAGCAGAAAGGAAATTGAGGTTTACCTTACTCGAAGAGATGAGGATGCTTAGCTCGCATCGAAGACTCGGTTTCCCACGTTTCTTCCTCAAACCGATTACAGCGCCACAAAACTTTTACCAGAGGTACAACCTTGTTCCTTAAATGCTTCTCACAGCGATCAGTGATCTTCACTGGCCTTTGTTCATAAGTCAGATCTGGTTCGAGATCCACAATCTCGGGTTCTAACACGTGCTCAGGGTCACTAACATATTTCCTCAGCTGAGAAACATGAAAAACATCGTGAACCTTACCCATAGAAGCAGGCAATTCCAACTTATAAGCAACTTCGCCCACTCTCTCGATCACAGGGTACGGGCCAATGAACTTAGGGCTGAGCTTGCCCTTAATCCCAAACCGTTTCACCCCTTCATAGGCGATACCTTCAGGAACACAAGATCGCCAACAAAAAACTCCAAAGGTCGGCGACGGATATCAGCATACGACTTCTGTCGATCCTGGGCAGACTTCATCCTAGATCGGACCACATTCACCACATCAATAGTCTGAGCCAACAAATCCGGACCCAAAATCTTCACCTCACCGGGGACATCCCAACAGAAGGGACTACGGCATTTACGACCGTACAGTGCCTCGAACGAGGACATCTTAATAGAAGCATGGTAGCTGTTGTTATAGGAAAACTCTACCAGCGGAAGATGTCGGATCCAATTCTCTTGGAAATCCAAAGCACAAGCTCGCAACATATCTTCCAAAGTTTGGATCGTTCTCTCGGACTGTCCATCAGTAGCAGCATGGAAAGCGGTACTCATCAATAATTTGCTTCCCAAAGCATCTTGCAAAGCCTTCCAGAATTTAGAGTAGAATCTCGGATCCCTATCTGAAACAATCTCGAGCGGTACGCCATGATGACGGACGATCTCGGCAACGTACACCTCTGCGAGCTTCTCCAGACTCCAAGTGTCGCGAATAGGGACGAATCGTGCACACTTGGTCAAGCGATCCACAATAACCCAAATACTGTTTCTTCCATTCACTGTTCTTGGTAATGCCATCACAAAATCCATCGATATGCACTGCCACTTCCATTCTGGAACAAGGAGTGGTTGTAGCAAACCTCCAGGCTTCTTGTGCTCGAACTTCACTTGCTGACATGTCAAGCACTTACTTACAAACTCTGCAATGTCCTCTCTCATATGAGGCCACCAGAAATGAAGCTTCAAATCCCGATACATCTTGTCACCACCAGGATGAATAGAGTACCTCGTCTTATGTGCCTCGGTTAGAACTTGCTTTCTCACCTCAGCATCACTAGGAACAACCCAACGGTTCTTAAATTTCAGTGCTCCACTGGAATCCACAGAAAAATCTAGAGCCTTACCAAGATTCATCTTTTCTCGGATACCGGCTACAAAAGGATCTTCCAACTGCTTCTCACGAATCTCCCGGAAAAGAGTTGGTTCAGCAACTAGGGCATTGAGGTGACCATCAAAACCCTCATCAACAACATCAATAGACATCTTGGCAAAATCTCGGGCCAACTCCACAGATAAGCCAGAACACAGAGTTAAGGAATGAGGGTCTTTCTGCTAAGGGCATCAGCAACCAATTCAAGGTCATAGTCGTTCACTAACTCGATCCAGCGTCTCTGTCTCGCATTCAGATCTTTCTGCGTGAAGAGATACCGCAGGCTCTTATGGTCAGTGTGAACCTTGCATCTTACTCCATACAAATAATGCTTCCAAACTTTCAAGGCATCCACTATAGCTGCTAACTCCAAGTCGTGGGTAGGGTAATTCACCTCATGAACTTTCAAATGTCTAGAGGCATAAACGATCACCTTACCGTTCTGCATAAGGACACAACCCAAACCATTCTTAGAAGCGTCACAATAAACATCAAAACCAACGCCTTCTTCAGGTAGGGTCAGCATAGGTGCTGAAGTGAGCTTTCTCTTGAGCTCAGAAAAAGCATCTTCACAGGCTTGACTCCATAGAAATTTATTCTCCTTCTTGAGTAATTGAGTCATAGGTCGTGCTAACTTAGAAAAGTCTTGCACAAATCTTCGATAATAGCCAGCAAGACCTAGGAAACTTCGGATCTCGCCAACATCTTTAGGACTTGCCTAGCTCTCGATAGCTGAAATCTTAGCAGGGTCAACTTTAATACCTTCCTTTGCGATAACATGACCCAGAAAAGCAACCTCGGAAAGCCAGAACTCACACTTGGAAAACTTAGCATACCACTTTTGATCTCGTAGAATGCCAAGAATAATCTTGAGATGTTCTACATGTTCAGCCTCCGACTTGGAATAAATCAGGATGTCATCAATAAAGACAACAACACACTGATCCAAATACTCCCTGAAAGTTCAGTTCATTTGATCCATAAAAACAGCAGGAGCATTGGTTAGTCCAAAAGGCATGACTTTGAATTCATAATGTCCATACCTCGAACTGAAAGCCGTCTTCGGAATGTCTGATTCACGGACGGGGATTTGGTGATATCCATACCTTAGATCGATCTTGGAAAACACTGAAGCACCCTTAAGTTGATCAAAGAGATCATCAATTCTGGGCAAAGGATACTTGTTCTTGATCGTAACCTTGTTGAGATCACGATAATCAATACACAGGCGCATCGAACCGTCTTTCTTCTTGACAAAAAGAACAGGAGCGCCCCAAGGGGAAGAACTTGGACGAATGAAATCTTTCTCAATCATTTCATCCAATTGCATGCGTAGCTCTTGTAACTCAGCAGGAGCCATTCTGTAAGGTGCTTTGGCGATCGGGCAAGTACCAGGCACGAGTTCAATAGTGAATTCCACATCTCGTTCGGGTGGAATACCTGGTAACTCCTCGGGAAATACATCTGCATAATCACACACTATACATACTTCCTCGAGTTTAGGGAGTTCAGCAGTTACAGTTACCGTACATAAAAATGCTTGTCAACCTTTTCTCTGCAATCTGATAACCTTCATGGCAGAAATAATTTTGATACCCTTTTGTCTTCGGCTACCACGATAAGACACTCGAACACCTTCGGGGGTCTTCAGAGAAATCTTCTGATCTCGACACTGAAACCTCGCATCATACTGAGCTAACCAGTCCATTCCCAAAATAACGTCGAACCCAGCGAGGGGGAACTCAAGGAGAGTAGAAGGAAGAATAGTACCAACAAAGAGAATAGGTACATTCTGATAAGCTTTGGAACAGTCGACAACTTCACCAGAAGGAAGGGAAATAGCTATTGGTTCAGCTTAACAGGGGGTTAAGGATAGTTTTGAAGCCAGAATAGAAGATTTGACAGATGTGGAAGCGCCAGTGTCAAATAATATATAAGCACTAACACCAGAAATCATAAACATACCCGTAACCACATCAGGATTAGCCTCAGCGTCGGCACGGCTCATCACGAAGATACGTCCCTTACGAGGAGCGGTGGTAGAGACAGCGCCAGCTGCAGTAGCTGTGTTGGTTGTTGCTTTCTTCGGGCAGAAGGTAGAGCGGTTCCCCACTTCTCCACAGTGGAAACAGGTAACAGGGTTACCTCACAAGTCAAACCAGGATGATAAGTCTTCTTGCATTTGAAACAGGTAGAATCCTTCTTGTTGTTGGGCTTCGAGTTGAAATTGTTTTTCTTGAAACCACTACCTGTAATAGCATACAGTAGAGTCAGAAATTTTAGAAGAAAAGAAGGTAAAAGAAGAAGAGAAAGGAAAAATAATCCAGACCTCCAGAGTTGAACTTTTTGGAAGAAGATGAGGAGTTATTCCCTGAATGGGTGAAAGGTCGTTTATAACCAGATGATGGGTTCATAGATTTCACCCGCTCAATAGAAGACTCTGCGTAAAGCGCAACATTATAGAGCTCATTAACAGTTGTGAGACTCCGGGGCATGTTGAGGGTGATATCGGCTCGAAGTCCTCCTCGATAAAAGAAAGCTCGGGAATTCTCATTGGGTAACAGATCTCCAGCATAATTTGCTAGGAAATGAAACCGAGTAGTGTATGCTTCTACAGACATGGTATTCTGGCGCAGAGCGCTGAATTCAGTCATCCTCTGATGCCTCAGCTCCTTGGGATAGAATCTCTGTTCTAAGAGAGCCTTGAACTGAGTCCAGTTGAATCCTGGAGTTTGAAGTGTAGTCGGGCCAACCTGGGTCCACCATCGGTCTGCATCGTCTGACAGGTACAACACAGCTAAGCCCACCTTCTGATTCTCGGGTTCGGAGTGAATTCCAAATTGCCGTTCCATCAGTCGAAACCAATGGTGAACTCTGGCTATGCCATACTCATTGTAGGTCAAGGTCTCCTACTGGAGGTTAGTTATTTGCATTTGGTTTTAGAGTTTTGCTTATTTTTGTTTGGTTTTGCTGATGGTATCCCGGGCTTTGCTGGCTTGGATCTACTCCTATTTCCCATGATTGGCACCTAAAACGGTGCCAGTTCACCCGGCTAGGTTTCCGGCTGGGATCGAGTGGAGGTTGGCTCAGACCAAGACTACGACGAGCCACTACTCGACGGAGAACGTGCGGGTGAACCTGTTGCGTCTCGAGGATGTAAGTTTTCCCTCTTACTATTTGTTTTCTTAGGTAGCCCCAAGATTAGGAGTTTGAGATGTAGGTTTGGTTATGTAGTTTGTGGTCCGTCCTTGGGCCAACTATGAGGGTCTGCCTGGGTATGTGGAAGCAGAGTAGAGGCCGAGGAGCTACAGGAGAACGCTCCTCCATGCGTTATTTCGTCCGGTGTGGTACTTGGGCAAGAGGTTTGTGCGCCAGTGCCTATAAGATGAGTTTAGGGTGCCGGTTGATCCTCCCTTGACCATGATTAAGCCTCCGACTGCTGTAGAGGCCCGTGAGGACATGGATGGACATGGAGGTGAGGTGTTACTGGTGTCTGGTGCCTCCTACATGTCTCACGTCTGCCAGCGGCAAGCTTGCCACCGCATTGGGTGAGCATTTGGTTTTTTTGTTTGCTTTTGTTTCATAGTTTTGGTTCTGTTCGTGTTTTGAACGGTTTGTTTTCTTCCAGCTGGCCGACCCGACTGATGCCGTCCAGCCCCAGATTTCCCTTTGACACTGCTTAGAGTGGATGCGGCCGGGGTGGCCTTTACTGAGCCTCTTCCTCTTTGTCCTGCGAAGGAGATGGAGGCCGGGATGGAGTGGTGCGACCAGGTGTACCGAGTAAGTTTCAGGATTTTGTTTTAGATTTGGTTTTGAAGGTTAGGCTTTGTTGTTTGACTCGTTAGGTTTTGTTGCTCAGGCTTCGTCGGCTTCCAATCAACGGTTATGGCAGGCTGCCAACTACTTCCGGGCCTATGCATCGATGAGGGCTACTACCTCGTCTCGCGACATGTCGGGACCTCGATAGGTAAGTACTCTCTTCCTATGGGTGGTTTTAGGCTGGCTGTGTTGTCTTTTTTAAGGGGTAGTTATGTTTGCAGGATGTCCCGGACATGGTACCGCAATTGGAGAAGCGGGTGACCGAGCTCGAGGAGACTGAGTGCGGCATGCTCCAATCTCTGCAATCTCAGGATGTTGAGATTGCTAAACTTAAGCCACCACTGGCTCGATCTCGGGGTGAGACCTCGGCACAGGGTGAAGCTAGGGTTGAGGCTAATGTGGAGAGAGAGGCTGAGGCTGAGGGCCAGGCTACTGGCGTTACCGAGGATGTTGATCCTTCCGGGGAGTTTCTATAATCCCCTAGAAATTCTAACGCGATACAGTGGATGAAAACACTGTAGAGTCGGGATTATAACACGCTGTAACTATGTTTTGATAAAAATTTAAATGGTAAAGTCAAACATTAGTCCTTAAATAAAATGGCCAAAATTAAATAAATCCACAAAGGGGTTTAACAATCCACAAGACAAAATTATTAAAATTAATCGAGCAGGGATCATGTCTGCCCGCTATCCCACACCCGGAAACATGCATACCTGTCGTGTTAAAAACATAATAGCCACAATCAGTGAGGAGCAACGTCAACGTTCTCCCAGCCGTATAACAGGATTTTAAAACAGTAATTACTAATATAGGAAAAATAGTAAAAACGGAAAACAGTAAAACAACATATTAAAATAAGCTTTCAGCGCGAAATGAAATAATCAAATGGGTTTCCGAAGAAACATAAAAATATTTGCCAACCTGCAAACCAATTTATATCGATAACAATAAAAATATTCAAAACGGCGTTATGGATAGGTGTAGACACCCGCATTTTGCCTGCTAGTGTCTATAGCAGTTCCCGACAAAACACCCGATGATGATCGGACGTAAACGTGACTTAATACGCTCGAATACGGACTCGGAATCAATAGTATCCGACGTGGGCATTTAGCGGAGTGCAAATCTCTCAAAACCGACATCACATCCAGGCCTAGTGGGCCGTTTCCAATAAAATGAGGCTAATTTGGGTCAAAACCGTCACCGGAAATAAAACCGTCTTTTAGCGACCGAGTCAAAACCCGGTCAAAGTCGAATCCCGAGACGAACCAGCCTCACATTATGTCCAAATACACAAAATGAATCAAGTCACAACAACCAAATCATTCAAAAAAAGTCAACAAATTATTCCTAAAATATCTCATCCTAATTGATCCACTCGATCGAGTGGATTGACCCACTCGGTCGAGTGAAGCCTAAAAAAAGGGACCAGATTCATTTTCAAAGGCACTCGACCGAGTGCACTAGGGCCACTCGATCGAGTGACCCTAGGTCGTGGGGTTCTCCTATAAATACCCCATCAACCCATCACATTAAAAGGACTTTTCCGTCATATTCTCCAGCCAACTTTACCTTCAAAAACCCTACATTTTTCAGCCATATCAAGTTACAAATCATCACCATTTTCAACATCACCATATACACATCCTCTCTACACACACACATACAATCAAAAACTCGAGATCAAAACTCGCCAAAGACCCGAGAGCAACCTCTCCCAAACCAATCACACCATAACTCCTCCTCCATTCTCGACACTCCCGCGCACACGCCGCTACGTTACGAGTTCGTTTCCGAGATTAAGCATGTAGGTCGAGGGTGTAATTCAAATCCCGACATCTCTATCTCCTTTCTCTTTTCTTTTTGATTATATATATATGTATTATTATCATTATTATTATTATTATTATTATTATTATTATTATTATTATTATTATTATTATGGAACTTTCATTAAACACCAGAACAAATTACAAGAAGTTGGAGGGAAGCCGAGATACTATCTGGGCTCCCACTACCTTAGCGAACACTTTTATTATTATTATTATTATTATTATTATTTATTTTTTTTTATTATTATTATTATTTTTTTTTTTTTTTTGCAAGAAGTTAATCTCTTTATTCATCCAATCGGGAAAAAGTAAGAGATGATCTTACAAAGTACATATCCTTTATTTGGAACAAGCTCCAAATCAAAACAACAACTAACCAAGGACCTTACTCAATCTTATCCTCACCTCTATCTTTATCTTTTCTAATCTTTGAGCAATGTCCATCTCGATATCATTGAAAATTCTATGATTTCTTTCTTCCCAAATATTATAAACTACCGAACATATGGCCACCTTGTATTCCATCCGAAGATTTGGTTGAAAACTTAGTTTTCTAAGCTCTTTCTTGAGATCCAGATGAAGCGGCCTGACATGTAACCATTGTTGGACTTCAGCCCTAAGCCTCCTTGAATAATGACATTGAAAAAACAAATGAATATGAGATTCCAATGCCCCTTTACATAGAACACATCTGTTCACCATCACGATGCCTCTGCCCTGCATCTTATCGACTGTTGGCAACTGTTGCTGCACTGCTAGCGAAACAATTACCTTCTGTCGTGGATATATTGCCTGTCCCTGCAGTCCTTTAAGAACTTCAAGCTTTCTATATTTCGTACGAAACCAATTATAAGCCTGCTTAGTAGCAAACTTATGGCCTGCTGACCAGCTTAGAATGAGATCTCTACTAGCCTTAATTGTCCCATTTCTTCTTCTTCTTCTTATTATTATTATTATTATTATTATTATTATTATTATTATTATTATTATTATTATTATTATTATTATTATTATTATTATTATTATTATTATTATTATTATTATTATTATTATTATTATTATTATTATTATTATTATTATTATTATTATTATTATTATTATTATTATTATTATTATTATTATTATTATTATTATTATTATTATTATTATTATTATTATTATTATTATTATTATTATTATTATTATTATTATTATTATTATTATTATTATTATTATTATTATTATTATTATTATTATTATTATTATTATTATTATTATTATTATTATTATTATTATTATTATTATTATTATTATTATTATTATTATTATTATTATTATTATTATTATTATTATTATTATTATTATTATTATTATTATTATTATTATTATTATTATTATTATTATTATTATTATTATTATTATTATTATTATTATTATTATTATTATTATTATTATTATTATTATTATTATTATTATTATTATTATTATTATTATTATTATTATTATTATTATTATTATTATTATTATTATTATTATTATTATTATTATTATTATTATTATTATTATTATTATTATTATTATTATTATTATTATTATTATTATTATTATTATTATTATTATTATTATTATTATTATTATTATTATTATTATTATTATTATTATTATTATTATTATTATTATTATTATTATTATTATTATTATTATTATTATTATTATTATTATTATTATTATTATTATTATTATTATTATTATTATTATTATTATTATTATTATTATTATTATTATTATTATTATTATTATTATTATTATTATTATTATTATTATTATTATTATTATTATTATTATTATTATTATTATTATTATTATTATTATTATTATTATTATTATTATTATTATTATTATTATTATTATTATTATTATTATTATTATTATTATTATTATTATTATTATTATTATTATTATTATTATTATTATTATTATTATTATTATTATTATTATTATTATTACTAACCGCTATTATTATTATTATTATTATTATTACTAACCGCTAACACTAACATTTTAATTTCGTGTATACTAACTCTCTAATCTAACACTTTTATTTATCGCAATCTAACATTTTTTTATTTATTGTATCTAACACCTAACATTTAATTTCATCGTTTACTAATTTTTATCCTTTCGTCATTAACATATTAATACCGTGTATATATATATATATATATATATTTATTTATTTATTTATTTATTTATATAATATTAAAATTCGGATCTTAACACGTTTGACTACGACGATCATCCAAAGTCCGTTTAATCCCTTTACGAGTCACGACGGAGGTGGCACCCTTTCGAGGAGCGCCGCCCCAATGTACTCAAGGGCATAACGCGATCGTGATTGCTCATAGTTGAACGCGTAAGACTCCATTTCTAAGATTAGTACGAGATCCGTTGAGGCGAAAACCGACATCACATAATCCTTTAGGATTAGTATCGATGTCGTGACGCGGAGGACTATAATTTCGTTATTAATCAAACTTTTCAATCACATAATAACATATTTCATAAAATCCCGATAACGGTCTCATAATTGTATAATACACGTTTATGACATCGAGAACTGAGTTGAATTTAAATAATGCAATATTTTTATTTAACTCGGTCAATTATCGAATTCAAACAAATAAAAATGAAACGAGCCATGCCTCGTACAGGGGGCACTCGATCGAGTGCCATGGGCCACTCGATCGAGTAGCACCCCAAAAACTGGGCAGTAGCTACCTTAAAGGCGCACTCGACCGAGTCCATGCCATGACTCGATCGAGTGGGTCCTGTAGCCTAGTAATCCGAGAGCTTTAATGCAACATTCGAGCCTCGTCATTTTCTTACGACTTTTAGTCGACACGTGTAAAGTCAATCACGTAATTCTAATCTTCAAAACCCATGCATATCACTATCACTTAAAACGACTTTGATCGACGGTCTCGCACTATTAATCTTGTGTCGACGACTCTTTAGTCGTATCCGACACATGATTAATTTAGACTCTATTCCTCGATGTGATAAGTCGGGACAAGGCATCGGGATTCGGAATCGGGCTAGCACCACGCCTAGGTTCCATATCTCCGCCCTTTGCTTAATACGCAATATAATGCGTAATTAATCGAAGTTCGTCCATTTGCACAACTTACGGTCTAGTTTATATTATACGGGTCCGTTTCTAGTTAACATTGGCCGCTTATAATTCAATTATTCTATTTTATTGCTCGTTGTATTGTGAATTCCGGTTTGTATTCCGCCCGTGTAATTTGTAATTTATTTACGAGTTTTCTATTATTTGATGTTTGCCATTTATTTATTTAAATGAACATCGCATGCTAAATCACTTTGACGTGAATCAAGATGCATTAAATGACGTAGTTAATCAACAACTCGCATGCTTAGCCCGAAAACGCTGTTTGCATATCATTTAATCGTTTTACTAGCGCGCGCACATGAACACGAACGATGTCTTAGTAGAGGCCGCCATGTGCGGGCGGGGTTGGGTGTCCTTAGTGGGCTTCCCAACACGTACCCTCACCCCTTACTCAGAACCTTGGTTTCCGGATTGATGTGAGTTAAGGTGAACTTTGAACCAAATACGTGAAGGTTGATAGTAATCTGAAATGAACGAAAGATAAACAACAAAACAAAATGTAAGGATTGTTTGAGAGGATGATAGAACCGTAACCAAGGGATAGTATGCTTAGTGAAGTAGACCTATACTTCAACGAAGCGGGTGCTAATTCAAACACTCGATTGAAATAGCGAGTATAGAGCTTGTAACGCGACTAACTCTAGTACTTTGTCTTGTAAGCTACAAGGACGAAAAAAAAGAAAAGCTTAGCTTTACTCAGTTTTGTGTTATGAAGATTGGCTCCTTTATTCATTAAGTTGATGGCTATATATAACCTACAAAACGTCCCTAAACCAGGCTGGTCAAGGGTGATACAAACAAAGCTTAATGGTGATACAAACAAAGCTTAGGGAGCTAAAAACAAAGCTAAAGAGAAGCATTTAGACGAGGTAAGCATGTGAACATAATCAGCCTACAATCAGCCTCCTAACTCCGGTGCACTCCCCATGCTTGAATGAGTGTGAACCCAAGTTAATGCATTCATATGGCCTTGACTATTTGCTCTTTTATTCGGTCCAAACACGAGCTAGCTCAACGATTGAAGAAGGCACACTACTAGGCTTGAAGTAGGTGCTAAGGTGGCTGGACTAGGACCATTTGGAGCTAGTGTGACTTCATTGAATTCTTTAGTTGCTTCTTCATTCGGATCATCTCCTCCCCCTTGAAAAGGAATTGTCCTCAATTCTGAAATGCCATCATCATCAAGATAAGGAGAAAGATCTCCCACATTGAACGTGGCATGAACTCCATAATCATCCGGCAACTCCACCTTGTAAGCATTGTCGTTTACTTTTGATAAGATCTTGTATGGACCTTCTGCTCGTGGCATCAACTTGTTCTTCCTTTTGCTTGGAAACCTCTCTTTTCTCAAGTGAACCCAAACTAAGTCACCTTCTTGGAAAAGTCTTGGTTTCCTGTTTTTGTTGGATCTTCTTTTGTATGCTTCATTTACCTCCTTGATCCTTTCTCGAATTTGCTCGTGGAGTTTTATCATAGCTTTAAGTTTTGACTCCGCGTCTTTGTGGACTAACTCATCCTTAGGTAGAGGAATCAGGTCTAAGGGCATGTAAGGATTAATTCCATACACGGCCTCAAAAGGAGAATGAGAGGTAGCATAAGTAGGAGAACGATTGTAAGCAAATTCAGCGTGGGCAAGCTTGACATCCCAATCCTTTTGGGTCTTGCTCACAAGGCCCCTTAGCAACGTGCCTAAAGTGCGGTTGGTAACTTCGGTTTGTCCATCTGTTTGTGGATGATGAGAAGTGCTAAATAAGAGCTTGGTTCCCACCTTCCTCCATAACGTGTTCCAAAAATAGCTAAGGAACTTTGAGTCACGATCCGAAACAATAGACTTAGGTACTCCATGGAGACGTACAACCTCTTTGAAGTACAAGTCAGCTACATTGCTAGCATCATCGGTTTTGTGACAAGCAATGAAGTGAGCCATTTTTGAAAACCGATCTACCACCACCATGATAGCATCCTTCCCCCTAGATGTTCTTGGCAAGGCCACAATGAAGTCCATGGACACATCTTCCCATGGTCTATTAGGAGTGGGTAAGGGCATGTAGACTCCTGGTTTGAAAGAACTTTTGGCAAATTGGCAAGTCACACACTTGCTTACTACATGTTGGACACTCCCTTGCATCTTTGGCCAAACGAAGTGCTCTTTTAGGACCTCCAAGGTTCTTGTGATGCCAAAATGACCCGCTAATCCTCCCCCATGAGCTTCCCTAACCAGCAATTCTCTTATGGGGTGCTTGGGTACACAAAGTCGATTTCCTTTGAAAAGGAATCCTTCCTGCAAAACAAACTCGTCAAAGGCTCCCTCCTTGCACTTGGTGAAAGCTTCACCAAAATCAGCATCATTGTTGTAGTAATCCTTTAGAGTTTCAAATCCAAGCAATCTAACATCCAAAGTAGACAATAGAGTGTAGCGGCGAGATAATGCATCAGCCACCACGTTACTTTTACCATCCTTGTACTTTGAAGAGAAATGGAAGGATTGCAATAATTCCACCCACTTGGCATGCCTTGGACTTAGCTTTTGTTGGCCATTGATGTACTTTAGGGACTCATGATCTGAATGGAGAATAAAGTGGTTAGTACGAAGATAATGACTCCAATGATCAAGAGCTCTTACTATGGCATAGAATTCCTTGTCGTAGGTGCAATAGTTTAGCCTCGCTACATTGAGTTTTTCTGAAAAGTAGGTAATGGGACGCCTATTTTGCACGAGAACAGCACCAATTCCTACTCCACTAGCGTCACATTCAATCTCAAATGGTTGAGAGAAATCAGGAAGAGCTAGAATAGGAGCGGAACACAACTTCTCCTTGATGGCTTCAAAAGCTTCTTGGGCAGCTTTGGACCAAACGAATGCACCTTTCTTCAAGCATTCGGTGATAGGACTTGTGATAGTACTAAAGTCCTTAATGAACCTTCTGTAAAAGGAAGCCAAACCATGAAATGATCTTACTTCTGTAATGGTGGAAGGGATTGGCCAAGTCCGGATGGATTCTACTTTGGTTTGATCAACGGACACTCCATCTTTGGACACCACGTAGCCAAGGAACACCACACTTTCCACAAAGAAAGCACACTTCTCCTTCTTGCCAAAGAGTTGTTGCTTGCGAAGTGTTGTAAATAGTAGCCTTAAGTGCTCCATATGCTCCTCCAAGGACCTGCTATAAACAAGAATATCATCCAAGTAAACCACAATGAATCGACCTAAATAGGCCTTGAGTATTTCGTTCATTAGCCTCATGAATGTGCTTGGAGCGTTGGTGAGACCAAATGGCATGACCGTCCACTCATAGTGTCCATGTTTGGTCTTGAAAGCTGTCTTCCACTCATCCCCTTCTCTCATTCTGATTTGATGATACCCACTTCTTAAGTCGATTTTGGAGAAGATCACAGCCCCATGAAGCTCGTCCAACATATCATCCAACCTTGGAATAGGAAATCTATATTTGATGGTAATGTTGTTAACGACTCTACTATCCACACACATTCTCCAAGTTCCATCTTTCTTAGGTACTAAGAGGACTGGAACAGCACAAGGACTAAGGCTTTCACGTACATAACCTCAACTCATTAACTCATCAATTTGTCTTTGCAATTCCTTAGTCTCCTCCGGGTTACACCTATAGGCTGCCTTATTTGGTAGGGCTGCTCCTGGAACGAGGTCGATTTGGTGTTCTATGCCTCGAATAGGTGGTAAACCAACTGGTAATTCCTCAGGAAAAACGTCCTCAAACTCGTGTAACAATTCCTCAAATGGCTTTCCTCCAAGCCCATTCTCAACTACTAAGGGTTCCTCTCTAGCCACCATGACAAAGACACGTTCCCCCCCTTGTAAAGCCTGTTCTACTTCACTCTCACTAGCAAATATGGTAAGGTTAGGCTTCTTAGTTTTGTTGGCTGCCATAGCTCTAACAGCTTGGGGAGTCATTGGTTTTAGAACGATTTTCTTTCCCTTGTCTCTTAACTCTTATTCATTTTTCCTCCCATGGTGTACTACATCCCTATCAAACTGCCAAGGACGTCTCAAAAGTATATGACACGCATCCATAGGAATGACATCACATAAAACTTCATCGACATAAGACCCCATGGTTAAACCTACCCTCACTTGCTTAGTGACCCTTACTTTGTTTCCATCGTCCAACCAATGTAGTGCATACGGTCTAGGGTGATTAGTGGTGGTTAGGCCTAATTTAGTTACCATTTCAGTAGAGGCAACATTTGTGCAACTACCCCCATCAATGATCAAGCTACACTATTTGTTGTTAACTTGACACTTAGTGTGGAAGAGTTGATCCCTTTGTTCAGTGTTGTGTGGGATGGGGTTGGCATGAAGTGTACGTAGTACCAAAACAGTATCATACGTTGGGGGTTCGTAGTCCTCTCTTTCTTCCTCTTCTTCTTCCTCTTCCTCATTAAACACAGCCCCTATACGTTGCTCTTCCTCCCACATCTCCTCTCTAAGAGGCATTATTTCTCTCAAGGTAACGACCCTCTTATTAGGACACGCATTTTTATAGTGACCAAAGCCTTGGCATTTGAAGCAACGTACCTTGGACAAACTAGTTTCAGTGGGTGTCTTATTTGTGGGTGGAGTCGGGTTACTCTTAATGAAAAAGGGGTTGATTGGTGTTAACTGAATTGGTCTTGTTACTCCCCTCACCTCGTGACCAAGTAAGACTCCTACTAGACTCATTCTCATACTTAGTTTTCCCTTGAGCCTCAATTTTTAAACATAACCCACATAAAGTATCAAAATCAGAATAAGGACATAAATCAACCGTATTAGCAATACTATGATTTAACCCACGTAAGAACCTAGCCATTTTTATCTCTTCATTTTCTTCTACTTCCCCCATTAGTACCAAGTTCTCAAACTCTTCAATGTATTCACTAACACTCATTTTTCCTTGTACGAGATTAGCAATCTTTTTGTATAAGGATAACTTATGTGTAGTTGGAACATACCTCTTACGTGGCTTACGTTTTAAGGACTCCCAAGAAGAAATCTTACCCTTTCCAGCCCTGGTGCGTTGTATCTTCAGCCCTTCATACCAAAGAGAAGCCCCTTTGCTTAGCTTCAGAATTGCATACTTGCACCTCTCCTCGTCCTCCAAGTCTTTGAAGTCAAAAAGCTTCTCCATGTTTCTTTCCCATTCCAAATAGACTTCCGGATCAGTACCTCCATTGAACTCAGGAAGTTCGTTCACTTTGATCTTGTCCACCGGTTCCCTTCTTGCTTGGAAACGAGAATTCTTTGGCTGGTAGTTCTCCAATGCTTTCTTTAGGTGTTCCAAGAAGTTAGGGTCTTCAAAGTTCACTACTCCTGCCATGCTTTACGTCTAAAGGAAGACCAAAGCTCTGATACCACTAATGATGTGAGTTAAGGTGAACTTTGAACCAAATACGTGAAGGTTGATAGTAATCTGAAATGAACGAAAGATAAACAACAAAACAGAATGTAAGGATTGTTTGAGAGGATGATAGAACCGTAACCAAGGGATAGTATGCTTAGTGAAGTAGACCTATACTTCAACGAAGCGGGTGCTAATTCAAACACTCGATTGAAATAGCGAGTATAGAGCTTGTAACGCGACTAACTCTAGTACTTTGTCTTGTAAGCTACAAGGACGAAAAAAAAAAAAAGCTTAGCTTTACTCAGTTTTGTGTTATGAAGATTGGCTCCTTTATTCATTAAGTTGATGGCTATATATAGCCTACAAAACGTCCCTAAACCAGGCTGGTCAAGGGTGATACAAACAAAGCTTAATGGGGATACAAACAAAGCTTAGGGAGCTAGAAACAAAGCTAAAGAGAAGCATTTAGACGAGGTAAGCATGTGAACATAATCAGCCCACAATCAGCCTCCTAACTCCGGTGCACTCCCCATGCTTGAATGAGTGTGAACCCAAGTTAATGCATTCATATGGCCTTGACTATTTGCTCTTTTATTCGGTTCAAACACGAGCTAGCTCAACGATTGAAGAAGGCACACTACTAGGCTTGAAGTAGGTGCTAAGGTGGCTGGACTAGGACCATTTGGAGCTAGTGTGACTTCATTGAATTCTTTAGTTGCTTCTTCATTTGGATCACGGATGCCCGAAACCATTGGCGCACGAGAGTCATTCTATATACGAAAGCCGGTTTAAACGGTATCGATATTGCAATGCAAAGGGACGAGCCCCATAAACTCTGAAATCGAAGCGGGCCGTACGTTGTGTACAGCCCATGACGACATAAAGTGGGCTCGTATGGTTCCGAATAACCACAAAATTCGGTGGCGACTCTATTTTGACTTAAATTTCGAACCCGAGAACAATCTCACCACGAGATTCATTCGCCTACCCAAACCCGCGCGTGGCCGCGTCGGGGTGGACCTACGTCATGTCCACAATAGGATTAATGCAGAATCTAGACTTTCACTAGGACAATACTAAACTAGCTTCGAGAACTTGGTCAAAACAAATCAGACTTCGGTCTCTAACTAGGCAACTCAACCATAACAGGACTGCGTGCAACGAGGTCCTGGTTTAAGTAGTGCACACCCCTTCTGGATACAAACCATATCCAGTTCAACCCGACGCGACTTACACGATGCGATATTTAAGTTTAAGGTAAACATACACTCTCCTGAACACAAACCATGCTCAGTTCAACAAACAATGTGCCCCACAAAGACACACCAGCCTTACAGTTGATGGCAAAAACGTACATCCCAGACTATATTACTCTAAACCCACACTTTTCCTTATTCCATAACTCCAAAACAATCCATTATCGATATTTAAAAGATGTACTCAATATAAATAATAAGGGAACAAAATGAAAAGGAATCACTTTCCAAAAGAGGAAACTTTCTATTTTAGGAACCTTCTATTTTTAGAAACTTACTAAAAACAGCATCATATCAAAATAGCAAAATAATAGTTTATACTAATACAACATTTTTAGTAAACGATATAGATTTATAAAACTAGTACATTCGGCCTTAACGATATTAATTCTCAAAACGAGAACATTTGAGTTAATGAAATTATTGAAACGTCATACAAGTGGTTATAAATTGATTTAGAAATATTTTAAACATTTTAAATACTACTAATTAGGGTGTTTCCAAAATTTACAAAACTAAAATTCCCTAATTATTATTAGTTTCGACAATACGATTGTAAATAGGATTTTACGGCAAATGTCAAATTAAATCTTTTAACGTCTTTGATTTAATTAAACCATTGGATATATTTAGAATATGTTAAGGGATGATTTAACTCTTAAAGTTTAAGATTTAAATACTTTCAAATTTGCTGGAAAAATAATTCTTTTAGGTAAGACGAAGCATTTTAACGATAAATCACAAATTGTCCGAAAATCAATACTTATTAATTAAAGACTTTAATAAATAGTACAAAAATTACGTAAAATATTTAAAATATATTTATGGACATTCTGTCCAGAAAAAAAATTCCAGAATCCTAAAACTCGGTTTTTAAAGCGTTTTCTCGTTAATCGTCCAATCTCGACAATAACGATTAATAAAAATAGTAATTACAAAACGATTTAATTATTAATATCCAAAAACTATTATTAAACCTAAAAATCATGATTTTCCAGAATCTACCATTTTTCCAGATTTCCAAAAATTCCAGATTTAATAAGTCCCGTCAAAACCGTCTTTAAAACCCGTTTTCACAATTAACGATTCCATTAATAAAACTTATCGTCCCGAACATTTATTAAGGCACTAAAAATCATAAAATTACATTTTAATATGAAATCATAAGAATCACATTTTTTTCCAGATTTTATCATAGGACCAGAAATCGAGAATTTAAACGACAAACACGGTTTTAACGATAAACGATGATTTAAAGTGATTAATTAATTCATCCACTTAACAAATCCGAAAAATTATGAAATAATTTATGAAATTCTATTTCATCAGAAAGTTTCACCATGTCAAAAATCAGATTAAAATAAAATGCTTAAGTACTAGAACTAAAAACCGACTTTTAATCAGTTTTGTCCGTAAACGGTAATAATTCAATAATCGATAACTAAAATATCAGAAAAATACTAAATTATTAAAAATCATCAAAAACATCATTTTTACAGAATATAAACATATATTACATGTTTAGGCCGAATATTATGATTTTACAAATTAATATGACGATTTAATCTTTAATCTCGTAAAAACGATAAAAATACCGAAACATGTAAATTTTCAACTTTTAAAAATTTTCCAGATTTTATGACATACATATATTGCCAAAACAAAACATAAAAATATATACGTGCAAATACTCAATTAAAATCATGAAATACCGAGTAACATTGACGTTACCTCTACTCCAAGTCTGAATCGATTATATATTCGTCGGCCTCGGGATCGTCCACAAAGCCAACCAAACACGAAAATCATGGCAGAAAAATACCATGAGAAAACTAATAAAAATAAAGGTAAATAATGATTGAAAACGACGTCGATTATTACCTTAACGATGGGATCGGAAAGAGGATTATTATGACGATAAAAACGATGCGATTGGGACTCGACATGGAGCAAAAATAAGACTAGGGTGGCTGAGGTTACCACGACCAAAATGAAGAGAAAGAGAAAGTGTTGAATATTTTTTTTATGACAAAAATTAATGAGAAAGATGGAAGGGTTTTAGCAATAAAAGATAGTAAAATGGGTGATGAAAACAATGTGTATTTAGCCTAAGGTGGCCGGCCAAGAGAGAGCTTGGGGGAGTATGAAGAGTTTTGACAATAATGCAAGGAATAAATGGAAGAAAATAATCACGTTTACGGTTTAACGTGATAAAATGAAACGTATTAATAATACGTAGTAAAATTTGTGATCAGAAGCTTAGTCGGTCCAAAATGTGAGGAAATGGCCTCAAATAATTTATAAGTTGATAAAAAGTATAATCGTAAAATAGTTAAAGACATTTCAAGGTAATTTGAGTAAACCTCGCGTTGGAAAATAATTATTTACGAAACTTCATATTAAAATTGTAAAAGGCTAATTTTTAGTGAATAAAAATATTTACGAGTTGAAAATATAATAAAAATATGTTTAGACATTTGTAAAAAAAGAAATAACTTAAATCCGAGCTTAAAAACGTTAATTCGTAGAGAAATAAAATTCCTCGCGGAAAAATAAATAGTTTACGAAGAAAATGAAATAATAGATTTAAAAGAATTAAAATCTTTTAAAATAAAAAATAAATATCATTAAACTCAAAAATTAAAATAGAGCTTAGTAAAATGATGAAATATGAGGCCGAAAAGTGACAGAGTTAAGACGGAGTCCTAACGGAAAGAATAAAAGTGCTAGGAAAAATAGCGGGTGTTACAGTTTCTGGCACGGAGACGGCTACTGTGGATATGTTGGCGGGTATAGAGTCTCCTACTTTCAATCTGGAGGATTTAGGTTTGGATGATAACCTTGGTGAGCTTGTACTGGCTGTAGCTACAGCCTCTAGGGGTCCTCCCTAGTTTGTAAACCCGATTTGTATTTGGATTTTGTATGTTTTGTATATTTTAATCTTTGATGCTTTGATCGGCTTATTTTGTTGTGTTTTCGAAATGGTAGCTTAGATAACACGTAATCACTTCAAGTTTGACTTCGTCATGGTTTAGTCATGATTTAAGATGTTTTAAATGCGTTAGGATTGCATAGGAGCGTGAAAATGTTTTTTTCGGGATGCTTAAAATGTTTTAATTTGAGTCGGGAATTGGATCAAGTGGTACGTCGATTAAAATTTTGACTCGAAATGTGTGAAATATGCATAAAGCGTTTTGCGACTGAAACGTTTTGACCGAGTGTGTGTGCAGTGCCGAAGACGAGTGTAATTTTTTTGGGACTATGACACTCACGTTCAAAGCGAAAGAAAAAAAAGTTGGACCACTTTTAATGCTTTATTGACAATGCCGTGTAGGGCTACAGACGCATATTGACAGTGCCACGAAGGGCTAAAACATGCCTAGGTGGGGTAGCTTACCCCCTAAAAAAAAATTAAAAAAAACGTCTAAGTCCGATGGATCGGGGGAACGAAAAAGAATCATCCGCTGTCTGTAGGGAACTTTCGTTCTTGTATGTAACATGTGTTCGGGTTTTGGGAAGGAGGGTGAGTGACTTTAGGAGGTCGTTCCTAATGTCCAAGGTTGACAAATAGCAGGTGATAAGGCAATGCATAGCTGACAGTCTGGGGTTCAGGCGCCAGGAAGTCGGCGGTCCAGAACACAGGCGCCTGGGCTTGGGGGACCTGTTTCTGGACGCCTGGGCTGGGGCGGTTCGATTCTTGGTTATGGAAATTTTCCGTAATTTCCTAATTGTGGTGTGATTAAGGCTATATATGCGGGTTATGGGTGCTCGTCTTAGACATGTTTAACACCCATAGTGTCCTTATAGTTTCTTATTAGTGACTTTTGAGTCATGTCGGGTTTTGGTAGTCTTCTGACCGGGTGGATGGGTCGTCTCAGGAAGGGTGGCCTAGGTGATGGATTATCCGCTATTATCTCGCTGAAGCAAGTTAAAGTGCAAGACGACTTTTTGTTAGCATGTTCTCGTTTTTGGGATGCTAAGCACCATGTTTTTGCATTCCCAAAAGGTGATGTTTGTCCTTTTCCCGAGGATCTAGACGCTATCGAAGGATGGCACTCGGCTCGCCCTTGTATACCTATTGAAGGTGACGTTGCTATAAAACGGTTTCGTCATTTTTTGGAGATCCCTTTGTTGGAGGAGGCTAGTGTTTTCTTTGGAGAAGGTGGTATTAACCTGGTGCTTCTTGTTAAAGTGTTCTCACGGGAGGATTTTTGTGATATTTCGCCTTTAGCTCGCAAGCGGGCTCTTAGTATCGTGATAGCATGCTATTATCTATTTGAGGATGTGTCAATGTATGATGGCTGGGGTAACCCTCGGGTCCTGGATATGTAATGGAGATGGAGCATGGGCGATCACCCTCTTGACTTATTTGGGGTGAGCTTATCAAGGGTCTCGATACACGTGCATGGATTCATCGTGCTCCCTTTCGAGGTTTCAGGACCATTTTGCAGGTACGTCGAGGTACTACTTTCCTTATTCGAAACTTGCCTTAGTTCGAAGTTGTGACATTATGTGGTATTGTGCAGGTTTGGCTACAGGAGAGGCTATGTCTAATCAAGCCACCTCATCCTATTGAGGGATACAGCTATAAAAGGTTTGTTGCCGGGAACATGGTGCCGTTATGGAATATCGGTTATACCGAAGAAGAATGGTTCTCTCATTTACGAGCTAATGGAGGGGTTTCTATTAGGAGGATGGTCCCGTGGTGGCATATCAGGAGGTATATCGGGCTCCCGTTTTCATCACAGGCCCGTCATATGCAAATACTGTGCTTGGACAAGTGTGTTTATGTTTTCCCGAACCGGCTAATGCGCAAAATGGGTGTGGGGCAAATCGTTTCTGAGGTTATTACCGACGTTATCAATCCCCATCCGTAGGAGAAAGATTCTTTTAGGAGGTTCAAAATGTCTTGGAGACAGAGGATTCTACATCACGTTCCTCTAGAAAATGTTCGACTGACAACCCCCACTTATGCCCGACGGGAGGTTTATGAATATCCGAAAGGGCGGGACAAGTCGAAGGTTGCTAAGATTGCAGTGCTACGGAGTATGGAGACTATACGAGTTAACGTCGCTAAGTGTTCGTCCAAAGACAGTGTTATCGATTCTAGTACCGTCAATTCATCTAAACAGGCCAAGACTGACAAGATGCATATTGAAAATATGGACGAAGAAGGGAAATAAGACTGGCTGGGCCCACGATTGGCTGATAGGGTGGAAGTTTGCATTCAGGGGCCCTTGATGAGAAGCCCGAGGAAGCACACCCGAATGGTAAGGGAAAGCGGAAGTTAGACCGGTAGGGCCCAATCGTTAGTACTATGTTATATTAATTGATATTATGTGGCGTAATAGTACTAGTCTTTGTAAGGTTTTGCTTGACACGTCGTCTTGTTTCCGGAGTATCCGGGTGATAGGTGCTCGATGTAAAGGCCTCGACAAAGGCTTCATTTAATTAATTTTGCATTAATGAGAAGCACGTTTTTTTTATCTCTCTTTTTTTGTGGTGCCTCGCAACTCGATTCTTCATTTTGCCCACATCGCCCTTTCGGGTTTTCACTCCGTCCTCGGCTCGTCATATTTTTTTTTACGATGGCTCGCAACTCGATTCTTCATTTTACCCAGAGCGCCCTTTCGGGTTTTTACTTCGTCCTCGGCTTGTCGTTTGTGCTTCGTCGTTGAAATCACTCGTTAATCGAAGCGTGTGATGGGTTCTGATTTGCGCATAAATTAAGTAATCGATTTTGTTTGTTTGGTTGTAACCTCGGAGGGTTGCCTACGTTTCCGTGTTTAGACGGAATCAAACCATGTTCGTAGTTCGTAAGAATGTGAGTGATTTTGCTTTAGACTCGTTATGTCAGTTATCGATGCAAAGTGCTTTAAAGTATTTCTGCACGGGTTTTCACCCTAGCTTAGAGATCAGGATGAGGTTGTTAGGAGGCTAAGAGTAGTAGCGTTTAAGCTGGTCCATGCTGGTTGGGGTGGAGAATTCTAGACCGTCTAGGTCGGTGATGATCACGACGCCTCCCGTGAGTATTTTCTTGACGAGGTAAGGACCCATCCAGTTTGGTTTGAATTTCCCCCTAGGGTCGACGGGGGGGAGTGCTCTAATGGACTTAACTACTAAATCTCCCTCGTGTATGTTTCGAGACTTAACTCGTTTGTTAAAGGCTCATTGTATTCTTTGTTGGTAGGCTTGCACATTGGATAGTGCATGTATTCTACACTCGTCTAGGAGTACTAACTCGCCATAACGTTTTTGGTTTCATTCGTCTTCGGGAATGCCGCTTTCGGTTAGTATCCTTAGCGAGGGTATTTCTAATTCTATTGGTTGTACGACTCTGACTCGTAGGTTAGGTAGTAGGGTGTGGCTTCGGTGGGAGTTCGATAGGAAGTTTGGTATCCCCATAATGCAAAGGGTATTTTGTTGAGCCAATCTCGGTAATTGTCTATCATCTTCTTAAGAATGGTGATGATGGTTTTGTTTGCTACTTCTACAGCCCCGTTTGTCTGAGGTCTATAGAGTGATGATTTATGTCGTTGGATTTTGTATTTGTCTAGGAGTTTTTGGGTGTTGGCCCTAAAGTGAGCCCCCTGGTCACTGATGATCTCGTGTGGTATGTCGTAGCGACAGATGATGTTGTTTTGTAGGAATTTGACTACCTGTTTGGAGGTTAGTATAGTGTATGAGGGTGTTTCTACCCAATTGGTAAAGTAATCAACGGCCACTAGTATAAAACAGTGTCCGCCGATTCCGGATGGGTGTACTTTTCCTATATTATCTATTCCCCAGGTGAAGAATGGTCAGAGTGTCGTTGTGGTGTGGAGTGGAAATGGTGGTAGGTGTTGAAAGTTAGCAAATATTTGGCAGTTGTGACAGTGACGAACGTGAAGCCGACAGTCTACTTCTAGGGTTATCCCATAATAGCCTAACCTCATTATCTTATGGGCTAGTGAGTGGGCGCTCATGTGGGGTCCGCATTCCCCGTCATGTACTTCTTCCATGACTTTTTTGGATTCGACTTTGTCTATGCACCTAAGGAGTACTCCTTGTAGGGTTCGGTTTGTACAATAATCCTTGGTTGAGGACTTGGTGAGTGGCGTGCATTCTTAAGGTTTGTTTGTTTTTGATATTGGTATTGGGTGGGTAAGATCCGTTGGTTTTGAAGTCTAAGATTGCTTTGTACCATGGTTCTTCGGAGGTGTCACCGGTTTCGATGTTGTGGATATAGGCGGGTTATTCACTTCTCTCTACACAGATGGACATCTAGAAGAGGTTGTCGGGCATGTATATTAGTAAGGCTAATTTGGATATTGCATCCGCAAATTGATTTTTCTCACGGGGTATGTGTATAAAGTTAATTTTGGTGAATTCTTGGGAGATTGTCTCGATTTCGGTTTGGTATGGATCTAGACTTTCACTATAAACCTTCCAAATGCCTGTGGCTGGTTGACTACTAAGGATGAATCTCCGTGGATTCTAAGGTTTTTTAAATCCCTAGTGTTACTGCGGCTTTTAGCCCTATTGGGCAGGCCTCGTACTCGGCCACGTTGTTGGTTACTGGGAAGTCTAGTTTGACTGATATGGGTGTGTGGTCACCTTGTGGGGATATTAAGAGGATTCCTACACCGTTGCCCCTCATGCTTGAGCCGCCATCGAAGTATAGGTCTCATGATTCGCTGTCGGCGAATAAAATGCCCTCATCGGAGAAGGACAAGATATCGGTTGTGTGGGTTTCCTCTATTCGGCTAGGAAATCGGCTTCGGCTTGGTTTGACTGTTTAGGCTGGTTGATTTGATCTCAATTAGGGTGAAATAAGGTCGGCCATTAGTTGGAGCCCTTATGCTTGAGTTTTGATTGATTGTTTCTCGATATATTGCATAGTATCAAGTCGTAAGCGAAAAAAAAAAGTGTCTTTCTTTTTTTAATCAAGCGATTGTTGAGGTGCATTGTAAAGAGGAGAAAAGTTTGTTTCTTTTTATAGGATAAGGACGATGTGTCCGAGACATTACTCTTTTTTGGGAGGCGGGGACATACCCCCTCTGAACCTCTGACTCAACATTAAGAAAACTTATTATATTATTAAGTCTAGACCCTAAAGACGAACTAGACTTTGACTCGGATTGGATTCACTTCCTTCAGAAGAACCTTCGTTGGTTGGGCTCTCGAGGTTCGTTCAGGGAACCCACTTGGTTGGTTCGGTATCGGAGGTTGGTTTGTCTCCAAAGGCACCCTACAGGGATGTAGACTCCCTTATTGATCAGATCTTATACCTCGTGCTTGAGCTTGGTGCATGTTTGGGTTTCGTGGCCTTGACCTTGATGGTATAAGCAGTAGGCGTTTGGATTCCAGGCCGCACCCCTCTAATCCATTGGCGGGCCAGGAGTGGAGTCTATAGGCCATAGCAACCATGCCTCCTGCAATTTCTTGAGGGCCTCAGCATAGGATTCTCCTAATTCTGTGAACTGCCAAAAAGTCTTCGAAAGGCCGTGGCCTAGGTGGGAGGGGTGAACTTTGCGTACTCAACGTATGGGTCACCACTGAGAACCAACTCTCGTTCTATTGGCCTTTCATGGTGCCTCCTTTCAACTCCTTCTAGGGTTTTGAGCCAGCACGTAACATCGTCGATGGATGAGCAGATCGACGATATTAGACCCAAGACGCCATGAACCACGTTCATCAAGGCATTGAGTTGGTCGGTGTTGCTTTCGTTGTTATTTGAAGACATTCCTGGGTCTGCAGAACAGAACCAAAGGTGAGAATGGATTCACCGGGTGGTTTAAACACTCGAGGAACGCTTGTAGGTGAGAGACACGGAAATGAGACCCTTGATTCACGTGTTTGCGGTCATCGGATTAGAGACTCGGGTGCTTTAGACATTCGGTGTATTCGACGAGATGCCTAAGAGACTCGGATCTCTAGAACGAGATGATTTGACGCAAATCTTGAAGTAAGATTTAAAGAGGACTCTCGAGATGAGATGACCCAAAATGTAAGACCTCGAACGGAGATAACCCTAGTCACTAACAAAAACAGTTAATCACACGGTTGTACGACGTAAGGAATTGATATTGATACCGGCTCGGAATCAAAGAGTTTTGACGTTTTCGAAAATAGATACTTTCGGAAAGCGAGTTTTTTTTAAAGTGGAAGATTTTAAGTTGATATTACGATGGTTTAGTGACATCGATTGTGATATGTGGGAAAGTGTTGTTATGCGGACGTCAAGAGTTCATGAGTTGAAGAATTGACGATAGCAAAAGTGTGATTTTGCGAAATTACAGTTGTAGGATGACCGGTTTTGTGAAAAACGTGGGGTCGCGTTGTTATCGAGGCTTCTATTGGTTAGGAGCTCGACATTTGCGGTTTAAAGGGTGTTTGTGAGAAAACATGGTGTTCGTGGCGGTGTTTTGAAAGTGTGGCCAAGTTCTCTTTACGGAATTTAGGTGTGATAGTGATTTTGGACGATTTTGAAAATGAGTGAACGTGTGACCGTATTTGCCGATTTCATCCCATTGATTGGTGATAGCGACAGTATGTGCAAAAAAAATGTTTCGTGGGTATAACCGTGTTAGATTCCTCGATTTCATTGATTGAAATTTCGGCGATGCTAACGGTATTTGCAAAAATGTTTTGAAAACAAAATGTAACCGCGTTAGGTACCTTGATTCCATTGGTTGGGAAATTGGTGATAGTAACGGTATTTTATTCTTTGTCTTTGAAAATAATGAGTTTTGTTTTGGCCGAAGTAATGGCGCTAAAAAAGACGATTTTCGAAAACGGTAAGTGTGAATTTGGCCGCTAAGGTGTCCTTGAAAATAATAAGTTTGATTTTGGCGGGAGTAATAGCGTCAAAAGGTGGTTTTGAAAAAGATGTCCTCTCGAAAATGAAGTTTGGGTATAGTTGGATATGTTGTCGTGGTTGAATCCGGATTTTAGTGTTTTATTCGGGTTGTCACAACACGCTACACATAACTAGGAAGGCATACACTCATGCAGGATGCAGACCCGGGTAGGCTAGGGTAGGGTACCACCCACGAATAGTCTTTGCTTAGGTAGCGACGGGTCACCGGGGGAGGTGAGCGTCGTCCCGTTCGCTCAGTTCAGTTTGCTTGGCATATTCACGTAATGCGTGACAACCTTGGACGACAATAACGTCAATCGAAGGTCTCCCCGCGGGTCCGATCCGGGAATCTTACCGCAAGAAGGTCGATTGGTCATAAAATTGGTAAGGGTGGGCTTTTTAGGGCCAAAACCTATAGTGACCACAAAAATCTAACTAGGAAATGGGCTTCACCGACCTCATTCGAGTTACACCACCGCTGGAAACTTGCTTCCAAAACACCCTATCGGAGTTGCCAAACTGTGGACGCTCGCCCACACCGCTCGCCCGCGCGCTCCCGCGCGAGACCGGTCACGGCGGCCACTCACACATCCCGTCGTCGGCACGCTCATTCGCGTCCTGGGGCCGATCCGATTTCGCGTTCGGGGCGATGTGTTGGACCTCGATTTGGTTGACGATTTCAATTGTACTAGACGGAAGTGGGGACATCCCTGTTTCCGTTGGAATCGATTGAGATGTGGTTGTAAATGTTTAAAGGCCGATATGTTTGGTCTGACGACCTTTTAAGTGAACCGAATTCGTTGCCGATTTATGGAGTCGCCACCGAGTAATTTTGGGATACTCGGAAACCGTTCTAGTCAACTTTAATCCTTAGCCGACTCAAAGCTGAGTGACATGGGGACCTAAAGATAAAGACTTGTACCCTTAAGCATTCCATGTCTAGAACGACTCTCATTGCCAATGGTTTCGGCCATCCGGAAACCGTAGATTCTAAGTAAGGGGTGAGGATACGTATTGGGAAGTCAATATCCGATAGACATTAACACCCAATCCCGCCCGCACGTAGCGGCCTTTACTAATGAATCGGTAGGCTAATAACTTCGTTCCTTAATTGTCGCGGAATTACGATGACATCCGCTGTTTTAACGCTATGCCTTTTCTACGTCGGTTGTTTAAGGACAATTAAGCTTTTGTCGTCGAAGTGATTGCTTTTACATTCTTTGCATGCGATTTCACGTGACAAGCAGGCCATGAAAAAATGCACGTAGGTACGTATTAGCAAATCACACTACTACATAATGAACCTAATGCAACATTTTGTATGCGACATGTTTAGTAAGTGTTGCATTTTCGACATATGAAATAAAATTGAAACACTTTCTACATTAGTGTTGCAATATATAGACAAAAGCAACAATTGACCATAAGTGTTGCATTTTCTTTTACAACACTTCTTTTGGAATGAAGCAATTAAGGGTATACGCATATAATCGGCGAAATATGTACGGAGTATACCGATCTAATTGGTCGAGTGGGTCAGATCAAATACGGGTCAGATACACAGGTCAATGTCTTGTCGTCAAAATATTTATACATTATATTTGATTAAAAATTGTAAAAAATATCTATATTGTTTTATAAATATTTTATAATTAAATGAAACATATGTATATAAAATTCATTTTTAGTTAGTTTTTTACTTTAAAGTACTTCCTCCGGTCTTTAGTGTTGTACCCATTATATATTTATTTAGATGGTATAAAATAATCAAATGGGTAGAAGATGAAAGAAAGTATTAAAATTATTCAATTTTTAAAAAATTATTATCTCAAATATAATATATATACTTACACATATCTATATATGCACACTAATATTTAAAAAAATCTTAGTACACGTTTTTGACGCAAGAGGTCAACTCACACACACACACTAATATTTAAACAAATATTACTACATGTTTTTTAAGCAACCGGTCAACCCGTTCGGCTTAAGGTTTCAACCTTAAATTAATGAATCATTTCGTGTTCAAGTCGATTGAGTCATGGGTTAAAATTTCGGGTCTTGGCAATAAAGAAAAGGATCAGGCGGATTGGGCTTGCGATGTGGGTCAAAATTTCGGGTCTTGTTTCTAGGTAGACCTAGTCTAGACACCTATAACCGTCTCCGTGGCCACGACCCGACTTACCCTAGCTACCGTTAGGATTAGTTGGACTCTACTTGATTGGTGGGGAACGCGGCAAAATTTTCACCATCACCCGAACTCCCACAAAGTTCGGTGGCGACTCCTAATTTGATTTAAATTTCAACCCGAGAACCATCTCACACGGGAAACATTTTTGCCCCCCAAACTCGCGCGTGGCCGCGTCGGGGTGGACCTATGTCATGTCCACACATTCATAAACCTGATTTTGTGGTGGCTTGTATTAAGCAAGAGGTGAAGTTGAGAATACAGGAATGTACTAGTGGTAAAATGTCTACTAGTGATAGAATATGGATTGAGAAAATTGCAATGTAATGTGTTGGCCTTTGGGTCACAAACCTTGTAATCATTATTCTTTTATTCAATTTTTACCATTTACCAAAAAAAACTCGACCATAATAGGATTGCGTGCAGCGAGGTCCTACCTTAAGTAATATATACCCCCTCCTGGACAACAAATATGCCCAGTTCAACTGACAACGACTGACATGATGCAATATCTAGCTTAAGGTAAGTAGCATACACACTCCTGAACAACAATTATGTTCAACAGCTTTATAGTCGATGGCAAAACATATACCCTAGACTGTATTACTCTACCCGTACACTTGTTCTTATTCCATAACTTCCAAAACAAAGCCATTATCATATTCAAATAGGATAATCATTGTAAATAATATGAAGATAAAAGAGATAAACATTTTATATTAAAAGGAAACTTTCAATAAATAGAAACCTATTAATTTTAGAAACTTACTTAAAATAAAAATAATCTATTTATAGGGAGATACGTAAACTGTTAAAATAAGTTAATTGTACGAAAAATAACATTTCTAATAAAATTATCATTTTATTAATATCGTCGTTATTGTAACTTAATATATTTCTAAGTTCGTTATCATAGGTGTAAATCAAATGTCATAAGTGAATACATAGTACTTTATAAATATTTAGGAGGATCAAGTTAAAACGATAAATTATAGAAAAGTTACGATTTAGAAACTAAATGATAAATATAGATAAAGTATAAATAGTTGAGGAGTTTTAGAAACGAAACGAGATTTAAAAACCTTTCAAATTATTTTTAGCAATTAAATTTATTAATAAACAATACGAATTTTAGTAAAAATAATAAATCGTAAACAAATATGAAATTATTAGTGAAAATAGTTTCGACCAAAATGTATTTTAAACAAAAACAACTATTTTCCTGTTTAATAATATAAATCATAAAACAAAAATTAATATATTGAACAAGAATACAAATCACGATTATTATATGAAAATACAATTTTGAGTTAAAAATAATAACTTGACGAAATATGACAAAATTATGAAATCGATACTCCGTATTACTATTGTCACGATAACCAACAAAATATTATAGCGATCGTCAGTAATAAAATTAATAACTATTTAAGAAACGATATCGAGTAGTTGTAGAATATTTATAAGTCATATGATTTAAAATCAAACTTTTAGCAAATAATACGTAGCTAAAAATTAGAAAACCGAAAGTAAAGTATCTACTACATACTACTACTCAACCTACAATATAATACCGATTAACGTCCTAAAGTTACCTTGAGCTAATAACTTCAACGCAGTTGTCCGTCTAATTAGTCCAAGCTCCACTCCCGAGTTTAAAAGTTGGCTCGAATACTTGTTCTTCAATCAAACTTCAAGGCTCCAACAGGATCAGGAATATACACAAACATAAGTACAAGAAGGTCGGAATTAACGAAGATTTGAATAGAACAGAAGCTCGGTGTTTACACTAACACGAAATGAAGAACAATGTTCAAATCAAACAAGGCGACATCAGAAGCGAAATAAGCACGGTACACCATAGTGACATCTTGAAAGAGCAGTATACACATATTAGAATGAATCGAAAGGAGAGGAATAGAACCACGATGCATACGTCGGTACATGCACAGCAGCAGCCACATAACAGCAACGAACAACAGGTACGCACCCAAGAGAACAAAAGACGAGAATGAAGAGAAGGAAAACGCTGGTAGCAGCAAACGTGTCCAAACAGAAGCAGTAGAACAACCAACAACAACACTAAATAACGACCATCGGGACACAAACAAAAATAAGAAAAAGAACAAAGGAAACATGGCAACAGACAGAGCAAGGAGTACCCGCAAACAACAACAATAATGTGATAAAAGCAACAGACAATCACAACGTACAACGTCAACAAACACCAATAGCAAGCATGACAAAAAGACGGAAGTAGCAGAAGCGTAGGGTAGTCGAACAATGACAATAGAAGAAGAAGAGGAAAAGTATGAAGGAGAATAGGAGTAGCAACAGCAGATATGCACGAAAACAACAGCCACACGCAAGACCACAGCGAGGCATCAACAGCAACGTCAAACAACATCAGTGCACGACAATAACCATAATGAAATAGGAGAAAGAGATCACCTTTGTCTTCATCAGGCAACCACGTCGGCAAGAGAGACGAAAGAACAAGGTGCTAACGGCTGCAAAGTGAAATAGAAGAGGCAGGGGAAGGAGAACGCAGATAATGGCTGTCAAAAGAAGAGAAGTAGAATAGGGTTGGCAAATTAGGTTAAGAGTTGAGCATAGAGAAGAGTAGGGATATATCGTGATTGGTGGTAGGTAGTATCGAGTCACCAGTTGACCCACGAGAAATCAAATTAAAATTGAGTTGCAAGAATGGATATTTGGGCCAAATGAAATATTGTGTATATCCCTTGAAGCTAAGATTAGCATTCGAGACAAAAAGAAGTTTAGGAAAAAATAATTAATTAGTTCAAAAGGAAACATAAAGTGTGTCTCGAGAATAAAATAAACGTTCGCTATTAAAATAAAGTTTTACGAGAAGATTAATGAATTTTCAATGAAAACGAATTAAATTGATTTCTCGAGAGAAAATAATAAATGTTTTGACGGAACTTAAAATAAATGAGCTTCAAGCTGAAAATAGAAATTCAGATCAAATAAAAATAAATAAAAAAAATTTAGAATTCATATCGGCGAAGTAGACTTTCGATAAGAATTAAATAAACAGTCAAGTCAAAACGAAATTAAAAGTACATTTTAAACATAAAAATTACTTTCGAGACAAATAAAATTTTAGGAGTTCCAAGCGATGACAAAGATAAATTGATTTCATAAATAATTTAAGAATTATGAGTTAAATCATAAACAAAATTAAAATTTGAACCTAAATTTAATTTATAAAATCAGGGGTGTTACGGTTGTAGCCACGTCTGATGAGGGGCCCAACTTGGTTGTTTGGAGGGTGATGCATTCACAACAAACCCCACTTGAAGAAGACCAAAGAAGTCTCATTTTTAGGAGTAGGTGCACGATTCAAGGGAGAGTGTGCAACCTTATTATTGATGGAGGAAGTTGTACCAATGTTGCTTCTACTACTTTGGTTAGTAAGCTCAATTGGAAGACACAAGAGAACCCTAGTCCTTACAAACTAAGGTGGCTTAATAGAGGGGCTGAAGTAAGGGTTGATAGGTAATGTATGGTGCCTTTCTCAATTGGGAGCGTCTACAAAGATGAGGTCTTATGTGATGTTGTCCCTATGGACGCTTGTCACTTGGAAGGCCTTGGGAGTTTGATCACAACACTACGCACCAAGGGAGAGACAACACTAATACATTCAAGCATGAGGTGAAGAAGATTATCCTAACTCTTTTACCACTTAACCAAAGGAGCTATGGTAGTCCTAACTTGCATGAAAACACCAATGGGGTCTTGTTCTTATCAGACGCATCAATGATGAAGGAGCTAAAGCAAGAACAACTGGTTTGGGTAATGGTTTGCAAGGAAATCAACAAGGAGGAAGTTGAAGTCCCATTGGAAGTAAAGAGACTCATTCATCAATACAAGGATGTCTTTCCTATTGACTTGCCTAAGGGATTACCCCCTTTGAGAGGAATTGAGCATCACATAGACTTGGTACCCGGTTCCATTTTGCCTAATCGTACAGCCTATACAAGTGACCCTAAGGCTACACAAGAGCTACAAAAGCAAATTGAAGAACTCATGGAGAAGGGCTTTGTAAGGGAATCCTTAAGTCCTTGTGTTTTTCTTGCTCTTTTAGTGCCTATGAAGGATGGAACTTAAAGGATGTGCATGGATAGTAGAGTCATCAACAATATTACGGTTAAGTATAGGTTCCCTATACCTAGACTTACCACATGTTAGATGAGCTTGGTGGAGCTCAAGTCTTCTCTAAGATTGATTTTAGTCAAGGGTATCACCAAGTAAGAATCCGGGAAGGGGATGAGTGGAAAACGGCCTTCAAGACTAAGCATGGGTTGTATGAGTGGCTTGTGATGCAAGAGAAGGAGCAAGGAAAACAAGGAATGATCATCTCAAGTCTCACAAGCATTTCATCAAACATGTAGAGTGCAAGGCATTAGGAAACAACAAAAACAACAACTAACATCACCCATCTCACCCTAATCATCCCTAATTACACCCAATCCCCCTACTAACCCTAGGGAAAAACTACTCACACATAACTAAAGAACTACCAACACTAACAAGTGAAACCCACAACATAAGAACAAGAACATTCATAATGAAAAAGGAAGAGAAACAATAAACAAGAGATAAAGAATGAAACTTTACTAACAATCAAAGATTAAAGGAAAAGAGAGAAAACAGATTATACCCACTACAAGATGAATGGAAAAGGTTGAAACTTGCATATAGAGAAAACCCAAATACATCCACCAAGGTTGTCAATCTTGATAGAATTCTTCAAGAATTCCAATAATACAAGAGTAACTAACTAGATTAAGACTTAATGGAAGAGTAATTAAGGAAGGATTAAGCTAATCTACACTTAATCTAAGTTAATATAACCTAAAGTAGTCTAGGGTTTCGTGGTCTAAGGTAGAGTCCTTAAAACAATACAAGAGAGGGGTATATATAGGGTTCCATGAATAAGGGAGGCGGAAAAGCGAAGCAGGTGAGTAATTGGGCTCTTCCCGGTCGGGAAGGTGATGATCCCGGTCGGGAAGAGATGATCCCGGTCGGGAAGGACCTCTTCTCGGTCGGGAAGGGGCTCAAGAAGCTCCTGTTTGTCGTCTCACTTCGTCCCGACTGTGATGGTCATGGTCTCGGTCGGGAAGGCCATGTAGGCTTCAAATATGGTCACGTAGGTCCCTACTTGCTCTTCCTAGGCTTCTTATCGACTCTCGATGTTCGGGACTAGGCTCCATGGGACTCGAGATCGAGTCTAAGTCACCGAATCATCGTCGCTTCTCTTCATGGGCTCTATATGCATCAAAAACGAGTCGGAATCGTTCCATTTCTCCAAGATAGGCCTTAGGAACCTAAAACATGCTAGAAGAAGCGTAAGTAGCCTCGAAAACGCTCCAAAGAGCGATTCCACAAGAGAAAGTGGGACCAAACACAAGAAATAAGCACTACAAGACACACTTATCAACTCCCCCACACTTAACCCTTACTCGCCCTCGAGTAAGCACGAACTAACTACTCAACTAATAAAAACTAAAATACTAGCTGAGTGGGTATTAGCGCACCCTACGTCCTTTCAACTCACGCGAGAACACTTAGAGGAAAAGTGCTCTCCGCAAGGCAAGTGAGGTCTTGCGACAAAACTGTGGATACAACCAAACACGAAAGCACACAAACAAACAAACAAACAATCAGGTTGCATCCAAGAAGAAACAAATACCGCTTCCCTCTACAAAGCGGTGAAAGAAACACTGGCTAAGGACTCAAGGCAAGTGACAACGTTCCCAAGCTAATAACACAAATCGATATGGACAAAACCTTAATAGTATGACAACAAAGCAATAAAAACGTTGGTAACTTACCTAAGTCCTCCTAACCTTCTAAGAACGTACCACGGGACGATAGGCGAGATGGAAAAAGGATGAACGACGGAGTTAGTTGACACTGTAGGTAAAGTGAAATCCCGCCCCCTTTAGCGATAAGCCAAGAGGGTCGTCCCATGCTCAAAAATAGCCTAACTAGTCCAAGTAAAAAGGCGGATATGGTTGCAAAATGAGGGAAGACCGATCATTACCGCTATCATCCTTCCTAGGGACTTGGTCCTTTGGTAGGCTCTTCATGATAACAATCGGTAAAAGCCTTATTTTTGAGGGGGTAAGAATTTTTTGTGAAATGATTTTCTTGGCATTTTTCTTCTTTCATATTTTGCTTTTGATTTGCACTTTTGCCATTTCTTTTTCTCCTTTTGTA
This sequence comes from Agrostemma githago, assembly GCA_958450325.1. Taxonomy (NCBI): domain Eukaryota; kingdom Viridiplantae; phylum Streptophyta; class Magnoliopsida; order Caryophyllales; family Caryophyllaceae; genus Agrostemma; species Agrostemma githago. Next base: position 38,498,321 of record OY288242.1, read on the forward strand.
TTTTATTTTTGATTTGTTATGCCTTTTCTTTTTCTTCTTTCTTTTCTTGGTTTGCCCTTTTGGCCAAATTTTGTATCATAGACAATTCTTGCAACCAAGTAAGTATAGAAACCTCGGTGATGCAACTTATTTGTGAGATATGTGTAGAAGGTAGGGAAATGAGTGAGTCAGGCGCGCTTTCCCTTCAAACCACAAAAAGGGGGAAACTTGGACTAATCAAACAATTTTGAACACGGTCACCTAAGAGACGAAACTCGGGAACCGATGCCTTTTCACTCCGTGGGTGGTCAAGGTGGTCAAAATGCAAATCCCGCAGTAAATCCCTAGTAGACTAGGTGGACACAAGGTAAGAAACCAACAAAACTATTGATTTAAAGTCATTCTACTAGACTAAAGTCCAAGAATCGATTCATATCACTAGAAAGGGAAAGTAAACACTTGCGCACTAGCCTCAAAACCGGGTTTTCGAAAACATTTTCTACACTAGACTCACAAACTATACAAGACAAGACAAAACAAAACAAACGCACAAAGAAATAAACAAACACCACCCCGAAACTTCCGAGCAAGCAACCACATCAACCACAGACTCCAAACACCCGAGCATACATCATCACAAAGCATCCTCCAAACTCCAGAAAAAGGAAAAAGGAGAAAAAAATGAAAGGATATTACCGGATGTCTTGAGCTTTCCGAAACTTATCGACGGTCACGCAACCTACAATGAAATCGGTGGGGCAAAACACACAACACAACAAATATACGACACAAAGACACAAAAGAATTTTTTTTTTTGTTTTTTATGAAAATTTTCAAATTTTTAGGAATTTTTAAAAAAATTCGAAAAAACTATGAAAATAAAGCTAAACTAGACTAAGATATCGCTCCCCCACACTTAAACCGAGCAATGTCCTTATGCTCGATCGGTAGTGTAGAAGACACTAAAAAGAAGATAAAAAGGGAAAAATAAAGTTAAAAATCAAAAATGAAAGTGAAGAAAGGGTAGAATGTGTCCGGCCGGGGTGTAATCAAGTCACCTAGGGCCGAGACAAGAAAAGATATGGATGGGAGAAAAATAAATAAAAAGAAGAAAATAAAAGGAAATGGGAGGAGAGGGCTAGGTGTAATCAAGTCACCTAGCCCTGATTCCGCCCGAATCCGACTAAATTCTACCAAAAAGGGAAATAAAACTAAAGAAAAAGTGAAAAAACTTGTCAATTTGGATTTTTCAAATGATTCTCGATGTAATCACATCATCGAGAATCGGGAGCAATAACCACCAAAGGCCCCGAGGGCCACCATGACACAAAAAGGATAAAGGGAAGGGAACATACAAAGATAGACTAGCAATAAAAGATGGAAAAGAAAGGAGAGTCGCCTACCAAACGGTTAGCAACTCAATTATCTCCATCGTCTCAATGATCGTTATCGGCACCTTGCTTGTCTTCATCATCGTTATTCCTCTTCTTCCTAAATGTAGTCGCATGGTTGGAGCATCGGGCTTGTAATGGTGTAATGAGGTTGGGATTTGAGGGGAAACTCAGTGTATAGTGATGAGAAGTTGAGATGAAGGTGTATAATTGAAGTGTAAGGATGAAATGATAGTGGCAATGGTGCGTAGGGAGGTTGGGAGGGGGTATAAAGCGGTGGGGTGGGGCTTAAATGAAGAAAAGAAGGCGAAAACCACCTAAGGCTCTCCTTCCCGGTCAGGAAAAACCCTTCCGGTCGGGATCATGCCTTACCGGTCGGGAAGCTCTTCCTTCTCGAGCGAGATGGCCTCACAGTGAGCTGTCTTTTGGAGCACAACTCGTCCCGGTCGGGAAGACACCCATCTCGAGCGGGATGCTTCTCTAGCTCTTCATTCCCCTAGATTCTACCAAGTCTTCCACTCTTAGAACTTTACCAACTACGGGATAAAAAACCCGTCCCCAAAAGCTTATAAAAAGCTCAAAAACTGACTTCCTCCACCAAGCTTTGAAGCTTCTATCATCCATAACCCTTTCAAATTCTTCATCTTCACTTCAAACCTATCAAGTAAGCTCAAAAAATTTCCATCAAAGATCCCTCCCTCACATCGCTCATCAAAATACCAAATGACAATAATTCCACAAAAACACACAAACCATGAGACCAAACAAACAAATCACACAAATACAAACACAAAAACTCAAAAGAAGAGGAAAGAGGAATATACAACATGATGGTTCTTGAGGAACTCTGTCAAACCAAGGATGGTGGACTCTTCATTCTTATCCATAGCCCTCAAGGGCTCGGAGGAGCAAGTCAAAGGCACGAACCACATCATAATGAGGGCTCATTAAATACCCGAGCCAAGCTATCCTCCAAAGCCTCCAAGTCGGAAGCGAGAAGTAGTCACCCAAAGACCCATTGTTATGTTTAATGTGATCTTCGAGGTCTTTCCAACCTACAAGCTTTAATGACCTCTTCTTCCCTAAGCACCGTCTCCAACCATAAGCAAGCTTCAAATATTTAACATGAGGCACAAAAAGCGGTTTCGACCTCATTTCCCTATTGCACACCTTCATATCTTCCTCAAGTTGTGGGTTCCCATTTTCAAGTCTCAAAGCATCACTTGTCCTCATATCATCTTGAAGGAGAGAATTGAAACTTCTACCGGCGGTTTCAATCTCTTCTAGACCAAAGCTTCGCTTTCTTGCAAGAGGCTCATGATGCTTTTCCACATTTTCGCACAAGGGTAACTTGAGTTCATCATTTCCACCCTATGACTTCACAACTCCTACCACCTCATTCAACTCATCCCAAAGCTCCATATCCTCAACGATAGGCTCATTAGAAGCGCCATGAAGGTCAAGAGAAGGGCAGGCGAAGGGGATTGAAGGTTCAACAAGTATGGAGGAGATAGACTCTTGAATTTCCTCTATTTTATCGATGTTTTCATCAATGAAACTCTTCAAATTCCCACTAACCTCATCCAATTCTTCATCAATAATGCCTTCATCAAGGGTTAATTCCTCATTCATCTCATCTTGGGTAGACAATCGAGGTTCTTCATAGCAAGTCTCACTTCTCAAAGGGAATTCATTAGCGGCTTCATCATTGGGTTGTTCCCCTTCCCTAAATCAACATCCTTCATCAAGTTGTGAAGTTCGAGTTAAAAACATTAATGTTTTAGCCGCTATAGCATTTAATCTAGCTTTACATGCCTCGTTTTCCCTTTGATATTGGGCCATGATTTCATAATGTTCCTTTTGCATTTCTTGTTGGCTCTTTTGCAATTGAATAATCGATTGATATAACTCCAAGTTGGGCATTTGGTGGTCATTGGGGTTTTGGAATGCTCCTTGAAAACCTTGATGACGCCCAAGGGGTGGGGCATCATATTGTTGGTAATGAGGTTGAGATGATTGGTAGTATTGTGGGTTTTGGGGCTCATAATGTGGTTGAGGTGAAGGGTAATATGGTGGGTTTTGGGGAGATTGGCTTTCATGTGAAGAAACATTATGAAACATGGTGGGTTCACAATGATAACTTGAGTAATAATCACCATGATCATAGGATTGATAAGCATTCACTTGTTGGAAGCCGTTTCAATGTCCTTGAAACTCGTACCCACGGGTTTCTTGATTACCCCATGTACCTTGATAGTAGTTAGGAGACGTCATGGCATAGTCTCGATTCATAAAGAGAGAAGAGGAATTTATGGTGGCTTCTATAGGTGGGGAGTTTAGATCAATCTTCAAGTTTTGCTCGAAATCTTGGCTTGTATCCGGTTGGGAACCTCTAAATCTAGCAATCGTCCGTTGACGAAGGCTTCGAAAAAAAACCTTGCCGGCTCTGAGTTGTAAAGAAGAGGATTGTCACCACCTCTAAGCATAAACTATAGACTAGGAGCAAACGTGAGAAGTCTATTGCTTTTTGAGCACTAGAAAAGAAGGAAATAAACTTCACACACACAAGAAGCAAAGGAAAACAAAGAAAAACACAAAAACAAAGACAAAGTCAAGTAAATAGGCAAACAAAGTCTAAACTAGCACCGTCCCCGGCAACGGCGCCAAATTGACGGAAAGGATTTGTCGTGGATCCCACCGATAAAAAATAACCAACTAACCTAGGCTTTGTAGCTAGGGTAAGTCGGGTCGAAATCCACAGGGACGGGAGATGAGTTTAGACTAAGGTGAGGTACAATTCTGGACTAGGTTCAAGCAAAACAAATTGGCTAAGATTGACTAATGACTAAACTAGAGTCTACAACACGAAATAAAAAGGCAAAACAAGCATCTAATGATAATGGGAAGCGAGGTAAATCAATAAGAAGAAACTAGGGCTAGGTCGGGTTCATGGATGTCAAGGAGACCAAAAGGGGAAACGGGGTTGCTAGCATGTTTTCGTAGCCTAAGTTACATTCGGGCTCTCACTACTTAAACGGCCTAGGGGTCTCCTCACCACGCTCTCGCTACTAGTGGAGGAACCAAACCCAACACCAAACAAGAACATGCAAGAGAAGGAGCAAGAAAAATAAGAAATGATCATCTCAAGTCTCACAAGTATTTCATCAAACATGTAGAGTGCAAGGCATTAGGAAACAACAAAAACAACAACTAACATCACCCGTCTAACCCTAATCATCCCTAATTAGACCCAATCCCCTACTAACCCTAGGGGAAAACTACTCACACATAACTAAAGAACTATCAACATAAGAACTACAAGTGAAACCCACAACATAAGAACAAGAACATTCATAATGAAAAACAAAGAGAAACAATAAACAAGAGATAAAGAATGAAACTTTACTAACAATCAAAGATTAAAGCAAAAGAGAGAAAACGGATTATACCCACTACAAGATGAATGGAAAAGGTTGAAACTTGCATATAGAGAAAACCCAAATACATCCACCAAGGTTGTCAATCTTGATAGAATTCTTCAAGAATTCCAATAATACAAGAGTAACTAACTAGATTAAGACTTAATGGAAGAGTAATTAAGGAAGGATTAAGCTAATCTACACTAATCTAAGCTAATCTAACCTAAAGTAGTCTAGGGTTTCGTGGTCTAAGGTAGAGTCCTTAAAACAATACAGGAGGGGGTATATATAGGGTTCCACGAATAAGGGAGGCAGAAAAGCGAAGCGGGTGAATAACTGGGCTCTTCTCGGCCGGGAAGGTGATGATACCGGTCGGGAAGAGATGATCCCGGTCGGGAAGTACCTCTTCTCGGTCGGGAAGAGATGGTCCCGATCGGGAAGGACCTCTTCTCGGTCGGGAAGGGGCTCCAGAAGCTCTTGTTTGTCGTCTCACTTTATCACGACTGTGATGGTCATGGTCTCGGTCGGGAAGGCCATGTAGGCTTCAAATATGGTCACGTAGGTCTCTACTTGCTCTTCCTAGGCTTCTTATCGACTCTCGGTGCTCGGGACTAGGCTCCATGGGACTCGGGATCGAGTCTAAGTCACTGAATCATCATCGCTTCTCTTCATGGGCTCCAAATGCATCGGAAACGAGTCAGAATCGTTCCATTTCTCCAAGATAGGCCTTAGGAACCTAAAACAAACTAGAAGAAGCGTAAGTGGCCTCGAAACCGCTCCAAAGAGCGATTCCACAAGAGAAACCGGGACCAAACACAATAAATAAGCACTATAAAACACACTTATCATAAAGCATAAGGGAAGATGGATAAAATCAAGCTACAAGTCGGGTGAAGCAACAAGTGTTGCAAAATTACCATTTCCTCTTTTGGTGAAACAATAGAAGTGGCAGCTATAAAGCACTTTTCTATTCTTTCTCTCACCATTTTTTGGAGCCTTAAATCAAGTCAAAGGAGCTCATTATCAAGCATTAGAGTGTGCCAAAGAGAAGAAAAAAAAGCCATTAAGGGAGAGCATGTTTCATCCAACATTAGTACTTGTAGTTTTAATTACTCTTGTTTATTATCCCTAGAGTACTAATGGATCGTTGTATTGCCTTTCAATTCTCCTAAGAGTCTATATAAGACTCCTATGCATTGTAATAGAACTTTAGCTTATTTATGAATGAAAACCAATGAGTTTAACTCTCTACAAATCTTATTGAAACTTGTATTGATAGTTTGATTAAGTTAGGTCTAGATAGCCTCTTTGTGCGTTTCTTAAGAGTTTAGACTAGTCCTTAGTGCACGTCCTACTCCATTGATGTGCTTAAGCTTGCTTGAAGTAGTGTGTGTGTGTGTGTGTGTGTGTCTTAACAATCTCTCAGTGCTTTGGCTTGGTGAGGGAGAGTTTGGAGCGAAAAAAACAAACTTGTTACACTACCTCTTGTGCGTTGCTTAGAGTAATGTTTCATTTATATCCTATTGATTCTAAGGTTCTTTACAAACCCCCTAGTTTGTATTGCAAATGTGTTTCTAGGTAGATAATATTTGCGGTAAATGTCAAAGTTAAATTATAGGCGTACATTGTAGTTAGAAAGACTAATTAAAGTACCTCGCACACAAGTACATCTTCAACTACATATTCATACCAATATTAATTTACATTTACATGGAGTATTTACTTGTTACTCTATAAGTTTTTCATTCAACAATATTATCTACGGATTATTATTAGTATTATTAAAGTAATAACTAATAAATAAAATGACAAATAATATTTATGTATCAATGTAAAGTAAGAAACTCAATTTGATATAGATAATTCAAAAACATATTGTATGTAGCGTGTATATAGCGATATGAGTAATTAAATTTCATGATTGTATAAATAGACGTGAAAGATTTCTAGTTGACGGATGATTACTTTTATTTATATAATAGAATATCATCATCTTATTATAATTTCTTGACGTGGATAATTTTACTTCAATTTATATCCTTAAGAGGTTTTATAAGACTCAACATTTTTCGTTAATATTTAAAACGAATGATTTCTCTTATGTATGATTGTGGACATGACATAGGTCCACCCCGACGCGACCACGCGCGGGTTTGGGGAGGCGAATGAATCTCCATATGAGATGGGTCGAATTGAAATTTAAATCGAAGTTGGAGTCGCCACCGAACTTTGTGGAAGTTCGGGCCCGTTCGAACCCACTCTATGTCGTAGTGGGCCATGCATAAAGTATGGCCCATTCCGATGTTAGAGTTTATTGGGTTCGTCCCTTTGCATTTGATACCGATACCGACATTATCGGATACCGTGTATTAAATGACTCTCGTGTGCCAATGAAATCGGATATCCGGAAACCATGGTTCTGAGTAAGGGGTGAGGGTACGTGTTGGGAAGTTCACAAAGAACACCCAACCCCGCCCGCACATTAACGGCCTCTACTAAGATATCGTTTGATTTTGAAATACGCGCATTAGTAATACGATGAATGATATGCAAACATTGTTTTGCCTAAACATGCGAATGATTAAATGGGTTACTAGGTCGATTTAATGCATCTAAAATTTAACGTCAAAGTTATTTTAGCATGCGAAGTTCGTTTTAGTATAATAAAACAAATGATGAAAACAAATCGCTAAAAACATGAACAAACAAGTTAGTAACGGTTTGTAAATCGAATAAAAGATATAGATGCAACGACATGAATGATTTTGAAAAGTTTGTGACACATGATGGATTAAGCACGCGTTGACCGAGGTAAGAAAATATTTATCGAGACCTGAAATATGCCAAAAAGCCCGTCGTTTTTAAAAAAGAAGACGTTTGAAAAATTAAGACGGAAGACCGCGCAAGGAGGGCGCGACTCGCGTGGCCATGCGACTCGCACAACACGCGTGCGACTCGCATGGCGAACTGCTCTCGAGATTTTTTAGAAAACCGACTCTTTTGTTAAATCGCGTACAAATATGGCATAATTTATACTCGACTTAAATATTGATACTCGTAATATTCGATTCTTGATTATAGAATCAATATTGGATATTTAGAGTGGAGTAAAAAAAGTTGTTTAGAAAATCGTTTTGAATGTTGTTAAGACGAAATAATTCCTCCACGTTGTAATATCGTAATTACTCGGCTTCAACGGTATTATGCTTAACATGATTTGATGATTGATTCCTTTAGATCCGATATTCGACTATTTAGTCGATATCGAATCCTTAGGGACGACTCTTTATTGAAAATAGTACGATAATATCGATATTAGGAACGAGAAAATAAAAAAGAAAAGACGTGACGACGACCCGTATAAAAAGACAGACGGACGAGAGAAAGAGAAGAAAAGGGAGAAGTCGGGATTTGTAACACCCTCAACCTACATGATTGATTATCTCGAAAACGGACTCCTAGTAGCAGCCTAGGCGCGGGAGCGTTAAGATGTATATAGGTGAGTTATGGTGTGTATGGTTAGGGATTTGGCGAGTTTTGCTCTCGGGTTTGTATACGGTTTGCCTAAAATTGCCTAGAATTTTGGGTTGTGAATGGTCGGGAATCCTATAGGATTTCTAGAGGAAAGATTGGAATATAATATGCCTAGTATTGCTGGAATTCCGGGTTATAATTTGTGTGTCGGGATTGAAATTGTTGTGTTGATGTTGTAATTGATGTCGGGAATTGTGTGTGCAAGAGTGGGGTATTTATAGGATGAAATACCGACTTGGGATAGGAGATTGATATCTTGCAAAGGAAGAAAACAACCGGTTGAGATGAAGTGGGATTCCGTCTTTGGATAGGAAAAGGTTACTTGCATGGGAAGAAACACCCGGTTTAGATGGAGTAGGATTCCGACTTTGGATAGGAATGGATTCCTACTTTGTAGCTGATATTTGTGTAGTATTTGACTTCGAGTCAGATTTTTGAACTGGCGTGACAGATTTTTACGTGTCGGAAACGTCTTTGACCGGGGTTTGACCCGGTTGCTAAAAGACGGTTTTGCCCTTGGTGTCAGTTTTGACCCAAATTAGTCTCATTTGACTGGAAGTAACCCACTGGGCCTGCATTTGAGGTCTGTTTTGTGAGATTTTTACTCCGCTAAAAGCTCGTGCCAACTACTATTGATTCCGAGTCCGAAAATCGAGTGTATTAAATCATGTTTGCGTCCGATCATCATCGGGTGTTTTTTGGAAACTGCTATAGACACCTGACGGTCAAAATGTGGGTGTCTACAATGATATTATATAAAATTTCATCATTTTATTTTGATGTGTGATAATTCTACTTAAATTTACAGTTTTAAGAGCTCTTTTTAGGACTCAAGATTTCTTATTGATATCTTAAAAGACGATGATTACTTTTATTTATATAATAGAATTTCATCACCTTTCTGTAATTTTTCGATGTGGGATAATTTTTACTTCAACTTATAGCCTTAAGAGGAGTATTATAAGACTTTAAAAGTTTTTGATTAATATCTAAACACAAATAATAATTTATCTTATTGATGATGTAGAATTTCATCACCTCATCATAATTTTTCGATTTGAGATAATTTTACTTAAGTTTATAGACTTAAAAAGCTCTTTCAGGACTCAAAAGATTTCAGGTTGAGATATAAAGACGAATGATTTATCTTAATTACTCGTATATAATAATGCAATCTACTTATAATATTTTGATGTGGGATAATTCTACTTGATTTTAAGTCTTAAGAATGCTTTTTAGGACACAAAATATTTCTCGTTGATATCTAAAGACGGATTATTGCTTTTATTTACTCGCTCTGTATTCAAATAATTATTGGCGTTTTAGTGAAATGCACATCAATTAAGAAAATTTATCAAAAAAACAAATCTCATGATTACCTTATCGGTACACATTTTCCAAACTTAAGAAAGAACAAAAACAATTCACATTAATTACTCTGTATGAGCACTCATATTTTAAAGAGAATTAATAAAAATTTTGACAATAAATTGCCTTGTCAATAATGACAACCTTGAAACCATCAAAACGTCAATTAAATATCATATTTGCAAAAAGGCTTTAATGAAAAATAATTTAATACGAAGAGAGTATATAATAGAATTTCATCACCTTATTATAATTTCTCGATATTGGATAATTTTACTTAAATTTATAGATTTAAGAGCATTTATAAGACAATTTTTTATTGGTTAATATCTAAAAACAAATGATGTCTCTTATTTGTGATATTGACAAATTTTTTGATGTGGGATAATTTAATGTCTTAAGACTTCTTTTTAAGACCCAAAAGAACACGTGATTACTCTTATTATATAGAAACATCATCTTATTTTAATTGTTTCGATGTGAGACAACTTTAAGTTTGTAGTCTTATTAAGAGTATTTTTTTAAGATTCAAAAGTTTTTTTGTTGATATTTAAAAACAATGATTACTTTTATTTATATTATAGAATTTCATAACCTCAATCATAATTTTTTGATGTGAAATATTTACTTAAGTTTTATAATCTTAAGAGTTCGTTTGGATAGAAGAAAATGGAGGGAAAAAAGGGGAGGGAAAAGGAGGGATGCATTTTCCTTCGTTTGGATACAATTTAGGGAGGAAAGGAAATGGAGGGGGAAAGAAACGAAAGGAATGTTTTTCTTCATTTTAGACCAAAATAAAATCTTGCCAAAGTTGACAAGATTTGGAGGGAAAATTATACTCCTTCCATATCACATTGGTCATCCCCTTTCATTTTGGCACAATTCTTTATTATATACAGCTGCAACATTTAAAGGCACCATATTGCGCCACCTAGGATTATGGCTAGGATGATGAGGTGGATCATATGTGGCATCCAATGCGGCAATTTAAAAACCTTCATATTCAGCATTTAACTGGCCATATATTTACGGTTACAATTTTTTTTTAAAAAAAAAATATCACTTTTGTCAAATAAAAGGAAGTTACAGCCAAGAAACTGTCAGATAAAAAATCACCATAACTCCCATTAATCTCATCTTTTTAACTCCCCACTCCACAGTAATAAAAAAAACCTCCTCTTATCTCTTCTTCTCGACCCATCTCACATGACACGGATCACCATGGATCCAAAATATTAAAATATGCACTTCCTCTCATGTTTTTAGAGTATATATAACAGTTTCTCTATTTTTATTTTCTCTCTACTGCTTTAAGATTTCTGCCTCTTCGTTATTGTCCCTAATTTCTGCAAAACCACTACTACACTCAACTCATCTCGACATCCCAGATTAATTTCCACTAAACAATGATTTGGTTTGCCTCTTCTTCATAAAAACCCAAATAGGTCTCTCTTTCTTTCCAAACCCAGATCAAGAGTTATGCTTTCTTCATTTACAACCCTGAATTCTAGAAGAAATGGTTCAAATAGTAATAGTAGAAATGGCGATGATAGTTCCAAGAATATTGAACTTTTTGCAAGTCCTCACAACTGTAAGTTTGTGGCAGTTTGTTCATAGTTGTTGGATTAATATCGGAATTGACTTTTGATTGATTTTGGTTAATTTGGTTGAATTTGTGATAAATGTGTTGTATCAGACCAAAATTATTTCTCTTAATTTCTTCATTTCTTCAACGACGCTATACCAGATCAAAATTATTGGCACTATACGCAAATTGGAAAGACGGAAAATCATAGGTGTAGGGTGATGCGGATGCTCTCGCCTTCGCGACGCCGCCGGCATTGGAGGATCTTGGTATAATCTCTGGTATAATCCCATCAATATTGTATTATCCTAAATTGATCACATGCTTATGTTGATTTTAACTGATTCGCTTCAAAACGGATTTTTATTGCATCCTATTTTTGTGTTTATTACCACTGAAAGGTTAGTTTTTTTTAACAATTGAATCTTTATTAATCCTCTAATTTGTCTTTTCTTATTGATTATGTTGATTAAAATTCAATCTCAATTTATTTGGGCGGAGGAATCAGTAACATCAAGTTCGGTATGTTTGTTTATTTTCTCTAACCAAGTTTTTCAGTAATTATTGTTAAGTGAATAGGCTTTATTAGAGTTTTAAGGGGAAATCATTTAATTTTGAAAAATTTTATGGTTGTTTATTGTGCCGATTCTAATATTTTGGTAATGTGAGTTTATAACGTTAGATTTTATCATCTAAGAAGTAATGTTTTTCTTATGATTTTTTTTTAAAGTCGGGTGATTGCTTATATTAAATCAATAGCCGCCAAGTCTAATAGGACTTGCGGAAAACATGAATCGAGTACAATCTCGTCACCCACGGAAAGGCACAATCTCGCTGCGTTATGCGCAGCCGTGTTCCCATCACGTTTAATATGACTACAGGAAAACGACACGAAAGACTCTGATAAAATAAGCACTTCCTTAAGACATAATCCCATAGGGCTGCGCCACTCCTTGTATGCTGGAATACCATTCGTCGTAGTTGTCGAGTCACTCTCCAAGAGTACATAGGTGACTGTCATTCTTCTTGCCATTTCTAACCCGAAAATAGTCGCCATCATCTCCGCCACAGCTGGAATCCATCATGCTCGAACACGCTTGCTCCCCACCACACCAAAGAACCAAATTCATCCCGGACCACAGCACCTAAACCAATATCCCCCTCCTCTGAAATAGCAGCATCTACATTTACTTTAATCCAACCCTTATACGGAGGTCTCCAGCTTCTTTCCCCACCTTAGTTTAGGGTGCGTTGGCGTTGCATGGGAGTACGAAAACAGTTCCTTTTGGATGTTTTGAAATGCTTTAGTTTGAGCCTGGGATCGGATCAGATAGTACGTCGATTAAAATGTTTTGACTTAAGACGGGTGAGATGTAAAACATTAACGTAAAACATTAACGTGTTCTGACTGAGTATATTAGGAGATGAGTGTAGTTGTTTTGACATTCAGAACGAAGTCGAAGTTAAAAATCCAGGCGATTTTTGGAAAAAGTTAGACCACTTTTGGCATACTCATAACATTGCCTTATTAGGCTATAGACGCAACTTGACAATAACCGTTAAAAGGCTACAACATGCCTAGGTGGGGTAGCTTATCCCCCCTAACAAAAATGAAAAGACGTCTAAGTTAGGTGGGTTCGACGGGTGAAATGTGATATCCGCGTGGACCTGTTACCCTTGCGTGGGCATTTTGGCTTTTGGAAAAGGGTTTAGCGACTTCAGGAGGTTGTTCCTGACGTTTGGGGTTGTCGGATGTGAGATAAAGGTTAAAGATTGTGGAGATGACCGTACTACAGAATAAGGAAGCTATGTGGGCTAATGTCACTAAACGCCCGACCGAAGACGGCGTTACCGATCCTAATATTCGTCAGTTCATCTAAACGGGACAAGACCGACAAGACCCATATTGAGAATGTGAGCGAGGAGGGGACGTGAGATTGGCTGGGCTCGCTTTTGACTAGGGCGGTGGAAGCTTGCGTTAGGAGGGTCAATGGTGAGAGACCCAAGCATGCACACCCAAATGGCAAGCAACGGAAAAGTTAGACCGGTAGAGCACATTCGTTTAGTACTATGTTGTATTAATTGATATTATGTGGCGTATTAGTACTAGTTTTTTGTAGGGTTTTGCTTGACACGTTGTCATGTTTCGGGGTAGCCGGATTTCGGATGCTCGATGTAAAGGGCCTCGACAAAGGCTTGATTTAACTGATTTTTTTATTAAGAGAAGCACATTTTTTAATTTTGTTTTCATTTTTTGTGGTGGCTCGCAACTCGATTCTTCATTTTGCCCGGAGTGCCCTTTCGGGTTTTCACTCCGTCCTCGGCTCACCTTTCTTGCTCTTTTTTTTTCTTTTTGTTTTTTTTTCGTATATATTTTTTTTATGACGGCTCGCAACTCGTTTCTTCTTTTTGCCTAGGGCGCCCTTTCGGGTTTTCACCTCGTCCTCGGCTCGTCGTCTGTGCTTCTTCATTGAAATCACTCGTTAAACGGAACGTGGGAAAAGGTTCCGATTTTCATGTGAATCGAGTAATCGATTTTGTTATTTTGTTGTTTGTTTGTTTGTTTGGTTGTACCCGAAGGAGGGTTGCCTACGTATCCGCGTTTAGACGGAATCAAACCATTTTCGTAGTTCTTTTTAAAAAGTGAGTGATTTTGCTTTAGACTCGTTATGTCAATTATTGATGTGAGATGCTTAGGGTGTATTACATGGGTTTTCACCCTATTTTAAGAACTCAGATGAGGTGATCGGGTGTGACCTCTTGAAAGTGACAATTATCGAGATATCGTGTTCAGGTCAGGGCGACTGGTTTGGGTGGTTTTGGAATGTGGAGCTAGGTAGTAAGTGGTTTCGATGGATCAAAAGCTGGAGGTGATTTTGTGGAGTTAAGCCTATGTGATTACGGTTTCGTAATGTGGTAGGAAAGGGGAAGCTGAGTAAAAATGACTCAGACTTCAATCAGGTGGGATGTAAATTACGTGGGATCTGATTCCCATGTCTGGCCCTTACGGTTGAGATTATCCTATTGAGCTTGATTCCTCAAAATTCCGAACTGTCTCCTAACAAGTGTCTCATGAAGGTCTTAAAGGTTGTAATGTAGGGAGGCTAGTATTTGGGTGCTAGTTGACTGGTATGTTCATTTTTCTTTTTCTTTTTACTTTTTCTTTGCTTTTTGTTTGGACTTTGCATTTGAAGTCGAGTTCAATGACTGGGGGTTTTATTTTGACCGTTGAATTTGGTCTTGATCAGTAAATTGGGTCGATTTAGCTTGGCCTTGGTTTCATTTTTTTTTTGCTCCGTTTGGTCATTTCGGACTTCTCTTTCTTTTTGTCAGACTAGCACCTATGGTAGGAATTGGTCGGACTTTATTCGAGGGATATTTATTGTGGGAAATGGTTTTGCCTTCCGTCTTTGATCACAAGCTAAAAGACTATCTAGATTTGTCATAGGATTCGGGAATGCTCGTTCTAAGGGATGGTTATGTGGCTTTCTACACCAGACATGGAATAGGTAAAAAGAGAACACGAGATCTCGGTTTTTGTAATTCCTCGTTGTTTCGAGGTATGTTTGATTGTTATCGATAAATGGCATAGTACCGAGTTGTAAGCAAGAAAGTGCATTATTAAATCAAGCGATTGTCGAAGCGCATTATAAAGGAGGAAAAGTTTATTTCTTTTTATTGATAATAATAAGCGGGCTATGCACCCAGGATATTGTTTTTGGGGAGGTGGAGGACAGATCCCCTCGCACCTCCTAACTCGATGTAAAAAAAAAGACATTTGTTATACTATTAGGTCTAGGCCCTAAGACGAACTAGACTCTGACTTGGACACAGATTTACTTGTCTTGACGGGTGCCCGATAGTTGTCAGGATCTTCTTCGATATCCCGAACATTCTCCTCTATAAGGTTGAGGTGGGAACAATTGATGGCGTCGTCAAGGACAGTGTGAACGCTAAAGGGGTTTGTGGTATTGCTTGGTTTCTCAAGTGGACGGAGAAGAATCGTCCCATTTTTGATCATGTCTTGTATGACATGTTTGAGTCGATAGCAGGATTCGGTATCGTGCCCGTTACCTTGGTGATATAGGCAATAAGCATTAGGGGTCCAACTTTTGCCTCGTCTGTCGACTGGTGGGTCCGGAGTGGAACCCATAGGAAAGTGCAACCCTTGATCGACTAGGTGCTTAAGAGCTTTGGTGTAAGATGAATTTATTGGGGTAAACTCCCTCGGTGATCTTTCTAATTTGTTGGATGTGGTCTTATAAGGTCTTGGTGTTCTTTCCGTATCAACTTTGGTAAGCTTTGATCGGGCGGAGCGTTGGGATAATCTATCCTGGGTAGGCTCTTGGACGTGATAATTGCCCGGATTGGCGTTCGTTTCACTTTCTGTGCCTACTCTCAAGGAAATTGAGGCGGCTATTGATGTGACGGATGGAGGAAGTCAGACGGGTTATCGAAGTATGGATGTTGCGAACTAATTTGGTTAGGGTATTGACATCGTTGCGGATACTTTTGATGGTGTTCGGATCTATCGACATGTTGGGGAGTGATTCTGTGGGAAAGGATCAAAAGATCAGAACGGATCCACCGGACGACGTAAGAGACCTGAGGGATGCTCGTAATCGAGCGACGCAGAAATGGGACCCTTGATTTGCGCGTGTTTGCGTTCATCAGATTAGGGACTCAGGTGCTTTAGACTCATGGTGTATTCGGCGAAACGCCTAACGAATTTTAGGTCTCTTTAGCGAGACGATTTGACATAAACCTCGGTGATGAAGTTTAAAGAGGACTTCTCGGAATGAGATGACCCAAAATGTAAGACCTCGAGTAGAGGAGACCCTAGTAACTAACACAGACAGTCAATCACACGGTTGTACGACATAAGAAGTTGATCGCGATCCCGGCTCAGGATCAAAGAGTCTTGATATTTTTTGAAAACGACCAACCTTTGCAGGGGAAAGATTTTTTAAAAGGACGATTTGTAAAAATAGTGTGACGATGGCGTGACGACATCGTTTGTGACGTGAAGGTGTGTCGCTATAGGTGTGTCATGTGTGTCGGGATTCCGACGATAGCAAAAGTGGAAAAAAAATTGAAAGGAGCACGACGTGGTGCTTTCATCGAAACTACTATCAATTAGCTAGTTCGATGGTCGTGGTGTATGTAGTGCTCGCGGTAGAGTGTGATGTCTGTGACGGTGCTTCGGAAGGTGTGACTAAATCCTTATTAAGGAATTTAGGTAGTGAATAGTGTTTTAGAAAAAGAAGACTTTTAAAACGAGTGTCCCCTATTCGTTGGTTGCATTAACTAGCATTTGATGGTGGGGGGGGTGTATTTTGAAAAGTGCTTCGAGGGTGTAACCGTTTTGAGTTCCTTGACTTCATTAATTGAAGTTTTGGTTGTGTTAACGGTACATGTGTAAAAGCTTTTCTTTTTTTTGAAATAAAATGTAACCGTTTGGTGTACCTTGATCCCATTGATCGGGAGTTTCGGTGGTATTAACGGTATTCGTTGTTGATGGGTTTTACTTTGGCCAAAGTGATGGCACTAAAAAATATTTTTTTTGAAAGTGGTGAGTGTAAAATTTGCCATGATAACGACCTCTAAAAATGTTTTTCCCTTTTTCTTTTGGAAATCACGATTTGGCCGGAGTGTCGACGTTTAAAAGGTCGTTTTGAAAAGAGGAGGTATTTTTCGAAAATGGAATTGGGTGCAGTTGAATAAGTTGGCGTGGTTGAATCCAGATTTTTAATGTTTTATTTGGGTTGTTCCAAACACGCTACACATAACTAGAAATGCATACACTCATGAAGGATGCAGACACAGGTAGGTTAGGGTAGGCTACCGCCCACGAATAGTCTTCACTTAGGCATTGACAAATCATCTAGGGAGACGAGTGTCATACCGTCCGTTCGGAACTATCCGCTTATTATTCCCGCGGGGTACGCGTTAGGTGGCCGGAGCGTCAATCGAGGATCTCTTCGCGTGCCCCTAAGGATCTTACCGCGAAGAGGTCGATTGGTCCTGATATCGGTTAGGGTGGGATTTTTAGGGCCAAAACCTGTAGTGATCACAACTAGGAACTAGGAAATGAGCTTCACCGACCTCGTTCAAGTTACACCTCCACTGGAAATTTGTCTCCAAATCCCCAGTGGAGTCGCCAAACTGTGGACGTCCGTCCGCACCGCCCGGCGCCCCGCGCGGGCGTTTTTCAACTTGTGGCAGCGGCCACCCACGCGGCCCCCTCCCTGTCGGGAGCCGGTCCGATCTCGCGTACTTGGCGATGTTTCGGACCTCGGATGACGATCCGGACTTGTACTAGACGGGTGCAAGCACCCGTGTTTCCGTTTGGAATCGATCGAGTCGTGGTTGTAAATGTTTAAAGGACGATTCATTTGGTAAGGCGACCTTTTTAGTGAACTGAATTCGTTGCCGATTTGTGGAGTCACCACCGAGTCAATTATGGGGACTCGGAAACCGTTCAAGTCAACTTTGATCCCTAGCCGGCTCAAAGTTAAGGGGCACGGGACCTAAAGATAAAGACTTGTACCCTTAAGCACTCCATGCCTGGAATGACTCTCATTGCCAATGGTTTCGGACATCCAAAAACCGTCGATTCTGAGTAAGGGGAGAGGGTACGTATTGGGAAGCCAACATCCGATAGATGTCAACACCCAATCCCGCTCGCACTATATCGGCCTCTACTAATCAATCGGTGGGCTGATAACCTAGTTCTTTTGTTGTGGCGGAAATACTGTAACATCCGTTGTTTTCACCCTATACCTTTTGCTACGTCGGTTGTTTAAGGACAAGTAAGTATTGTCCTCAAAGTAGTTGTGTTTACATTCTTTGCATGCGATTTCACGTGACAGGCAAGCCATGAAATGATGCACGTAGGAGGGTAGAGAGTACTAGTATTATACGTATTAGCAAGTCAGTTTTAACGTGATAATACGGATATTAGTCGTTCTCGTGGTATACCTTATCTGGTATTCTGCTTAAGATGCGTCGGTTCGGTATTAATAGAGATGCGTCGAACCTAGTAAGGCGAGCACCTGGACTAATACGGAACCCGACCATCACTTTGTTCAGTTTTAGTTATTTTACGTTTTGAATTCCGTGTTAGGTGATTTCGCATGCGATTATAAGGTCATAAAAACAATAAATCATACGAAAAACTGTAAATGCATGCGAATGTAAGTAAATCACATTGTGAGGAGTTGCACCCTCGGAGTATACACTAAACGGGACACGATGCATAGATAGTTGAGAACGGATCTCGGAATTACTCGGGTCTATTTAGTGTAGTTTAGTATTTGCGGTTGAAGTGGGGACGTTACGTATCTTAGTATGTGTAATGGACCTAGTGTTCATGTTTGACATTATCGTAGTGCATAATAAATGTGTAAAAATGTAAAGTTTTGTTTAGATGACAACCTAGTGACGACTCGACTTCGACAGGCAGATCCTCCTAGCTTGCCTGGTCATTTCGGCAGAACTCCGTTACCGTTGACCCTTCCTGCGGCTACTCCGGCAGAGCTTCGTTACTATGGACTGATCCTGCGGCTAATCCGGCAGAACTTCGTTACTAGACTTGAGCTAGTCGAACACAGGCACCTCGGTATCGAGTGGGGTGCTCGAAGCTGAGGAGTAGCGTCGATGTCGCTTTTATCGGAACTAGGATCGAGTGGATCGTTTGCCTCGGGTGTCGGAGTGCGAGCCCTTAGCGAGAATGTGGAGGGAGAAGAGAATTGAGAATTGTGTCGAATGAATGAGGTGGGGGGGTATTTATAGGTGTTTTCGGCTCATGTCACCCATATGGACGCCTGAGTTGAGGCGCGCCAAGACTCAGGCGCCTGGGTTCAGGCGTGGGGAGTCTAAGACGCGTGAGGTGAGACGGTTGGAGTTTTGAAGATACGATTTTGATACTTTCCAAAACTGAGAGGGAGGAGTATAATATGCATCTTGGGGCCTAAGGTTTCCCCGGGTTTAAGCTAGTGCCGTGAGCTTGGTGGGCCTCGGGTGTGCATCCCGAGGTTCCCTTGGCGCGGCGCTGACTTGGTTTGAGTTTTGAGACCGACTCGGGGTCCCGGTGTCAAAATTGACTTTAACTAGTGTCTATGCGACCGTAACGACACGACTAAGGCTGCCATCATGTTAGTTTAATTTTTCCGAGTAATTTATTTGATCCGTTCTATAGAAAAACTACCTAAAACATCGCAAACCCGCGTCGCGTGTCCTATCGTCATCGGGTGTTTGTTGGGCACTTTTGCAGCCACCAGGTCCAAATCTGGGTGTCTACAGTTTCTTACCCCTACTACGTGTATGATGGAAGAGTTTTGGAAGAAGATTTCTTGGAGTGCATACGGGAGCGCGCATGGGTTCACTAGGGCTAAGAATGTTGATATTCGCCACCCCGCCCTTCGTTATGTTCACCGACTTTTGAACTCCACGTTTTTTTGCAAAGGTGAATCGACACATCTACCTCGGGCGAATTTGATGTATTTGTGGGCCATGATGCCTGAATGCTTGGGAATCCTGGATTGGCTCAAGATATTATTGACCTGTTGTGAGAAGCACTAGAAAGCGGTAACGGGGAACATTCCGTTGGGTGGTATGGTTACTCTTCTAGCTCAATTTCTCGCCCTCCCCAAGATGACGGACTCTCCAATCGTTGGGGACACTACTATTAGCCTGAAGTTCATGGAGAGTTGTTCTATGATTGCCCGACCGCTCTTTGGCTCCCACCTAATCTGGATGTATGGCACGTCTCACCGTCGTTACATTATTTTGCCTCGTCAGGATGGGAAACCATTACCGTTAGGGCTTATTGCCTCTACGTTCCACCTTCCTTATGACGAGGAATTTCCTAGGCTGACTTCCGAGCCTAGTGCTCCGGTTGTGGAGGAGCCCGAGGCTGCTTCTGACTTTGATCGCTGGAGCACTTGGCGCGAATCGATAGAAGATCGAGTAGAGGAATTTGTTGACAATAGTAGGTTGGCCGCTGAGTTCGGTCGATGTATGAATCAGTTGCTATTGAAGTTGCATCCTAATGACTACTCGGAACCATCTCCCGAGTTTTATGGAGAGCTTACGGCCCGTGAGCAAGCAAGATCATCTAGAACAACGGCATGTGAGGCTAAGTCACATCTCACTCTTGAGCCCCCGAGGTATTTCTCTTATTGTCCTTACTTCACACATTCGAGGACGATGTGTTATTCAAGCGTGGGGAGGGAAATTATCTCGTTGTATATCGTAGTTATTTCATATTAAGTTCTTTACTTGAAAATTTTTTTTAAAAAAAAATTAAAAAAAAGTGAGAGAAAAATTGAAAAAAAATATAAATAAATAAATAGTCTCGTCTAGGTGAAAACCCGGAAAGGGCACCTAGGCAAGAATGATAAATGTGGTCGAAGACAGAGTGAAAACCTGAAAGGGCGCTCCGGGTAAAAAGAAAAATCGAGTTGTGTGCCACGAGAATAAAGTGAGTTGAAAAAAAATGTGAAAAGCTAGAGTGAAAATCCGCAAGGGCAGAACCTCTAGGCAAAATGAGGGAATTAGGAAAAACTCACAACTACTTTATCCTTTTTCTTGGACGTCCGTCCGCACCGCCCGGCGCCCCGCGCTTGCCCGCGCGGGACCGACCCGGTTTTCAACATGTGGCGGCGGCCACCCACGCGACCCCCTCCCTGCCGGGAGTCGGTCCGATCTCGCATACGGGGCGAAGTGTCGGACCTCGATTTGGATGACGATCCGGACTTGTACTAGACGGGTGGAACACCCGTGTTTCCGTTTGGGAATCGATCGAGACATGGTTGTAAATGTTTAAAGGCCGATTCATTTGGTAAGGCGACCTTTTTAGTGAACCGAATTCGTTGCCGATTTGTGGAGTCGCCACCGAGTCAATTATGGGGACTCGGAAACCGTTCAAGTCAACTTTGATCCCATGCCGGCTCAAAGTTGAGTGGCACAGGACCTAAAGATAAAGACTTGTACCCTTAAGCACTCCATGCCTGGAATGACTCTCATTGCCAATGGTTTCGGACATCCGGAAACCGTCGATTCTGAGTAAGGGATGAGGGTACGTATCGGGAAGCCAACATCCGATAGATGTCAACACCCAATCCCGCCCGCACTATAGCGGCCTCTACTAATCAATCGGTGGGCTGATTTCCTAGTTCTTTTGTTGTGGTGGAAGTACTGTAACACCCGTTGTTTTAACCCTATGCTTAGCTACGTCGGTTGTTTAAGGATAGATAAGTTTTATCGTCAAAATAGTAGTGTTTACATTCTTTGCATGCGATTTCACGTGACAAGCAGGCCATGAAAAGATGCACGTAGGAGAGTAGAGAGTACTAATATTATACGTATTAGCAAATCAGTTTTAACGCGATAATACGGATATTAGTCATTCTCATGGTATACCTTACCTGGTATTCTGCTTAAGATGCGTCGGCTCGGTATTAATGGGGATGCGTCGAACCTAATAAGGCGAGCACCAGGACAAATACAGAACCCGACCATCACTTTGTTCAGTTTTAGTTATTTTACGTTTTGAATTCCGTGTTAGGTGATTTAGCATGCGATTATAAGGTCATAAAAGCAATAAATCATACGAAAAAAAACTGTAAATGCGAATGTAAGTAAATCACATTGTGAGGAGTTGCACCCTCGGAGTATACACCAAACGGAACTCGATCCATAGATAGTTTCGTGAACGGATCTCGAAATTACTCGGGTCTATTTAGTGTGTTTTAGTGTTTGAGGTTGAAGTTGGGACGTTACGTATTTTAGTAGACACTTGTGGGCCTAGCGCCCACGTCTAGGGTTGTCGTAGTGCATAATAATAGAAAGTGCGAATATGGAATGTTTTGTTTAGATGACAACCTAGAGACGACTTGATCAACAGGCGGATCCTCCTAGCTTGACCAGTGACTCCGGCAGAACCCCGTTACCGTTTGACCTTCCCACGGCTATTCCGGCAGAGCTTCGTTGTTAGGGACTAGTTCTGCGGCTAATCCGACAGAACCGGGGTACTAGTTTTGTGCTAGTCGTACACAGGTACCTCGGTATCGAGTGGAGTGCTCGAAGGTGAGGAGTAGCGTCGATGTCGCTTTTTTTATTCGGAACTACGATCGAGTGGATCGTTTGCCTCGGGTGTCAGAGTGCGAGCCCTTAGCGAGAGTTTAGAGGGAGAAGAGAGAGTTGATTTGTCGAAATGAGGGCGTGAAGGGGGGTATTTATAGGTGTTTTCGGCCCTCGTCGCCCATATGGACGCGTGACTTGGAGCGCACGAAGACTCAAGCACCTGGGTCCGAGCGTGAGGAGACCCAGGCGCGTCAGGTGGAGCGGTTGGAGTTTTGAGGATACGATTTTGATACTTTCCAAAACCGAGAGGAAGGAGCGTGATACGTTACTTGGGGATGAAGGCTTCCCCACGGCTTGACCTAGCGCCGTAGGTTTCGTGGGCCTCGGGTGTTCATCCCGAGGCTCGCTAGACTCGGTGTTGACTCGGTTTGAGTTTCGGGGCCGCCTCGGAGTCCCGGTGTCGAAATTGACTCTAATTAGTGTCTATGTGACCGTAACGACACGACTAAGGCTGCCATCATGTTAGTTTTTAATTTTTCCGAGTAATTATTTGATCCGTTCTATGGGAAGACTATCTCAAAATCGCGAACTCGCGTCGTGTTGCAGTCCTATTGTCATCGGGTGTTGGGCACTTCTGCAGCCACCAGGTCTAAACCTGGGTGTCTACAGAAGCCCCCACTTTCACTGAGGCTTGGACAAGGCGAAAGTCAAAGTATAGCCGCCCAGGCCAATCGAAGATTACGACCTGGTGGTTTTCCGGGCGGGTCGTTTTAAGTCCGTTAGACTGCGCGTTAAGGGTCGCCAGCCAAGGTTTAGAAGTCATACCTGACGTCTTCGCTTGCGGTTGCTTGCTTGGGCCCGGGCCATTGCTTGTCATCTTGTTCTTGATTCTTTGTGCGCGCGCGCTTTGTCATCTTCGGTTTATTTAGAGGTTTTGTTTAATTTTAAGCGCTTTTATGTGTTAGGTGTACATGTATTTGTTTTTACTTGGGATGCTTATGAATCCTTGATGACATAAAACGTTCGAGGGCGTTAGTCTCCACTCGAGCAATCGTCTTTGGGATGCTTATGACCCCTAGGACAAGGCAAAATGATATAAATTTTCGAGGGCGTTAGTCTCCTCTCGAATAAAAAATTGCTGTGGAGGTATAAGACTCCTTCGAGGGCGCTAGTCTCCTCTCGAATAGCTGTCTTTCGGGATGCCTCTGACCCCTAGGACAAAATTGTTGTTGTTGTGCCTCCGGGATCACTAAGACCCCTTGGGCAAAACTCCTCGCGGGCGTTAGTCTCCACTCGAGTAGTTATCTTTCGGGATGCCTCTGACCCCTAAGACAAAATTGTTGTTGCTGTGCCTCCGGGATCACTAAGATCCCTTGGGCAAAACTCCTCGAGGGCGTTAGTCTCCACTCGAGTAGCTTTCCTTCGGGATGCCTCTGACCCCTAGGACAAAATTGATGTGCCTCCGGGATAACTCAGACCCCTCGGGCAAATTGCTGTGCCTCTGGGGTAACTCAGACCCCTCGTGCAAATTGTTGTGCCTCCGGGGTAACTCAGACCCCTCGGGCAAATTGCTGTTTGTTTGTTTGTTTTAGTAAAATGTTGGTGGAGTGAATTTGTCTTAGTTAATTTTGTTTCGCATGCTTGTCCTATTTTATTCGGATTTGCTCTTGCTCTTGCTTTGATCTTGGGTTTGTGTAGGCTCAGAGTTTGCTTATGTTAACCTCGGTTGTTTTTTTTGTTACGCGTCCGGATGCACCGTTAAGCTTTTGTTTTATTAGTCGAGAGTGTATTATTGACGTTAGTTAGTAGTTGTCTTGTTATTGTTGTTTGGCTTGTCTTAGTAGGTGTATGTGTATTGTCCTTGAGTTGCATTTGTTTTGCTTTGTTTTAGTCTGGACTAGGCCACTCAGACGCGCATCCTTCTGCGCTCCGAGACTCAGGCGTTCATCCCCCAGCGCACTGGGACCCGGGCGCGTGAGCTAAAGCGGTTGGATTTTTGTGGATCAGGCCTGCTTAAGTAATGCGAAATTTGGGGCGCTCGTTCATTTCACCAGAAATTCGAACGGGTCGTTGCCTTCGCCCCCAAACTCGACTTTTCGATTCTTCTTGTCGAATTTCGTTTCGATTCCACTTTTTACGACAACGTCGACTCTGGGTTAGTGTTCTTTATTCGTCTAATGTCGGTTTTGCTTAATTTGATTGATTATGAGTTAGTTTGTTGTAAACCCTAGAAAATCGATTTGGGTGTTTTTCATTTGTTAAGTTTTGATGCTTGTGCTTGATTTCGTTGTTAAATTGAGGTCGATTAGAGCTTGTTGAAGTAGTTATAAGCTTGATAAGGATGTTCGAGGTGCGATAATGACTTTTTTATGAAAATGTGTTTGGAAAGCTAGGGTTAAGGACCGTTTTCTGATTATTCCCGTATTTATTTTACGTGCTTTTGTTCAAATAGTGTTCGTGAGGTTACGGGTAGCTTCATTGTCGATTGCTAGGGCTAGGATGACCTTTTAGGACCCTTCGTGAGATTTTGTGTGTCTTAAGACGGACCAAAAGGTGTCGAAATGATGCCGGATTTTCCCGAAACCACTTCCATTGTGACCGGGGTCAAAAATGTGTACTAGCGGCTCTTTCGGAATTTTGATATTCTTATCCGAAATTTTGACCCTATTTTGACCTGTTTAAGCTGACTTAGGCTGACTAGGGTTTCGTTGTGTTACTTTTTTTTTTTTGGGTTTCGCAGCTAGAGGTAACACCGTACGTCCCGAGGGAGCTTCCTCGGTTGGTGCCAGTGAGGAGGTTGTTGGGGAAAGTTCCCAAACTCCCCGAGGGATTCGCAGGAGACATAAGAGGACCTCGTCTCAGCGCCGTGATCCCGAGACTATTAACGAGGCAGAGTTCAGTAGAGTGAAGAAACGTAAGCTCCCGGAGACAGTGGCTAGGAGGGCTCATGTTCCGATTCCGGTACCGGAGAATGAGGAGATCGTTTACGAGGATCCCGAGTGGGCTCGGGACTGGGATGGTCACCAGCTGATGTTTCATCTTGACCGTCATATTTCTAGCCGCATTGTGCGAGGCTTGGTGAGTGTCCTATTCGTGTTTATTTGGTTCTGACTCAGATTTTGCTACTTATTACTCAGGTTCAGTTAGGTTTGTTTTGTTTATCTTTGCACTGTTTTGGTTTGCAGCCCCCAGGTCCGATGAGGACTTTCTCGGGCTTTACTACGTGTCTCGACGTCTACCACCAGAAACTGACCCCCGCGGTAAAGGGGATTATCGAAAGGACCGCACTCGGTCCCGTGGTCGGGCAATGGATTAGGTTGGTGGATTGCCAGACTAAATGTAACCTCATGGTGATTAGGGCGATGATAGATCGCTTTCATGACACTACCTCGACCTTCCACATGTCTTTTGGGGAGGTCGGGATGACCCTGGAGAATTTTGGGATGATCAGTGGTTTGCCCTTGGGTCCGGATAGGATTAGGTGGGCTGCCGAAGGCCCCGATCTAGATAGTGATGAGGTGCGGGGCCTTATCGGAGATTGTTTGCCGCGTGAGGCATATAATACGCCTCATGCCATAGTTTGTTCGTACATCACCGACCACTTCAAGCGAGTGGCGGTGCTAGAGGGTCGGGAGGCTAACACGCCGGAGCAGGATGCTCGGCTGTGGCTGTGGTATTTCCTAGGGTCGACTCACTTCTCGGACAAAGGCAAGAGGTTTAGTACTAGGATCTTGCCTTTCCTAGCTGAGCTGACTCAGCTAGGACGCTTTGATTGGGTGACCGCGGCTTTCGCGGAGATGACTCGCTGCTTGCAAGTCATGGTGAGGCCGCTGGTGATAGGGTCGGGTTCAGCTGTGCCTATCGTGGGTCCGGGCCTTATACTAGAGATTAGATGCTTTTCTTGTTCTTGTGTTTTGAGTTCTACCTAGTTTTTGGCTTGAATTGCTAAGATTGTTTTGGGATTTTGCAGGCTTGGATCTATTCCTATTTTCCTTGTTTGGCACCCAAGACGGTACGGGTGCACCCGAAGAGGTTCCCAACGGGAATCGAGTGGAGGCTGGCTCAGCCTAAGAGCACAATCAGCCATTATCCAGTAGAAAATGGACTAGTTAACAAGTTGCGTATTGAAGATGTAAGTTTTCCTTCTATAGCTAGCGGGTGTTTTCACTTTCTTAGTGGGTGTAAGTTTTGCATAGCCCCCAAGTCCCGGGACTCATTAGGAGGTTGGTTTTGCTTGTGTAGTTTGTGGCTCGCCCTTGGGCTGATTATGAGGGCGTGCCCGGGTACGTGACCGCGGGGCTGAGGCCGCGAAGTTACAGGAGGATGCTTCTTCCTGCGTTGATTCGTCCGGTTTGGTTCATGGGCGAGTGGTTGGTGCGTCAGTGCCTTTATGACGACTTCAGGGTGCCGGTTGACCCTCCCCGGACCATGTTCAGACCGCCGACTTCCGCAGAGATTCTTGAGGATAGGGACGGAGAGGGAGGCGATACACTCTTGATGCCCGGTGCCTCCTACTTGTCCCATGTCACCCGGCGGCTGGCTTGGTACCGCCTCGTGGTAAGGTTCTAACTTTGGTTCTAACATTCGTTTTGTGGTTTATTGTTTCATTGTCGTCTGGCCGACCAATTCTGTTGTCTTTTCAGCTGGCCGACCCAGCTGACGAAATCGAGCCCCCAGATTTTCCTTTGACCCTGCTTAGGGTGGATGCAGCTGGGATACCCTTTACTGAGCCCCTCCCCCCGTGTTCTGCCGAGGAGATGGATGTCGGGATAGAGTGGCGAGACCAGGTGTACCAGGTGAGTTTCGAGTATTATTATTCGTTTGGGCTCTAAGGATTAGGGGCAGTTCGCCTAACTTTTGTGTTTTTTTTGCTTTCAGGTTTCGTCGGCTTGCCATCAGAAGTTGTGGTAGGCCGCCAACTGCTTCCGGGCCTATGCCTCGAGAGTCTCTCGTGACACTTCGGGTCCTCGATCGGTGAGCTTACATGACTGAGGCGGTTTTCTTAGGCTGCTTGTATATGTTATCCTAATGTTTAAGTATATTTATAGGATGTCTCGGATATGGTGGGACAGCTAGAGACTCAGGTGACCGAGCTCGAGGCGAGGGAGGTTGAGTCTCAGCGGCTCCTGCAATCTCGGGCTGACGAGATCGCCTTCCTCAAGGAGCAGTTGGCCCGGTCTCGGGGCGAGACTTTAGCACAGCGTGAGGCTAGGCATGGGGTCGAGAGGGAGACTGTGGCTGAGGCTACGGGTGCTATGGAGGAGATTGGAGGAATTCCCGAGACATCTACCTTAGACATGCTGTCGGGGATGGATGGCAGTGAGTCCCCTCTCGTAGACTTGGAAGACCTAGGTTTAGATGACAACATTTGTGAGGTCGTGATAGCTGTCGGTGCGGCTTCTAGGGGTCCTACCCAGCCTTGATTTTGTGTATGAATTTGTATATGTTTGTATATGCTCTTTAAATTTTAGTATTTAAATTAGCTGGATTAGACTTGCGCTTAGCGGATTTGTTTACCTAAATTGACAAGTAATCACTTTTGCATTTGTTCATTTCGCGATGTGACTCGGTTTAGGGTGCGTTAGCGTTGCATGGGAGGATGAAAACAGTTTTTTTTTTTTCCGAATGTTCCGAAATGCGTTAGTTTGAGCCGGGAATCAGATCAGGTAGCACGTCGGTTAAAACATTTTTGACTCGAGATGTAAAATATCGATATGGTTTGATTACATGTGTCCACAGATGAGCGCGATTGTTTGGCATTCAGGATGGAACCGAAGTTTAAAATTCAAGCAACTTTTGAAAAAAAAAGTTAGACCACTTTTATATATTTATAAAATTGCCTTGTTACAGACGCGACTTGATGATGACTGCTAATAGGCTACGACATGCCTAGGTGGGGTAGCTTACCTCCCAAAAAAAGGATAAAAAAACATCTAAGTCTCGTGCGTCTGACGAGTGAACTCGCATTCATGTAGCTCTTACATGGGTATCTCGTTTTTCGGGGTGGGCTCTAATGATTTTGTGAGGTTGTTTCTGACACAAGATGATAGCCATGGCGATCACGGGGGGCTCAAGTTTCTATCCTTGGGTTGCTCGGGTTGAGTCATGCTTGGCTTCAGGCGCTCGGGTTGAGGCAATTCACTTCAGGGTCGCTTGGGCCTAGGCTGCCGGAGACTCGGGCGCGTGCGCCGGTGCGGTTCGGGTTATGGAAATTTTCGTTGTTTCCTAATTTTTGTGGGATTAGGGCTATATATACGGGTTATGGGTGCATGTTCTAGACATAGTAGGATATCCGTAAGGTATAGAACCATATTTGGGATCATGTCGGGTTTCGGGAATGTCCTGACCAATTGGGCGGGTTTGTTTAAGAAATGTCATTCCGAGGCTAGTTCAAACGACGGTTGATGGTGGGATTTGCCGTGGGTCCCCACCGATCAAGTAGATTCCAACTAATCCTAACGGTAGCTAGGCTAAGTCGGGTCATGTCCACGGAGACGGTTATAGGTGTCTAGACTAGGTCTACCTAGAAACAAGGCTAAGTCACACAAACAAACACAAAGAAGACGATAATTGACAAACTATGATGGCTGAAGAGGTATGAACTAGACTAACAATGAACTAGCTATAACAAGAACTAATGAACAACTAAAGACTAAGGAGACTATTAAACTAGAGAAGATGGCTAAAGAGGTAGAGAAATCAAATAATGGGAAGGAGTAGGGTTAGGTCGGGTTGATAAGTGTAGTAGGATGGTTGGGTAATCGAGGGTGTAGGTGTCTCTTGGTCACTAAGGTCGGTTTGCGCTCTCGCGCCAAAGCCAAAGTCCGCACTCTCGTGTCTAAGACTAGACCCGAACACTCATGCTAGATGCTACTCAAAACACAAGGACTCAATCACAAATTGATCAAGCAATGAGAAGAGGAATGCAAGTATAAGAAGCATTGGCCACTACTACTCACACAAGCAGTACAACAAACACATAGTGTGCCCAATAAGTGACTAGCAACAAAGGAATCACCTTTACCCCCAATTAAACCCTATTCACCCATAATCCACACTTAATTCCCCTACTAACCCCACAAGGAATCTACTCACTCATAATGAAATCTAAACTAAGACTAACAAGGGGAATAGACATAATAATCAAAACATCCATAGTGAATAAACAAGACAATGAACAATATGTAAAGATTCAAACTTGATGAATAAACAAAGAACAAGAGAAAAGAGATTATACCAACTACAAGAGGATGAAAAATATGAGAACTTGAATTAATAAGAAACCCAAAACAATCTCCCAAGGTTGTCAAGCTTGGAAGAGTCTTCAAGAAACTCCTTAATACAAGACTAATTACTAGATTAAACAAAGATTAACTAAAGATTAAAGGAAGATTAAACTAATAAGAGGAACACTAAATCTAGGGTTTGAATGTTGTAGAGAGGCCTAAGAAAGTCTAGGGTAATGTAGGATGTTTAAACAATACAAGGAAGGAGTATTTATAAGGTTATAAGAGTGAAGGAGAGGAAAGGAAAGTCACGCGGCTACAGCACAGCTGTCCCGCCCGGGACATGACGGTCCCGCCCGGGACGAGAGCCTTCTCGGCCGAGACGGCCCAAAACAGGGGCTGTATGATTTGTGCACTCCTTCCCGATCGGAAAGGCCACTATCCCGCCCGGGAAGGGTCTGTATGCCTCCATTATAGCCTCTAAGGTCCCTCCTTGCTTCTCATGGGCTTCTCATCGATTCTCGAGGCTCGGGATTGAGTCTAAGTGGCTCGGGAATGGGTCCTAAGGTCTCGGGATCAAATCCAAGGCACCGAGTGATCGTTCCTTCTCTTCGTTGGTTCCAAAAGCGTATGAAACGAGTCGGAATCATTCCAATTTTCCATGTATGATCTTGGGGACCTAAAACGAACTAGAAGAAGCATGAGTAACCCAGAAACCGCTCCAAAGAGCAGTTCCACAAGGAAAACGGGACCAAAACACAACAAATTAGGCATTACAAACTACACTTATCAACTCCCCCACACTTAACCCTTACTCGCCCTCGAGTAAGCACAAACTAACTAAAGACTAAAAGAAACTAGACTACTAACCGAGTGGGTATTAGCGCACCCTACACCCTTTCAACTCACGCGAGTACACTTAGAGGAAAAGTGCACCCCGCAAGGCAAGTAAGGTCTTGCGACAAAACTCTGGATGCAACCGGACATAAAACACATAAACAAACAAGCATACAAACAAACACACACAAGGTTGCACCCAGAAAAGAAACAAATACCGCTTCCCTCTAAAAAGCGGTGAAAGAAGCGCCGGTTTAGGACTCAAGACAAGTGCCAACGTTCCCAAGCTAATAACACAAATCGAAATGAACTAAACCTTAATAGTATGACAACAAAGCAATAAAAACGTTGGTAACTTACCTAGGTCCTCCTAACCTTCTAAGAACGTACTACGGGACGATCGGCGGGATGGAAAAAGGATGAACCACGGTGTTAGTCGACACTGTAGGTAAGTGAGACCCCGCCCCTTTTAGCGATGAGCCAAGAGGGTCGTCCCATGCTCAAAATCGCCCAACTAGTCCAAGTAAAAAGGTGGATATGATTGCAAAATGAGGGAAGACCGACCATTACCGCTATCATCCTTCCTAGGGACTCGGTCCTTTGGTAGGCTCTTCACGGTAACGATCGGACAAAGACTTATTTTTGAGATGTGGGGATTCTTTTTGTGAGACGGTTTTCTTTTGGCTTTTTTCTTCTTTTACATTTCTTGCTTTGTGTGTTGCTATGCCATTTCTTTTTCATCTTTTGTATTTTCTTTTTGGCTTTTTGTGCCGTTTCTTTTTCTTCAATCTTTTCTTTCTTTCATTTTCTTTCATTTTCTTTTCTTTGCCCTTTTGGCTTGATTTGAGTTGTAGGCATTTCTTTTTGCAACTAAGAAAGAGAGATTTCAACAAATTGCAAATTTATTTTGTGGATATGTGTAGTAGGTAGGGGAATGGGTGAGTCGGGACGATGCCTTCCCTTCAAACCCACAAAAAGGGGAGAAACTTGGACTAATCAAACAATTCCGAACGCGGTAACCTAAGGGACGGGACTCGACAACCAAGGGCTTTTCACACCGTGGGTGGTCATAATGGTCAAAATGCAAATCCCGTAGTAAATCCCTATTAAGCTAGGTGGACTCAAGGTAAGAAACCAACGAAATCATTGATTTAGGGTCATTCTACTAGACTAAAGTCCAAGACTCGATTCATACTACTAGAAGGGGAAAGTAAACACTTGCACACTAGCCTCAAAACCGGGTTTTCGAAAATCTTTTTACACAATAAACACAACTACACACCACAAAACAAAGACACGCCAAAAACGAAAGAAAAAGAGACAAAAGGCAACGAGACAAAACAAACACACAAAGAGAACAAACACCACCCCGAAATTTTCAAACAAGTCACCGAATCAACCACAACCTCTACAAAGCTCCACCCGAGCACACAACATCACAAATCTCCTCCAAACTCCACAAGAGACAAAGAAGAAAAAGGGATAGGAGATGTTACCGGATGTCTTGAAAGCCCTCCAAAGTTGACGGTGAATAAGCGACCTACAAGGAAAAAGGGGGCAACACGCACAACACAACAAAAGTACGATACAACGACACGAGAGGAAAACACACAAAAGAAAATCTTTTTTTATTTTTGTGAAAAAATTTCAAATTTTAATGGTTTTTGAAAGATTTTTCGAAAAAACTACGAAAATAAAACTAAACTATACTAGAATATCGCTCCCCCACACTTAAACCGAGCAATGTCCTCATGCTCGATCGTAGTGTATGGAGACTCTAAAGTAAAGAAAAGAAACTACAAAAATAAAGCTAAAAATCAAAAAAATAAAGCGGAGAAAAGGGTAGAATGTGTTCGGCCAGGGTGTAGTCAAGTCACCATG
Organism: Agrostemma githago; assembly: GCA_958450325.1. Taxonomy (NCBI): domain Eukaryota; kingdom Viridiplantae; phylum Streptophyta; class Magnoliopsida; order Caryophyllales; family Caryophyllaceae; genus Agrostemma; species Agrostemma githago. The sequence continues at coordinate 38,530,629 of OY288242.1, forward strand.
GGCCGAGACAAGAAAAGATATGGATGGAGGAAGAAATAAAAAGAAAGAAATAAAAGGAAATGGGAGGGGAGGACTAGGTGTAATCAAGTCACCTAGCCCGGATTCCGCCCAAATCCGACTAAATCCTACAAAAAGGGCGAAAATCTTGTAAATTTGGATTTTGAAATGACTCTCGATGTAGTCACGTCATCGAGAGTCGGGAGCAACAATTACCAAGGCCCGAGGGCCACCATGACACAAAATTGCATAAGGGGAAGCGAACAATCAAGGGAAAAACAAGCAATAAAAGACGGAAAAGAAAGGATAGTCGTTAGCAACTCACTTGCTCCATCGTCTCAATATCAATATAGTCACTTTTGCTTGTCTTCTTCATTGTTATTCCTCTTCGTTCTTGATTAGGCCGCATGGTTGAAGTACAAAGGTATAAGGAGGTGGGATTTGATGTGAAAGTCGGTGTAAAGTGAAGAGAAAATGAGGTGAATGTGTGTATATAAAGTGTAGGGGTCATATGATAAGGGCAAGGATAGGTAGGGAGGTTGGGAGGGGGGTATAAAGTGATGTGAGTTAGAATGAACTTTGAACAATGATTTGGAGATTGATAGTAAATTGAAATGAACGAAACAAAGCAACGAAATCTGGTTGAAATAGTTGATGTAAAGTGATGATAGAATGTAACCAAGGATAGTGTGCTAAGTGAGATAGACCTATACCTCAACAAAGCGGGTGCTAATTCAAACACTCGATTGAAATAGCGAGTATAGAGCTTGTAACGCGACTTACTCTAATACTTTGTCTTGTGAACTACAAAGACGAAAAGGAAAGCAAAGCTTAACTCAGATTTTGTTTGATGAAAGTTGAATGATTTATGCATCTAATGGGTGGCTATTTATAGCCTACAAAAGGACCCAAAGAGAGGCCAACCAGAATAGTCAAGCCTCTTAAAGTGGGTGATACAAACAAAGAAAGGGAAAAGAACTTAGACAACTAGATACAATGAATAAGTGTGAACACTAGCAGCCACTATTTTGCTCCAATTCAGATGCAATGCTTCTTTGTTTGCTTTAGTAGGCTGGTGTGTTTTTGCACTTGGTTAATGTATCTTCTAGTCTTGAAAGCAATTAATCCCATTGCTGATTATTTGAACTTAGAAATCGTATTAGAGCAATGTATCCACTAGCTCTTTTATTGAAAGTCGATACAAAAGAAACAGTCCCAGCAAATAAATAACTTCTGCGAAATTCCCATGCACAACTGACTTGTTCGGACCATAACTTTGTCAATACTTGTTCAATGAGCCTTCACGAATAGTCATTGGAAAGATAAGCTCGAAATCTATCTCCTCCATTTTGAATGGCTACAAAATTCCAAGTATAACTTGAGATATGTACCGATCAAAACAACGCTGCAAAATGAACTCGCGTCATAAAGTGGTAGGGTGGGCTCACATGACAAAGAAGAGGCCAAAGGAGGAGCAGAGGACCATCCCGGTCAGGATGGATGGTCCCGGTCGGTATGACACGCCTGTCCCGGCCGGGAAGCTCCCTTTCCGGTCGGGATGACACTCCAGAAGACCCGACTTTTTGCACCCTCATCCCGATCGGGATGACTCCTTCCCGGTCGGGATTGGTCATCCTTCCCGGTCGGTATGCACTCTTCTCGGACGGGAAGAGTCTTCTAACCCTCAATAACTCCAAAATCTTGTCCCAAGCTTCAAAACCCGACTCCCTTTCGCACAATCCAAGCTCTAACAATAACCCCTCCTCTCTAGGATTCATCTTTACTTCACACCTATCAAATAGATAGGCTCAAAACATTCATCAAAGTCCCTCCCTCACATCACTCATCAAGATATCAAATCACAAGAATTTTCACAAAATCTAAAAGTATTACAAGAAAGAAATATATAAAATAGAACGGTTCTTTTGGAACTCCGTCAACCCAAAGGATGGTGCATTCTTCAATCATTTTTTCAACAACACTTGGCCAATTCCATCTCCATCAAGGGCACGAAGAAACAAGTCGAAGGCTCTCGAGAAATCTTCGATCAAGCTAGTGGAATACCAACCTCCACTCCAAGGATCATCACATCCTAGCCTTGACGTTCCCGGGGCATCCCGATCTACTAAGTTCAAGGGCTTGAACTTGTACTTGCGATCCTTCGGTTTATACCCAAACGTCCATCTATCTTCATGTGGCCCCAAGGGAGGCTCATCTCTTCTTGCTTCTCAACTTGTCTTCAAAATCATGATGCGGGCATTCATCCACCCCAAACTCGAAATCATCATCCTCAATTCCACAGAAGTCGTTCTTCAAGCTTTTACTCAACCCATCCCCTAGACCGATGTCTTTCACTGCGTGGATCATTTTACAAGACTCATCATTAGTAGGCGAGGTGTTGCCTTGGAGGTCAAACACGAGTTTTTCTTCGCCTAACTCAAATGTGATCCTACCGTTCTTCACATCAATCGTAGCACCGGCGGTATGTAGAAATGGGCGCCCAAGGATAATGGGAGTGATAGCATCTTCCGGCATGTCAAGCACAAGGAAGTCGACCGGAATGAAGAACTTCTCGATTCTTATTGGCACATCTTCCAACATCCCCAAAGGTCGATTGAGGGAACTATCGGCCATTTGGAGTGTAATGGAAGTACTCTTAAGCTCCTTCATCCCAAGTCGCTCACAAATGGAATAGGGAATGATGCTTACACTCGTACCCAAATCACATAGTGCTCTCTCAATCTTGAAGTTGCCTATGGTGCACGGGATCGAGAAACTACCTGAATCCTTCAACTTGGGAAGCGTAGAACCTTGAATAAGCTCGCTCACCACTCTTGTGAACGCTATGGTCTCTTCCTTGTCGACGGATCTCTTCCTAGCCAAGATTTCTTTCATGAATCTTCCATATGCCGGGATTTGGGTAAGTAGATCGGTAAATGGGACACTCACATCCAATTTCTTCACAATACTAAGGAACTTGTCATATAGGACATCCACCTTGGTCTTCATTTGCCTTGTTGGGAAAGGCAACTTAATATGAACCTTGTTTTGCTCAATAGGGGTGGACTTCTCAAATGACACTTTCCCTTTACCCTTGTCTTTTCCTTGAAGTGGGGGAAGCTTGTCTTCTTGGGGTTTCTCAATCTCCCACAAGACTTGCTCCTCTATTGGATTTCCCAAGCTTGGATCTTCTTGAATTGGAGACACAACTTCTTTCATTGGTACGTGCTCATTAGGGGATAAGGAGGAGTTATAAGATGAACCACTCCTCAAGGTAATAGCATTCATTCACATGCTCAAATTTCGCCGTTTCACCTTGAGGAGGTAGTTGTCCCTTTTGCCTTGAAGAGCTACCCGAAGCAAGTTGAGCTATTTGGGTTTCGAGCATCTTCATATGAGCATCTCTTGCCAAGTTATCCCTTTGAAGTTGAGCAATGATTTCTTGTTGGGTTCTTTGTGTCTCCAATTGCCTTCTTTGCATGTCTAACATTGACTTTTGCATGTCGAAATCCCGAGGGGGAGATTGTTGGTTATGAGGAGTGTTGGTGATGGCTAGAGGAATGTCATAATCATGAATAGGAGATCGACTCCTTTGCTTGCTTTCATGTTGAGTACCTTGAGATCCTTGTTGTTGTTGATGGTTCCCTTGGAACCCATGAGAGTTACCTTGATTGTAGTTATGGTGTCCTTGGGAGTGTTGGTTCCCTTGGAAACCACCTTGATTGAAGTTCCCTTGTTGGAACCCTTGATTGTTGTTGAAGGTTCCTTGGTTATGTTGGTTGAAGTTATTGAATGGCCTTGGGTTGCCTATATAACCTTGGTAGCTTTGATTGTTGTCCCTTAAGGGAGGTGACACATATGGACGGTGTTGTAGAGATTGTTGTTGGGGAACTTGTTGGGAAGCTTGGAACATATGGGAATAGGGAACACCTTGCTTGAACGCTTGGAAGGCGTTCACTTGCTCAATACTACCGCGACAATGTAAAGGCTCATGTCCCACTATCCCGCAAGTATCCCATATCCCATAATAAGATGTAGGAGATACAACTCCCAAAGCATTACCTTGTTGAATGAAATGTTGGTGGGAGGCACTTGCACTTTGACTTTGATCAAAATGGGTTTGGAGCTTCTTGTCAATAGATTCCATGTGGGTTTTTAGTTGAGCTCCAAGATCAATGCTTAGTTGTGTAATGGCATCGATCTCGTGCCTTCCTCCTCGATTCGCCTTCCTAGGCCTTGAGTATTGAGAGTTGTGTACCGCCATCTCCTCGATTCTTGACCAAGTTTGGTCATCATCCACCTCGGTAAACCTTCCATTCGATCCCATATTGAGTATGGCCCTTGAGTCTTCATATAACCCATTCCAAAATTGTTGAACAAGGAACCATTGTGATAAACCATGGTGAGGACAAGAGCGGATCAAGGCTTTGAATCTTTCCCACGCTTCGTAGAGGCTTTCTTCATCACGTTGTTGATAAAGGCTCTCAATAGATTTGTCTTCTCCGGGGGATAGAATTGTTGGTAAAAAGCCAATGCTAGCTTCTTCCAAGTATCAATACCAAGAGTCGCCTTGTCTAACCCTTTGAACCATTGCTTTGCTTTACCGATCAAAGAGAAAGGAAATAGTACCCACCGGATTTGGTCTTGGGTTATTCCCGTTTGTGAGATAGCATCGCAATAATCCAAAAAGGTTTCCATGTGTTGATGAGGATCTTCGGTTGGTAACCCACTAAATTTACTTCTTTCGACCAATCGGATGAATTGCGTTTTTGCCACAAAATTGCCGGTATATGCCTCCGGTAAAGCGGTTGGACCGGGCAAAACGTCTTCCGTAAAGGTTGAATGAGAAGAGAACTTAGGCATTATTGGATATGCGGCAGAGGAGGGTGTAGATGGTGTTGATGTAGATGTTGAAGGAGAACTTGGTTGAGAGGAATGATTCGAAGAAGTACCAAAGGGATTTATGAAGATTCCTTCGGTATTGCCTTGAGGTTGCTCGATAAAGTCGGATCCTTGGGCTTGTTCTTCGGTGGTATTGCTAGCACTTGGTTGAGAGATTCTAACCCGGTCAATCGTCCGTTGGCGAAAGGCTCTAAAGAGTCTTTCCGGCTCTGGATTGAAGAGAAAGAAATCGTCTCCCCTCCTAGGCATACACTACACACTCAAACAAACGTGAGAACGCCTAGTGCTTTATGGGCACTAGGCAAAGACAATAAACGAACACTACCCAAGACAAAGAGAAAAGGAAGCTAAATAATCTAAGAAAAAAAAACTACACAATATGCACAAGAGAAAGAAGAAGAGCACAAGAAGGGTAACTAAGTCTAGCTAATAAGAAAACTAAGTCTAAACATGCACCGTCCCCGGCAACGGCGCCAAATTGATGGTGGAATTTGCCGTGGGTCCCCACCGATCAAGTAGAGTCCAACTAAACCTAACGGTAGCTAGGCTAAGTCGGGTCATGTCCACGGAGACGGTTATAGGTGTCTAGACTAGGTCTACCTAGAAACAAGGCTAAGTCACACAAACAAACACAAAGAAGACAATAATTGACAAACTATGATGGTTGAAGAGGTATGAACTAGACTAACAATGAACTAGCTATAACAAGAACTAATGAACAACAAAAGACTAAGGAGACTATTAAACTAGAGAAGATGGCTAAAGAGGTAGAGAAATCAAATATTGGGAAGGAGTAGGGTTAGGTCGGGTTGATAAGTGTAGTAGGATGGTTGGGTAATCGAGGGTGTAGGTGTCTCTTGGTCACTAAGGTCGGTTTGCGCTCTCGCGCCAAAGCCAAAGTCCGTACTCTCGTGTCTAAGACTAGACCCGAACACTCATGCTAGATGCTACTCAAAACACAAGGATTCAATCACAAATTGATCAAGCAATGAGAAGAGGAATGCAAGTATAAGAAGCATTGGCCACTACTACCCACACAAGCAGTACAACAAACACATAGTGTGCCCAATAAGTGACTAGCAACAAAGGAATCACCTTTACCCCCAATTAAACCCTAATCACCCATAATCCACACTTAATTCCCCTACTAACCCCACAAGGAATCTACTCACTCATAATGAAATCTAAACTAAGACTAAGAAGGGGAATAGACATAATAATCAAAACATCCATAATGAATAAACAAGACAATGAACAATATGTAAAGATTCAAACTTGATGAATAAACAAAGAACAAGAGAAAAGAGATTATACCAACTACAAGAGGATGAAAAAGATGAGAACTTGAATTAATAAGAAACCCAAAACAATCTCCCAAGGTTGTCAAGCTTGGAAGAGTCTTCAAGAAACTCCTTAATACAAGACTAATTACTAGATTAAACAAAGATTAACTAAAGATTAAAGGAAGATTAAACTAATAAGAGGAACACTAAATCTAGGGTTTGAATGTTGTAGAGAGGCCTAAGAGAGTTTAGGGTAATGTAGGATGTTTAAACAATACAAGGGAGGAGTATTTATAAGGTTACAAGAGTGAAGGAGAGGAAAGGAAACTCACGCGGCTACAGCACAGCCATCCCGCCCGGGACGAGACGGTCCCGCCCGGGACGAGAGCCTTCTCGGCCGAGACGGCCCAAAACAGGGGCTGTATGATTTGTGCACTCCTTCCCGACCGGGAAGGCCACTATCCCGCCCGGGAAGGGTCTGTATGCCTCCATTATAGCCTCTAAGGTCCCTCCTTGCTTCTCATGGGCTTCTCATCGACTCTCGGGGCTTGAGATTGAGTCTAAGTGGCTCGAGAATGGGTCCCAAGGTCTCGGGATCAAATCCAAGGCACCGAGTGATCGTTCCTTCTCTTCGTTGGTTCCAAAAGCGTATAAAACGAGTCTGAACCGTTCCAATTCTCCATGTATGATCTTGGGGACCTAAAACGAACTAGAAGAAGCACGAGTAGCCCAGAAACCGCTCCAAAGAGCGGTTCCACAAGGAAAACGGGACCAAAACACAACAAATTAGGCATTACAAACTACACTTATCAACGGTCTGTCGACAGTTGTTGCACTAAGTCGAGTCAAGGTACAAGTTGATTTTCTACGGGCATGCTCTAGATTTTGGGACCCGAAATGTCATGTTTTTGCTTTCCCCAGGGTAAAGTTTGCCCTTTGCCCGAAGAAATAGACGCTCTAGGCGGGTGGAGTTCGGTTCGACCTTGTGTGCCTTATGGGGTGGTGCTTACATGGAGCGACTCCATCACCTTTTGGACCTTTCTTCATTAGAGGAGGCTGAAGGCTATTTTGGTGTGGAGGGCCTTAATCTAAAGTTGCTCTCGAGGACATTCTCACAAGTTGGCTCTCGTCATGTTTCGGCCTTGGCATGTAGGCGTGCTTTTAACATTGCTATTGCTTGTTACTATATTTTTGAGGACTCGCGGTCACGTAAAGGTTGGGGTAATCCTCAAGTGTTGGATGTGGTAGCAGCTATGGAGCATGGACGGTCACCCTCTCGGCTCATTTTAGGTGAACTCGTTCTGGGTATTGACGCTAGTGTTCTGGCGCAGAGGATACTTCCTCGGGGTTCTAGGGTAATCCTACAGGTGTGTGTTTTTTTTATGTTGTATTTTTTGTAGCTTGGTTTTATTTGTCTTGTGGTTGTTTTGACTTTGGAGATGCGATGCTTTGTCGTGTTTCGTGCAAGTTTGGTTGCAAGAGCGACTCAGTTTAATCGACCCTCCCCGATGCTTCAAAGATTACAACCACTGGGGTTTCACGGGCCGGAAGATGGTGCTGATGTGGAATAAAGGTCCTGAAGAGGAGGATTGGTTTTCTTACTTGGTTAGGGGGGGAGGTTGTCATCAGGTGGTCCATCCCGTGGTGGAATATCAATGGGTGTGTCGGGTTTCCATTTTCGTCTTCGACCTGGGCTTTGTTACTACTATCCATGTGGGATCAAGTTTATATTTACCCGAGCATGTAGTCAAATCAAATGGTTGTTCGACCTCCTATTCCAGATGATGCTAAGGTTGTTTCTAGTTCTGATCCATGGACCGAGGATTTGCTTAGGGGGTTCAGGGTGTCTTGGGAGCGGGAATTTTCGTATCTCGTTGATCGGTCGACCGACAATACTTCCGTCCGGCAGAGGGTTTGTGAACGCCCGTCGGTACAGACCATTTCAAAAGTTAGGAAGACAGCGCTGTTAAGAGGCGAAGAGGAGACTCGAGAGACTAGGTGCCTAATCAGAGACAGTGGGACCGATCCTAGTTTAGTCAGTTCATCCGAACGGGCCAAGACCGATAAGACCCGTATTAAGGCTGCGAAAGAGCAGAGGAAGTGGGATTTGCTGGACTCACGTTTGGATAGGGCGTTAGAAGCTTGCTTTCGGAAAATCGTGGAGGAAGAACGCAAGCGGTTGCACCTGATTGATAAGGGTGAGGAGGAGTTGGACCGTTAGAGCTCAGCTTATTTATATTATGTATTACTAGCTGATAATATGTGGCGTATTAGTACTAGTTTTTGTGGAGTTTATACACATTGTTAATTTTCCGGGACGTCCGGACTCGGATTTTTTTGATGTAGATGCCTCGACAAAGGCTCGATTTAACCGAATTTTGTTGTTTTATTTTATGAGAATCACATTTTTTTTTATTTTTTTTCTTTTTTTTGGTGGCTCGCAACTCGATTCTTCATTTTGCCCGGGGCGCCCTTTTGGGTTTTCACCTAGTCCTCGGCTCACCTTTTTTGTTTTTTTGTTTCTTTTTTGCTCGGGTCGCAACTCGATTCCTCATTTTGCCCGGGGCGCCCTTTCGGGTTTTCACCCCGTCCTTGGCTCGTCATCATTTTTTTTTGACGACGGCTCGCAACTCGTTTCTTCATTTTGCCCGGGACGCCCTTTCGGGTTTTCACCCCGTCCTCGACTCGTCGTTTGTGCTTCTTCATTTTACTCACTCATTGACCGGGTTGTGGAAGGAATCCCAGTTTATTCATGAATCGATTGATCGACTATTTTGTTTTAGTTGTTTGGTTGTGCCTGAAGAAGGGTTGCCTACGTATCCGCTTTTAGGTGTAATCAAACCATGTTCGTAGTTCTTTATTTTAAACAATGTGAGTGAGTTTGCTTTTGACTCGTTTAGGCCAATTATCGATGCAAACTTAACTAATTTTTTTTTTATTCCCCCCTAAGTCGGAGATCAGGATGCGGTTACTAGGGTGTCTACGGGTAGTATCGTTTGGGTTAATCCATGTTGGTTGGGGTTGAGAACTCTTGACCGTTTAGGTCGGTAAGGATTACTGCACCACCGGAGAGTATTTTCTTTGGCGAGGTAAGGGCTTGCCCAGTTTGGCTTGAATCCCTTTCTAGGGTTGATGGGAAGGGGCGCTCTAATGGATTTGGTTACTAAATCTCCCTCGTATATGTTTCGGGATTTACACTTGTTTATTAAAGGCTCGTTGGACGCGTTGTTGGTAGGCTTGTACGTTGGATAAGGCATGTATCCTACGTTCGTCTGGGAATACTAGCTTGTCATATCGTTTCTGGTTCTATTCCTCTTCGGGAATACCGTTCTCGGCTAATATCCTTATTGACGATATTTCTAGCTCTATGGGTTGTACGGCTTCGGAACCGTAGGTTAGGTAATATGGTTTGGCTCCAGTGGGTGTTTTATAGGACGCTCGGTATCCCCATAAGACGAAGGGGACCTTGTTCGGCCAATCTGGATAGTTGTCTATCATCTTCTTAAGGATTATGGTGATGGGTTTTTTTTTGGTTGCTTCTACGGTCCCGTTGGCTTGTGGTCTATTTGTG